>CP149045.1:6250000-7500000 GCA_038024825.1 Polylopha cassiicola
GTATAACTGTCAATTATTTTGACAAACGACATTTGACAGTCTGTTTTAATACCTGGTCTACACTGTTTTCTAAATCTGTTTCTAGACACGATTTTTTAAATGATTCATTCGATTCATTGAATAAATTCGAGTCGCTAAACTCAAAGTCAAAAGTCGCCAGAAAGTCGCTAAAACTAAAACATAACCATAAAAAGTTCCGGGACCCCCCCCCCCCCATAATGATATACAAATGGAACTTCAATTAAATAAAGTTTGAATTTAGTGCGCTATCGCGTTTGTCGTTTTCCATATGATGTCTCTCTTGGCATTGAATAATTCTGTATCGATTTGACAAAAAAAAATTCTATTATTGGCTCTATTTTAATTTGTACTCCAAAAGTCGCCAGATAAGTCGCTAAATTATTTTTGTCGTCAAAACTTTTTTTTGGTCGCTAAGCCTTAAGCAAAAGTCGCTAGTTCTAGCGACAAAATCGCTAAATTGGCAACACTGGGGACGAGGTAGGAACACATACAAAAAACTGCACACTGATGTAAAAATAATTCTCATCGTTACAAATCATTGACTTCTTCACACTAATAGAAACTGTCAACAGAAGGCGGATTTTATTCACGCTAGCACAAACATGATTATAAACGACAGATCCGTACACAAGTTTTACCATAGAGATATTATACTAGAGGAGGTGAGCCAGCCAGAAACGCGTTATAATGGTAGAAAGAGAAAGAGCATTGGAATAGTGGTCGCGTCCTTGTCTGATGACGCATGCGCAGTAAACGATTCGCCTCCAGTATTGTACTGACCCTTCCGCATTCGACTGTCAAAATTTTGTGGTTATGTATATTGTGTAGTCGATTCCTTTTTGCACAAAATGCACGCAATTACCATCTTTGTTTTTCATATTTTATTTTTAATAATATCGATAATAAACATAAGTGAGAAATTTGCACGCGCGTAAACGAACTGAAGCGAAATAATAGGTTAGAACATTTCGTATTGCGTCGTCAACGGTACCATAGCAACGGACGGCGCGCAGCATGTTGCCATTGCGCATGCGGCAAGACAAGGACAGTGCCACTATTTAGAGTTTCTGTCTCTCTTTACCGTGATACGCTTCCACTTACAGACAGTCCTATGGCTCACCTCCTCTAGTATAATATATCTATGAGTTTTACATTTGTGGGCAACCGATTTGAACCGATTACATAGTGCTTGATTAAGTGGCTGTCGATACATCTATCTATATTTGACACAAAATGGCGGATCAACCAATTTATATTTTAACTTCATACATAATAATGTACTTACTTCTTTTAATTCATACTATTATAGAATTGAACGTTAGTTACAACGTAGTTCAATAAACAAGTAATTTTATTTTAGTAATAATGCATAAACAATTACAATTACCTACTATGTTTAATATGAAAAAATAGGCAAATGTCTATTACATCAAAACTGGAGAGATAACATCAACAACCATAATTTAAAAATGTTGTACAAAGTAGACAACCGAACCCAAGCTGCTGGTACGCTTAAACCATTTGAAATTAGGATAAAGAAATAAAATATTTTAATAAAATAATACCTGATACTGAAATATACGCGTACTTTTTATCATCTGTACTGTAAATTCATCGATATTGATATTGTCCAGTAAGTACAACTCTGACCGAATTTTGATCATGGATGCTATTATCGCTTTTAACACAAAAGAATTAACGCCTAGTATCGGATACACTACTCAGCAAAATTTTTATACATGTGTGTCGTGAAATTTTTATACTCTTTGGTGACCATAGACCATAGAGATATAAGACTAGAGTACGTGAGCCAGCCAGAAACGCGTTATAATGGTAGAAAGAGAAAGAGCATTGGAATAGTGGTCGCTCTCCTTGTCTGATGACGCATGCGCAGTAAACGATTCGCCTCCAGTATTGTACTGACATGGTACTGACCCTTCCGCATTCGACTGTCAAAATTTTGTGGTTATGTATATTGTGTAGTCGATTCCTTTTTGCACAAAATGCAAGCAATTACCATCTTTGTTTTTCATATTTTATTTTTAATAATATCGATAATAAACATAAGTGAGAAATTTGCACGCGCGTAAACGAACTGAAGCGAAATAATAGGTTAGAACATTTCGTATTGCGTCGTCAACGGTACCATAGCAACGGACGGCGCGCAGCATGTTGCCATTGCGCATGCGGCAAGACAAGGACAGTGCCTCTATTTAGAGTTTCTGTCTCTCTTTACCGTGATACGCTTCCACTTATAGACAGTCCTATGGCTCACGTACTCTAGTCTTATATCTCTATGCCATAGACTATCATGAAAATTTTTAAACGATTTTAAACGAATAAAAATGTAATCGATGCTTCTCGCGTCGCGTGGCGAATAAGAAAATAATTATGGAAATTGGAAAAATAACAATTAACGAACAAAAGTGAAACAACAACGAACAACGAATCCTGTTGAGTATATATTCAAAAAGATCTCCAAAGGAGAATAATTTTAGAAAGATTATTTAAACTTTTACGACTAGTCTTGCGCGCGCTCGGTCACTGAGCGGATCGCTCCGTACTAGTACAATTGAGCAAGTGTACTAGTTCGGTCTCTTAGTACATTTAGTTCACTAGTACACTACCAATCCTTTCCATGGGTAGTTCATGTTCGAGTCCGTTCCTATATGGACCGTGTTAAACGTTCGTGTGTTAACCCACAAAAAATCGGGTTTTGAGTTATGAATGCAGTTTTATTAAATGGATCATGAGGAATACGGCAGTGCAATCCATTTTGTTAAAAAAAAATTGTAGAATATTCTAGAGCACAAAATTGGTTATTGCTTTTTTCCTATGTCAGATTTGTATTTTTGCATTAATGTGTTAAGCCACATATAACACATTATTGCTTATTTCCCATGTCAGATTTGTATTTTGCATTAATGTGTTAAGCCACATACCTAACACATTAATGCAAAATTCTAATTTGTTGATTTAAAACGAATAGGTACCTATACATATTATGCACTAATTTTTAGAAAATATAATAAAATAAGCAACTAATGCATTAAAATTTTAATGTATGTAAGTACTTATTTACTTAAAGTTTTTATTGTTGTATAACATGTACCAAATAACATTATAAGTTCTACTAAATATGAGAAATAGGTACAAGTTAACACTTAAATATTATTTCAATTAAGTACTTAAAAATATTATCCAACTTATTTTTTTATTATTATTATTTTTATCATATTAAATAAAATATTTTAGGGTTCCGTATCTTAAAAGAAAAAAAAAAGTAACCCTTACAGGATTACTTTGTTGTCTGTGTGATCCTTTACCTCAGTAACGCGTGGAGGTAGGTATCAAACTAAAATTCATAGTAATATCAAATACTCAGGACTACCGTCCCTTGAACTTGTAACATAATCGTAAAAAAATCGCCAACGCAATCAAAAGAATCGCCGTTTATGCCGCGTCTGACAAAAGTTTTCAACACTCGCTAGGGAATCAAAACCTACAGGGTACTCTTCGTGAACTCAGGATCTTGAATTAATTTAGTAGGTCCGAGGTAACGTCATATAGCACGGATAAAGAAAAAAATACGAAAACCATACAATTTAATGACATCATTAAAACATATATACCTACAGGTTATTTATAGGACGGAACCCTTGGTGCGCGAGTCTAACTCGCACTTAACCGATTTTTATTTATAATATACATCATTAGATTTGAACGTGTGTGATAAAAATTAGAATATTACACATAATAATATTATAGAATGTGCGAATTGTCGCCACAATTTAACAACTCTTCGAAAAATGGTTTTTAGGTGGTTTATTAACTTTTTAGGTACGGAAGTATATATTATTGGTTTAATTCAATATGATAAAATAATAATAATAAATCTATTTGGTTAAGATTTTTAAGTAATTGACTTAATAGAAGTGTTAACTTGTTCTACCTATTTCTCATTTTTAGCAGAACTTATAATGTTATTTAAAACATGTTATAACAATAAAAACTAAATAAATAAGTACTTACATTAAAGTTTTAATACGTTAGATGTTTATTATTATACATTTACAAAAAAATAGTGTAAAATATATTCATTATAAAAGAACAAATTAGAATTTTGCATTGTGTTATGTGGCTTAGAACATAAATGCTAAATGTAATAAACCTTATAGCCGTTAAGCATTAACCATTTTTCTGCATTTTCTATTTAATTATAAATGTATTGAAATAAATACATTTATATCCTAAATCTATGCACTTCAACAAAAAAAATGATACCACATAACAATATTTTTTTGCTTAAAATAAATGGAAAAAGAAGAATGTTTTCAAAAAACTTTAAACGCCGATATCTCAAAACTACCTCGGTGTGGGTTGACACACGAATGCATAACACGGACCATATGATTCTGCTCTGTCCGACCAAAATGACCGATCTTTTCCGCTTTTGTATTAAAGATGGCGCGGCTGACATCATGTCGTCTCGCTTGCACGCGTTTTGCACAAGCGTATCACTAGAGTGCGTGCTGTGTTCCGTCTTGCTCTTAAGTAAACTCTTTACTTTGAAAGGCTGAGAGCGGAAAGCCGTCGGTTCGATTGTTATTTGTTCTGTGGTGGTAGTGTACTAAACGTACTAAAGAGCGAAACGAAACTGAATAGTTCGGTCTAGGACAGGGAGCGGAATCGCTCTTTTTAGTACTTAGTACGTGTACTACACAAGCCTATTTACGACAGATTTTATGTAAGACTAGCTTCTGCCCGCGACTTCGTCCGCGTGGAACTCATCCTTTTTTGCAGCCGGTTAAAAAGTAGCCTATGTCCTTTCTGAAGCTCCAGACTTTCTTTGTACCAAATTTCATTTAAATCGGTCCAGTAGTTTTAGCGTGAAAGCGTAACAGACAGACAGACAGAGTTACTTTCGCATTTATAATATATAGAGCAATAGAGCAAAAGTCCCAACCAAAACGACTAAAAATCACTATCTCAATTTAGTTATCTGCCTACTGCCTACCCCCTAAGAACGATGGCGTGATTATTTATAGCCTATGTCCATTTCTAGGTTATCATCTATTACCATACCAAATTTCATCAAAATCCGTTCAGCCGTTTAGGCGTGAAAGAGCAACAGACAGACAGACAGACAGAGTTACTAACGCATTTATAATATTAGTAGGGATGAATCCCAAGAAAAATTACTTCATTAACTATGGAATAACTTTAAAAAAAAATAGACTTAATTTAGTTTTTTAAAAATTGACTGTATTCCTTGAAGTGTCTAGATGACACTATAATTTATTTAGATTTTTAAATTAATATTGAATGTTTTAAATAAATTATTTTCTATTAGATACCTTGTTTCGAGGTGTAGCGGCGGCGACGAATCGACCGCACGGAGCCCAATTTTCAACGTTAAATTAAAATTATAAATAATGGAGCTACAACTCCGGAGTTGGGACATTTGTTATTGAAATTTCCTCCTCTTTCAGAATCTTTTTTAAAATTTCAGCTAACTTCAATATTTTCCGAGTAACAGCTACAAATAGGACACTACCTTTTCTTCACTACGTTTATTGTTTATAGCGGTTCGCCCCGGCTTCACACGGATCCCTAAATTTTTTTCAAAATATTCTATAGCCTACCCTGTTACTCAGGGTAAACATAGCTTTCCAACAGTGAAAGAATTATTAAAATCGGTCCAGTAGTTTTTGAGCCTATTCGTTACAAACATACAAAAATAGGCACAAATCTTTCCTCTTTATTATATTATATTATTATAGTAAGAAATTGCAATTTTCAATAGCGGAACAAAAAAAATACCCCCTTCTCGAAATTAAATTCTGAATGGAATGCAACAATCCCCATATTTTTAAGACAACTGGATCGATTTTTCTCACAGAACTCACTTCTCGACCAGACTATTAAGTAAGAAGATTGCAAAATATAATAAGTACAAGAATTGCAGGAGATAACCTATATACAAAAGTAAGATCAAGGCTTATAATTATATCACATATTATTATATTATGATGTAACAACCTTAATTTTAAAGAAATTAAATGAATTCCATTACTTTATTAGTTTATCTTGAGGCTTAAACCATAAATAAAGGTATGTATGTAGGTATATACAAAAAATAATCCTATACTATTTAATCATATTTTATGAAATTTTGCATAAATTTCTAAACTTTTACAAAATATGATATATATAAGTTATATTACAAGTATTGATTTTAGTCTTTAGTAAAAATAGCTAAAAATAAATTATCTAGCTATCATTGGTGAAAAGTTGGGGATTTATATAAAGAAAATTATTGTTTATTATGTGGTAAATACATTATAATTACAATTTGACTATAAACATATAACACTATTATTTACTTTGTACAATAACTAATCCCATTTAGATTTTTTCTTTTCAAATATCTCTTTGCCATCTTTGTCCACCGCTGCATAATATCCCATTGATTCATATTTTTGCCTCATGTAAGCAATGTAGCCAAGAGCAATGCCAAAACAAGTAAGTCCTATACTCATAATGACTATATTCTAAAACAAAATTAAATATTATTTATTAATTAACAGAAAATGGATTGGATTTGCTTTCCAATATTAACTAAAAATGTACCTCCGATGATCGGCAAAAAAAAAGTACAAAGGAAAAGTATATCAACATAAAACACGGATCAGTATACATACAATTATTGAAAATTACAAAATAAAAACTATATCTTACAGGCTTAGCATATAATTCAAAATTTATAACTCTGAATGCCGTGGTAGACCTCATTGATCGAAGACCGTCTCCAGGTTTATTTTCTTTATTCTCGGACATTTTAGCTATGTTTTTTAGAATAAGAGCATGTACATTTAAAGAAGCCAATCGTGTGAAAATCCAGCGTTAATTCTGTAATAATATAATGAGTGAGAGAGATTTGAGTGATTTGACATTCAAATTGTCACTACAAGATAAGGGTTGCTACAAATTTCTTACATAATTGCTAACACCAAATAATTGTAGGATATGGATACATTGGCTACCAGATTCCTACTATACAGCTAAACTAAACTTTCATTTTAGAGCGTTAGTAGCTCATAATTATGGGCTTATAATTTGAAAAAATATCTTTGGTCCTATTACCTATATTACATTCTAGCTATAAGTTTGACAATTAATGCAGTAAAATCGGACGCACGAGTCAATGATAAACGTATCCAATTTTATTTATTTCCGGGTTAAAATTTTACCACAATAGATACTGGTAACTGCAGTGAATAAATATTAATATTAATTATGTTCTTTTTTTAAATTTATTCATGACCTGGATGCAATATTAATATGATTATTTGAATGTGACCAGCACTAAAATATATTAATCCTGTAAGAGAATAAAAGTGCAATCAGAATAACGAAACAGCATTAAAGTACGCAGTATGTTACCTTTAGGAAATTATAAGGAAAAATAAATTTATAGAATGGTTATACACATTGCAATCAAAATTTCATATAACTGCAGATACAAAACCGTATATCCACAATTTATTTGCTGGTAGCCCTGGAAATGACGCCAATATGGCAGGCAAGCTATAGCACTATGGTTATTGAGTCTTGTCAAATAATCGCTTGATTTCGTTAATAACTGATTAAAATGATATTTTATATCGCTTGAAACTTGTTAGATTTGTATAATTATTTGCCTTAAGTGAGTCTAAGCTGAAATTGTATCAATAATGGAGTCTGATTCTGCGCTACACGGTGAAGTACATGATGGCGCGGAAGACTCGCCTTTGGCTGAAAATCAACCGACTGTCGCTGGGGACGAAACCGGTGAAATACCTGAAGATGTCACTAGCCATGATTCAGAAGCTGCAATCCTTGAGGAGCCAGGTAACGGAAAATAAAAAAAATCTACTTAAGTTTCCGGTTCCCACCAGATGCAAATTGAGTTTTTCGTTCATTATGGGTTCCCTACTGCATGGTCATTGAATATTGATATATGTTTCATTGGTTACAATAGGTAGCGGTGCTGCTCCTACCAGCAGTAGTGATGCTTTGGAACTAGATCCTGAATCTGCTGCTGATGAGGAGCTGCAAGATGTGGATGAAGGTATGTATATGAATTCTTTTCTTTATCATTTTGTAGTTCATTATATTGATATGAGTAATTCTTGTATGGAAAATAATGTCAATGATTCATATATATATATATATATATATATCCCTTTATTTGGAAAATTCTAATTGGGAGATACCAGAAAAATCTACATTTGATTAGGTTTTATTTTGCACATTTTCATAATACTGACTGGGGTATGGCGCGTCACTATGTTCTGGCTTATGAATTTAAATTTTAAACATAATATTACTCCATAGAGAGACCACCAGATAAAGTTATTTTTGTACAATAACAAAATGGATCGAAAATCAAATATCATACTATAATTATAATATACTTTTAATTTTAGCAACTGCAGAGGCTGAGGCTGATGCCGAGGCAGAACCAGAAGAAATGGACATAGATGATACTGCTACAGGAGCTGTTACTGATGGCCCAGTCTATGCTGAAGACAACTGTGCTGCTAATCCAGTAAGATATATATTACTAAATACTTTACTAAAGGCCTGTTTCTCAATGTCCAAGTAAATTCTGGGTAAGCATAAGAAAACTTTTTTAGATAAGAATATTGTATAATTATTAATAAATAGTTAAATAATATCTACTATTTATTTGGACAGAGTATAATAGAATCTTCAGATACAATTACTCTTGACTACCATTTGTTTGAAAATATTATGTTTTTACATATACCAGCTTATTAAACTATTTTTGAATATACTTTGATACAATTTTCATATTGAGAGCTGAAATGACCACTAACGAAAAATTAGCAGTCTGGTTTAGGATTCCTTTTATAAGAGATATTGTATATGTATTATGTTATACTAACTAGGGACTGCAGGCAGAAATTGATGAAGGCTCGCAAGAAGAGGAGCACCAAATGGATACCACATTAAAAGGCCAAGGTCCTGATGAAATTGAAGGAGCAGAATCTCAGGAGGAATCTCCTGATCAGTCCATCACCTCGGCTACTCCAATAGATAGTGGCATTGGTGATGGGGATCGTGATGTCCCTCAAATGGTTCAAGATGGTTAGTATTTAGTTCTTTGATGCATTCAATTTAGAGTTATATTTGCTGAAATATGGGTCATTCTAAGTTAAGAGGTAATGTGTTGTATGAAATGATGGCACGGCATTTTTTTTAATATTTTTACATTAGTATACATTTTTTTTATAGAAACCTTTAATATGAAAATGTTTACAAAGTGGCCAGTCAATTTGTAAACATTCACATATATGTGACCTGGTAAAAATAGGATGGGATGAAGGAATATTTCTACAAAGAACATGTCATGTTAGAGAGTCAGTAAGTTTTGCTAGATTGTAAATATTATATGCACCTAAGTAAATGAGGTATGGGGGGACCACTCCGACATGACGTGTTCTTATGGGGGGTATGTTTATTTTTTGTAAGCATGTAGGCACTACGTTATTGTTATTTTGAACCAATTTTCATTACACATTCATTTTGTAATGTACATCTTTCATTTGATACAAGGTTATATTTGGAGATCCTCGGTTTCTAACTCCACTTTTAATCCTTATAAAAGTTAAAGGGCCCACCTATTGGGTCAACAGTCGAGACTGTTAGGAAGATCAAGGGGTATATAAGAATCTGTCTCGATCCTAGAGGTCTTAGAGGGTCTTATACCTTTCTTATACTTTTCTAATATAAATTTTCTTTTGGGGATATATAATTTACTTTTCTATATGATACATTTGTATTGTTTATTTAGATGAATCAAGTACAATGGATGAAGACATGGGTGGAGGTGAAGGTGTGGCAAGCAGTGACGATGTCAATGATATAAGCAGTGCTGCTCAAGATGCCCTTAGCACGGGAATCAGGTGTGTTTCGTGTGACGGCTACTTTTGTTTTAACTTTTAATTATATTTTCCTGTATGCTATGAAAGTTTGTGTAAAATAATCTTTTGCCTTTAGTTGAGGTATTAAGCATTTTATAATAAAAAAATGGCTTTGTATTAATTTAAAATACTGTATGTTTAATATTTTGGTTATTATTAATATAAACCATGTTGTATAAATTTTGCATGTTCATAGTTCTAGCACTGCCGAGGGTGGTTCTGACATCTCAAGCAGTGGTCAATCTGAAGCAACATTGATATCCTCCACTGGCAATGGGCCTGCCTTACTTCACTCTTTCTCCATAGCAGCACAGCAGCAACATGCTAATGAGTAAGTTCACATAAAGTATATTTCGAAATACAACATGCTACCTGCAAGGCCGTGCATTCTATATAGGCACAATTGTACAAATGTATGCAGTGCCTACCCTGACGCAGTACATAGGTGACTCTCACTACACGCGTCTGGTTACCTGTACATTATTAAATTATGCTGCTTATAGTGCAACAACGATTGCTAGAAATTCTCATGTTTATTGGCTAGAGCTATTATTTTATCTATATATTTCATGAAATAAGTTAAGTCTACTGAAAACTTTTCATCAAATAATATTTGATTAAATCCACATAATTATTATAATTTCAATTTAAATATATGCTATAAATGAGCCTTGATTGGGTGGAAAATTTAATTGTATACAAATACTAAGAAACTTATTATCTGCTGAGCTAATGCATCATAATCACTGTTAAGTATAAGTTAAGCTTTAGCGAAGATTCTTTATGACAACTTATCTATTCTTTTTAATTGGCTAAATAATATAATTTAAAAAAAATATGGCTGACAGGGAAACCGTTAGCGGTTTTCACATACAATATTGTGAAAAAATAGAATTAATTACTGCTTGACTGAATAAGCCCAAATTTTGTTGAAAAAAATAAGTTAAAAAGATATGCTTATTGCATACCAATGCGAATTTTTTTTTAATTTAATTTACGTGATCTTGTTCTAATGCTAATTAAGCGAAGCTAATTAAAGCATGGAGAATTTAAACTGTTTTGCGAAAGTTATGTAGGTACGTTTTTATTGTTAATTGTTTGCATTGAAATATGAACATACACACGATGCATTACATTTAAAATAGCACAACATAATTTAAATAAGTATAAATAAATGGAGACACTTATTTTAATAAAGTTCGATAAATCTGTTATTAGTTATGCAAAATTTTTATAATTAAGTTTACGGATTTTTTGTTTAAAAAATATATATTATAACTTGAAGTGTGTATTTTGTTGTATTGATGAAATCCAATCTTTTGATGCAATATTTATAAAATAATTGTTGTAATTAAACTTGGTTAGAAAAAGATTACTTATTCATTGTTTTATAATTATATTGTTTTATGTCATTATTTTATTCATGTATTATGTTAATTGGTTAAGTAAAAATAGTCTACCGCGTCCCACAGCCTTTAAAACTTAACTTCAGGAAACTCATTGTTGTTAAGGAATATTAATGTTGTTGATTATATATTTTAAATGCGGTACAATTAAGGTATTATGTCCTCTGTAGAATATATGGACCGTGTTAAACGTTCGTGTGTTAACCCACAAAAAATCGGGTTTTGAGTTATGAATGCAGTTTTATTAAATAGATCACGAGGAATACGGCAGTGCAATCCATTTTGTAAAAAAAAAATCGTAGAATATTCTAGAGCACAAAATTGGTTATTGCTTTTTTCCTATGTCAGATTTGTATTTTTGCATTAATGTGTTAAGCCACATATAACACATTATTGCTTATTTCCTATGTCTGATTTGTATTTTTGCATTAATGTGTTAAGCCACATACCTAACACATTAATGCAAAATTCTAATTTGTTGTTTTAAAACGAAAATACATATTATGCAAACATTTTTAGAAAATGTAACAAAATAAACAACTAACGAATTAAAACTTTAATGTAAGTAGGTACCCATTTATTTAAAGTTTTTATTGTTGTATAACATGTTTCAAATAAAATTATATGTGCTGCTGAAAAATGAGAAATAGGTAGGTACAAGTTAACACTTAAATATTATTTCAATTACTTACTTAAAAATCTTAACCAAACTTATTTTTTTATTATTATTATTTTTATCATATTAAATAAAATCAATGCACATTTTAGGTTTCCGTATCTTAAAGGGAAAAAAATGGAACCCTTACAGGATTACTTTGTTGTCTGTGTGATCCTTTACCTCAGTAACGCGTGGAGGTAGGTATCAAACTAAAATTCAGAGTAATATCAAATACTCAGGACTACCGTCCCTTGGAATTGTAAAACAAAAAAAATCGCCAATGCAATCAAAAGAACTGCCGTTTATGCCGCGAATTGACAAAAGTTTTCTCGTGAACTCAGGATCTTGAATTAATTTAGTACGAGGTAACGTCATATAGCACACATAAAAGAAAAAAATACGAAAACCATACATTTTTAATGACATCATTATAAAATATATACCTACCTACAGGTTATTTATAGTACGGAACCCTTGGTGCGCGAGTCTAACTCGCACTTAACTGATATTTTTTTATATCCATCATTAGATTAAAACGTGTGTGACAAAAATTAGAATATTACACATAATAATATTATAGAATGGCAGACCGACTTGTCTCCACAATTTATCAACTCTTCAAAAAACGGAGGTATATATTATTGGTTTAATTCAATATGATAAAATAATAATAATAAATCAATTTGGTTTAGATTTTTAAGTACCTAATTGAAATAATATAAGTGTTAACTTGTTGTACCTATTTCAGATTTTTAGCAGAACTTATAATGTTATTTGAAACATGTTAAAACAATAAAAACTCCATAAATAAGTACTTACATTAAAGTTTTAATACGTTAGTAGTTTATTTTATTACGTTTTCCGAAAATTAGTGTAAAACATATTCATTTTAATAAATAAATAAATAAATTTTAAAACAACAAATGAGAATTTCTCATACTGTTATGTGGGTTAGCACATAAATGCTAAATGTAATAAACCTTATAGCCATTAAGCATTAACCATTTTTCTGCTTTTTCTTTTAAATTTTGAATTTATTGCAATAAATACATTTATATCCTTAATCTATGCATTTCAACAAAAAAAATGATACCACATATCAATACTTTTTTTGCTTAAAATAAGCTGAAAAAGAAGATTGTTCTCAAAAAACTTTAAACGCCGATTTCTCAAAACTAGCTTGGTGTGGGTTGACACACTAATGCTAAACACGGACCATATTAGGTTTATAGGTAAGTTTAACTATAACGATTTCTTTATGCGCTTAGGTTCGGCGATGCCGATACCTCGGAGATGGAGGGCGCTGCTGACACGATGCCATCTGTTAGCGAGTCCATGCCTCTTCTTAACATGGCGGCCAACGGAGCGGCTCTACTGTCGCCTAATATGATACACGGTGAGATTGATATAGGATTATGAGAACAGTATAAAATTGTTTAGTAAAATTCTTTACAGTGTGTTATTATACCCAAATATCTAGAAAATATCAATTAATATGCTCTCGTTCATTGCCTAATACTGAACCTCACTTGTTTTGATCCTCCCTCCTTTTAATAATTTAGTGGTTCATAATGAAAGGCAATAATTATTCATCATCTGTTTAATTTTTTTCTAACTACATATTCCAATCTACTACCACATTTTTCTTTTATACAATATTATTAGCATTTTTCTTATACTTTTTTATTATTAATTTAGGTGAGGAGGGCGGCGCGGGTGTGTCCTCGTCGCAGGCGGCGGAGTCCGCTACAGCGGGTGCGAGCAGTGAAGGCGAGGGCGCGGTGAGCAGCTCCGTGGCGGGCAGCAACGGGGCGCCGCCGCTGCGACCAACTGACGCGGCGCATGCACTCGCCACGCTTGCCAGCGCAGCGTTACACCATCATCACGAACAGGTACATAGCTTAGATTTTTTTACTTTGTATATCAACTTATTTAACGAAATAGAACCTTATTACTGCCCTGTTAGAAGATACAACAACATTTCTTTAAATATCAAGCTTATTTTATTTATGCGAAAGATTAATGATAATTTTCACAGGAGTTATTCACAGACTCTAAATATTTCATTGAAGTTCTCGCGTAGATATTTAAAAAAAAATGAATATTATATGCTTTACTTCTATTTTTTTTGTATCTCATTCATATATTGCGTTATTATTAGAGTAAGAGGAGAGAAACAATAAATAGTTGTTGTAGATAGCATTTGATTGTTGATTGACGTGTTAATGTTATATATTGTTCATTGATAGTTATTTGATGTGCTATATTATAATTATAGAACGATGCAGACGATCCTAAGCAGCATAACGACGAAGATGCTTGGTACACTGTTGGCATCGTAAAAGGAACGACCTTCACGGTGAGTTTTTATAACGACATATTTAATTGTTTTTTAAGTATTTTTTACTTTAGGCAGAAAAGTGGTTGACAAGTTCCTTACAAATATAACAGGGCGATTTCAGTAGATGTAAGGCAAAGTGACTTTATGATCTTATAACATCAAGTATATTTATATTACAATGTATTGTATTTCGTAGGTTCAAAACTACATTTCGGATCCCAACGTCGACTTGTCCCATTTATCTTTGGATAGTTTGCCGGATCTGTCCATGCTGCCGACGACACCCCTTGAGCACGGAACCGCATACAAGTTTAGAATCGCAGCGATCAACTCATGCGGCAGAGGCGAATTTAGTGAAGTAAGTATTAAAAGAACTTGTTTTATTGGTTAGAATGGAGGTGTTAGTCAAATAAATATATTTGATTTCAGTGTAACGTTTTATACATTTTTGAACTGTATTATAAATGTTGTTTATTATTCCTTAAACCTAAATAAATAGTTACGTATTAATAAAAAATATTGAAAGAAATAATAGGTTTTCAATACCTGTTCAAGTTTTTCTTTTATCTGTGACAGGGTATGCTTAAAAACCACCAGATTTCGTATTAGCGCGAAAATTTAAATGAGATTTTAAAAATGTTGATTTCATAATCAGTACACAAAAATTTAAATTATGTCAAAAACAGTTCAAAAATTTCTCAAGTACCTGATGTATGTAAATAGTTTAAAATTCTAACTCTTTTCTTTTATTTAAGGAAAGTGCCTTCAAAACATGCCTACCAGGCTTTCCGGGCGCTCCATCGGCCATCAAGATATCTAAGTCGGTTGAAGGCGCACATCTGTCTTGGGAGCCCCCTCAGGTTGCCGCTGAAGGCATCTTTGAGTATTCCGTCTACCTAGCGGTGCGGTCCAATACTCAACCTAAGGTAAAAGTCGTATTTGTAAAACAAAAAATGACCTTGCATGACATCAGTTTATTTTTCTTGGGGAAAGAGCACTTAAGAGTAGTAAGTATAGAGAATAAACATGGGGAAAATGTAAATTTTTAAGTGTTTGAGATTTTTTTTTAACTTCTACAAAATATTTTATTTTAGTACCTAATATCCTTTTAAACTGAAACCGCCAAACAGGATTCTATAAATATTCTAATCGGAATCGATGGATCGCTCGAAGAAGAATAGGCTTTTTGAAATACTATATATTCGACTACGCCAGCTTTGCTTTGCCTAAGTGTTGCCCTCTTTCTCAGGAGGCCTCCAAGTCGCAACTGGCTTTTGTACGTGTATACTGTGGAAAAGCAAACACTTGCATAGTACCTCAGTCATCTTTAAGCGCTGCCCACGTGGATTCCTCCACAAAACCAGCAATTATATTCCGCATCGCCGCCCGCAACGAAAAGGGTTATGGGCCTGCGACGCAGGTCAGGTGGCTACAAGGTAAGATACCAAATTGATCATTTACACAAATTACGAATTAAATATGACCGTTTCGAAAGCACATTTCTTATATAATAATTATAGACATGAATAATGAGTTCGCTTAGCAGATGGTTTACATAACAAGCAAATGTTTTGGAGATACCGAAATAAGTACGTTTAAATTGATTATATGTTTCTTTTAGACATGAAATCCACTGGAGTGAAGCGATCGGGTGAGGGACGGTTATCTGGCGCGTCGCCCTCCAAACAACCCAAGCAAATGATGCACTGATTAATTGGTAATATAAACATTCATGTTTTCTCTAGATTAAGTAGTTACATGTACAGATGATTGTGTGAACGTCTGATTTTATGAAATCAACTACTGACCTAGCAAGAATAGCAGGTTTATCCAGCTAGTAATCTTGTTTTAACAACAACCATGTCAAATTTAGTATTTCTTTAATATAAAACACCGTTATAATTTCTGGTGCCTTCGCGGTTATTACACATTGGAATGAAACAACTATTAACTTTAGCTTTAGACTATTGTCAGCTCCGTCGTGCTACGATTATGGAAACTGTTAAGAATCCAAAACGTCAGCAAATAAAATAAAATTAAAAATACGCTAGTTCAATCCGTTAATAGTTGTTTCATTCCAATAAAGCACCATTCCTATAGACTATATATATAATATATTTGACTAATCTACATTGGATGTTTTATACCTATCTTCTTTTTTTATAATCGAACTCCCGGTAGGCAGTGACTGAGAAGTAATATTGATTTGTATGTGTAATTAACCTTCCAGTCCAAAGCATAATAATATCATATTCACGTGTCTTATATTCCTTTTTAAAAGAACTGTTATTATTGAGTACCTTCTGACAGTTAAAATTACTTATTTACGTAGTTACTATAATTCGTGACAAATATCGTTTATTAAGGAAATGGAATCAAAAAATAATTTTATTTTACTTTAATAATAAATAGAACATGGATTCATACAATAATAAAAAGTTACTTTTTTAACTAGTATTTTTGTATTTCCTCCTGCCTGTGACCTTTAGATAATTATTCAATTAATTATGCTTGGTTTGGTTATATTAGTTAGATTGATAAGCTGAATAAGTATCATCTTAAGACCCTATGTAATAAATAGTACATATTATTTTTTGAAGTAGGTATGTGAATGTTACTTATATTTTAATCAAAATTATTAGAATAAAGTTTTGAATCTAATAAAAAGAGTTTAAATTCGCTTCGCATTCTTTGGGATTTTATTAGATGCAAATTCAGATGGGTAATGGGTAAAATTTAGATGGGTATTCAACAAAATAAAATACAGGTTTTGCATTTGGCTTTTAATACTTAATTACATATTATTGAGTACACTATACATTTGTTTCATTGCTATAAAATGCTATCTATTCAAAACTCCGGTAGGCATTTCGAAAGAAAAATTATAGTATAAATAATTATTTTATAACTTTCGTTTTATAGAAAATTTCCTATATTCAAGATATTTTGCGTTTTATCATGATATTAAAGCAGTATCACTAAATTTATTATTTGGACAATTTAATTTTTATTTTGATGATATATAGGTTCTTCAAACATTATTAAGGCGGCGGTTAACCTCCATTACTGAAAAGAAATATGATAATTTAGAGTTGTGAAGTATAAAATACATAATAATATAGTTGATTTACAATCAAGTATCCCGAAACGGCCGATATTTGAATGGTAGTATTGTTACTAACACGCAATCATATTTTGTAATATGAATTATTTAATTGCCATTTATTATGTACTTTCTCATATTTGAGATAATTACTTAGACTTACTTACTTAAAGTGTTTAATTTACATGCCGCTCGGGACTCTTTAAAGCTGGAAACAACAACACGGAGTAATACTCACCAAAGAAGTAGTTCCGAAAAGCTTGTACCATCCTATAACAATATTGGAGAGGTTGAGATCGTCAAGCATTATCTGCGCTACTCCCATAAAGACCTTCTTGCCCTCTATGCGACCGTAATCGCCCCAAACAGTGACCTAGAATAGAAATAATAACATCAACGATCCAGTGATTAAACAAATCCCACATCTTGATACATAAATGCGGTTTCGTCTCAAAAGATCATTAGGTACACACGTGTGTAAGGGTTGTTCCATACCTGCAGTACACATCCTTTAAAGTTCTCCCTGAACGTTAGCGTCTGCTGGTATAGGGGGTCGAGAGTCCTGCGAGCGGACGTGGTCTTTGCTTTAGCGACACATCTCTTGCCGCTAACAAGGTAGACCTTCACGTAAGGAGCCGGTAAAGTGCGACTTCCCTGCCGGGCCTGGAGACCACGCGCGCGTATCACCTCGACCTGGGTTAAATCATTGTTACATAACTATATGCAAACACCAAATGATAATAATTCTTGGCAATTAATTTACGCCGCATTTGGGTCACATCTAGTAGGTGCTTCGGTATGTTCGGTGCACACTTGGTGCCAATAATTTCAGACATATATGCCCTTAGAGTTTGGGTTGAATTGTCTATTGATGTGATATGAATGTAAATTACCTCAAGAAAGCCTTTTTGGTAACACATAGACAGCTGAACGTCTCCCAGTGTGGGAGCTCCGAGTAATTGTCTGCCGACCAGCTGGCCAGGCCCCAGCCCGTCAATGAACTCGGATAGTCCCCCGCCGTCCGACGACCCAGATCCACGCATGCCAGGTGACCATCTGCATAAATAGTAAATTCGATAATACCAATAGAAATATGAATGATAAATAATTGTATTTACCTTTTACCTATAGATATAGCGCATACGAACAAGACAGAGGCACAATGTAGTAGGGTGTATATCTTAGCACATAACATAAAAATCTATAATTTCAAAATTAGTAAATAATATGTATGTCAAAATAATATTTTATAATTAAAATAGATCAGATGTTCTAAATTAAGTTAAAATAAAATACAAAAAATTGTATTGTTCGTATTTAGGTATGACGTAATTTACTACTATTAGAAGAAATATAACTGAGTTCCATATTGACATGTAAATTTATAAGTACCTAACTGCATCCGGGTACTGTAGATAGTTGTATTATTATTATGAAAAAATTATGACTTGTGAAACAAATATTTTTTTCTGTTTGCCGATTTCTTTAAGTACTTACCTACTTAAACACGCTCATTTTATATAAATAGTATAATTATTTATATTTCATCATCATTATCATCATCGAATGTTTAGGTTATACACATAATTATGTAGGTATATTTTTGTCATTGGAAAATAATCTAAAGAAAATCTCTCTAGCGTGCGTCTCTGTGCGTTCTGATTTTAAATGTTTCTTACATATACATAAATAGTATAAAAATAAAAATTATAAATTTTATAATTATGTTTTTTGATATATATACCCAACGTTGTCATCTGTATTCGAGCTGGTAGTCACCAATACCCACTAAACACATATTTTACATGCATTATTTACTATTACGAACGTAATATAGACATTCGGAAAGTCAAAAATTAAGGGCGAAGCGAAAAAGCTATATAAGTTGATTATAAAATATCTATGACTATATAGTAGCAGTCGCCTCGCCCAGTTATAAATTGTGTTAAAAAAATCCAAGAACTCAGGATTCGGACACGCATATTTTCTTGGGTTCCTACTTTGGAGGAGAAAGCAAATTTACATTTTAAAAGTGCACACCGTTCTCTTACTATATTTTTTATTTCGGTATAATAATGTAAATAAAAATCGCTTTGCAGTGGCTCAGCATGACGAGATATATTATATCTGAACAGATAACATATCAAGTTATTTTTGTCAGCGTCTAGGTTAAAAATTTTCGACTTATAGAGCTTTCTGTTCATATATTTTTAACATCATCGAACCATTGCACAGCGAACTTAAAGTTGGAAACCGAAGTGTGGGTAGTGCAGAAGAGAAAATCTGAAATATTTAACAATTATTTTCTCTTTTACAATGTTCTCTGTCTACTGAATACCAGACTGCGATTTCCGTTACTACCACAGGATTAGAAAATAGTTATAAAAAGTACAACATTGATACAATAGTGAAGAAGAGGGCGGTAGTCTTTCAGATGCATCGAGTAGTAAAAGTTAAGTTCCTATCTAAATACTTCAAGGCATCTAGTAGAATGGACTGTTAGCAGGTGCTAGAGAGAAAGAGAGCGACTAAAGAATAATTTTTAAATTTAGTAATATGGAAAATAACTTTATTTAAAAAAATATGCTTTCTTACATTTAAATAATAAATATTGTTTATTTCTACTATGCCTATGTCCTGTTTTACTAAAAAGGAGAATACTAATTATTAAGTAATTAAATACAGGGCCTAGGTACCTATCACAACTCTACCATATGTAAATTAGGTAAAGGACTCTCGCTATAATCTATTTGTTTTTTACCTAACTGATAATACAGATTTGTTTAGTTTTAGATTGGTATAGAAAATTTAGATTGGTGTGATGCCTAAGTATGGAATTATGGTATTTTATAGTGAAACATGCATGGAATTCGAGTAAGAGGTGTGTGGTGAGTGGTGAATGTACATCGACCAGACAAAAATGTAATATTTGTCAATTAATCCAAAATAAAACAACAGTGCAAACATCATAGGCTCAATTCAGGCAACATTTAATATCCAACCACAGACGTGCATCTTAAAGATAGAAGGGTTCCCGACTCTGCAAATCATAAAACCATCTTCCCCATCGACTCGAAATGCGGGATACCACCAAGCTAGTAACACGAGATAGGTATTTAAAATAATTAACGTATTACATATCGAGATTGTGCGATGCCTAAGCCAGAGAAGACTGGTGCGTGCTGAACGTGAATAAAAAAAGAGAATTAAGTGAGAAACACCAATAAAGTCCAAATTTCATGCGGTTACAAGACGAGAGGCATACAGAGAGGGGTAGAGAAGACGCGAGCAACATCAATGCGCACATAGAAGAGTCGAGTTCGGCGGGTAGTCAGCGGACGGCGGCAAAGGTCGGAGCGGAGGAGCGAGCGACTTACGAGGATCCCTCCGAGCTAGATATGGAGGCGAGGCTGGCGGCGCACACCTCGTGCGACCGCGCGAAGGTGGTGGT
Source organism: Polylopha cassiicola (assembly GCA_038024825.1). Taxonomy (NCBI): domain Eukaryota; kingdom Metazoa; phylum Arthropoda; class Insecta; order Lepidoptera; family Tortricidae; genus Polylopha; species Polylopha cassiicola. Next base: position 6,270,973 of record CP149045.1, read on the forward strand.
GGCGGGGCTGGAGCGCTTGCGTCGTGCGCCGCCGCCTTCTACGCGGACAAGCGCGGCGTCAGCGGCGGACGGCGGGCCGCGGCCGGCTGGCGGCGCCGGCGCCTCGCCGACCACGCGCCACGCACCTCCGCCGCCGCCGACACCGGCACAACACAACGTCACAACACATTCAGTACCCGTACCATTATTAAACTATTTACACCACTCACATAATTATATTTGTTACTATCGTTGCGTGAAACCTATTCCTCGATCGATCTAAACTTTTTACGTCTATCTCTACAAATTATTTATGTACCTGCTTAACGAGTGAGAAGTTTTATGGATGATGTTTAACGGTTTACGGTTAAGCGTAGACGGAAAATGAAAATATTTTTTAAGTAGTTCATGTGAAACGCTCATTACTCTGCCACCAAAATTAAGGGCCGGTCCTTAAATATTACTTGTAAGAAAGGAGAAGGAACAATACCGAGTGAACCATTCATGCAAACGACTTCTAACTAAGCACGGTTGCCAGGAATAAAGGCTGTCAAAACATGGTTTCTAAATAGGAGCATTAACATAAGCCTATTGAACAAATATAATAAATACTACTAAATGTATGTGTAACAAGGCAATAGGTAAGTCCAATTCGTGTGTTCTTATTTGTAAATATAATTTTAAAGTTATAATAGGATACATCTAAACTTATGAGATTTGTGCCCGCATTTGTTTTTTATATCGAAATGGCGTTTAGATCATAACACTGCTACAAAAAATAGCCACACATGTTTTGATTACAATGATTTACATAGTTTCAGATACATTGGTATCAGGGTCGCCTTTATTTTGTAGGTATTACATGTAATGAGGTACAAATCTATTACATTAATTTTATTTCGAGTTTATGTTGCGAAAAATGACGGTTAGCCTAAAGACAAGTGAGCAATGCTGAAACTTTTCTTCCGTACCTATTCACTTCGCTGAAAAAACCTTATGATGAATTACTAGACAGCTGAGTAGGTATATACATATCGAAAAAAAATTTAATGTGTTCAATGATATTTTACCGTATCTCGTATAAGCTGGCTTAAAGCTTAGTGTAAACCAGTCAAAGCTCTAAACAGGTAGCCGAAGTTACAGAAGCAACACCGCACATTAAACTACGGTCTTGTGAATTGTTTAGGCATGCTGTGTTTAAAGTAGTAGGCTAGTAGCCCTATTAAAATCATTGAAAATATTTGATTTGGCTGAGATCCTACTTTCTTTTACTAGTATAAGTTTATTTGTTGTCATTGGAGGTCGCATCAAGAGGAGCCGCCCGGACCGCACTATTGTGTCAATGTGGCCGGTTAGTCTGGCCGCGAACCTGTCCTCGTCGTTTTCACTGGACGCGGATGAGGCCCGCGATACGCCCGAAGCGCCTCCCCGCATTTCACCTGGCACCACTTCTTCACTCCGTTGTACCGTGAACGAATTTTTGCCACGTTTACCGAAACCTAACCTCCGTTTCCGTCCTGTCGATCATTTCATTACACACTTAAATTAACAGCAGCATTATGACGCGCTTACCTTTCTGCATTGTTCCTTTAAATTACAGAAAGTAAATTAACAATCAATGCGTAAAGGCAAGCGCGGGTGTCGGTGAGGGTGCGTGTGTCGTGGCGATGTGTTTGCTAAATGCGTTAGGGTTCACCTGTAGCAGACAGCTGTGAAGTCGAGTTGCTCTTTTTGCCCATACCGGGGCCAAAGTAGTCGCGCGGTTCGGCTTTTAACAGCACGTCGTCGCTATTTGGCTCCATCTCACTGGTTCCGCCGAGTGCCGTATCGCTCAAACTGCCGTCTTCGCAAAATTTTAAGTAACTATGTTAATACATATATATATATCTATATATAAAAAATATTAGCTCATAATGTCATGATATCCTACCTGCTTTTTCATCCGGTGGTACATCGGCATTACTTAGACTTCGTGTGAATTGTCCTCGACGCGACTCTCTTCGTTCTAGTGGTTGCTGCTGGTTACCGTTGCGTCCATTCTCGCGTCCACCATAGTCATTACTGCGTTTGGATCCGCGTCGCGACGCAGGTTTGCCACGTTGTTTTTTTTCAGAAGATTTTAGAGTTGATTTTGCAGGGTTTTTTTTTATTTGATTGGCATTGCGGCGATTAGCATTTTGTGGCGCCATGGATTGTATAGTTTGGAATTCATTGCGAGTGGGCGGTTTTTCCACGGCGGCAGGCGGCGGCGCCGGAGCCCCAGTAGGCGTGGCGTCGGTTGGTTGATGATGAGCGTCGAGCGGCAGATGAGTGGCGACGGGTGTGTGGACACGACGGGGCGAGCCAAGATTCGGAGGAGAGAGAGCAATACACAAAGAATTAGCCATCATACTAAATTCACGATCTAAATGATCTGCAGATGCTAATGAGTAAGAACGTGTGCGAGCGTGTTTGATTATGGATGTTAGGGGTTTCTTTAATGACATGTCTAAGGCAGGTGGAGGGGAATTGGAGCTAGGAGAAAGGTATTCTTGGAAAGTAGGTGTTTCGTTAATACTAACTATATTGCCATGTTTCTTAAATATTTTATTATTTGCATCTTCTTCGCTTAGTTCTATAGATAATTTTGTTATTACTGCTTGCATTGCCTCTTTATCCTTAGAGGTGATGCTCATTTTCTTGAAAATGTTGATTGCTTTATCAGGTGTTACGAGCCGTTTATCAGATGACCCTGGAGAACATTTTAGTATAACGAGAGAATCAGAATGCCGCCTTCTGTAATTTTTAGGCGTCTCTTTGTTGTCTGTATCTTGATTAGAATTACTGCTTTTGGTTGAATCAAAAGATTCGGTATGGTTTGTAAGTTTGTTTTCGTAGCTCGTTCTTAGATCAAGCGATAAGGTTTTCTTCTTTCTACAGCAGTTTACTGTAATATTTTTTTCAGATTCTGAAACGTTTGCTTCAGGAAATGATTCATTTAATAGTTTTAATTTCTCAGTTTCAGTGATTTCGAGACTATTTTGCTTGTCAAAGCTAACATGAATTGTAGTCTCAGCTTCGCTTCCATCACTATCGTATCCATGGTATTGTGTAAAACTATCCTCATTTTGGCAAAACTCTGTACTTGGAAGTTTCTGTAATGAGTTATATATTTTTCGATCACCTGGAAGTATTATCTGATTTAGATCTGTCGAAGATGTGTTTTGAGTTTTGAAGTATTCTATGTCAGGCAGTTTTCTTCTAATAGCTTCTTTGGGTTTTGTGGTATGATATACGTCGGTCTCTATGGTCATCGGTCGCCGACTATGCCAAGGTGCAGCTGACTCGGATTTATTATGCATCTTTCTTCTACATGTGTGGGTTTGGTGAACTGCTTCACTCGAGACAAGACCGTAATATTCATTAACGGGCATACTACGTTGATCTCTATTGAGCGACATGGATTTCTGCAAGTTAGGTTTTGAATTTCGTGATAAATCCATTTGGAAAATATATTCTCTTTTGTTTTCTATTATCTTGTAAGTATTAGCGACTGGGTATTCGGGGTAGCTATGGCTCCTTTCGTATGCGTGTCGGCGGGAGCACTCTCTAGAGCTGGAGCCGGCCGAGCAACTGCGCGCTAGTATTCGGCGGAGGCGGCGTGTGGGTCGCGCCCGGTGTGAGCCATGTGAGGCGGAGGCGTGTGCCGGCGGTGGCGCGGTCTCGCGCGGCCGCAGCCGCCGCCGCGACGCTCCCGCCGGCACGCATACGTGAGGTAACAGACGTCGGGGAACTCGATCACAACGACGATGGACACTCGGGATAGGGGTAGCGCTATCGCAGGAGGATGATGTACTGTGAATAGGGGGGATCTGTGTGTTGCTGTAAAGGTCGTTGAATAATCAGTAAATAGTCATTCCTATGTATAAGTATATGCTATTTGAATCTACCTTAGTAAAAATACAATTAAGTGTTACCTGAGCATACGTGTGGGTCTCGGTCTTTCAGACTGCGTACTGAACGCGCTGGAGGTTACAGATGCGACAGACTCGAGATCGGAATCGGCGGCGGCGGCGTCTGGCGAGAGCCGGCGGCGCGGTGCCCAGGCGCCCCCGCCGCCGCGCGCTGCTAGCTCAGAGTCCGACAGTCCTGCGTAGTGTCGCTCCCAACCTAATTAACATTTATCCAACATCGTACTTCGCTGACTACATCCAAGGCTACTTTTGACTGACTACTTAGGTATTTCAACAGGATCTACGGCTAACAAACGAACAGTGTAACGCGATCGGAAAATCGCAACATCTAATCACTACATAGCTACATAAACACAAATTTGTTGGTGTTGTTTTAGCAAATTTTAATGGTATGGTGATTTAATTTTGCATCTAATAAGAATTTAGACATCAATACAATTGCAATCCGTCGCCTATATTGTAAGTAGGTAAGTTGACATTATCCTCCGAATTCCATCACGGGGTTTTTGCAGCGAACATCCATCGTATTTATAATAGATTTGGGAATGTCATTTTTATTATTGGCAATGAAAAACAACCACTTGTATTGTTTACTAGTGGTGTTTATATGCGAACGGGGTTGGTTTGCGTGTATTGACCTTGTGGCGTGCTGCGGTAGGTGAGTGTGGCGCCAATGTGATGCGGGGCGATCCACTTACGTTCCTCGAGGTCCGCCGACACCTGCGCGCGGACCGCTCGCTGCCCACTCTGCACATTTCCATATAATACAATAAGGTTGGAACATTATTCAATGTAGACTAGAAGTAAGCTTGCGGTAAACCAAAACCTTAATATATCACCTGGTGAGGGATTTGGGGTAACTGTCGCTTTTTGGGGCTCGTGGTGGGCGTGGCGGTGGCGGAGCGCGACTGGAACCGCGGCGCGTAGGCGTGTGTCGGGAGCCGCGATGCGTCGCCCCGCTCTTCGCATACTGTGAATATTGCAAAACTTTTCTGTCTCTCAAAAAATGGCATAAACGTAAGTAAAACGAAAAAGATAGATTTGAAGTATTTTGTTGGTTTAAGTTAAAAAATATACTGAATGCTTCGTAGACATGGTTTACGGAAGAGAAGTTAGACGATCGAGTAAGAATGAAACAGTCGGACTGATGTAACATGCGATAGCTAAGATTATTTGACGTCAGTAAATGGTCGGTAACAATAAGGTATGCGTTGTGCTCACGTCGTCTACTACCGCTTTGTGTGCACAAGGGACGCGTGCACAACGCATTTTTCAGATAAGATCAAGACAACGGCGTGCTCGTTTACGATTAGTCAGGACGAGGGCAGCGGAAGATGCGTGAAACAAAAAATAAATAGGAACAGAGCGAGGAAGTCGACAGTAAGTGGCAGTAAAGTGATGATGAGCGGACGCGGCAAGAACGTGCGTGTCTCAGCGACAGTGTTCCGTGCGGGGTCGAGCCCGCGCAATCTGAGTCGGACCGATCGATAGTGCCGGCCGGTCGTATGAGTGGTGTGTATAGTCGGCGCCGTGTGCGGCACCTGTGTAGCGCCAGGAGGCCTCCCGGTCCGCAGGCGGCGACAGCGAGCGCCGCGGCGACTTGCTGCGCGACCTCGCCACCCGGGCGCCTCCCGCCGCGGACTGCGACCGCCCCGCGCTGTAGCCACCGCTCTGTCACAACAAACAAACAAACACATTTATAAACACAACCACTATAACGCTTTTGGAATAGCGATAGTTTCTGTAATTTAAACATGATCATAATTATATAGGTATAAACACCTTTATTTTTACTCCTGCTTCATACTAAAAATACCCTAGCATTGACCATAATCGTTAGTCAATACTATAAATTAATTAATATACATGGTGTGTTATTTTAATGGTCGACCTTTCAAACAACACTATCTGTAACAAGTTATAAGAAGTCAAACATACAGACTTACTCATCCTAATGGGGAAAATCGTAAATAAGGTCGAATAAGTATATAATTATTAAATATTGAATTCTGTGTATAATATTGATAATACATAAGTACTTAAAGTAAGTTAGGGTCAGAATGTTTCAATGATAAGATATTATGATAACGAGGCCAAAGTGCGATGATTGACAGATTAAGGATACTAAAGGAGTGCATGATATAAAATGATACATAACGGTAACCGCAGCTTTAATATAAAAATACTACTTATTTGCGCAACTAATGCAACGCATTTCTATGCGACTTACTCGGTCCCGGGTCATGCCGGCTGCGCGCACGCGGCCCGCAGGCGACATGTCTCGACGGCTGCATCGGGTCCTATCCGTCTCCATGCGCTGTCAGGAACAAAATGATCAATGCTGAAACATTCTACTCGACTAAACTATGTGTCACTAAATGTTCTAGTTGTGAATGTTGAAAGGGTGCGGATTTTGTGGGAATTGTACCTAGTTCCGGGGTCCGTGCAGCATGGAAAGGAAAAAATGTTGATGTGAGAAGGTTTACCTCATGTGGCGGGGGCGGGCTCGAGCTGGAGGCGAGGCTGGATAGCGAGTGGTGTCTGCGCAGGTCGCACTCGCTCGGCGTGTCGGAGTCTGACAGCCGCGAGGTTGATGTCGATGGTGGAGATAGGTGCTCTCCATCCGCTTCCTCCTCGCGGTACCGCTGCCAGCGACAATAATTAGTATATTTGTACACACACATATTGTAAACGCAGTACCTATGTATGCCGGGAAGTGACCCCGATATACAAGAAGAAACCAATAAGCTGACAGTAGGTTCACGTGCCTATCTATGTTTTAAATTTTATTATCTATATTTTGTGTAGGTATATACTGAACTAACAGGCTTTCCTGCTACGCGTTACGTGAAGATGCTATAAGACCGTATGGTTTATGTCATTAGGTACTATTACGTATACTTGTTTTATTGTTTTTCGACATGATATGCAATAATTCTTAAACGTACTTACAGTCTTTTATATTATTTATTTTTATTTATTATACGGCATCGTAGCCGGTAGCGTATAATTATCAATATTAAAGGTATCTATTAATAAAGTTGTCGACTGCTGAGTTCATGACCTAGTTGCCGTATAACCTACGAAATGTGAAACAAGTTTAAAACTTTAATGAACTTACGCTGAAGTTTGCAGTTTCTTCGTGAGGCTTTAACGTGTACCAACTGGGTTCGTGGTTCATAACAATATTCTCGAGGTCTAGCAGAACTTCTCCGAGAAAATCATTGGGCCCGTACCTGTTTAAGTCCCACACCGTAACCTGTGGTGAAAAAAGATAAAGTGTACTTAACTAGTAAAGAAGATTGATTCCAAACGTTTATAAAAATATACACCATCTCACCTCTAGCGTTCTCTTTTTGATGTCTGTGATGCGTATACCACAGTATACGAAAGTTTGATTCCACCTCGGATCTAGCGTATTTGCCAAGGTTTTGGTCCTGCGTTTGCTTTTCTCGCTCTTGTCGGGGAGCAGAAAAATCTTCGCGTAAGGACAGCGTGTGGCGCCGTCGATTCTAGGGCACAGTCCTGTGGCTGACACCACGGTCACCACCAACTGGAGGGCGCTAATATCGAAGTACACCTTTAGCTACACGGGGAAATTAAAAAATATTTAATTTTAATCATAATACACAATAATATAATAAAAAATAAAGAGAGAAATAGGTCTAAATGTTTTACCAGTATTCGACCAGCAACATTGGCATTATGGTGGTGGTGGCGCGCAGGGCGGCGGCGCGAGTGCACGTCAGGCGAACCTGGTGACGTCACTAGTACGCTCGGCTTCTCGCATCCACCCATCACCTCCGTGTATACTTCTGACCATATAAACAATACGTGAGATAATCTCGAAATATCATCCAAGTAGCATCAAGTGTAAAGAAGGATTCCGCTTGTAATAGACGGCCTCTCCACCCCGTTTTAGCACACGTACATTTTGGTTTCACTCCATTGGGATATACATTTCCATGAAAACTCTCAATCACTTAGGGGTTCAAAATCTAAAAAATCCTTCTTAGTGCTTCCCTTACGTTATATAAGAGGTCTTTACGACAAGTTTTAAGCTTCTAGGAATCTAGACCTACTAGTGATTTCGGCTGTGCTTATATTAGTCAATCGGTCAGTTAAAACGTTTATCCCTACTAATATTCAAGCATTCAAGCGTCTGCTACGTAAGCACTTTCTTGGACATTAGTTTTCATCATCCGTCATTGTGGTTATTTATATAGTTTTGTGTATCTATATTTATATTATTAAGTATATAAATTTATGTATTTATTTATGTTGTGTTACATCTTCGTATTTTATATTGTATTTATCATAATATTAAGTGTATTATTTATTTGCGCCTACACATGCTCTCTGTTCATCTCAAAGGTTGACTGGTAGAGAATGCCGTATGGCATTAAGTTCGCCTTTTGTACATTAATAAGTTTTTTTTTTTTGTGCAATAAAGAATAAATAAATAAATAAATAAATAATATTATAAATGCGAAAGTAACTCTGTCTGTCTGTCTGTCTGTTACGCTTTCACGCTAAAACTACTGGCCCGATTTAAATGAAATGTGGTATAAAGAAAGTCTGGAGCCTGAGAAAGGACATAGGCTACTTTTTAACCGACTGCAAAAAAGGAGGAGTTCCACGCGGACGAAGTCGCGGGCAGAAGCTAGTTCTATATAAAAATATGGGATAGACATATATATATTTATAAAGAAGAAACCTTTATGAGTCCTCCAGGGCGCGGCTGGCGGGCGCGCGGCGTGCAGCGGCCGTGAGACCACTAGCTCCACATGCGAGTCGTGCTTGCTGTCAGCCACCACCAACGCAACGTCGTCCGCGGTCCGGCTCTGCAGCGGGACTCCATTCCATTGCAACACCTCATCACCTAGTAGTTTTAGAGATGAAGATTACACATTTACAGAATATGTGAGAACATAAAAGTGTTGTTATCAAAGTTGATTGTAGTCTGTTGTTTCTACTGTAAAAGGTGGAGATTAAATTTACCTGTCCTTAACTGGCCTTCTAGATCAGCTATAGATCCTTTCTTGACTTTCTCGACGACAGCTCCACGCGATCCGTCTGGCATCAGCTTGCCCCCTATGACCTTTAGCCCCAGTATGGCGGCCGAGGAGTGTGAGCTGCCTTCCACTACACTCTTGCGCAGGACCATGTGGCCGATCATCCGGGTGCCGTCAGCCGACACCTGCCAGCTCAGCGGGAACTGTTGTGCATTTATCGTTGTGTCAACATTTTGGGAAGAGGTCGCATCGAAAATATATCAATATATTTCCATTTAAACGTGACCATTTCTTTAATAAAATGTTCAGCATGTATTAAGTATTGCTCATCAATACAAAACAAATTAATTAAAATCAGGTTCCGTAGTCAATTAGAAAGATTACTTCATAATTCGTTACCTTATTCGTTCGTAGGTATACCAGATTGCGGGACAATGGCAAAAAATAGTTAGTGCAGCAAGCATTGTGGAAGATATTTAAGAAGATATATTTATTATTAAACATGAAATACCTGCTTTTTTAGTTCTACACGTTATTAACTTCAGCTTACGAAACCTATTAGCACGATAGATTTTCGGTTCTCGAATATATCTATGTATACATACTCTCTACATGTACTTATCTACTGCAACAAATAGAACAAAAACTGCTAGCTTTGATATACCTACACATTAATATTGAAAGAAGCATTTTTTTAAGTTAATAATATTTTTACGAGTACTGTAGCGGTCGTAATTCTTCCATTTGGAACTTGGGCTTAGATGACCTAGTTTTGGTCTATAAATATCGTACCTTGCTGTAATTTAGTATTTTAGTGAAAACTACTTATAATAGTAGATTATGTAACTATTACCTACACAATGCCAAATTATTTACAGTTGCATACATTATATCTACAGTCATATTATGAATCCTCTATGAAGTCTTAATCGTATCCGCCGCTACCTTCATTGAATTACAACCAGTATTGAATACTAGTAACTTGGTAAATGTAGTAATATAGATATACTACTGACTACTTAAATTATAAGACAAACTAGATTTTAGTCTAACCCCTACTATTCTCGTGCTGCTTCAAGTATTAAATAAAATAAGGCAGTTAAGTACGTCAAAAATACCAGCAGCAGCAGTTGACATTTGAGTTCAAATCAAGGTTTATTTCAATCGACAAGAAAATTGAGGTCAAAATTATTTTTAAAAACTTTGGAAATTTTATAGTTACCACGCCATAAACAAGGAAATTGGTATTATTACTTACAATTATTACCTACTACTTATAATGTTATTACTTTCAGTTTTTAAAACGGATCATAGAGCTTTATTATATGAAAATATTGCGATAAATATTTTAGAACAACACAATTTATTCATTGAATGAAGTCCTACATGCGATTTATTATATTTTACAGACTGGCACTTTCCTGATATTTATTACGTTATAGCTATAAACTATAAGTGTAAAAGCTTTAAGTAAGTAGAAAAAGAATAAGGAAAATGCAACGCAACGGGTGTGCAGCGTATCATACGAAGGTGCACATTGAAGTTACATACATGCACGCCAATGCAACCGTGCTACAGCCAAACACAAACAAAAACAATCATTCACAAACCTTACTCGCAAATGTATGTATTTACATAAAAAAAAATAACGGTCGTTTTTTTATCCAAAAAGTGCACAAGGAACAAATAATATCTGCTCCAAGCACAAGTCATTTACAAAATAAAACTAATAAAAAGGCAAACCGACAGTCATTATTAAGTAATGACGATAAGACGTATTGAATAAATCGAAACCATATTGGTTAAAGTTATGATCGGCTGACCGCTCAACGATACTAATAGGAAATAAAATTGAAAGCGTCTAGTCTGAATATGAATCAGGTACAATGTAAAAGGCTTGATTCACAAAGTACCTTAGGGCAGTCGCCCCTGTTCGAGTCTTCGCTGGAGGTGAAGGTGCTAGAGGTATCGATGCCTGAGTCTTTAGTGGCGGAGTCCTGGCTGGTCTGGCGCTCAGATTCCCAGCGCAGCGACGCCCAGTCGTGAGGCGCACCCGACGCGTCTCGTCCGCCTCTTGGAAACGTCGCAGCGCCTTCGTGCCCGTCGAAGCGGACTGTTTTTTTTCTCCTCTCAGTAAATCGCCGATTGTCGGAGGAGTCTTCCCATAAATAGGCACTCTTATAGACAGCGCGATCGGGGCGCGGGCCCTCGTCCAGCGCGAACGGCCTTAGGTAAGCACCCTCCCCGTCGTCGGGCGCGCGCCATCGGCAGTCTGTCACCGAGTCAAAGCTGCGGCCGCTGCCGGCTGCCGGCCTCGTCGCTTCGAACATACCGCGCGCTTCCGCCTCGTAGGCGGCCGCCGAGTGATTAGTCAAATTGTAATAATTGTTGGCTACTACGCTGGCGCTGTGGAGGTGCGGGTGCCGAAGGGTCGCGCACGGCTCTAGTTGTCCTAAGAATGATATTGTATAAATAGCAAAAGTACAATTACGATACTAACTTACGCCAGCGCATCGAGTACTGCGCGCCCGTACGCGCCCGTTTGACGATTGTTTAAACCTTATATATTTCGTACCTAATCAAGCATATATATGTTCTCATAATAGTACTTATATGAGTAACTCACAGGAAAAAAAAAAACGGTCGAAATCCGTCAACCTAAAAAGAAATCAATCAAAAGCAGTGATCACGCACAAGCGGAAAGAATGTGTTATCAGGTCATACAGTAGAACAACAATTAGAAAATAAAATACACGTTCACAAAATCTAACGTACGTATATTCGCAGTAGAAATGTTAACAAGTAATTACACTTCTTTTCGCTCAAGCATGCGATTTTTGTTTGAACCATAAATTTCGTGATCGGATATGTCTGCCCCGGCGGTTTATTGATATCGTAGTGAGTGACTGTGTTAATGGACTCTTACTGAGATTACTTATACATGAAAACTTCTTCAGTGTTGTATACGATACGAGATATTTTGCATTCTGTTTCGTAGTTATAGTAATATAGGTATCCTTTAAAAAAATGTTTTGCCAGTTATACAGTGTATGCAGTGAGAGACTAGCTACGTAGGTACGTCTAAGACAGTTGAAGAATATTTTTGGTTCAAACAAAGGAACAGAAGAAAGAAAACACTTATACATGGTTATGTTATCAATAGTCAAACCCATATTAAAAATTGACACAAATCATCATCTATTGTATGAAAACAATATGTTATTTGTCCATATAACATAAACATGTCGAGATTAATTCAAACTGAAGTGACAGGCTGTCTCAAAGAAAAGGGATAGGGTTTACATAATTTAAAACAGCCATCGCAATTGGTTGACCAATGAAGAACTAGTCAAGATTGGCGCTCAAGACCAATACGAATACTGAGACATCTATGATCCAGCAATATAGTACACGCACATCTTCCCGAAAATTGCCCTCTCACCGATAAAAACTTTTTCATTTTCTCGTTTAACATCACTCGACGTTGACTCGTGGAGCTCTCGGAGCCGCTCCTATCTCTATTACCTGTGAACAGTGGGATGGCTTGTGAGAGCCAGTATCGGATGCTTTTGGAATTATAGACACAGATCTAGTGGAGCCGGCCGGCGCGACGAAGCTCGGTGACGCGCGACTATAGACCGCGCCGGCGCCGGACGGGGCGCGTACAGGGGCGCGTACGTACAGCCTCGGCACGCACTAACTCAGTCGTATCACTAACTCTTAATTACTTTTAAATATAGAACATGCACACAAGGTCCGCGAAGAATCAACAAAGAGTACCTATGTCATTAACTTGGCACCTGTATTACTCTGAAAACAAACCTATGATACTGAGTAGAGTTTGCGAACATTGATATCTGAATGGTGGGTACCGACATGAAAAAATGAGTATACGAGTAAATAGTACAAACTACATGAACGTAGACATGATGATAACCATAATGGATACACATGAACGTAGATAAGTTTAGGTGCTCTACACTAGCCGTTTCTGTAATACTTATCAAATTATAATTAGCCTTAAACATAGTTACCTGGTTTTTCCACTAATATTACTTATATTAATGAATACCTCGCACGGAACACCTTAACTTTATCGTTGCTTAATGCAAAACATGAAATGACGGATTAGTATTTGTGCATACTTATTCATGTCAGGAGGTATTTTGAAATATTTTCTATGTAACGAATAGTGGCATAATCATATCACGTAGCTCTATCGTCGTTGTTGGTATATTATGTGGTGTAGTGTTTTGTATGTGGGGTGATATATAAATAAAATTAGCTCGGGTCGATAGGAATCGTGGTGACTCGGATGGGAACGGGCGACGATGGGGTAACGTGCTTGTGCGAACTTACCACGATCACGATATTCGTCGTTCTCGTCGGACACGCACTCGGGAACCTCGTCGTCGGAGGACGAGGAGCGCGGTGGCAGCGGATGCGAAGACATCGAGTGCGGCATCAGCTGCGAGGGCGCGGGCGCCGGCGGTGGCTCCTCTACTCCATACGCTGCTTTCTGTCGCGGGTGCACGAGGTGCGGGTGCGTCCGAGCCAAACCCTCCAATTCCCCATAGCAGCGCGGTTCCTGTTGACTGTACTGTCTGCGAAGAGCGCTTCCTGATCTCTGAAGGGGGTGGTTTTCTTTTTCTGCTGCGCTATGGGCTCGCTCCAATTTTGGCCTCTTATCTATAGTGGAGTCAGCAGGCGACACTAAACCGTGCAGGTCCGACTCCATACGCCATAGCATGGCGTCCTGACCGGCACTTTTGTGTATCCATTGTCCGGTTTTAGATAAAAGTTCTTGTTTTTTACGGCATAATATACAAACCCATATGACCTGTAAAGAATAGATAATGATGTAGGTCTCTGATAAGATTTCCGGTCTATTGCTAACAGCTTTTCTGTTTGAAGTACTTAAGGATAACTTACCTTATTAGAACGTAACGTGACTTTGCCACCACACCGGGCGCAGCATCTTACTCTGCAGTAATGACAGGAGTGACCGACGCCATCTGCGAACTTGGTTTTGAGACAGATGTGACAGGTGGCGGCCAGCTCCACGCCCGCCGCTCGCTGCATCTCGTTTCTTGTGCGGATTGTTTGTTCCAGCACCGCGACTTCGTCTTGCTTACGTCTGTTGATTATATTATTTTATTTTATGAAAGAGACTAACATTCTACTTATAGGTACCAATCGATCGAGAAATTATTATATCTACACATCGATCTTACAAATCGAACATAGAATAATTAATGGACTAAATTATTTTATTGCCACCTCTTAATTACATAGGTAGATAATTATATTTTTACGAATAATTGCTTAATATTATTAGTTATAAAACATATTTATTTTTGAAAATTTAACTGCGAGCTGAGTGGAAGCTAAGTGCTAATTATAATTCACTTCGATTTGATTAACCGTTATTATTTTGGTCGGCGCGCAACGATGAGTCCACCACTAAGTACCTACCTATACAAACGCTTTGTATTAAATACCTCTATTGCTGACAATCATCACTTTAATTCAAGTGAAAATGGGCTGGATTTTATCTCAAAAATTATCCCATTGTGCGATTTTAGTATACAGTGAAAGAAAATGCGAGCGCACATGTTGCCCTCCAGGATCTACATTCTATATCCAAGGACATTCCTACAGAAAATTAAATAGGAATTCTTCAACACCTCCTGACGGCCCGAGCCGAGGTGCGACCCCCACCTTGAGGGGCCCTCGGGTCGGTCAGGGCTAAAAACCCTAAACCCAACCCAAAAGGCTTAAGAGTCTCCTTTCAGGAGTCTCGCCACCCATCCGGTTTTGCAGTGAAGGCCCATTAGCTGGCCAACTGCGCTTCAGTATTCAGTTCGAAAAAAAAAAAATCTTCAAAATCTTGAGATCTAGATCGTGTGCGCCATGTTAACGTAAAGCTTCTTCCACACTTGTCGTACGAGTATTTGTATTATAAATTTAGGCGCTCATTTTGTCTATGTCGTATCATTAAGGCGTATTTCGTAAAAATCGCGTCCATGCCTACTATTTACTAAGTAGGTATGGACCTGATTTTTGTGCTGTATCATATTAGTGTATCGGCTTTATGTTTACCCATAAATAATGGATGCTTAATTTTTCTTCCGATCTTTGTATCTTTCAGTTCTGTCACAAAAACACACATTGGCAGGTAGAGCACAAACAATGATTTCGAAAAACCGACACAAGATGGTTGGCGGTGCGTTCAATATTGTGATACAGTATCAAAATACGTCGACACCACCGATCGTGATACGACTATCGGATACGAGGTGTATCAAGATACACGTTTAGCACGGATCAGTAAGTATCATATATAGCGTGTATCATTAACATCTTATGTCCAAACAAGAAATGCTACGAATATGTACGCGGACCACGCAAGAAATGCTACAAATGTGTACGCGGCTTAAGGTTAGTGACCATGTATATAAGGGGTTTAATTTTTTAAAAGTATCTACTAACGTAAGTAAGTAAGGTACCTAAGTACTATCTTTTGGTTCAAAGTACTATTTAGGGTCTATCACGTGTGCGCGTACATACCTATATATATCCAAGAGGCAAAGTTTTTGTACTCTTCGTGCGCTGACGAAGTCGCGGGCAGAAGCTAGTTTCATATAAACCCCTATAAGGATTGAATTGCCGAAAACTTCAAATTTATAATATCAATGATTAAAAAAGCACTATAATTAAAAAAATATATAAACTTTCAGTAGATTACAGCAAAATGCCAAACGCCCGAGTGTCTATGTATATTGATTTTATGATAACTTTCAAAGAAATAATGAATTTAGTTACCCATTCCGCTTACCACATTAAATACCTACCATAATACGGCCAGTCAGACATAGCTAGCTTTGCCACGGGCAAAGAGGGAACTTGAATTTTAATTCCTGTCGTAGCATTCTTGGCACAGATCATACTTTATTCGCAAGGATCAATATATAGCAATATGGGTGGTGAGCAACCTAAATCCGTTATAGTATTAGTAATATACAAATAAATAATCGCGAAAGCTTTAGACCTTATAATAGAAAATATGTGTGCCTTAACAGTAACCAGGATAATAATTATAAGGATATTGTAAGTCATATAAATCAATACTGTGTATGGTAACTGAAGTACCTACCTACTTCATTTACAATGCATATTCAATGTTTCGGAAGAATACTTTGTACCAACTTTTATCTACTCGTACTTAGAAAAGCGTTCAATAATCATTGATTGCTATTACAAAAGAAGAATACACGCACGTACCTTAAATATATAGTCCCGTACAACATTGACTAATGTCAATGTATTAGATACGGTCCATTGATAATAATCGATATTTTCCGATGATGCTACTAGTAAAAGAACGGTGGATCATCTAATTGTAGAAAATATCACTGATAATGACTAAAATACTTGATATGAATCACTGAAAAAATACTACTTAATACGTTCGTTCTAGTTATAACTATGAGTCAGGTTGAAGGGTTCATAATTCAATTATCTTATTACTTTTCTTAACGTGGTAGCAGGTTGCACGTCAGCAATCATCTATTGCGTAGGTATATAGGTACATATAGCTATCTTTGTTATTTTACAAAATTAAATGTGTAAACGTAAGTAGGTAGGTATATAAGTATCTAGAATATAAGTAGGTAGTAATCTAGCGTATCTACTGTTACCGTAACAGAAGCAATAATACATGTTAATGTAAGTAAATGTTTCAACTCTCAACGAAGAAGAAATATAGAGCCATGCCAACATAATAGATCGTCATGTACTACTACTCGCACCTAGATGCAGTAATAATCGATTATTACTGATTTACCGTTCCATTGTTTAAGACGACCAAAGCATTTTAGTTTAGAAGGTGGTTCACAATCGTTATTTTATATCGATAAAAAGATAGGAGAAGAGGGCGGTGGCAGGTTGAGGTGGGATGATAAGCACAGAGAGCGGGAGTGAAGCTGGGGCACGGGGAGTGAAGAGCAAGGCGCGGGGCGCGGGGCACACCTCATGATCTCGTGCTCGCGTTGCTCCTCCTGCCGCTGGCGCATCATGACTCCCTCAATGATGGCACGTTCCTCGGGCGTGAGGTGCGAAAGGTCCGGCATGTCGGCCATGGCGGGCGAGACGGCGGCAGGCCGCGAGCGGTGCGCGGGCCCGCCGCGATGCGGTGCTGTGCCCGCGGCGCGACGCTTCGAGCGCCACTCCGCTCGGGGGTTTATTTAATAATGCCGGACGGGCCAATGGCGCGCGCCCGCCGGCTGACGTCACCGCGGCTATTGATCGCGGCGCTCTCCAGCTCGCCCTCGCCCTCGCCCTCGCGTCCCTTGCTAGCGCCCGACACCTCGCTGCGCCGTGCGCCTCCCGCCAAGCGTCGCAGTTCGCAGGCCTTAGCCTCACTCCACGTTCTCGCTTATGCGTGCGCATTCCACTTTAGATGGGAGTGATACCATCTTCAAGAAAATGTTTTCCACACTTCCATCGCGGAAAATTTAAGATATTTTTTTTTGCAATTGAATTAATGTAACAGGAATATAATAAAGGAAAGATTTTGTAATAGATTCAGGTCACCTTTTAATTACTTTAAGTATAAATTGTACAAGACGAATGAAGTAGGTAGCATTAATTTTAACTATTCATTAGTATAAATATATTATATGCTTTTGATCAAATGCATTGAGACTAACGGGGCGCATCTTCTAAAGGTAGCTTTTTCCATGCAGATTACAATGAATATTTTCTGGAAACTCCTCTTATAGTTAGTGCCATCGCTAGTCGCAGTCTAAGGGAGGCGGCACACATTCGCCAGGTAGATGATTCACATGGTCGTTATGGAAAAATGATTTAACTCCATCGCCCCAAGGGAATCTTTTCGAACGAATGCGCATATATTCATAATCACGGCATTCTTCTTTTTCTGGAATCTCATGGCCTAAAACGTTGAAGACTTGACATGCTATCAAAGGGAAGCAGACGAACAAGGTCAAGAACTTATACTTTTTGTGATTTCCGTGAGAATACCGTGGCACGCACGGGTTGGGAGGAATAGGGCCGGGCCTGCAGTCGGTCGGAGGCACGATGCGGCGGGAGCCGGCGGGGCCCGGCGGGCAGCTGCTGCACTGGTTCGGCGGCCGCGGCGGACAGCATAAGCTGTACCTTCGGAAACACTTTGATAAACACGCCAAATTTTCAATAACCGCAACTCTGAGACATCTTGACAACATCGTAGATTTTTGTGTAATATTTTAATAATTTGTTGCTATTTTACATTATTAATTTAGTTTATTTTTCATTACTTATGACTGGAAGACGTCACAGGCTTTTGTTTTGAACTGCTATTCTGATATATAAAAAGTTTTTTTACGAAGGAGTTTAGAATTATGTGAACTACTTAGATATTTATAATTAAACTAGCTGTCCGCCCCTTCTTCGCCCGGATGCCTTTTTTTATAGCCTATGTCACTCGGGAATAGTGTAGCTTCCCAAAAGTGAAAGAATTTTTCACATCGGTCCAGTCGTTTTAGAGTCTATTCATTTCAAACAAACAAACTTTTCTTCTTTATTATATTAGTATAGATATAAAAACATATAAAAGCAAAAAACCTTTTAATAATTTAAGGGCAACATGTGGTTCAACTTCAAAAATTGAAGTGATTCTGCAAAGGAAACAAGTTCAACAGTAGGCGTGTTGCGTGACGGTGCGGGTACTCAAAGTATCTACCTAATTTAGTAAAAATATCTTGAAATGATCGTTTATTGATACCTATTAGATACACACCTGTAACAAATAAGTCACAAAAAAATAGCAGTTAAAACATACCATTGGGAATGCCGGAAGTTTAATGTCAGACCATTTAAGTAATGCTTTCTAGCTTTCATTTCTGACCGTAGCTTAATTAAGTTTCTCGACATGTCTAATCTTTACATTCTAATGTAGGTACAAAAGAAACTATTAAGGTACTATAAATTATTTTTAATGCGAACCCATTAATACTTTATACTGCACGAGGCGCAATCCGCTGGATTCCATCTTATATTTAAAAACGACTGTCAGGTCAATATTTTAGTGTTCCTATAGCCATGGACGCGACAACACTTGCTCGGTCTATCGGCAAGTTTTCTGCCAAATTTACTAATGTAAGTCAATAGTTCTCACTCCTTAGATTGTCTACTAATTACAGATTTATTACGTTTATTACAAAAAACTACCTACTTATGGTGTTTTATAATTATTTTTTATAAGAAAAGGAAACTATTTTTCGACCTTGTGTCCTTAATTATAAAACAAGATGTGATTTAATTTCGTTGTAACGTGCACGTACCTACGTTACTAACGTTTTAAATTAACTAGATATTATAAACCGAACTCTTCGACTCACTTTTAGTTTTTTTTTTATTTAGCCACATACAAATTCTACAACTTAATAATGATGTTGGTACCTAATCATCATTAATACAATAATTTTATAACATGAAAAATATTGTTTTCTAGAATGTACCTACAAGTCAAAACTATTTTACATTATTGTAGGATAATGTTACAAAGATTTTGAATAAAAAATTCTATCACTAAAATAAACTTACACTTCAACGCATTACAAGATTGTATTTTCAAACATCCCTCTTATTTAATAAAACGCTCACAATCAATACCAATCGGTTTCTATAGAAAATTAACCGGTATAAGTAAGTAGATACCTATTATCTATCTTATTTTCTAGAGTGTTAGATTAAAATCTAGACAACAGACTAGATGAGATCTGACCTCGCGAAGCATTTTCGTTGCTATTTATACTAAAATCCGGAAACGTCACTTTATGCAGACAGTAGTTTAACGATAGGAACCGTGAGACATCGGCGACCTTGAGAATAGAAGAATAACTAAGTTGCTTGTGTTATAAAATTTGTCCGTTTTCAACAACAGATCCTATAGTTACATATTTATAATTCGATTTTTACAGATTTTTTTCCTAATAACGTAATTTTCCTTAATGTGCATATTATTTTACGTGAATTTCCTAATTCTATTTTTACTAATTTGTCAACGCATATTATATTAATGTGGTCATAAATCATCATCACTGCGCCCACGATTTCATACTTACAAAACGCTTCGTTTCTGTTACCCTTCAATTGACAACAATTCAAAATGATCATTTGGCCTACAGGTTTACACAATTACCTACGTCATTCGAATAAAGTTTATCAGTGATGTGACTTCTTTTCCTACGTATGCTGCTTTATCAACTCTTAAAATGGGTTCGAACTAGAAACTGCAGATATACCTAAAGGCTTTTATAAAAATACAAAAACATGTATCTAATCAATTATGAATGTTTAAACATAATTTTATGTTGTTTTAAATTTTCAGAATCTGAAACAATCTAGGAATATCGTTAGTTCACCTTTATCTGCGGAATATGTGTTGGCACTAATAGGACTGAATGCCGAAGGGCCTTCACGAGATGAGCTGTTGCGAGCCTTGGATTTTCCTGACAATGACTCCGTACGTCTTTATTAATAGTTTAGTGAAAAACAGCTACCAAAAACGCAACCATCCTGCCTGGGTTGCCAGTGGCGTAAATGAAGGATCTAAAATTCTATTAATGTTGTTTTATCTATCTACCTAACACAGTTAGCTATTTTAGATCAAATGAAAAAGTTTAAGTGATACATTTATTATGTATGTATATGTGTGCCTTTATATAATTTTCAGATTCGTTTAACTTTTAAATCTTTGACATCACTCTTGAAGACGGTAGAGGGTGTGACCTTAGAAGTTGCTAATAAGGTATACATTCAGAAGGGGCCTTATGACATCAGACCGAATGTTAAGAAAGATGCAGAAGAAATATTTGACGCGGATGTCGAGCAGTTGGATTTTAACAATGCGGATTTAGCAGCGAATATGATAAATTCATGGGTTAGCCACAATAAATGACAATCCCAATAAATATCCATTATATTTATCTAACTATGTAACTTGCCTTGATTATATTAACAATGACTAAGCAACCAGAAAAACGTAGATATTTTTTTAGAAGTTTTAGGTTAGCAAATTTCTGATATAATCAATTTAAAGGTAATTTAAATAAATATATAAACACTGACCATTCTCTCCCATGTCGTCGAATGTATCTAGTATCTAAATAAAATTTTGTAAATATACAAAATTAATTCTCATTCTCATATAATTATATCTGCATTACAGATACATGTAACATTGAGCAAATACTTGAGACATAGGTAGGTATCAGATTATACTGTACCTACCTACTAAGTATAGTCATAATGCACGGAATCATTGGAACGTGAGTAAGTTGACGCTTGACCGGTTACTTATATTTTCAGGTATCGGATAAAACTCGAAATCATATAAATGAAATATTTTCACCGAGCTCTTTTACTGCTGAAGATCGAGTGATCTTAGTGAATGCAATATATTTTAAGGTGATATTTAATATTCGTATTCATATATCGTAAATTCATAGATTTATGCCGGACATAATATAAATTTAGTTAATTCCAGAGATTTTTCCTTACAATGTTTCATTTAGGAAAAAATATAATTAGATGGAGGCTCTAATAGTCTTCAAACAGATCTATCTGAAATTAGCAATTTTGTATAAAAACGTATTACGAACTCATACTGTTTACTATTGCTCACAAGGACCCAGGAATCGTACAAATCCAATTCCTATAATTAATATATTTAAAAAATGTTCTGTTCATAAACTTTGTAGCAGACAAAGTAGGAACTAACCTATGTCTATTTTCAGGGAACATGGAAGAAAAAATTCGATCCTTCGCTCACCGAAAACGGAGCTTTTTACATAAACAGTAATAATACGAAAATGGTACCGATGATGATTAAGAATGATCATTTCTGCATTGGATATAGTGAGCACTTGAATACTCAGGTAGGTAGCTATGTTAAGTTTATTTGTTTGGTACATTATACCTACTATAAGTAGGTAAGTTCACATACAACTACTCTCGTATTTTATTTTGTATACTGACGTTTCCAAAACTTTACAGTTACTTTAGTGTTAGACTATCATCAGCTCTGTCGGCTACGAATTAAATCGGTTATATTTAATTCCAAATGTTGTTTATTTTTTTATTATATGTAAATATGTGTTTCTTATTTTTTTAGCTTTTAGAATTGAAGTACGTAGGCAACGATACTAGTATGATGATCGTTCTTCCGAACGAAATTGAAGGACTGCATATCGTCCTTGACAAACTCGCCGACGGGTATGACTTGAGTGCCGATATACAACAAATGAAAAACGTAGAAATTCGACTTTCTATGCCAAAGTTTAAAATTGAGACCACTCTTAATTTGAAGAAAATATTAGCTAAGGTAAATTTGATGTTAGGCGTCATGTCGTAGCGCCAGCTCATTTATAGGTCGCTATGTATATATTATATATTGTATAGGTAAACGTCACGAGGTTAAAAACAATTTATATTAAACATTCAAATATTGCAGGTTGGCATTAACTCTATATTTTCCGATGGTTCAGCGTTGAACAAGTTATTGACGAATAACGATAAATTATTTGTATCGCAAGCTCTACAGAAGGCCTACATAGAGGTGAATGAAGAGGGCGCAGAAGCGGCAGCTGTTACAGGTAAAATGGCAATTAAACTTAAACTAAACATTACAGACACACTAGCTGAAAATCCAAGCAATACCTATTCGAGTAGCTTATAGTAATACCTACTTGGAGTGAACAAAACAAAAAGAAATGTTAGCCAAAATGATGTTTATTTTATGGAATTTAATTATATACCAATGGTTAGATAAGTCTGTTGTTGAAAAAATGCTAAGAATTCGTAATGTCGTGAGATTGAATTTGCTAGTATCTATGAACTTAATATACTCGAAGGTTCAGCTATTCATATCTATAATGCCTCTTTAAAGTTAAATTTACTTAATAAGTAAATTAAATATAGATCGACAGTACGTCCTTTATGTCTTTACCTACATTAAAAAACAAGGTCCAGTAAGTACCTCCAACACCATATTCCTTCAGTTGAATAGGTTGTCTGTACAAGTCTAGATCACCTGTATGCGTATTATTCCGATTATGCTAATTATATCCGCACACGTTTGAGCTTGAGTGTGACCTTATTTCTAAAAGTGATTAATTATGATCGAGACATTTATTTATAATCGATAATGTTTTCACGTATAAAAATAAAACATACTTAATGCAAGTTTTGTCATAGGTACCTACTTATCATTATTACGAACTAGATAATATATCGAGCCTATCTTTAATGGTTTTCTTTTGATATTCATTTTTTATCAATTGTTTCTTAGATTTAGTAATTTTGTTATATTTGTGTAACTAAATATAGCATAATGTATGACAACAAAAAACAATATTAAAAAAAGCTTACTTTATTTTGACTATAAATGAAAATAATATGTTCTAAAAACAAAATAACTCATCGACAAGGCACGCCTACACTGATCTTGCTCATTAACTGTACCTAAGTCTCCATCAGTGTTGTCATTTACCTTTGTGTTGTTCACCGTCCTCAGGGTTTATGAGTATTATTTTTGTATCCCTTTATTTTTCCTTAGTGCTACCTACTCAGTGAGAAATACAATATTGCAAAATAAACAAAGAACCCATCATTGTGTCATGTGTAACGATAATGCAACACCATATTATATCTCCATTATATACTAGACTAGGCATTTTTATTTTAAATCTTTAGAGGTAAGTACATTCGCCGCCATTTAATAAAAGTAAAGTTTAGAATTTAAGCACAAGACAATAAGTTCTGATATTTTAGTTTTATAATACATATTATAATTGCTAGGTTCCATCTTGAAACACATCATGTAATGTACACGTACTTCAAGCTCATTTTAAGCATGTACTACCAACTACCACATTAGGTATAATAAATAAATAATTATGTATGAATTTTAAAAATAAGCAAATTATTTTTTTACAACATACCTAGTCCCAATTGCGCAGAAAGGAACAGTAGGAACCTAAGTGCCTAATTAAAATTCCATATCAGGATTATATATAGTAAAAATGTACGCCTATTAATAATGTAACATGGTTTTACAATAAAACAGCGTATCCTCAGTTATTATTTATTATTTTACAGCCATGCGAATTAAGAAGAGAAAGGGTCCTCGCTTCTTCGAAGTTGACCATCCGTTTCTGTTTATTTTGATAAATAATCAAGTGCCATTCTTCTCTGGAATATTCTCCGGTGAGGAATAATCAGCACGAAGACGCATTATTGTGATATAAAACAGATTTATATGTATATTTATCAATGTGTTCAGAGCAGTGTCGTATGAAATAAATGGTTGAGAAACATTAAACTTTTATTTTATCCACAACTAGCGACCTGCCCTGGCTTCACATGGGTGCTTTAAACCTTCTTATTGAATTACTAAGTATAAGAATATATTTAAGTAAGCATACAGGACAGACAGACAGCGGCAGCGACTTTGTTATATACTACTTAAGTATATACAGAGTGATACTCTGTGCTTGATGGGTTGTGAACTCATTTTGTGAAATCTCTTACTTCAGTAAGAGATTAGAGTAAGTATGTCCCTAATTTCGTAAGAAAGAGACGAATACTCTAAAAATGGTTTCCAAAATGATTATAATTTTTAAAAAGCAAAAAGCTCAATGTCGCTTAAATTTCGACACAGTTCTTTTTTTGTTTTTAAATTGTTATAAGTACTTACTTACTTATATTGCTATTTTGTTATTTACTATTTTAGTTTAAATTATGCATTAGACATACCTACTTATCTACTTGCTTACTTTTTAACCCCTGACGCAAAAACGACGGGGTGTTATAACTTTGACGTGTCTGTCTCTGTGTGTGTGTGTGTGTGTGTGTGTGTGTGTGTGTGTGTGTGTGTGTGTGTGCGTGTGTGTGTGTGTGTGTGTGTGTGTGTGTGTTTGTGCGTGTCTGTCTGTGGCATCATAGCTCCCTAACGCATGGACCGATTTTGATTCTGTTTTTTTTTGTTTCAAAGGTGTATATGTCGGGAGTGTTCTTAGCTGTGTTTTATAAAAATCGGCTGAGTAGTTTAATAATTAGGGGGGGTGAAAGAGGGGATGGAAAAAAAAATGCCTACATATATACTCGCGTGGGGTATCAAATGAAAGTGGGTCACGAGTATATTACAAAATTTAAATCATAATGAAAATCGGTTAAGTAGTTCAAAAATTATGGGGAGTAATAGTGTAAATGGTAAGCCCAATGTCGACAAATATACCCGAGACGACCCGAGTGAGGTATCAAATGTGAGAAGATAACATGTACATTACAAAATTTCAAGTGAAATGGAAATTGGTGAAACATAATAATATGTAGTAGGTAGGTACCTACTTACAAAAAGTATGAAATAAAAAAAAAAATTTAACAAACCCCCGACATGAAAACCTAAAAGCCCTCTAAAAAGTAAGTATAGCAATAATAAAAAAAATACCTAAGTATTAATATTTATACAAAGAAAACGTCATGTTGGGGGGACCGTAGGTTTAGACATTGTAAATATTAGATACGTACACCTAAATGAGAAGCATATAGCAAAGAAGCAAAGAAGAATGTACCTACCGGTTTTGTTGTCACTGTTAATGGAATCGAGATAAAAGATACATCAGCTATATCTATAGATATTGTTACACGTAATTATGAATTGTATCTTAAAAGGCATTATGCAGTAAATGCATTTTCTAATTAAAATAAAAAAATACTTCTATAAAACATTCGAAAATTCGACTCGACTGCAGAAATATTTTTAATAGTTCCTAGTACCTAGGTACCTATTTAAATCAATCTAATAATTTCTGATGCCTTCGCGGTTATTACACATTGGAATGAAACAACTATTAACGGATCTAACTCGCGTATTTTTATTTTATTTTATTTGCTGACGTTTCGGATTCTTTACATTTTCCAGTTACCTAAAGTCGACTTTAGCGTTAGACTATTGTCAGCTCAGTCGTGCTATGATTATGGAAACTGTAAAGAATCCGAAACGTCAGCAAATAAAATAAAAATACGCGAGTTAAATCCGTTAATAGTTGTTTCATTCCAAAGTAATAAATCCATACAATTTGAAAACCTCAAGTTGTATTTTATGAGTAGGCGGATAAGGTTATGGGATGGAAACATCTCTCTGACTTACCTGTCGCAGCATGCTATGCACTTCACTCGACACGTTCATTATTTATGCGTTGCGCTAAGAATTACAAGGCGAAGCTCGAGGAGGTAAGCTTTCAAGGACGCAAATATGTCAACCTTCATCAGACAACGATTAATTTACATGACGTGGTAAATACTATCCAACAATCACAAATGGTAATAAAACAAAAACATTTGAAGTATTTTATTTACGATCTAACGAGAAATAATAGTTATTAATATTTAAAAATTAAAACTATTGACTAAATTTTTATTGTGCCAATTTACCTTTAAAAAAAGAAATTTGAATATTTCTAAAGATACCATAAATAGTATATTTCTGCAGCAAAAAATGTTTTAGCCTAATGTATCGATGTCAAATTTTCCCCACTGAGATTAAAAAGCAACTAAGTAGTATCAAAAAAAAAGTGAAAAATAAAAAAAAACAAACGAAAATATCGAAGACAAAGTTAGTATACGTTAGGTACATGTAATCATGATGAGGTTAATAAGTAAGCATAAGCACCTCAAAAAAACGCGACTTAAATAGATAAATACAACAATAGAACACAAAGTATTTTTTTGTTGAATATAAGCCCGAAATTCTTCATTTTTGTTTTTATAAGTAGGCACCTACTACATACCACCTACTTAACCTTTTAACTTAATTATAAATAGAATAAAAGGTAGGTACTATCTATTTTAGTAACAGTATATATCTAAGTGTGAATATAAAAATAATTACCAAATGTCTTACATATAAAAATAAATATGTATTTTACTGTGAACGAGATTGGTTCTCTCGCACCGAACATAGTCCGTTTCGGGAAATTCCTGGAAATTAAATAAAAAGATGCGGCTCACTATCCCTTCAGTCAATTTGTAAACATGGATGCGACAACACTTTCTCGCGTTATTAGAAAATTTACGGCAGGTTTTTGCAATGTAAGTGAGATTATAAATATTGTGGTGTTACTGCGTCCTTGCAATAAGAACAGTGCTTTGGATGTATTTCTTTTTATAATATAATCATTAATTAGTGAAATTGTTATGCCGAGTTATGCCGATATCTTGAAACGGTTGTCTGGTGTTGTGAATAAATAATAAAAGTGTGTTATTGAAAGCAAATCTCCAATCAGTGATGAAATCTAAAAATAGATTGATGTTAGGTGACGTTATTAAAAACAATGATTATTTACTTTAGTCCCATGTAAAGAGTTTCATAATAACAGTGTGAATTATTTTTGTACCTTTCGAATGTGAAGAGCAAGACTCAGGTCATATGATACATAGGTCCATTAGGCAGGTTTCAAGTGCAATTGGTTCTTAGTAGATAGGTAGTTGTAAAATATGTTTTTCGAAACAGCTACGTTTTTATTTATTAATTTAACTTTTTTTTTCTACATAGGTAATACATTTATAACTATTTTTCTGCTTCATAAAATAATGAATGTGTATAGTGCCGATTTTAGTGCTGAGCAGCAATTGCCTTTTTTAACATTTTTGTTTTTAATATTTTAATTTATTAAATGTTTGTGTTTGAAGTTTCCGGACAATATAGTAGGAATAGGTAGATCAATGATATTAACCTGACAGTCTAATGAAACATAATTTGTGAGGTAAAACACCTGTAGTTTACGCATTTCTTGATAGGTTTTTTGATAAATTAAAATCGAGGGAATCACCTAATAGCACATTATATAATCTTCAATGTGCTATTAGTCCATTAGGAATAGCTGAATGGAGGGTACCTAAAATAAGTAGTAGGTACGTTATATCGATTTAATATGGGAACCTTATAGCCGGTTTTAGCACGATTTGAATTGTAATTAATTAAAAATTTAGAAATTGATTGGCTGTTATAACGATAACGGTCAATCTATAACCAATTTGTTTATGTTCACATAGGTATTTAGAAAAACATCAATTTAATTAGAAACGAAAATCTTTAACTTCTAGGTAAGTACTATTTTATATTGGCGGCATATTTGGCATGGGGTGTCTCTAATCAGAATTACGTGCCACTTTGATCAACTGATCTGTATAATTGCGTAGGTATATCTACAGTCTGGATAGAGTTCAGCCTGTTATGTCGTCATGAGACTCATTTTTGTAACGATTAAAGGTGTTTCGAGCTCCGTATCTCGGTAACGCGACTGGATTAGGCGGCACACGTGGTTTTCGAGTAGTGTGACGTTTGAGCTTTTACCTATTGGCATTTGTTTCTTGTGGAAAATATTTACGATAGAGATTTTTTATGTTACAAATGCAAATGATTTGAGTGAATAGGAATTTGAGGAGGTGCATTGTATAAAAAAGGAACATTTGTCATTAAGCAAGGTCGTAATATTTGTACCTATTTAATGATGTATAAGGGTGAGTCTCATATTAACCGGTTGCCTATTTAAAATATTTATAATCTCATTATTTTGTCTTTGTAGGAAATTGACAATAAGGAAGGGTATGTTTGTTCACCATTGAGTGCGCAAATCTTACTTGGCCTTACCGCATTAGCCACTCGCGGAGCAGCTCGCAAAGAACTTCTGGATGCACTCCATATGCCTGATATCAAATGTGTACGTATTTATACTTATATAGGTTTACATTTATATTTATTACAGACCAAGAATGAACTTAAAAGATTAGGCTTTTCTTACCTAGAGTGCTTTTTGACTCTTTAATTAGTTACATACCTATTATGAGCGTGCGATGAATTTCTTAAAACAAGAAATCACCTCAAGTATCTATAGGCTTTTTAGGTGGGGTCAGATAACTGTGACGCTGACCGTAAGTCATAGTAGGTAAACATAACTCATGTCATATAAAGTATCTAAGTAGCTCATAGATAAAAATTTTTTGCAGGTTCGTAAGTCATTTTCGTCTATAATATGACAATTAAAGTCCATTGAAGGGTTAACTTTGGATGTTGCAACGCGAATGTACGTTCGACATCACGATAGCGGCTTACATCCTAAGATTAAACGAGACGCTATGAAAGTTTTCAATGCAGACATTGAGATGATAGACTTCGATGATGGAAATACAGCTGCTGAACTTATTGATGATTGGGTAGGCTCTTTATTTTTTTTTATGAAATAAAACCTGTATAGTTTGTCTAGCCCCCCTCCCCCCCCTTTCCCTAAACAAAATCCTAGCTACGCCCTTGACATCCCTGCTAGTAGGTACATTTAAGAAAAGAAATAGATGCCAAACACAATGCTAGCAGTTCCTTGTTCTGGCTTATAGGTCGTGTTATTGGGTTATATATATATATATATAAGTATCTAGGTATGAATGATTCGGCGATATGATATAAATAAATGGCAGCATAATAGGTAGTAAATAAGGCAGCGCTTGCAATTATATATATACTTATTATTTAAAGGCAAAAGCCCCTGTTTTGTATCTTTTAGGATGATACAACTTATTATAGTTGTTATGTTTAACTTCGTTGATAATATCTGGTCTGGTATCAAAATAACCGTTTTCTATTTTATTTCTATTTATTTAGAGATATATATTTCTCATCTGTAATTATTTCAGGTCATCAGTAATACCCACGGTAAGATTACAAAAATGATTGATGCGGGATATTTGGATATGTGGACTCGAATAGTTCTGGTTAATGCGCTGTATTTCAAAGTAAGTTGTGCACTCTTATATTATGTCGTGTTTGTCTGGGGGCTACTATTAGATATATAAGTATACTTAGTTAATACTTAAAACATGATACGTCTCCACTAGCCTCTTAAATAAGTCAAGTATGTATACATGTAGGTACTTTAATTTATATACCTACCTACCTTACCTTACTATACTAGCGAATGAATTATGTTTTAGAACCTAATATTTAATACCGAAGATTACAAAAACAGTTTCATTTAATACTATGCGCCTTATTATTTTAAGGTATTATTAGTAACTACTTAGTTTTATTCTAAGCCATGTTTTTACAGGGCTCATGGGAACAGAAGTTTGATCCACGAAATACTCGAAAGAGATCGTTTTACGTTACCAAGAACAAAATAAGGAAGGTGCTCATGATGCATTTATTAAGCTTGGTCTACTATGGTGAAAACGAAGAACTAAACTCAAAGGTATAAAATGCCTACAAACTTATCGATCTACCCAAAAAATAATTACAAATTAAAAGTAACCACACGCCCTAAAGGTACCATCTAATAACAATTTTGATCGTCTACCTTTTTAGCATAATAATAATAATATCATTGGTGAGGTTGTATTACCTTCTTACATCCTTTACTAATTGTACCAAGCAGAGCATCCCAATTAACCCGCATAAAAATAATCGCAGAAAACTCGACGGTATGTAGGCAGGTATGCATACCTACATCTGTTTCAGAGTCTCAGAGTTGAATTTTAATTTCAGGTACTAAAACTGCCTTACGCAGGCGATGATGCAGAGATGGTCTTTATCCTTCCTAACAACTCCGATGGTCTACGCGACATGATGACGCAGTTAGCAAATGGATACGATTTACCGTCATATTTAAATAGCATGACTAAAGTGGAAATCGCAATTGGAATACCTAAGTTTCAAATTGAATCAACAGTAAATCTGAAGAGAATGTCACCGAAGGTAAATAGACATTAGTACCTACTTACTAATTATCTAACAAATATGTTTCTTTTTTTGTGATAGATGTTACATTTTCTTTACCTACATAGATTAACATATTTAGTAGTATTTATTAAATATTTATTTTTTATGAGCGATGAACGATCGGTAGTGATACCTGATTCAAATCACACCATAACTCGGTGAATAATTATTTTGCGATCAGTCCAATAATCACTCTATACTTATTTATAAATATTCCAAATAGTAATACTCGTATTTAAAATCTTAACTTTTGACGTCGTCGAATCAATTACTAAATGATATATTTTTTTAGTTCGGAATTGACACTATATATGACTCTTCCGTGCGACCTATCAAAGTTATGAACGAGACCGTCAATATGTACGTATCAGAAGCTATGCAAAAAGCATTTCTGGAAATCGACGAAGAGGGAGGTGAGGGTGATGAGGCCGCAGGTAAGACTTCGAACATAGAAGAAGTACTTTGATCAAGTAGTTAAGTAGGTGGGTAGATACTTCTTTATAAATGAGGACGAGGCAGGAGCATTATACAGTGAAACTTGTTTAAGAGGGACCTGGATAAGTGAAAAACCTCCATATCTGGAACACATGCTGAGGTCCCGGCACCTTGGCTATGAATTACCTCTGTTAGTAAGACAAAAGCAACCTCTTTATCTGGGATTAGTTATATCTATTTTCTTGTCATAATTACCTCTATAATTGAGAAGACGCGTGTATTTATCTCTGTAACTGGGATAAAGTCAGTAGGTACACATAGGCTTCCTCGGACCTCGGATGTCTCCTCTCTCTTTTACTCGAACTTCTCTAAATCGGCCCTTTTATAACTTAGTTTTAATGCGGTTTCTTTAGTAATCGGGTATTTATTTAAAAAAGACCGAAACGAAGACAAAGTCTTTATTATTACGAAAAAAACTAAAATGTTAATTTTAGTGCCCGAATCAGTAAAATAATTTGCCTCCAACTTTTAATAATTTTGCAAACGTTAACAACAAATTACTTATTAGCTTCAGGAGAATTGTCTTTAAACCACATTTTTGATATTTAAAATTTAAAATAATGAATTGTTAACTAAATAAATACGTTGCTTTATTGAATACACCTCTATAACAGAGATTACCTCTTTTCTTACCTCTGTTAATGAAACCCTCTGTAAATGAGACAGGTATTTTTTTATACCTAGATATCCGAGACACTGCGTAAGTGGAATACCTCTTTAAGTAAGACTAATTTACAGGTCCCTTGGAAGTCCCAGTTAACCAGGTTTCACTGTATATATATATATCGATTAGCCGATTATATTACTTAAGTTATATTATCGGCTAATAATGACGTCGGTACCGGTATGTAGGTATTGTTTACCTCGCTCTGAGACTTATTAAACATCTATTTCATCCACGTAATTATTAGATCTTTTACTATAATATTATAAATTATTTTTTATGGTCTCTAAGTATATTGCATTTCATTCCAGGTGGATCTGAACGGATGTCTTTCAAGTCCGAACATATAGGCTTTCTAGCAAATCGACCCTTTTATTATATGCTATTTGTCAGACAGGTAGTGGTACTAGCCGGAGTATTTATACCAAAGAAGAAAACTACCGGCATGAAATGCACTCTGCAGTAGGTAACTAAGTAATTGCGAGAATTTTCAGGGAAGTAAATCTCATATAATATGCCAGCATTCATGAGAATAAGCCAGAGTGTGAGTGGGTAATGGACAGGTATATAAAACATACCTATGAATGCCTATGATTACTGACATAAAAGCACTAATGTAATTTTATTTACATAAATAACAACACTTTTATGCTTTTTATGTATGTATACATGTTTATTAATAGTAATGGTAGTTCACATATGTGAAAATATAATGAATTTATATTGCTTTGAATTAAATAATAGTAGGTACCTACTAATTTACCTATTCATTTTTACACATTCCGTCGTATATAAATATATTATATATAGAAATGAATTTTATCTATATACTCGTATCTGTGATTAATTTTATTATAAAAATAATCTTACTAGTAGGTAAATTATATACTTAGGTAAATAAAATTCAATGAGGTGAGGCTAAGTCAAGTGTTATTTTTATATTGGAGTAAAAGTATTATATAGACGATTTTATTCCGCGATCTAAAAGAATATACCTAGGTAGGAAAACATTGCTATATTTCTGTATCTACCTATTTACCAATAATCAATATATTTTATAGATGGGCAGATAATTAATTATGTATGTACATTATTGTATGTATGTATAGGTACCTAAGAGAAATTTTAAGAAATAAATGTCTTAAAAATCCATTATGTTATTATACCTACCTACTTATTTTAATCTCCTACCACCTTGATCAATCAATCCACACTAAATCGGTGTTTTGGTGTTTGGATGAATTCATAACCTTTCAAAGTTAATTTAACCTTTTCACCGCCCCAGTCGGTAGTTACCGACTACAGAAAGCAGTACCACTAGCGCCTCGTCGGCCCGTGCCGACTGAAAGTTAGAGGCGAAAATTATAAGTAAATTAAAAGTTTAGTATACAAATTATGAACTTTTATTATTGTTTAAAGCGTAAATTACCGTAAACTTTATACACAAACGTGATACTATATAATATCATTGAATAAATAAACATTTTTGCGGGCCTTGATAAAATGCAGCAAATACGGCCCGTACTGAAGCCCTAGTCGGCGATAGCCGCGGCGTAGTGCTGTCACCAACTGTGTTTTGTTTGTTGCAATACACGTTACGAAAATTTTAATGTAGGTGAATTTATAAATATGTAGTTCTATAATTGTAAGTTCACTAATTAATATACTAGAATTCGATTAATTAATCAAAATGGGAATAGTAAAATATATTTTACAGCATACTTTGAACACTTATTTAAATTAGTCCCGCGGCTATACACGACCAGTCATGTCTGAGATCGGCTCGTTCAAGTAGGTAAATAACAAACGAAAAAATTGTATATTACTCTAATTTTTATCCTGTATACCTCTGTCAATTATTATAATGAAGTATTTCGACGAGCAACCGAGACAAGTGTTCTAGTTTAGGTAATTATGTATATTGAATATTTACAAACCTATCGTTACTTTATCTAAAGCACAGGCAACCAAATAGGGTCTTTGTTAAATAGAAAACGACTACATCCAGGTAAAGAAATGATCCTTTTATTAATGTTTCTTTCTACCTGAAACACTCATTAGCAATAACAATAGGCTTAATTTTTGTGAGGAATTCTTAGTAAATATGTAAAGCACACACCGCACGTGCAGGCGGTATTTCAAACGATTTCCTGGAAAATGCCGACTATATGCTATTTTTACTTCCTAAACAATTATCGGAATTTATTTAAAAACTTTGTTTTTAAGAAATCTAGGTACCTAGGTACTGCATTTTATTATTGGTTTGTTACTAAAGAATGTGTAGGATTTTTTCTTTGGACTCCCTGCCAAAATGTCGATAAATGCAGTTAACACATACCTACAACAGTTACACATCTCTAGAATCAAAGCAATTTGCAGTACCTAAAAGCCCGGGTCGGCCGGTGCCGACAACGCGTGACGTCATCGCGTGAGTAGTGTGGTGACTTTCGTCACTAAACTGTACTGTAAATAATGCAAATATTTTGATCTTTTCATTATTTAATGTTGTTTTATAAGGTTAATAATCAATGAACATGTAGTAACAACATTATTGTATTATTCTTTTGACATTTCTTCGACTTTTTGGATATAATTATCGAGGAATTATTTAAATATCGATACACCATTTCCAAGTCACTATGGTTTCTCGATCTCGAATGCTTGTTTTTGCTCTGGCGTCACAGGCTCAGCGTTTTGTATTGTTGCGTGGCGGCGAAAAGGTTAATCAACACACCAATAAGTTTTTTATGTACGTGTTTTTACGGTATAACATAGGTAAATGAAATCAAATCAAAATTACCGCTGTGCTATTTGACAGATTATGATTGATTGTCATTGAAAACATAGATAAGTAAGTAAGTCCGTAAGTCCCGTCTTATTTAGTCTGTGCCTTAACTGTCACGTTTGTGTAGTGTATTTGACGTTTTACTTCAATCATCAATGACTGACACACGTGTTTGTTGTGGTGTCTTAACTCACGTTGTTTTTTCTTATGATAATTTATCTGAATAATATGTTTCTAAACAAATCAACATGAATTCCAAGAAAATAGCAAAAAATCCTTCCCTAACGTACACAAGTCATCCCGACTATAGAAAACCACCTGAAATAGCTAATCCGGTAAGTTAACCTTTAAAGTGACATCGTATTATAAAGAATATAATGTATGTTATTTTCCTCCTATTGATATTAATAATTGTTCTAGTACTTACAATGTCTTGGGGCACCGCACATCGACTCTTTCAATTTTATGGCTACGGAAGGTCTTGCAGCTGCTGTCGCGGACTTGATTCCTGCTGAGTTTGAATTGGCTAGTGGACAACGAGTTAAATTATTTATAGAGGACGCTCATTTCTCTAAACCTGCAGTTCCTATGGAGGCGATAGGTGTTAAAAATCAAAGAGTATTGCCCACGGAATGCAGACAAAGAGCAGCAACATATAAAGGGGATTTTAAAATAAGGTTGACCTGCGTTATTGATGGAAAGTCAGTTAGCATTGACAGGTCTGTTGGCAGCCTGCCCATTATGATTAAGGTATGTCCTATAGTAATCAAAAATTAATTACTTAAAGATCTATTTATTTACATCAATAGGTAATTTATGATTATATCAACCGTCATTATATAAATGCTCATCAAATTTCTATCAAGGTATGAGTATATTAGAAGAAGTACAGTTTGATATAAAGGATTCTATTCTTTCTGAATTTGTAAAAAAAAAATAACATAAGTTTATTTATTACTATTTTTTGTGTTTGTCTTGATTTTCTTATTAACATAATATTAATGCATTTATATTTGGTACATTTTGTATTTTTAATTTTATTCAATCTCAATTATATTTTCTCTTTTTTAGTCTAAATTGTGCCATCTGGATGGACTATCACCCGAAGAACTTATCAAACACAACGAACATGCTGATGAATGGGGTGGATACTTTGTAGTTAAGGTTTGAAACATTAGAGATTTTAAGCAAGTCACCTACACATTTATGTATATACAGAAGTATTACTCTTCATATCCTGCCTTAAAGCTGAGAACAGTGATAGATTTATAATTACCTTTAGTGGGTGCCCATGTGTCATAAATTCATTTATAAAGTTTCACTGGCTTGCCCTTGCATTCTGAATTAGGTAATTACTAGGTTATTTACACACCATCTTAACATTTACTTATTACAGGGACATGAGCGTCTTGCTCGCATGTTGCTAGTAACAAGACGGAATTATCCAGTGGCCATCAAACGTTCAGGCTGGCGAATGAGAGGCAATCAATTTTCAGATTATGGTGTCCTTGTGCGATGTGTTACTCCAGACCAAACTAGCACAGTGAGTATTGTTCAATTAGGTAAACCTTATATAGCTCTTACTATTTTTATTTATGAATTTATCCTAGGTTCTCTCATAGGTTCATCTCTTTACTGTATTTGTATTTCTTTTGATTTCAGAATAATGTCCTTCATTTTCTTCAAAATGGTTCTTGCAAATTAATGTTCTCATATAGAAAAGTTATGTACTATGCACCACTACTTCTAATTATAAAATGTTTAGTTGATTGGCCAGATCATGCAATCTATAAATTACTGCTTAAAGGAAAGAAGAATGACTTGTATTATATCAAGTAAGTCAGTGTTTGTTTGAACTATTCCAATATTTTTAACTCTTATGATAAAAATATGCCAAATTAAAATACAGACTGTGAGGTTACAAGTATGAACATCATTAGTCTATACATACATAAAAGTCTCTTTCATGATAGTATTATACAGTTAATTTTATTTGAATATTCATGCAAATTCTCTTACTAATGACTTCTGCATTAATGACCACTACAGTGCCATTCAAAACATGCTTCGAGAGCTACATGAGGAAGGGTTGCACACTAATGCAGAATGTCGCTCGTATCTCGGGCGCATGTTTCGTCCGCGACTCTGGGGACTGCCTCCCTGGACTACTGATGATGAAGCTACTGAATTCCTGTTGAAGCGCTCGGTTCTTATACACCTTAACGACCCAAAAGACAAACTATATTCTCTAGTCTATATGACGCAGAAGCTCTATGACGTTGTGCAGAAAAAATGCAAGGTATTAAAATACAATTAATGGTTGAAGAAATTATAAAATTTACACTAATATCTATTATATTCGCAAATTTATTTTATTTAAGTACATTATAATATTGTATATATGCAAAAGATATACTTAAAATAAAGATCAAGTGACTTCTTAACATTAATACAACATCGGTACCCTCATACCTCGTTTAAGAATTGTACTTCTTTACAATTATATGTCTAAACATGTAGCAAAATTTCTTTTGTTAGGTGGAAGGAGCGGACGCAGTAATGGTACAAGAGTTACAATTGGGCGGCCACCTTTACCTGCAGGTGCTGAAGGAAAGAATGCAGACTATGCTCCAAGTGATAAGATCTACCATCATCAAGAGAGGAGCAAATGGGAAACAAATATCTATAACAGTTGTAAGAAACAGTTATTTTTATTTCTAAATTCAGCTTTGCCCTGACTTATAGGCGTTGTGGACTAATACTTCCTTTGTATAACATTAATCAATAAAATGTGTTTGCGTAATGCTTTGCTGCTTTCCCCTTCACTATGTAAATTTATTTCAAATGGGTAGTAATAATAATAAGCCTTTATTTCTTCCTTGACTTAATCCTAACATAACAAAATATAATAATTGTTTTAGGTTTGTAATTGTAAGTTATACTATTAACATATTAAATCATGGCCCCTCTCGGGTGCAGGCCTTGAAATGGGTACTGTGTCCTAAATGATTGAGTTTTTTTTTCACTATTTTAGTATCATAATTTTGATTGAAGTCTCAGTGATGCCATTATTATGCTTGACGAAATATTCTAGAATTTTATCTCTGTTTTATTATGGCTGCTAAGCGATTTAAATATAACAAAGCAAAGCTGGAACAAAAAGTCATAAGGAAATATTTTGTTTTATAGTTTATATTATTATCGTGTGATATATCGATCAAACAACAACAAATACTTATCAAATAACAATTATTTTAACTAAATTGCGCTTAGCCATTGCAGCCAAAGGTACAGATATTTTCTTACAGCGAAAGGAATATGTTGCAAAATTACTAAATTCGTTAAATCTTACTGCAAATGTTGCAACAGCACATTCATCTGTCTTATATTACTCACTGCAAAAGCATGACAATGACAGATACTTTTTCGCGCGGCGAAAGTAAATGCCATCCAGGCCATTAAATGTCTTAGCATATTTTTAATGTAATTTATATAAATACGAAAACATGTTCTTTATGGATTACAGAAAGAGCTCCAAGACTATTTCCGAACGGCGGGGAACTTCGATAGACGCATGGAGACGTTTTTAGCGACTGGAAACGCGCCATCCAACAACGTTGCCTTGCCTCAGTACAAGGGACTCACAATCGTCGCCGAAAACATCAATCGGATGCGATACATGTCGCATTTCAAGTGAGTTATGTAGTTGCGATTGTTTAGTCAAATAGTTATGTCGCATGCTGTTTTGTTTTTTTTAGATAATATGATTTAATTCAAAGCATCCCCCTTTTTATAAGTTTCCTTAAAATACAAACAATCAAGAATTAAGTGTAATTCACATGTTTATTGAACTAATATTTCGGGAAACTGGGGTCGCCATTTTTTTTAATATGGGGTTGTTTATGAAAAATGTTGAAGTAAGCTCCTGATTCGAAATTACTAATTTTACATTAAATTACTCAAAGATTACTTTAGCGTTCGAATGTCGTCAGCTCAGTCGTGCTGGGAATATAGAAAGTGTAAAGTTTTCGAAACATCAGCAAATAAAGTAAAATATGCGGGTTAAATCCGTTATAATTGTGACATTCCAATTCTGCAATTAATTGTAGAGCGATCCACCGTGGTTCATTCTTCATGGAGATGCGTACGACGGAGGCGCGACAACTGCTGCCGGACGCGTGGGGCTTCGTGTGTCCCGTGCACACACCCGACGGAGCGCCGTGCGGCCTCCTCAACCATCTCACCATGTCCGCGCAGGTACAAACATAGAATCTAGTCCTTACTCAATATAATACATTTGAAAGTGCGTTTATTTATTTGCTTGTTATACTGAACTTAACATAAATAGAACCATTGAAAAGGACTTAGGCTACATTTTATCCCGACATAATGTAACTGATCTCCACATGGGAGACTGTCCAGTGTGAGCCCAGTTAGTAAATCTATCAAAATTTCAACAAAATATCATCATCAACAAATAATGAAACATAATATACAAAACAAAGCTACATTGAAAAACTTACTTTGCAATTGATCTTTTTAACTTTTGACGAGTATATTATAAATCATGGGACTATAGGAAAATGTAACGTTTCTTTGTTTAGGTTACACAAGCACCGGATAAAAAGCGAGTTGATGCCCTACCATTCGTATTAGTGAAATGTGGTAAGTCTTTTTCATTACTAATGAGATTGCTGCTAATTGGTTATTGGATATTTCGCCTGTTCTTTTACAGTTGGTTTATGTTTTCTGTATTCAAATAAGTATGTGAAACAAAGTAAAATGTAAGCTAGCTATCCAGTGTGGATTTAGCTTGAGTACCATATGATATCACAACATAAGTATTTAGTGAGTATAAATATGAATGTAAATTCTATTTTATCTGTTCAGGAATGGAACCGATAAGTTCATCGATTCCGCCAGCAAGTGACGATGACCAGCACAAGTATCCAGTGTTTTTAGATGGACGACAAATCGGATATTTCTCAGAAAAAACAGTCCACAAGTCCACGGCTTACCTGAGGACTTTAAAAACGAAAGGCGAGGAAGTGCCGATAAGCACCGAGATTGTCGTCATCCCCAAAACAAAGGTGTGGTGATTAGTTTTACCTATTATATGAGGCTTCTATTTCCATAACAAAACGGGTAGTTTGAGGGATTACCAAAAAAACTAAATTTTTTCTTTCGGTGGCCCTGCGCATAATAAAGGTGCAAGTTTCCTTTATTATGCGCAGGGCCACCGAAAGACAAATTTTAGTTTTTTTAGTAGATTACATTTAATGGCAAATACTAATGTTCAAAGGAGTATTCATAAAAAATAAACTTTATCATTTTGGGTATTTAAAAATGACAGTTGTTTGTTTGTTTTTTACAGATTTGCGCTCAATATCCAGGCGTATTTCTTTTCACCACGGAAACACGTATGATGCGGCCCGTCATTAACTTGTCAACGGGACAACTGGAGCTCATCGGCACGTTGGAGCAATTGTATTTGGATATTGCCGTCACGCAACAGGAAATCATAAAAGGTAAGAGACAAATAAATAAACAAATAACTTGAGACAATACATACCTATTGATCTTGTCTCAAAATACGGTAATCGTAAAATATTTATGACTGCGGTGCAAATTGCATTCATCCGCTAACATTTGCTGGAGGTATTTAAACTCGCATCATATTATGTTGATATATACCTAGTAAAATTTAATCATTATAATTATCAATTACTGACTAAAAACATCTCTAGTACCTGCTACCATTATGATCTTTGCATTTGCTCCATTATATTATAAAGTCCACCTAACCAATGAATCCATTTCTATTCAGGGAAAACAACTCATTTGGAGCTTTCGAAATCGGCGTTTATGAGTAATCTCGCCATGTTGGTCCCCATGCCTGATTGCAATCAATCGCCGCGGTGAGTAAGAAAATGTGCCTTACATTTTTGTTATGATATCAAAGTTATCAAACAATGTATATTGTATAAGACAAATTGAAGTTTCTTCATAGCTAATAAATATATAACATAAGTATTTATGAGAGAGGTAACCGAAAACTAAAGTAAAATAATTTTGATTTTAATTTGTTACTGACTGTATACCTTAAATGAGTGTTTAAGGGTTAATTTCTTCGATAAAAAGTCCTTGGGACTCTAAACTATCTCCATACCAAGTGTTAACAAAATAACTCTGTCAACATTGACAGAGTTATTTTCGTATTCATATTATTACTAGAATTAGGATCGCTTGTTTTGTTGTATGTTTCAGTAACATGTATCAGTGTCAGATGGGTAAGCAAACGATGGGTACGCCGATTCACACTTGGCAGACCAATGCCGAGACGAAGCTGTATCGTTTGCAGACACCGGGCACGCCGCTCTTCCGGCCCACTCACTACGACAACATCGGCTTGGACGACTACCCGTGTGGTACAAATGCTATTGTCGCTGTTGTATCTTATACGGTAAGTGTAACGTCACAGGCCATTTAAGCCATTTGTAACTTTTACTTTTAAATAATAGTTGTCAATTTATTACTAATACTCACTTATTAGACTGTTCCTCTAGTCCTCGTATAACAATTTTCTTCTGTATTCAAACAAACATTTAAATAAAACATTATCTAGTGGCAAGCATCCACGATACAGTGCGATATAAGAGTCATTTTCAATAAACTTGTACATTTGCTTAACTGTGTGTGTCCCCTTTAATAAAAATTATGTTATAATTAATGCAAAGCCCCGAAAATCGATTTTGTCAGTGAATAATGTTAGTTATACCTAAAACTAATAATTTAAATCATATTCTGGTGTAAGTTATAATAATTTCATGAAATACTGAAAATAAAGGCAAACTCAATTTAAGGCGGTTCATACAAAATACCGTTGTCCCACTACTACTCTCGTAAGTTCGGACACTGTTAAAGCCTCTTATTGTGGCAGATACACATATAATTGGCATATAACTCGTTACCGGCAATCGCTTGTGCGTGCTTTATTTAAAGAATAAGATATTATATACGTAACTTTAAAAATAACGCTCCAAACTTTATTTTATTACGTGACCACTTTTTTATTCCTTTGTGTTATTCCTATGTGTGACGACGATAACATGTAAATTCGATCTATTTGGTAAGCATCCATGTCATTTTTTTAATGTGGCAACACTTTAAGTCACTACCCACAAAACAAATAACAGCTTAGACATATTCATTTTGGTGATATGGTCAAAACGTGTTATGTCCGTATTTTGTCGTCTTATTTTTTCTTGTGTGTAACGTGGATTACACTGGTAAGGAAATTTGAAAACCAAAGCTGCATCATTAGATATTGTAGGTTTCTTTGGTTGTAACGTATTATTAGTGAATTTAGACAGCTATCGAGTTAGATGTTTTTGTTACTTCCCGAAGGACATGTTGTCCGCCACAAAATAACCGTTCTTTTGTGTGACAATCTTTGTAACACAATTTGAAATAATTTGACAATGGGTTGATGATAAGCAATGGCAAT
Organism: Polylopha cassiicola; assembly: GCA_038024825.1. NCBI lineage: Eukaryota > Metazoa > Arthropoda > Insecta > Lepidoptera > Tortricidae > Polylopha > Polylopha cassiicola. Next base: position 6,313,209 of record CP149045.1, read on the forward strand.
GATCTTATTTACGTTAGCTAGATTTTTGTATGTATTTTAAATTTATAAAATTGTTTGCTGTGATATGAAAAACCAAATTTCTTTTGTGTTCATTTTGTGTTACGTACACCTTTTTTGAAAATGACTCATAGGTATAAATAGATGCAACCAAGAATTTGCATTTCTTAAAGGCACAACGTTACAATTTATGTGCCTACCTACATCTGCAGTCCACTACACGTAATGCGATAGATGGATGCACATGTTATTAAACTCGTTCCATTACTTCCAATATTCATTGATGATGATTACTCGTTGATTTCGAATTAAAATTTATGTCACTTAGAACCTCGATTCTCTTTGACTAATCCCATGCAATCCCAACTTTACAGGGCTACGATATGGAGGACGCTATGATCATCAATAAATCGGCGTACGAGCGCGGGTTTGCGGCTGGTACAGTGTATAAGTCAGATTTCATCGAGCTTAAATCTACATCTTCCTACTTTTGCTTGGACAACAGCAAACCAGAACTGAGGGCTTATATTGATGACGACGGACTGCCGGCGGTCGGTGCACGTGTCATGCCGAATGACCCCTTTTATTGGTACTGACTACTCATAATTTTGTCTTATTTTACATTACATTTATTTTCATGTACCTATTCTATTTATTAAATTAAAATTGACCAAATCTGCTAGAAGCTGCATAAGTACGTTTATTGATTTTATGCTGACGTTTTGAACAATATTTCCTACTATCGCATCAGACTGAAAAAAAAAACGACAGTTTAAATATATTTAGCAGCCATATTTTTATATATTTACACGAATTGATAGTACAAGAAAAGCTGGTACTACAGATAAACATACTTAAATACATATAAGACATCCAAGACTCAGGTACAAAATGTTCGTGTGCATCACATTGACATCTAACCCTAGCAGGTCTACTTAAGGATATGCAGCGGTAGAATAGAATAGAATAGAATAGAATAACCTTTATTGTAAAAACTGTGTACATTATGATATATGCGGTGTTCCCGTCCTATGGCGTATGTAATATTTATTTCGTTAAATTCACTAATGCAATTGTTCTAGCTTCTTCGACGGTGAGTCGAATCAGTACGTGGTCTCCAAGTACCACGGCAAGGAGGAAGTGTTTGTCGACAGCGTGCGGCTGTGTGGGGACTTCGGCACGAAAGCGCCCAAAAAAGCCTGCGTTATGCTTAGAATACAAGTAGGTTTAACGATTTATGATTTAGTTGTTCCCTTCCAGTGTGTAATATCTGCGAAGGCGTCAGAAATTATTTAGTAGGTTTAAATTACTGATGTCATATTATGGAGGTACAAATATCGGTCTTGCAATGCGATTCTGATTTCTTAAAGTGGGAACTTTTCATTTCATTACACACCTTAGTCTTGAAAGCGTTAATATAATATCTTGTGTATATGACGTTTTATACAATATATTTTATTAAAATAGTTGGTCCAGATATAAAGTCAATAAATGCATTAATATTAGTGACCACCACTATAATATCTACTGATAATATTTCAGCGTAATCCGACAGTAGGTGATAAGTTTGCGTCTCGAGCCGGCCAGAAAGGTATCTGCTCTCAGAAATGGATTGCCGAAGATCTGCCCTTCACAGAGTCTGGTCTTATCCCGGACATCCTGTTCAACCCTCACGGCTTCCCCTCGCGTATGACAATCGCTATGATGATCGAGTGTATGGCGGGGAAAGCGGCCAGTATACATGGACATGTAAGTAACTCAAATAAAACGTTATTTCTATTAAAAAATGCTCACTAAAAGACTGGTCGGCCACAATAACCAGTTATATATTTACTTTTCGGAAACTTTGCAGTTCTTATAATTATAACTAAATATAATTATGTCTAAAGATACAGTTGACCTTGTTACTCGGTACAAAATTACTTAACTCCGTAGCTTTTATATAAACTGAGATAATTTTGACAAAAAGAAAATTTTGCTAACCGTTTGCAAACCAAATAAAATCATTAAAATTGTACCTGATGAACAAACACAACCGACTACTTTTTCCTATAGGTACATGATGCGACGCCATTCCGTTTTAACGAGAAAGATACGGCGATAGAATATTTCGGTCGTTTGTTGGAAGCCTCCGGCTACAATCACTTCGGGACCGAGCGCATGTACAGCGGCGTCGACGGACGAGAAATGCAAGCGGACATATTCTTCGGCGTCATACACTACCAGAGACTCAGGCATATGGTCTCGGATAAGTGGCAGGTATGTTCATATTTTGGCGCAACTACTTACTAATGGGAAGTATTCATTGAGTTCCGTTTTTTTTATAAAATGCGTTTGTCCACTAAAGAAAAGTTATACAATTGCAAAATTCTTAAAAGAAATGTAAAATGTGTTATTGTTGTAATCCTAGATCGATATTGATGGAAAGTATTATTTTGGTTTTATCTCACGACATGATCTACAACTATTTTTTCTTCGAATATTTATAAGGAAATTGGTATTATGTAGCGTAGCAGTTATATCGATTATCGAATTACAAATTTTCACTCGCTTTTCAATAGTGATAAGCAAAACAAATAACTATAATCTTTAATAAAATTGGAAACACATACCGAACGTTTGCCGGAACGTCGTGACATATTGAAATGTTTCACCGCTTGAATTCAAATTTAAATTTGAAGACATACAGTCTTAAATGGAGTAACAAAATATTTCACGTTGTTCCGGCAAACGTGATTATTACATTTACAGTGGAGGAAAGAATCTCAAGAACGTTATATATTATTACTGGAAAGTAATAATATATGTTTTATCTACAATAATAATTAAATTATTTTGAACTTGACGATACTGTTTACTACAAAATGGCGCCGTGCTGTTTTTCTTTATATCGCATTTTCGTATTTCTGTTTGCTAAAATTTTACTTAACCTCAATTCACAAATCGAAGTTATAGTTGTCAAGCATAGGATTGATTTATAGGCTTTTTATGACTAACCACTGAATTTTTGGTGTGGTGATGTCGATTACATACATTTTTCATATCATTATATTGCGTTAGTGAATTTAGATAGTCTTTAATCCATATGGCCCCGTAGTAGATGTTAAATCGGTACTGGTACCACATGTTTTATATTAACTTACTACAGGTGCGTACGACGGGAGCAGTGGACGCGCTGACCCGGCAGCCCGTGAAGGGTCGCCGGCGCGGCGGCGGCGTGCGCCTCGGAGAGATGGAGCGCGACGCTCTCATATCGCACGGCGCCGCGTTCCTGCTGCAGGACCGGCTGCTCGACTGCTCCGACAAGAGCCAGGTACGACACAAACTAAAAGTCTACAAAAAACAACAACCATAAACATCTCGATGGTTTATGTACTTCACACCGATGGCGCTGAATCGACCTTTCGTTAGTAGAAAGACAATATAGTAGAAAATTTTAAATGATATGGATGATGTAACTGGTTCGCACGATACCTCACGTTTATGTTCAAGTCCCGATGAGGTCTCGTCTTAGTACGAATAGCATTACTATTTAATAAATTACATTAAACCATAAATATTGAATGAATTTAGATTTATACATCGTAGCAAATATTACGATATGAAGCTTTTATCTACATCACACAACTGAAAAATATCTGCTTATTATTGTTCAGTTAATGAGTAGCAACAACTGAGAGAAGAGTTTCTTAAATAAAAATTGTTTTCGTTTGCACAGGCGATCATCTGCGTGAAATGCGGCACGTTGCTCGGTCCCGTAGTGGGTGACCCCACTGGCTCTATTGAAAATTGCCGGCTCTGTGGAAAAGGTGACTTGGTTTCTGCCTCCATTCCTTACATCTTCAAATTCTTCGTCACACAACTAGCTTCAGTCAATATTCACGTTAAGGTTAATTTAACTCCTACCAAAGTATAATAAATCCCTATTTTTTTTTTATCTTAGCCCAGCTGTTAGAAAAGAAAAATATAATAGTTTTTATTGTATAACGGAAGCTTAATTTTAAGAATCGTCTAATAAAATATTTGGACTAAATCAAACTAGCTTTTATTGTCATTTAAGTATGTGGATATTTATGCACCCACAACACTCAGGTCAAAAAGTTCTAATAGTTACGTTATGAAATAAAATGTCTTAGGTTTAATTAATTTATCGACATAATAAAAACAATTATTAACAAAGTAAAATGGATGGATAGCCGGTGTCAAGCAACTACTATAGTAGTTGGAAAGGACTATCTTATTAAGTAAGTACATCAATATTTGTTTTTTGGTGTTTTTAAATTTACTCTTTAAAGTTATATCCTTTATGTGATTATATTATTCTTTTAAATGTGTATATTAAAAAAAATATATTTTTTTTAAAAATAAATTCTTAAATAAAAGTTTCTTTGGTTATAAATACTTCTAGACATCACCTAGGTAACTAGGATCTAGTGCGAAATGATTCGCAATTTCTAGTTTTGTAGCCAAGACCTATCAAGAAATTAAAGTAAAAATAGATTCTTATGCAACCTGCCATCATAAATCGTTAGATTTGACTATTTATTACCTACGCATTTATGTTTACATGTTACAATTAATTTATGCACCGATGCTAAACGATTTTTTCATACTCGTAGATATATTGATTAGTGTTTAGTAAATGAGTGTGACTGTATTCATTAAATACGATAGGAATTCTTAATTAACTGCCCGGAGCCCTTTTACTTGTAACTTGTGCCACATAATTGTTTTTTTTCACCTAACAATATTGCATTTATCTACCCGACGCCGCGACGACATAATAATTAGTCCTAAGCAATAGGTAATGTTCACCGATCCAGTCTTAAAGAGATTTTGATTACCTGATGATATTATTGATATAAAATACGTACACTGGTCAGGTTCGGTAAATATTAAAAGAAAATAACAATAATACGATAATAATTAAGTTCGTTGGTTTACAGAAAATTTACGGTAATTTATTCAATAATGTAATTTCCATGCAGTGTAGCAAGAAACACATTGCCTACATAATTCCATAGCTATAGGTATGAGTGTTATGTAAGCAATGTGTTTCTTGATACCGAGATTCAAGTTTCTGTAGAATAACGAAACGCGATTCAATATAATAATAATGCTTCTGTGTCAATAATTGAATGCTCGTCACCGAAAAACTCTTGAAGGGTTTTGAACGCGAACTTCACTAACGGGAATATCTGACAAGATTACAGATTACATATTAGGTAGTAAATTATATATTGAACGGCCTTAGAGTTTTAATTTCTCGCCAAACTATTGCTAGAAATTGTGAGCTGACCGATAGGTGCATATCAAATTCAGTTAGATAAGAAATCTAGACGAGTAGCAGTGTGTGTATTGCTCCATAGTTATCGTATTTTTTTTATTTACCTCATAACTTTATGCGTTTATTGTTTAGAAGTGAATTTAATTAGTCATAGACGGACATGAATTCAGGCTGTGTTTATTTCCTTTACGTAAACATATTAATACTAGTAGCTAATTTAAATATAGGATCCACGCATTCTCCATTTGGAAGATTGCACCTTGACCGTAGAAAACTAAAGGATTTAGTGTATTACAATGTAAACAATCCCAGGCTGGATTGCTCGCCATTGTTTCAAGGGAACTCTGCATCTCTTTCTAGAAGAAAAAAAAACTTCGTAAATGGTTACCAAATTTCAAACAATTTTTCGCCATCTGTGAGATCCAATTATTTACCACCACCCATAATTTATTTTATGAATACTTATCCAAAACCAAAATTGACATTTAAAACTCCCTTGAAACCTTCGATAGCCCAAAATCTATTCGGTTGGTTACGAAGAAATAATAAATCACATATATTAGGTTTTGTCCCTGTTTTAAATCAGAGTTTTTTTAACGCAATTCCTCATACCCCGAAGAAACAAAAACGCTTACCCAATATCATTGGTACCCCTAAATTAGTAAGCAATTATTTGAACAAAACTACAAGCCCAATGACGCGTTTAAATTCATTGAAATCTAGTAACGCATATAAATTTGTGGAATCAACTACAAGTCCAAGCAATAATATAACGAGTACTAAAGCCTATAAGAAACCAGTATCGACGACTGTAAAAGAAGTTCATAATCAAACTGTTTATGATAAATTCAAAGAAATATTAGACCAGCTTGAGCGGAAGTTTTACTGGGTAAGTGTCTTTCATTTAGATTCAGTTTTAAAATGCGAAAGTGTTTGTCCTCCTTTCTTGCATAAACGTATGATCGACAAGTTTTTTTGCTTACCTTCATACCTACATTACCTATATACCTAGTATCTCGCAAGAAAAAGTAACACAATGACTAACTACCTATATCGAATGTATAGTTAAGATTTTGTTTCAGTCTACATATACGAAATTAGCCGAAATTAGCCAGGCGCACCGGAAAGTCAACGGAATAAGTTTCTTACAATCCGGTATTTTTTTATATTTAATATTAATTTCACTGTCGACTGAACAAAATCTAGTGGCCAGGAAAGAAATAGATGAAAGCTTAAAATTTAACATGACTGATGAAGTAAGTACCTAAAACTAATAAAATCAATAAAATGCGTTCCACTGAAATCAGATAAGAATAAATAGTACTTACCTATAAAATATTTTATTTAAACTTAGACTGAGAATCAGTTATAGTAATGAAATATGGTAAAATTCTATATGACAATTAAAGTACATTTTAGTGATAACCAAATACAAACCATGAGAAATACTTAATCTTTTTTGATGAATAAATAAATTGGTATTTAAGTGAAACGTGCCGTAATCTGCTCCCTAATTTTTGTTGATATTGTTCCAAATTAGCTTCTGTTTCTGGTAAATAGGTAAAAATTGCATTTGTAAAAAGAGCTATCTCATGGATGCCGAAGACCAGTGACGACCTCAAGTTCCGGTGGTCGACGCGGTGGGTGCTGGGCGCGGGTGTGAACACAAGCCGCGCGTTCCAAGACGGCGCAGCCGCCGCGCTGCGTATGCGCGTCGATCATTTCAACGGAACAGAGACGCCCGAGCAAATTGCCAAAATACTCAATCATATGGTAAAAATATCCACTCGCGCCTCGCAATACTAAATATAGATTATCTATAGCGTGCTCATGGAGTTTTACAATGGTTTTATAGAGACAGTAAAATACTAAATAATTATTTCTTAACCTTTTCACCGCCCCAGTCGGTAGTTACCGACTACAGAAAGCAGTACCACTAGCGCCTCGTCGGCCCGTGCCGACTGAAAGTTAGAGGCGAAAATTATAAGTAAATTAAAAGTTTAGTATACAAATTATGAACTTTTATTATTGTTTAAAGCCTAAATTACCGTAAACCTTACACATAAACGTGATACTATATAATATCATTGAATAAATAAACATTTTTGCGCGCCTTGATAAAACGCAGCAAATACGGCCCGTACTGAAGCCCTAGTCGGCGATAGCCGCGGCGTAGTGCTGTCACCAACTGTGTTTTGTTTGTTGCAATACACGTTACGTACATTTTAATGTAGGTGAATTTATAAATGTGTAGTTCTATAATTGTAAGTTCACTAATTAATTTACTTGAATGCGATTAATTAATCAAAATGGGAATAGTAAAATATATTTTACAGCATATTTTGAACACTTATTTAAGTTAGTATACACGACCAGTCATCTCTGAGATCGGCTCGTTCAAGTAAATAATAAACGAAAAAATTGTATATTACTTTATATTACTCTAATTTTTATCCTGTATACCTCTGTCAATTATTATAATGAAGTAGTTCGACGAGCAACCGAGACAAGTGTTCTAGTTTAGGTAATTATGTACATTAAATATTTACAAACCTATCGTTACTTTATCTAAAGCACAGGCAACCAAATAGGATCTTTGTTAAATAGAGAACGACTACATCCAGGTAAAGAAATGATCCTTTTATTAATGTTTCTTTCTACCTGAAACACTCATTAGTAATAACAATAGGCTTAATTTTTGTGAGGAATTCTTAGTAAATATGTAAAGCACACCGCACGTGCAGGCGGTATTTCAAACGAATTCCTGGAAAATGCCGACTATATGCTATTTGTACTTCCTAAATAAATATCGGAATTTATTTAAAAACTTTGTTTGCTAGAAATCTAGGTACCTAGGTACTGCATTTTATTATTGGTTTGTTGCTAAAGAATGTGTAGGATTTTTTCTTTGGACTCCCTGCCAAAATGTCGATAAATGCAGTTAACACATATCTAAAACAGTTTCACATCTCTAGAATCAAAGCAATTTGCAGTACCTAAAAGCCCGGGTCGGCCGGTGCCGACAACGCGTGACGTCATCGCGTGAGTAGTGTCGTGACTTTCGTCACTAAACAGTACTGTAAATAATGCAAATATTTTGATCTTTTCATTATTTAATGTTGTTTTATAAGGTTAATAATCAATGAACATGTAGTAACAACATTATTGTATTATTCTTTTGACATTTCTTCGACTTTTTGGATATAATTATCGAGGAATTATTTAAATATCGATACACCATTTCCACGTCACTACGGTTTCTCGATCTCGAATGCTTGTTTTTGTTCTGGCGTCACAGGCTCAGCGTTTTGTATTGTTGCGTGGCGGCGAAAAGGTTAATCTTATCTGTCATCTAAATTTTGCCCACTTCTTACTATTTCAAAAACATGTATCTACTGTATTCATGTACAGATTTTGTATTTTACAGAACTATAGGTTTTTGCAGCGCATGCCATAACGTACACACTTTGCAGATTTTTTACTATTGGCATGATACTTATCGTTATATGTTGAAATTCACACTAACTACATCTTTATAAGATATAATTTATAATTTATGACGTGTTCTGCACTCAAAATGAGTGACGGACTAGATTTTGTCCTAACCTAAATTACCCAAAGGTGGAGGAGGATTCAGGTGGAGCATTGCGCTATACATTCGAGGAGGACGAGGTGTCGAAGGGTGTTTGTGGCGTGCTGCTGTCGACAATCTATGTGCGCGGGCGGTGGCGCGCGGCGCCCACGCTGCTGAACGGCACTTGGCCCTTCCACGACTCCACTGATCCCCAGGCGGTGCCTACTCGGTCCACGCGCATGTTTAGAATTAACGACATCATGCGTTACGCCAAACTTTTCGAATTAAACGCCGAGGTTAGTAGGTAACACCAGTTTTATATATTCAAGAAAAGTAATTTACATAACATATAATTATATATATCGTAAAGCAGGTATTACCAATATTACCAAAGTACAAAGTGTTCTTGTTTCTTTCTCTTATAAAAAGTAGTTATTCTACCATAATAGGTAGCTATTTCAATCGTCCCTGGGGATGTAAACAGCAATAAGCACCGTATACGTCAGAACCGTTATAATTAACATTATACTGTTAAGTAAGTTTGCAAACTGTATCCAATCTGAACCACGCTTAGGCTCTTCAGTGGTGCTAGAACCTGGGAGTTCATCGGTAAGTGTTGCTTTTTCGTCTCCGGTTTTATCTGGGTCGAACTCCGAGAAAACGACGTATTTTCCAGGACCTGTTTGTGCCAGTCGATTCACTGATAGGATCCATGCAGGCGCTGATGCTACTTTTTTTCTTAGCGACATGAGCAGCAATGTTTGTAGTATAGTGAAGAACGTTATAATCATAGAGTCCCGTATAAATAGTAATATGATGGGGGTTTCCGAGCTCTCTTTGGGAATGTTATATCCTATTTCGGTTAGGAAAACAAAGTGTAACAGTAGACTGAAACATATCAATATTAATCTAGTGCAGTCCTTTATGTCTATCATCAGAGACACCAACGTCAAAATGACTATCGCTATGGAAGGTACCACCACGATGGCTGCGGGACCCGCGGCCTCACGCTGCATCTTGAATGTATACTTCAACATTGGATAAGTCTCGTTGGGACAACAACTATATTTTCCAGGATACCTTTTGTGAGATACGTTTTTTAGTCGCCAACCGGGACCGTCTTGGTAATCGTCAGTCGTAATAGGAATTGCGTCAAATGTAAAATTGATCTGTTCCCCTGTGTGCATCCATGATCCAAAGTATAACGTGCAATCCTGTTCATCGTAGGGCCAACGCTGGAGAGTCGTGTGACATAGCCCCGAGTGCGCGATGTATGGTAAGCACGTCACCGAACCATTACTCAACACCTGGCAAGTAGTATAAAACTGATCTGTTTGATACTTACTAATATCGGCGTTGAACAAGGCCATTTGAGGTGTCCAAATTTTATGGCTCTCGAGCGAAGTACTGCTTATTCCGCCGTATTTAGAGGGATTCCATTTTAGGTATTCATCTAGCCAGGAGAGCATCACCCAACTATGAACTGTAAATGTTTCTTCAAGGAAGTTAAAGCTGATATATTTTACAGTGAAACTTACGGTTACGTTAACAGTATTTTCATGGCTCCGCACTGGGCGAAAATCTGTGTTGTATCCGCATAATATATCTTTGTGTAGTCTTGCCTCTGTGGTCAATTCCGAGATGGTCTCGGCGGGGCAGTTGTCGCCGTCGGCAAAGGCGCGCGGTCCGACGGCCGCCAGCAGAAGCAGGGCGAGGGTAGGCACAATACTCGGGTACATACTCGACTAGGCGCTGATCTCGAATGACGAGTGAACACTTTCCAAATTATATCTGGCTGAACGTGAAATATGACACGGTAAAACGCCCCCCTGTGATAAGTATGATATACAGCTCGCTTAGGCATTGTTCGTTAGATAGCTATTTTTATTGCTTACTTTAATAAAAGATGAAACTATTTCATAACGAATATTTAACTTTTACTCTCTTTTTACTCTTCCCTAACAGCACAAACATGATGACAAATTTAGTAGGTAGGTACTTATCAGGCAGATAGGTATTCATCCATTATTATAAGTACCTCCGAGCGACAATATGAACGTTTAGTATACGTATAATAGCTAGCTATCTATATATCATTACAGGCGGTTGAAATTTCCTACGCTACACCAGGACTGAGCTTGCTAATAGTGGTTCCAAGAGGGCGTTCCTTCGCGACATTGGCAAAAAATCTAGCAACGATAAACGTGTCCAGCCTCACAGCCCACATGGTGCAGCTGAGAGCCGCTGTCACTCTACCTTTATATACCTTACGAATGACACTTCTACTGCCTAATAAATTGGAAGCGGTAAGATAATCACACTTCCGTTATTTAACTAAGTAGGTAATTCATATTGGCTCAAAAATAAAGTATTACAAAAATGTAGTGCCGATTAGGTACACCTCATAGACTAGCTGGAATACGAGTTCATGTTCAAAAACAGAAATAAATAAATAAATAGGTACATTTTTAGGGTTCCGTACCTCAAAAGGAAAAACAGAACCCTTATAGGATCACTTCGTTGTCCGTTGGTCTGTCTGTCTATCTGTCATACCCCTTTTTCTCTCCTGAAACGCGTGGAGGTATCAAGCTAAAATTTACACCAAATTCTCATGTCCCTTAAGGCTGTACTTAATAAAAGTTTATGTTGCAAATATTCGGCAAAACCTGTAGGTACTTCTACTGTACTTCCCGTGAACTCTCAATTTTGAAACTTCGTATGAAGCAACGTCATATAGCACAAATAAAGGAAAAATTACGAAAACATACATCTTTAGTTACATTACCTATATGATAAAAATATTTTTAAATTTACACCAAAAAAATAGTATAAATTTTACTTATAGCTATGCCTACAGATACGTACGGAACCCTCGGTGAGCGAGCCAGTGGAGACCGTAAATTAACCATAATACACTATATAAACTACAACTTTCAAATGTCAACTCATGTGCTGGCCGGTTAGAATAATTGCTTCCTAATTAGAAAAGTTTAGCTCTTGTGGCGCCATCTTGTATATTATACTTACTTGATAATACAATTTTTAAATCTCGATATCGAATATTAATATACAAAAATAGGCACTCCTGGCCTGTGTATTCAAAATTTGCTAGACGGTGATATCGTTCTTAACTTAAGATTAAATGAATTATCTAACATAGGTACATATATCTATGATATACATAATATATTTATCAGTGAGTGGCATTGGCTATGGTTGGTAGATCATAGCATGACAGATGTAAGCAAATTTTTTCGTGTTATTCCATTGACCTACTTAATATATTTCAATATGTTTTCAGTTGGGTATATCTAATCTGGTTAAAGCGGCTAATGAGACCACGTGCGAGACGTTGAAATTATCACATGCAGTACAAAGACTTATGTTTTGGGCCGAGGCTGGACGCTATGCGTTTAAAGACGATGGTAGGTATATACCTAACAATTCATACAAAAATTACGTTTTGTTTTTGCTTGTTCTATCAAAAAGCATTAAGATTTTGAAGCTTACTGGTAAAGATTATCTCTTTTAACGCTTACCTATGTACTTATCTGAAAATAAATTAATATGGCCAATACGCCAATGTGATACCTACCTTTATGTTAAGTGGGTAATAGGCGTATCCACCTTGAGCCTTATTTGTCATAATCCACGATTCATTTATAATCATTGGTACATTATCCAGGCATCGAGTGGGACGAACGGCCAGAAATAGAGCTGGTTGTAGACTCGCCTTACGTATTTTACGTACGTTGGAACAACGTTACACTTATGAATGGAAACTTCGTCCTGTAATGCTGGTATATGAAAAACCTTCGAGAAAATGACATTAGGCCAGTGAAAAAGGATATGCGCTAATTTTATTTAAACCTTGTTGCGATAATATGTGGACCAAAAGCGTACGAGCCAACGACGATTTTAATCCTTACTGAGTTGTAGAGAAAAATATACTTAAAATGCTTACAAAACTTAATGCTTCGTTATTCAGAGTATAATACTAACTTTCTTATAATTTCATTAATCAATATTTAAAAAAAGACAATTTGCCATATAAGTAGGTACATATATTTTAATTATCATCTATTCTGACTCACTGCTTTCTGACCTATTTAGATGATGCTAGTTTTTTTTAAATTAGGTATGAACTTATTTTGCAACTTTCCAGTGTGTTTAAAATATGGTTTACGTTAACTATTTGGAGCTTAGACGGCAGTATACAGGTAGGTCGACAAAGAAAAACGTACCTACCTAATTACAAGATTAGTTAGTAGTTTTATATCTAAATACTTAAATAAAATGTTGTCCCTACAAGACTAGAATACCTACATAAAACTAATAAGATTACTAACTGTAACTAGGTAGTTGTTACAATACAATGTAATAATACTTATATCAAAACTAGATTTAGCAAATCCAATCTGCAATATCTTTCTTAAAATTTTACTTATTCAAGCAAAATCAGTTGTCAGCAAGAAAATAACCTTTAATAATAAGTTATCATTTGTTTTTAAACGTCGAATTTATTATTAATAACTTCATTTATTGCTTAGGTAGAGTCCCTGGTAGGTAGGTAAATGTTGTACCATTAAGAAGTTATAGTTTCATTTTACGATCTACCATTTTTATTGGATTTTCCCTAAAGGATTTGAAGCGGCAGCATCTCTTGTAATATACATGTGACCAGAGATGTGAATAGGTACTTATAGCTATTAAAATATTTTCGCCCTTGCTAATAATACTTAAATAAGTACATATTACTATTTTTAATACTTACTGGAATTTCAAAATTTCAAAATTATGCATAAAAAATAAAATATTCTCGTTCATACAAAAATAAATATTGAGCCCTCATTACTTTATGGGGAATTTGATGTTTATGGCATTAATATTAGGGTCAGAAAACTTTTGTCTAATAAAAATATGATAATCAATGATGATATAATACGTATAATTCGATTATTAAAAAAATCGGGAATATAAAAGTATACATGTAGGTTTAGCAACAAACTCCAATAGTTCGTTTAACAATATAGAATAATGGCATCCGAAATTCCGGCAAACATAGGTTCAAACCTATTGGTCGTTTACTTTGGAACTAATGAAAAATGATGTAGGATTATATGTTCGCTAGCGCTCAGATACCTGCCTCTGCAGATAACACGGTAAAAAATGTTTGCTGGCAAATTTATTGACGGCGGATATTAACTCGCAAAGTCTAAACATAATGAACATGTAATTTACAAAAGTATTAGCATAGTTAAGTAGGTAAATGGAAAGTACCTAAATGACACCAGGATCTGTAGATCCATTGTAATGTGGCGACATAATGTGCAGGTTGTAATAAATAATAAATGGGTAATTTTCAAATATTGCCCTGGCAAATTTGACCCAAGACAATTTTTGATTTTACAGTTTTGCAACGTCACGGTTTCTAACAGGAAAATCTGTAGTCATAGGATTCATAGTGTATAGTGTCAGCATCCATTTATAGTAGGTGCTTAGTATTATTTTTTCCTATATTTAAGCAGAAAATTTACCACTCTGTTACCAGAGGAAACCACAGTGTTACTCACAAATTTAGAGAGGACAATACTATACATAGTTTCTTTTACATGGATGTTTGCGATATATTCTATATTGTATTTAATTTAGATTATTTTTTTAAACTTGTGTCGTTGTTAATAACAGAAATGGAAAATTCTATAACCAGCGTAAAATTTGAAAACAAACCCAAGTACAGATCTAATAAAATAGGTATTTATACATTGGAATGAAACAATTACTAATGGAATTAACTCGCATATTTTTAATTTATTTGAAGACGTTTCGGATACTTTACAGTTTCCATAATCGTAGCACGACTGAGCTGACAATAGTCTAAAGCTATTGTCATAAAAATACGCGAGTTAAGTCCGTTAATAGTTAATAATTCCTGGTGCGTTCGCGGTCATTATACATTGGAATGAAACAACTTTAACGGATATAACTCGCGTATTTTATTTTTATTGGCTACGTGAATAATAATAATATAAAATACGCGAGTTAAATCCGTTAAAGTTGTTTCATTCCAATCCGTTAATAGTTGTTTTATTTCAATGTGTAATAAATGCGAAGGCATCAGAAATTATTAGGTATTTATATACCTGATAGCATTAAAATATACCTATTGTTAAACGTAATCTGCTAAATTAAATCCGTTCATGTTTTGTTCCAATGTGGAACCATCGCGAAAGCGTTAGACATTATTATGTACAGGTCAATGAAAATAATAAACTTAATAAAGCTGCCTATCTGCAATCCACACTTTATAAACATTGATTTTAATTTGGACGCATTGCAGTCCCTAAGCAAGTAGGTAGTAGCTGTCCTAATCAATAGCAAAGTTCTAAATTATCGCATCGTAAACACGTCGCTTTAAACCAGTGCGTTTAACACAGGCTATGGTTGCACAGGCTGAAAGCGACAAGAGACAGTCGCTTGGCGACAACCCTTCCGTGCTACCCGATTATATCGAGTATTAATGACTGAGGCAAGAATAACGCAGTACCTATTTACTCAAATAAATAATCTCCACATTTAATAAGAGTAAAGATAATGTAAGGCATATTTATAATTCCATTACAGTATTATCATTAAATATTTAACAATTACTCAGATAGGAAAGCAGTATAAAAAAGTCAAAAATATTATATGCGAAGAAAGAAAAACATTAACTTAAAAAAACAATATTAACTTACATTATATAATAAACTGGAATCTAAACAGTAACAGTGCAAGTTGATGATAAATCAATTCTTCATTTCTCTTACATAATTATTTTAGACTAACCGAGAAAAGTTACTTCATGTGTACTTTGGAATACTGCTTCCTGAAAATAAGAGAAAAAAATAAACTTACGATTATTGTCATTAGACGTATTTAAAACAACAAAAGTATAAAGGAAAGCAACAAAAATAAAACAATAATATAACATAGGGCCTTCAGAATAATAGATTATTTATAATGCAGTAATTTATTGAATCCAAATGACGTTTATTACATATTTAGGTACCTACAGTTTTATAGTCGTTGACTAGTACACAAATGTTAGATACTTAATATTATTAACATTAGCCCACTGTTCACTTCATCTCATCAACAACGTCAACTCTATACAGCGATGTCTTAATTTTCAGTCGTATTTCGCGCACAAACTATTACCTTAATAGGTACCCTTTAATACATGGTAGGTAATATGTATAATCCTAGCAAGCAACACATATTATGAACCTTTTTCATACAGCAGAGTTCACTGCCAACTCAGTATAGCAGTAAAACTAGCTGTAGGGAATAGGTAACTACAAGCGAATAGGCTCCAGTACTATTTAGAGTCAATTTCTCATATAATAATATAATAAACGTTGAATTACCTATATTAAGACTTTCAAAATATGCAACAGTGAATTAATTATATCAAAAAGAGTAAGCATATTAAGAATAATGTTTTAAGCAATCGTATAGTGAATAAATGACTGATACATTAAGCTAATCTTTCTCACCTACCTAGCTATATTAACACAGTGATCAACAATTTAATTTCCATCTAAAATAATAAACCTAACGTCTTATGGAACTATAATTAATCTTACGTAAAATAATCAAATTAAAATACTTCATTACGTAGTGTAAATTCTATTTCAACCTAAGAATACTAGTCTAAATATGAAATGAAATCGACATGATCACAATGCCATCCTCTAGCTCTCTATTCAACTGAAGGACTCCATTAATTACATCATAAGTTCAAGTTTGGTCAACAACATGATTCATATTCATAATGTCATGCTCCAGCAAAATGAATGGTGTAGACCATAAGACTCATTTTCTGAGCCAACAAGCTATTCAAGATCGTTAAGATATGAATGTCATTACATAAAATAAGTACATTCGTGTATACAAGTATATTTCGACTGGAATACACCTACCATCTACTTGTAGCATGTAGAGTACAAAAAAAATCAAATAAAAATAATAATACATCTAGTAGTAAAAAACTTCAATATCACTCCTTATTACAGTTGCTTATTTATAAACTTATAAGCCCTTAAACATGAAAAGGTTAGGTATGTCCTATTGATCTACACTATTATAGTAATGGACAATTAAGTACACTTCAGCAGAAGGCTATAGTGTAGTATATACATATAATATAGGAAATATATTTATAGTTATAATCGAATATTTAACGAATGACAATGAATGACGTAAATTTAGTTATGGCATGGCATAGGGGCTTTTGATGGTACATACTTGGTTAAGAGTTACTTAACTATCCCATATGAGCTACCTATAATGTGAGCATAAAATTTTTAAACAACAATGATTTGTTGCTCATATCTGAGACTAAATGACTGACAGCATTTCACAGTCCTGTAATAATTATGTCATCTCCTAGGAAAAGAAAGACCACTGCAGTGTTGTTTTAGAGAATTAAAGAGCCTTGTGTAGGGGCACATTACTTAAAGTGCTCTAAACAGAGGTATATATCGCTATTTCGAAGAATGAGTTTGAGAATACAACATGCTTATTTAAAAATATATCCAAGCATCTACCATTTATTTCAAATCTTCTAATTAAGCTATTTTTATTACAATGCATTGTAATGCATAGTAGTAAAAACATACTTGTAATGTACTTGTGAGTACCTAAATGGAATTTTGATGTAATGTAACATTACAAGATATATTTCAATTAGGCACAAGATGGCTTTGTACATTTTATGCTGTATGAAGTCAATTAATTCTGTCACAGAAACTACATAATTGTCGATACTGTTAACTAAAAACATGTCCTGTAACAACATGTTGAATATAAAATTCCATTAGTGTAATTGTTAAGGAGTGTGCAAAATGCATGGAAATTATTAAATCGCCTAATGTCCTATGTCCCATAGCTAACTATAGTGAAAAAACTCTAACTTTAATTGAGGCCCAGTTACTTACCATATATTATGATTTATAATAATATATGTAATTTAAGCAAAAAAATGATAAATGTTAACAACCATATTCATATAAACAAGAAAAAACTCATAAAATGTCTGTGCTCAACAGCTGACAAGAATAAACAATATACATGTCACCAATAATACAACCAGAGAGCATCAGTAGTCGCATATGCATACATATCAGCTGCACCTATAGGTACATATACACCTTTTTACATGTTTCTTGCTTTTTTGTTGAAGAATATTACTATCAACCTCTTCTACCAATCAAATCACCTTACAACATAAAAATAAAATACTGTCCAAATTTAATGTCATTAAGTTCAGTATTTGCAAAAGAGCATGGATGAATTAGTCACAGATAATCAGATTCAAATGGACCAAATCAGAGCAGAGCTTGAAGACATACAAGTGTAAGAATGACAGTCCTGAGAGGTGAAACTCTAGTCATCTTACAAGGGAAGTGGGAGAGAATCATAATTATGATAACATGGATATCCGTAATGAGACATGGACAATAAATATTTATGATTATGGCTTTAACTCAATGGTTACATTATTTGCAGCAAGACAGATTGTAGAATACAACACATGACTTATCAGGGCTTAATAATAATGGTTTCTATGTAATAAGGAATGACTGATAAGCATTCTTGTGATTAGGAGGCTATTATCATAATTATAAAAATGATTCATAAAATTAAATACTGTCATGAATACTCACAAATTAATTTAGAGAAATCATAAAACTAATAAACCTAAAAAAAATTACATTAAAATTTTACTGTCCTCAATTTTACAACAAGGAACAATTGCTATCAATGAATATAACTACATGAATGTGTATGGTGCCTTTAAATAATTTAACATTGATGGATTGCCAAAGTCATTATTCTAGTTTTATTGATCCATTAGAATATTAATTAAAATAAAACTTGTTGCAACTGCAGCAATGCTGCCTATCATCAATTAATACATTTTATTTTTCATCATAGTAAGTAAATTGAGGTCATTGAAACAAAAATAAGATAATATATGTATAAATTTTCCATAAATCAACTGATTTTATTTCAATATATACCAATTGTATGTTTATATGACGACATCTTTTTAAAATAGATGTTATTAAGCATAAAAAAATCTTTTGATCCGAGAACCTAATTGAGACTTTCACGAAACAAAAATAATGGCAAAAAAATTATAAGATTTCACAGAATGTGAATAAAAAGGGTGGTGAGAAGTCTCTACTGAGCTTAGTAATTGTAAATATGTATTGATGTATGTTAATGTGAAATGCCATAATTGACCCCACCTGTGTTGAGGCCGGTGTTTTCAGAGACGCCGAGCGGCACCGGGGCGGGAGCCGCGACGGGTGGCGCAGGCATGGCGATGGGCGGCGCCGCTTCGCCCGACGGACGGCCCTCGCCACCAGGCTGCACAGTTACCGCCACGCCATCAGAGTCGTCACGCTCGAGCGTGTGGTAGTCGCCGGACTCTTCCGGAGGACGCGGCTTGCACTTCCCGCAGCAGCAGTCGCAGCAGCAGCACAGGCAACAGCAGAAGTAGCAACCCGTGAGAATGCCGCACACGATGAATAGAGCTTTGCACCAAGTGCTTGTGACCACGAAGTATGCGTTCACGTTCTCTTCACCAAACTGCTCCGCGATATACAATCCCAAAGACCCATAGTTGTCATAAATATTTCTCTTTGTAGCGTCGCTCAGTATTGTATGTGCTCGATTCACTTCTTTGAATTTCTCGGCAGCATCTGGATTGCTTGGGTTTTTATCAGGATGGTACTTTAACGCCAATTTCCGATAACTTTTCTTTACGTCGTCCGCAGTTGCAGTTTTAGGTACTTGAAGTATTTGGTAGAGACTGTCACCGGCTGTTGACAATTTTCTTTTATCCATCGTTGCGCTTGATTCGGCTGGAGCGATTCACCGACCAAACGAAAGTAAATTTCGTATTACTTTAAGTAAAACACTATAAAGTGGAATTCCAAATCCCACAATTAGTTTATCAAGCAGATAGTAATAAAATTGTAGCCCCAACCCAATCCTCTAAGTACCACAGACAAAGTAATAAGCAAGCTGTAGGATACTTTAGTTAAGCACTAATTTCCTTCTAGTTATAGGTAATTTTGACACATGATATAAGAAAAAAAATCAGGTTAGCCCACATGCAGGAAAACACAAACTTACAGTGTTTAAATGAGTTTAGATCAGTATTATCATGACGACATTTTCTAATACACCCTTTTAGAATAAGCAACCCTTAAATGAGATTTCTCTTATCAAAATGCAAGTTGTTAAGAACGTTCATCTTTAAAATTTATCTTCATATCATATTGGACAATAAAAACAACTAGCGGAAAAATAAATAACATTTAATAAAAAAAATAAAAAAACATCTTTGCACATTTTTTACATTACTTTGTATTACCTCCAATTTGTCGATCTGATAAGTCGATAAGCCTTCTCTATATTATGAAACACTTCAGTCTATGACTTATAATTTTAGCGTATCTGCATATAAATAGTTTTCATATTTGTCTATGATGGGATTGCAAAGGAATGAAACGTCAAGTTCTTTCCTTCATAACAGTGTTGCCAATTTAGCGATTTTGTCGCTAGAACTAGCGACTTTTGCTTAAGGCTTAGCGACCAAAAAAAAGTTTTGACGTCAAAAATAGTTTAGCGACTTATCTGGCGACTTTTGGAGTACAAATTAAAACAGTTCTAGAGCCAATAATAGATACATTTTTTGTCAAATCGATACAGAATTATTCAATGCCAAGAGATACATAATAATATGGAAAACGACAAACGTGATAGCGCACCAAATTCAAACTTTATTTAATTGAAGTTCTATTATGAGGGGGGGGGGGGGGTCTCCGAACTTTTTATGGTTGTTTTAGTTTTAGCGACTTTCTGGCGACTTTTGACTTTGAGTTTAGCGACTCGAATTTCTAGGAGTTGGCAACACTGCTTCATAAGTCCATATTGTCTTATCTGCGATTTCTGTAAGTGTTGTGTTACATTCATTCCTTAGAAAGAATGCGATAATTGCGACATTTTCTGTATGAATAACTGATATTTAGGAGTTCATAAGTACAGCCCTGTTCCCCAGAATATGCAAGTAACCGGCATAAGACTTCGCGAAATGTTCAAACTATATCAAAAAGCACTTACTCGCAGACCGTATTTAACCCAGGCTATACAATCTGGGATATTAATGGGCACTGGCGATATTATATCACAAACTATAATAGAGAAAAAACCATTAAAACATCTGGACTATAAAAGAACTCTTCAATTTTCCTCTATTGGACTTTTTGTTGGAGTAAGAACAAAATATTTTATTTCTAATACTTCACTTTAAAACGATAACCTATATTTACAACTGCAGCTTTACACTAAATCATTAAATTTAATGTTTATGATATGAACACAGCTATGTATAAAGTTGTTGTTATATATATACATATATATATATATATATGTATCACACAGATATTAGTCTTTTGCTTCATACCTACATAATAATTAAGCCATTATCACTTCAACTGGGACATTCAACATTAACTGCTGGAAACAGGGTAGACCAACAACGACTGCTGCCTGCATGGAGCAGATTCATTAGTTTATCGGTCCACCTATTACAAGGTCTACCAATACTAGATTTTCAGGTCACAATTATGTCTCAAGCATGTTCTGGTCCCACCAGACATTTGCTCTACTAGCAATCTATGCCCCTGCCACCTCATTTATTTCTTAACACATATAATACAGATTATATACAATGCCAATACTGAAAATCTTAAGAGTATTAGTTTATTTCTACTACTTGTGACTTAAATATGCGTTACCATTTTTTTTGTTTTGTTTTAGGGACCTGCCTTGCGATTTTGGTATGGAATACTACAACAATATGTTGGATCAAAAGGAAAAACAGTAGTCTTGAAAAAAGTTTTTATAGATCAATTTGTTTTTGCACCATCATTTTTATTTATGATACTTGCAGCTGTTGGAACAATGCAGGGGAAGAGTTGGGAGACTGTAAAAAGTGACATTAGAGCAAATTATTTAGATGTCTTAAAGACAAACTATTTCATATGGCCATGGGTGCAGATTATTAACTTCTATTATGTACCTCTCCAGTATCAAGTTTTGATTGTACAGTCAGTTGCATTATTTTGGAACACATATCTCTCCTGGAAAGCTAATAGAAAGAGGCTAGTAGAAGCCTAGTTTCATTTGTATGATAAGTAAGATTTCCAAAATAATTTGTGATGCTTGAAATTGTATAATTAACCATATTCTTGTAATCTTGCAACAACATTTATGTCTGCTATTATTATATGGATAAAATTGATGTGTAATATAATACTTAGCACAAGTCACATATTATTATAAATGTCGGAGTTACAACTCATGAAAAAAAAACTTAAAAGAATAAGTAGGTATTAAAAGTCATTAAAGTTCAGTATATATATATAGTTTTGTTTAAGTATTTCAGCCAAGCTAATACTGGAGTTAGTTACTTATTTTTTCTTGACTAGACTTCACTCGTCACTTTCATAATTCATACACAATTTGTTGCGTGTGTGTGTGTGTGTGACGGTCGCTGCAATTTGTATAATAATTTTGTTCAAGATCGCGGCGTATATATCTTTAACTTTTATATAATATGTTGTGTGTAAAAATAGGTTTTTACAATAAAAAAAATTTTATGCCTATATCATATTTTACTATATGAACATTTATATAATTAAGTACCTGCTTAAGCACTAAATAAGAACTTTTTAATAAAAAAAACAATAACATCCGCAAAGAACTAAGACGTAACAAATAACATTAGCGCACTGAAAAGGAAAAAATAATTATTTTGTCTTCAATACTGACTATTATTTTTGTTGTAACGTCTGTAATTTTTGGAGTCGGTGCCAGCCTCAAAGTACCTTAGTGAAGATTTGAGACTGAAGCGTTTTTTGCACCACCTGACACCGATTTTTAATGGATTTTTTTTTTCAAATTAAAATGGGACTAACTTGGGAGTATACCATAATATATATAATAAAAAAAATATCAAAATCGAACCACTTTGTGAAAAGTTATGCGTCGTCATACATAAAAAGATAAATATACGCGTCGACTTGAGAACCTCCTCCGTTTTTTTCGTCGGTGATGTGAGGTGTACCGATTTAGTACTGCCTTGAGCTCAACAAACAATTTACCTACGGTACTGTTAATTGCAAGCAGTACCTGATCTACTTATTATAACTCATTGGCATCAGGGCTGCCAGATTGTATCTTTTGATACAAAACGTGTATAATTTGATGTGAAATTGTATCCTAGATGTATAATGACCCATTTTGTATAATTGGATACAAAAAATACACGGGGCACGGAAAGTATGAAGCGGAATCTTTAGTATGAAATGAACGTATTACCAACATGACAAAATATAACGTATTTTGATGTGAAGTCTGTAGGTTTTGTTTCTCAACGTTGGGTTGGCGTTTCTTAGTTTGTGTTATGTAAGTAGGGATGTGACATTGTAGATAAAAATCGATTTTTAAATAATCGATTTTTCTTCAGAAAAAAATCGATTAATTAAAAATCGATTTTTATCTACAATTAGGGCAATATTTACATTTAGCATTGCCAGATTTATTGTCAACATGAAAATATTGACGCCAACTACTTGTCGTTCTTTTAGTCGTAGACGTAGTATAAAAAACGGGACTTTTAAAACACTAAAAACTTTTTGTCACGAGAACCTTCCAAATTTGAATTGTTTGAAAAATGAAGTTTCAGCAACGAATAATGAATAACATATCAAACGAATGTCGGTAAAGTAGTACAGTTCATCTAACGTAACTCCATGTAGTAAATGTTTTATTAAAAATGAATCAACTAAACTGTTCGGGGAGCATTTATTTCATGATTCACATCACATTCCTATTTGTAAGATGCAATAAATTGTAAATTATTTGCACCCCCCCCCCCCCCTGTCCGTAACTATGTATAATGGAGTCTAATTTCGTATAATTGCTGATGACGGACCGTATATCGGAAATATTTTTGCTGGCAGCCCTGATTGGCATTTAATTTTCTTCTTGTGTAACGGGGTAACCACGAGTCGGACTTATCCGTAGGAACTTGTCCCGTCCCCTGTTTCATCATTATTTTTTGTGTTAACACAACTGACTCCCTAAATCAAGGCTAAGAACACTAATTTACAGGCTTACAGTATCTGGAAATGATCGTCTATTGTCTGGTTGGTTTCCAGACGCTCCAATATTCATGTTTGAGGAGACCATTCAAATGACACATTCACACATAAGTTTTGTCGTCAGTGATTGAGTCGGATGTGGAATAAACCGAATAATGTGGATATGGGTCATTACACCGACGATCCACAGAGTAGATATGTCAAGCATATTATTATCAGTCACATTTCTTTGTCTGTGGCTGCCTTTTTTTTCAATAAAAAATAATACGATAACAGCTAAATAATTGAATTTGTAACAATAAAACGATATATAGATTTCATATCAGATATTTCTTGCTATCTCATTGTCGTTTCATTTAATCTTATAATTCTCAGTAAGTACCAGTGTTTTTACTTGCTTCAGCCTAACCTCGATTTTAGTGATAGTATTTTGTTAACATTAAAGCCTTATCGGTAAGTACCTAGTGATTCTTATTTCGGATTTACCGAAGAGGTGCGTTGTAAACTAAAAATGTCATAATTTATCTTATGGAATTTGGTATTACTATCATTTAAATAATCACAAAACACCGGCAACCTGATATTTGTATTTTCAAGGTCATGTGGTATGATAAGCTACCTATGCGAAAATGATAATTTGCCACGAGTTTGACCTTCGACATTTCGTTTTTTAATCTAAACTATGATGTAATCAGTCTTGCAATAAATGATAAATACGGTGGCGTGGACGTATTTCTATAATATCTTTTAATTTTATTATTTTAGAAACTAGTCATGGATAACCTGACACTTGTGAGTTCTAATAAGATTTTTGGAGGTTTTCAAAAAATCTACTCCCATGAATCATCTGAGCTTAATTGTAAAATGAATTTCTCCATCTATCTACCACCTCAAGCTGATGGAGGTGATGTTAAACTACCAGTGATCTTTTATCTATCTGGTCTTACTTGCAATGAACAAAACTTTATAACTAAATCTGGATTTCAAAGGTAAGTAAAGATATCTTAAAACTATAGGTGTATTTAATTTTTTCATTCACTCAGAAGACTTAGTCCTCATCCACCTTCCGCTATGGATATGTCATTTACTATATAGGTGGTTGATAAACCAATCAATCGACCAATAAATTTGTAGCACTTTATTGGAATCCTAGTATCAGAAATCTGCATGTATAGGGGATTTTAAAATATGTTTGTTATGAAGGAAAATATATATAAACTTTTATTTTAGATATGCAGCTGAACATGGTATCATAGTAGTAGGTCCCGATACATCTCCCAGAGGGGTAAAGGTGCCAGGAGATGATGAATCTTGGGACTTTGGTGTTTCTGCTGGCTTCTACTTGGATGCTACAAAAGATCCTTGGTCAAATAACTATAGGATGGGCAGTTATATTAACAAGGAGTTATATGAGTTAATTCAACAAGCTTTTAATAATGTGATTGACCCTAATAGATTTGGTATAATGGGACATAGGTAATGTATTCTATTTGTCAATGATACAAATTATGATAATATTGAAAATATTTTACTAATATTTTTATTACTATTTATAGCATGGGAGGACATGGTGCCTTGGTGTCAACTTTAAGGAATCCTGGATTATATAAGTCTGTGAGTGCTTTTGCACCCATTTGCAACCCAACTTCATGTCCTTGGGGAGTCAAAGCATTCACTGGATATCTAGGTGAAGACAAAAGTAAATGGGTGGAGTGGGATGCTACAGAGTTGGTGAAGAAGTATGATGGTCCTCCACTAACCATGCTTATTGACCAGGTAAACTAAGTTGATAATCTTACGGTATAGTTGGGTAACATAGTAACAAGAAATTGACAGATAAGACAAAGTCTAGGTACTTACCTAGACTTTATGTAACAGTTCAAGTTTTACTTATTGTAAGACATAGAAAACATTAAGGTTAAAGAAGCAAGTGTGTTAACTGTTTTTCCCTCTAGGGAAAGGGCAGACCATATATCTGTGTATAGACAAAGATTCAAAGCCTATATACCCAATATGATATCAATTAGTCAGTCAGTTCAGTATCATGCATAACTGAATTATTTCAGGGAGCGGCTGACAAATTCTACATTGAGAAGCAACTCCTTCCTGAAAATTTGGTGGAAGCTTGTCGCTCAGCAGGAGTACCAGTCATTTTAAACATGCGTGAAGGCTATGATCACTCTTATTATTATATTTCAACATACCTCAATGAACATTTTGAATTTCATGCTAAAATACTTAAAGCCTGATTACAGACGCTGACCAGGATATTTTCTATCTACTGAATGCATTAAATGTTATTTTATATTAAACCTGTTTGGATTACACCAGCCTTCAACAAAATAATGTTCCCCTCTGCCAAGATCAAGTTAAACAGATCAAGCGCATTTGTATATGTTTAAGTATAGTTAGGATAATAATGGCTACACTTAAACCCATGTTAAGAGACAATATTTCCACTATAATATAGATAAAAATGTTGTGATTAATGAAATTCAGCCTTACATAAATATCATTGATGTTATAAAGAACCCATATACCATTATTTTTAAAATATATTTTGACTTTAGACTCTTTCTACTTTTTCATTATAGAAAATGAGAATACAGGTCAAACAAAGTATGTACATACCATATATCAAAATTATTGTTCAAATATATTGAAAGGACAAGTGAAGTAAGGACCACTATCTATAAGAAAAAATAAAACTATTACAACTCAGTGTTTTCAAATTACTATATTCTGTGTTGGTCTATAATTCATTCTTTATATATTTATTAATTATGTATTTATAGACTTATTGCATACATATATATCAATATATCTTTAGTTACCTGCCAGTATCATTCTTCCTCAGGACATGGTAATACTGTAGAAATTTATCCCTGTTACCCCATATGTGACTGCCTCCCCAATGGCACCAGGCCCTGAATAGAAAACAATATTCAACTGTTCAATTGTATGATCAAACTCTGCAATGTGTTGAATTAAATAGAATACGTACATTCCAAATACAGCCCCGCCTAAGTGGGCAGCATGGTCGAAGAATTTCCATCCCAAAAGAATACCAGCCAAGTCGACGCTCATTATAACTTTTATAGCCTGTAAGTAAGAAAAAAAATATACTAAACGTAAAGAAAAGAGTTTTTTTCTAGTTTCACTGTAAATGACAGCATGCATCTATTATCAAGAAATTAACTTCTTTTTATTGTTATAATGTGGATGGAAGAAGTAATATTCTAATATAAACACAGTTTCAGTTTTAAAGACGAGGATGGATGGAGTATTGGAAAATATGTTCCACAATAATTGGAAGCATATTTTCAATACATAAACATAATACATGAAAAGCAGTGAACTCACTGTGCCTGCTGCAAATGTGTACATAGGCAAGAAGATGATGCTGAGTCTGGTGTCAGGATATTGTAGACAGACATACGATAATACCGCCATGATTGCTCCAGACTGGAAATCAAAACTTTTATTTTACATATAATATGATTGGTAGAGGTAGTTAGTTGGATATATATATTAATTTGCCTTAATAGTTAACACTCAAGTTCATTTATTTATGTATAAATGAATTTTGATTTATCTTTCTTTTTCAATTTCAAATTGACAATTTATAATTTGGTAGTGGTTCGCCCGGGCCCCTATTTTTTTTTTTCAAAATATTCTATAGCCTATGTTACTCGTGAATAATGTAGCTTTCGAATGGTGAAATAATTTTTAAAACGGTCCAGTAGTTTTTGAGCCTATTCATTACAACCAAACAAACAAAGTTTTCCTCTTTATAATATTAGTATAGATACAAAGTTTGCCAACGTTAAAAAAATATATTTTTTAATTATTTAGTTAATTTGTAAGTAACTAAAGTTAAATCAAAATTAATAATCAAGTGCTTTAGTTTAAGTATTCTATCAGTATGAATCAGAATTCTATAAGTAGTTTCATTACTTACAGCACCAAGACTTAGCCCAGGTTGACATACAGCCACTTTGTATAGGAAGCTGGCAAAGCTACTGATGACACCAGCACTGAGGTACATGGCAACAAATTGTTCTTTGCCCAATGCTGCTACAGCAGCTGTAGGATAACGGCAATAGATTGCAATTAATAAAAATAATGACAAGTTACATCATTATTGAAAAAATAATACTCATAATTCCTATAATATCAATGTTATTTCAATGAATTGCTTTCATTATAATCCATACTTTATTACTGTTTACATTTACCTGGCATGAAACTGTATAAGACATACATATTTGCAGCCAAGTGCAATGCTGAATAATGGCTGAAAGTAGACAGCACCATAGGCAGGCATACTGCACCTGTAAGGAAAAGTAAAAAAGATGACAAATTGGACAGTAAGACCAGATGCCAACTTGGGACCAGCACCTGTAAACAAGTGTAATCCGCTTCCAAGGATTTTAGTCTTACCATCTCTATTTGCTCAGTTTAATAGACATAGTTAATTGCCATTATATGTATATTAGGTATGTACCTACAGCATTATTTTGTATCTTTAACACTTACTGCCGGATGGGTTTGAACAGAAGTACTTGACCATTAGAGGCTGCAGAGATCTCACACGCCAGGCTCCAAACACTAAAAGGTTAAGTGCTAGAATAGGATAGAACACTTTTTCACTATCTCTCAGGGATTGCCACCATTTTTTAATAGGGCCAGGCTCTGATTTCTATAACAAACATATAAACATTATACAGATCAATCAACAAGAAGGCATAGTAATAAAATTTTGAACACAAGGTTATTTTAACTTACATACTGAGCAAAGACTTTTTTCTGTTGGGCACTAAGCCAAGCTCCAGGTCGATGCAGCAAATTACTAGCATGAGAGCGTAAGTTTTCATATTCCCAAATGACACATCCTGCAAGACTAATTGTGGATACCTAGACATGAAGACATGTAATGTATGGTAAGATGTATCAATTTAATTTTATGATTTAAAACCAATGAACCAAGTCTCGCAATAATGTATTGATTGGGTATAATTTTTTTCTATGCTTGTCTTGAAGTTATATAGTTGATTTAATAAAATTTGGTAAAAATACACAAGTTAAATCTGTTAATAGTTGTTTCATTCCAATGTGTAATAACTGCAAAGGCATCAGAAATTATTTTGGTATATCTTTTTATAAAATACTTAGTACATGATAACCTCCATACTTACACAACATTAAAAGTTACTTAGTTAATATAAAAAATTACCATGTATCACAATTAATTTCATTTTTGAGTTATTGTGTAAATAGAAAACAGATTGTGACATTTCTTATTCTGAAGCTGAATATATGCCATTGTGAAACCAATTCATTATGTGAAGATTGAATTTACATACTTACGCCTATGGTAAAAAAAAAGGGCCTGACTAGTCCTTTAGCATAGAGCGGTCCAGATTCAATCTTTAGGTGTTCCAAAGGGTCTGGTTCGAGGCCCGGTCGTCGCGCGGCCCGTCGTGAATTGTGGAAGGAATTACGAAACTGTACTCGCACATAAGTGTAAGGATTTGGACAATGCTGGAGGAGCCCTGGCTTGCTAGAACGACACGAAGAGTTAAAAGCATGCATTTTAAATTTAATATCTGTATAAGTAAATCGTGACAATAACGAAATTCTTACCAACTATTTGTCAACTCCGCAGCATAACGAACATTTCTGAAAAACATGTTAAGTTTGCTAGACGACTTCCTGTCACATTATATTTAAAATGGCTAACGAAAATATTTTGGAGTGTGTACTGTAAATTTGAGAATTAAGTTGAAAAATCTTCACTTGTTTGACACTCTTGATGGTGCCACTACTTATGACAAAATTGACAAATGACAGTTGATATTGACCTGACAGTTTAAATTTGACGCATAGCGGGGTTGGTCGAAAAATAGGACTGTTTTTTCCTATGGTTTTTTCTTTATCTGGAAAATAACCTTTTCATATAATAATGAATCCCGGATATTTGGAACAATGACCTTATTATTTATTCCGTACATAGATGAAGTATCTGTTTTATGGTAGAATTAAAAAGTAAACAAAATGGCTAATTGGGCTGCCACATGCTTGCGAGTACACGACGGGAAGTTACGAGTGAAAATGCAGCCCAGGGCATGCTTGTGGCTATCCCAGAGGGATGAGGAGGACGTGTGGGGTGGCCACAGCCATGCCCTGCATACTTCTCTCGCCACTTTCTTCGCGCACTCGCTAACATGTAGCACCCTCTTTAAACATGGAATTGACGTTGATCCGGTTATCAGTAAAATCATTGATCAATATTTTCATTATATTTCTCAAATAAAAATTCGTAATAATTATTTTAAGTTTTCTCTTATATATATAATTATGAAATCAAATTTTACTGAAGGATTTTATTAATTTGCCGGAGAAAATTAATTATCATGAGATAAAAACAACTATTACCCATGAAAATTTAAATTTCTTCTGTCTTCATCATGACGTCATTTCCCATTGGCTTTTGGAAAAAAAAAATAAAGATTCAATGCTGGTGCCCACAAGACCATTTAGGGTTGATGAAGGCGGTTGATTTTTTTAAAAAGTAATAAGATGATCAGATAATCGAAATAAAATATTTATTTTTTATCAATTTATTTTGTGACTTCGATAATATGAAGTAAGTATTTACTTACGTCCCGTCGAATTAACAATAATCGAATTAATATTATTATATTGTTAACTAAAGATTGCAAGGAACCTGCAAAATAAAAAAGGTAGGTACTCAATGAAATTATCTTCTAGATGTTGACGGTTTGGGTGCATTCTCCTGCCTTTCTGAAAACTGATTGACGGCTAGACAGTACTTCTCCGAATGGTATGTTCGTGATATTTGCGACAGAAGAGGACTTCCATGTGGCGAATTCAGCCAAAGCGATGCGTTGCCCGTCTGACCAACCATCGCTATGAATGCTATCAACATCCTCGTGTTAAGCAATCCACGTTGTATCTGAGGTTGCTTCAGCAATGTCTGCAAAATCAAACCATCAGGTAAACCATCGATCAGTTCAAAAACACTCGAGCCTCGCTCACCAATTAACCATGATGCCGCAGCGGGTACGTTGCAGCCCGTATTTTTTAATGCCTGATCAGCTTCTTCTGGCGAAAATCCCAGCTCTTTCAATGTATCTAAAGCTTCTGTGTTTGGCACTTCGGAGATTTTAACTCGCCATGCACGAAATTTTTCTAGAAACCGCTGTAAGTGTTCGGCGCGACGAAACATTTCATTAGGCTTATTCAAAGATGTGGTTTCTGTCGAGCTTGACTGATCAAGATTTAACCGAGCTGCTATTTCTTCTGGTGTTATAACTTCGATTACAGTTTGCTGTACGCGGCGTGGTTCATCCAATGCGGCCGACAGTTGAGCGAGCGTCATCTCGTAGTTATTACCCGCAGCAGCGAGTCTCGCGCCCGCTTCTATTAATGATATCAAAATCTTCCTTAATTCGTACGATAATTCATTTGTAGATAGTAAAGACTGGAGATTAGGTTGCCTGACGGTGCTCTGAGCGGGAGGCAGCGATGCGGTAGCGGCAGCTATAGACGCATGCTGTGGTGCTCTAACAGAACCTAAGTCCCACAGCGTACCCGCTTCGGGCAGCCTCCTCTCTATGAGCAGGAGTTCTTCTTGCATAATCACTTGTTCTTGTGCGAGCGTGAGGAAGTCATGTAGCGTGGAAGTGTTAAAGACCCTAACAAGTTTGTATCTACTGGCGCCTGTTTCACCTGTTGGGTAGAAGTAGTCTATTGCTCTGCTCTTTACCTCCTCGATGAGAGTGTCTTCCGAAAAGTAGGCGGTGAAGGCCTGACCTTCTGGACTTACAACTTTGATTAGCAACTGACTAATTCCTGAATCAGACACTAACATTTTGTCTTTTCGATTGTAGAACCGATTAAAATAGCTAATGGATGAAGTAAAAGATAAAAATAATATACTTACAAAAAAGTTTTTTCATTATAAGACTTTTGGATGACAGTCTGGTGTGTCATGTTTTAACAATTTTTTTGTTATCGCAGCAACATGTAGGTATTATCGTATTGTGTAGATATACTTAACTGTATTTTGTGGTAACTAATATTGCAAAGGAAACATAGGTACTTACCTACCTATTATGATTTGAAATAGGTTGAAGCATGGTTCAGACGAATAAACAAGAGTTATTATAACTTAGATCAGTGGATTGTGATCCTTAGCTCAGTGGGTTGTTTTGTAAGGTTTAGTTACTGGGTCCGAAAGTTGAACATTTTAAATTCAATGCAACTGTTTGTTCGACTTAAGTATTCATCATAAAAACGAATTAAATCAACACCCACGTTAATTCCAGAGCCCCATTGACGCGCGGTTTAAATATCGCGCGCTGGTTGGTGTTGCCGGTGGCGCCGTTTGAAGTGTGGTGTGACCGGTGTAAAACGCCGATGCGCGCTATAGAACTTCACTTTAAATCTCGAGAACACGACTACAGAATTAAGATTTAATTAATATCTAATCACCCAGATCAATTTATCGCCATCGTTATCACATTGTAGAATTGCCAAAATACATTCATAAAAGCCAAACAAAACACACTAGGTAGAATATTTTGAACGATTTAAATAAATTACCTACTTAAATCTGAAGTCTGGTCTAGTAATAATTACTTAACTTACACTTTAAAACATTAACTTAGACCAGGTAGGTAAAGTACCTAGGTATAAGTTTGTTTACCTTCCAAATAAGCAATGACGTGTTATTACGTAAGTATATTCCAATGTACAAACTTAAACTTCAGTCATGATGCAGGTACTTACTGCTGATGACTTACTTAGTTAGGTACTTAATACTTAGGTAAGTACGTAATATAAAATGAAGCTATGACGTAGAATATTCTTGTTTTTCACACCTGTCTTGTTGAAAAGGTCACATTAGAGACAAAGACAGCGCCCGGCTCCATGGCGCCAGAGTCAATGCGTCAACCCGACATCCAGAGTTAACAAAGGTTGATGTAAACTAGCTAACAATAAACCGATGTGATAATGCGGTTTACAGCTAAAAACCCACGCAGTTTTCTCTTTCAAGGTCTATGTGGTCCACGTAAACAACAGGCTGTAGCTATACTGCGATGGCGAAGCTCTTTCTTAGAACCCCTAAGACACCTACCTACGAAGATGCTCGTGCAGTAATGTTCATACTACTCGTACTCCGCGGCAAGGTTGCAAGTGAACTATGTACAAATGATATGGTACTTACTATTTAGCACTCACCGATCTATAGATATGTTAATAATATGATAGGGTATCACAATATCATATAACGCTCATTTTTAACTGGTAACAAAGCGAGTAGGTACCTAGCAGTGTAGGTATGTGTGCTCCTCTGTATCTACTGTAACAACGTATCTAATTGGTCGTTTTATATATGCAAGTATATTTCAAATTAAATTTAAATAATTTATATATATATACAACAACACCTAAGTAGTACCTACATACCCTGAACAAAAATAGGTAGGTATTCTTAAAGCTAAGCTACCTATCTGCCTTCTTTATGTGCAACAGCATCTTAATAAATCACCTGTCATCTCGTTAATGTATCGCTGCCTTGAAATTTCCAATACATATATTATTATGGTACTCTTATACCTGCGTACCTACCTACCTCTAGAGTTCAACTCCTTAAGTAATAAATAATCCCCTTGTATTAATACGAGCTGTTCTTGTACGTATTTATAAGTACCTATACGAATATATGTAAAAGTACTTAAGTAGGTATGTAAGTAGATGGTATGAGGATGCGCAACTGACGCTTTATGATCCAAAGCTTTACTTACAAAAAAAACCACATATGCATAAGGTATACCTACCTACTTAACGATTACATCAAACTTTCTTCCATTCTCCAATAAAAAAAGGGTGCGTAAAACACCTACCTACGGCATGCGAAGGGGTTTAATCCATCCCGACATTTTCACTTTAATGTCGTTCGTAACATATTCATTTTTATTAGAGATCTCCAGCGTCATTTTGCTGGAAATCACTTAACAGGCTTTTCTTTGCTAAAGATACAGTTATATATAACTGCCAATATTATCATTTACGAAAAAGAGAGGAATAAATTAAATGAAGAAGGGGATAAAATTTTTTTATCCCAACCAATGTCTTTGCAGTTATTATATTTAAAATGTAATATAACTACCTAATTATATAGTAGCATATCGTAGGTAGGTACTAATAAGATGGACTCCGATAGAATGCAGCAATTTCTGCTGTACTTACCTAAGTTATAAAATAAATATATTTTTAACAACATATCAATTACAAAACAACATAAATACATAGTTCCAGAATTAAACTAGAATTAGGTATAAACAGGTAACTCGCTTTCATTTTTTTACCATACCAACTAAGCATTTTAATTTCCACATACAATAACTAGGTACTATAAATGTTCACATAAAAAGTTGTCCATCTCACTTAAAAACATGCCTTAATTACCTACCTATTTCTTATGCCTCTGCTTATTACCTACACATTGAAATTTTAACACTATAGGTAATGGATTTTTAACTCGCTTATTTTATTTTATTTGATGACGTTTCGACAACTTTACAATTCCCATATTCCTAGCACGACTGAGTTTTCGATAGTCTAACGCTAAAGTTTAACATTTTTTTATTTAGTAGGTCTGTCTATAGTTACGTTTCGAGAGAGGTTCCTATTTAATGAGGGCCACCGCGTGTCAGAAATGCGTTAGTGTAGAATAATGTCCAGCTGGAGAGACATCTATAGAGACATGTGTGAATTTGGACGACCGTAAAATAAATGGAGCATCTTGTCCAAGTCCTGTCAACAACCTTTATTTATTTGTTCTGTATTAGATTTTTCCAAGCATGGCTACGCCTACCTACTTTCTTCTATTTTTGTCATCACGTTTTAATAAAATGCAAAACAAACAATGTTTATCTAGACATTCGTTTCTAGGC
Source organism: Polylopha cassiicola (assembly GCA_038024825.1). NCBI lineage: Eukaryota > Metazoa > Arthropoda > Insecta > Lepidoptera > Tortricidae > Polylopha > Polylopha cassiicola. The sequence goes on from CP149045.1 coordinate 6,348,282, forward strand.
ATAGAGGTTAACATTTACTTTTCAACCGACGAAAAAAACGGAGGAGGTTCTCAAGTCGACGCGTATATATATATTATTTTTTTATGTATACGCATAACTTTTTACAGAGTGGATCGATTTTGATAATTCTTTTTTTATTGGAAAGGGTATACTTTCGAAATTGGTCCCATTTTAATTTGGAAAAAAAATCCAACCCTAAGGGTAGCAAAAGAGGGGATGATTAATTTTTCACGCGCCGATTGTATCCTATGTCCACGCTTAACTTATTACAGAGTAGTCCGATTTTAATATTTTTTATTGGATAGGGCATACCTCAAAGTTGATCCCATAAAAATTTAGGAAAAAAGAAACCTACCCTAATGGTGGGAAAATAGGGGTAAATTTACTGTTCACTAAAAGTTAATAGCAAAAACATGGTAGGTAGCTATTTCAAAAGTACGTAATTCAAAATTAAGCATGTACTTAATAATTTTTACAAATTATAACCACAGAAAATAATAAAATAATATTTTTTAATAAAAAAATTTAACCGCCGAAAAAAACTAAAAAGTAGGTAACAAAAAACAATAGCGCACTGAAAAGAAAAAACTGCAGCTGGCACCGACTAGGCGACTTCAAAAATATCAGACATTACAACCAAAATAGTACACTAGTGGTTATAAAAGACAAAAATTAAGAAATATTTTTCAGTGCGCTATTGTTTTTTGTTGCTTTTTAGTTTTTTTCGGCGGTTAAATTTTTTATTAAAAACTAGCTGACCCAGCGAACTTCGTACCGCGTTTACCGCTTTTTTCCCCTTTTTTCACCGTATAAACCTTCCCTGGAGTTCCACGAACATTTCGAGACTAAAATCGGTTCAGCCGTTTTCGAGTTTTAGCGAGACTAACGAACAGCAATTGATTTTTATATATATAGATATTTTGATTTTATAGTAGTATCACGTATACCTACTTACTTCATTTTTATTGAACGCTCCTCGAGCATAATTATATTTTATGTACAAAATCCGAAGTAGGAAGTTACATAATATCTATGCAAAAGCTTTATCCGCCTCAGGACAGTGCAATGCTGCAGATACGCTTCACAACGTGATTTAAGGACTAATCTAATTTAAACTCGTTCACATAAAGGACGGCTCTATAGTCGGCTTAGCTTACTTCTGAAGCAGTGCATTTCAAAGCGTAGGTAATCTATTTCTATGTAGATACCTAGTCCAGGCTGGATCCTAGTAAGTGCGAGTGTTTGAAATAGATGAAAATGAGCAATTGAGCCTAGATTTCGTGTACCTACATAAACTGTGTAGGTAGGTATCAAGTTTGACCAAGGGCGTGTCTAAACTTCTAGAGACATAATAATAATTATTATCTTGTGTGAGGTCGCGTAAGTTGGGTCCAATATGTACCTAGGTACTAGCTACTAAAACAATCCATTTTGATATGATTATTTTGATACAGGTACCTAAGTATTAGGGTAGGTACAAAAAAAAAGATAGGTAGTAGATATCTAAAAACCCAAATAAGTCTTTTTTAATTACAATGATTTCAATAACAAGTGATGCTTTCACGGTTACCTATTACTTACACATTGTAATTATACAGCTATAAGGGATTTAACTATCGTATTTTATTGTATACTTAAATACTTTTTTCTAAAACTTTCCGTTTCCATATTTGTATTCGACTGAATGTATTCTTATGGGAACTGGAAAGTTTTCGAAATGTCAGCAAACAATATAAAAACTCGAGTTAAATCTGTCATAGGTATTTACCTACCTAATTAAGTGGTTGTTTCATTTTTGATGTTGAATGATTATAATTATCAACCTAGGTAAGTAGGTACTTAGGTACTTACTATTCTTTTATCGGTTAACCAGTAATAGTTTAGCTTTTAACTTTATTAGGTACGTACATGTATTTAGGTAGGTACTTTTACAATTTCGAAAATAACATTTTTACATAATAATATACCGTCAACCGGGGTGTTTAGGAATGGCGGGGTGAATAGAGATAAAAACCCGGAAAGTAAATAACAGTAGTATTTTAAAAAAAACTACCAATGACACAGAACACAGGGTGGCCCGGAAAGTTATAACAGTAGTAGGTATTTAAAAAAAAACTACCAATGACACAGAACACAGGGTGGCTTAAAATAATACTAAAATAGTTGCTTTCGGCAATGGCAACACTTGGAAAACATGTAGATGGTGCTAAATTGTTAAACTAACCGTTTGAAGTTAGGCCTCTTTGGGGGTACTTTTTTTACTCCCCAAATCTTCATCAAAAAATCATAGTTTCACTTGAAGTAAACACTTTGTATCGTGAAAAAGGTGTTCATTAGTTCATCCGGAACCTATTTTAAACACGGTATATGAAGATTTTCCTTGTTTTGTTAGTGAAAAATGTAAAAAACTAAAGCATGGGATTTTATAGAGTCTACACGAGGGGTCAAAAGGCATGCCATTTGCGGTTTATAGGAACGTAATAAGTTGAAATCAGGACGGTACGGGGTGCACAGGGACAGGGCTACCAAAACTTAGTTTCGTTTTGAAATAAGTGAGTAAGTGTATTTTACTTGACTATGGCAGAAGGAGGATTATATTTTTCAAATTAATTGACGTATTTAGGTATGTCTGTATGTACGTACGCATAATATGTGCATGAATGTAAGTATATACGGATATTTATATATATTTATCTATAAGCGTACGTATGTAAAAAGTAAACAAAAGAAAATAAAAATTCTACATTATTTGGAGAAAGTCGTTTAGGTACAAGTTTTATCTTAAGTAATAAAAAACATGTTGATATTTATTGGTCTCATTTATATTGAAGTTCTCCGTTGATCTCTTGTACAGAAATAAATACATTTTTTTTTTTTCATAATATTTATTTTAATATGAATGAATTCTACAATATTGAGTACATTTAGAGTACACAAGTAGGACCACCTAAGTACTTACCTATCAGCGTATCATATTTGTGACAACCCTGACCATTTTTCCCTATTGATACTTCTATTAGTTGCTATAGACCCTGTTTACAGTATAAATAGGGATGACCAGTTTTTATTTAAAAAAGGGGGTTAAAATTATATTTTTATGGAATATTTTATTATCAAACGATTCTCGGGCTCAAGATTAAAGTTTTAAATTATTAACATTGTTAACTTACATAGAAATATTCCGAGAAATTCTTAGTCAAAGTTCAAAATTTGTTTGGATTTAATAGGCTCCAAAACGACTGGATCGATATGAAAAATTCTTTCACTGTTGGGAAGCTACACTATTCCCGAGTGACATAGGCTATAAAAAAAGGGATCCGTGCGAAGCCAGCTAGTATATCATATAGACATGTTTTATAAAGCTTTCCACCTATATTAATATATATATATATATATATACATATATATATATAAATTGTTTTTCTTAGATAATGTTGTGCAATGGATTTCTAAAAGCCAGAGTTCACTCTATAATATTTCTCTTTCTGAAAACACTATTTCAACACTAATTATAAGACTTAATAAGCGTAAACTGAAGGAGTTGTTTTGTCTACTACAAATGGAAAATGTATTTTCTTTAAGAAAAGTGAATGTAAACAGAATACTGCGAACTGAACAAAATGTGATGGGAAAATAATTAAAACAGATCCACTAATTAAAACTGTAACTCTGATTATTTTCCACTCGTAGGCGGTCTGGCAACCATGATCCCTATCAAAATTACAAAAAACTGTTCTGTCGATTCATGCCGGGTGTGGGTGCACGTTATCGACCCCGCCGGCAGGGAATTTGTAACACTATCGAGTTTGCTAGTTTTTGGTGTAGGTACTATCAACTGTGCTGGCGATGTTACACCTTTAAGGCAATAATCGCTTGAACGACCCTGGTACCTGGCGGCTCTGTGTGAAGCAACAAGTGCAAGCAATTTTTTTCTAAAATGGCATACCCCGAAAGCATCCGATAGTACGGGATGTGTAACGTCCGTGGGAGGGGGTACGACGGCCGCTCTGGCGGTCGAATCCGCCGGATCCAGGAGGATGTGCCCTGGACGTCTATGACGAAGACTATCGTCAGCGTATTTACGTAATGTATTTTCTAAAGCTCGTAGGTACGTCTAACGGTCTGTATTCAAAAGTAAAATGTAGGTACCTACCTAAACATATTATAGTTAAAGTAGGTACCTATATTGAATTTCTAACGCACAAAAGTTTTCGATTTATATTTGAGGCCGCTTGGTAAATCTAGTGAGAAGAAAAAATAATTGATGTAATATTTTTATATTTTGATTCCGTGCCAAGGTTTGCCTAACATAAAGTATACCTACAGCTATGTAAGTACACTACCAAATAGGTACTTGGTATTATACTTTTATATTTATATTTTATACTATTTATACTAATATTATAAATGCGAAAGTAACTCTGTCTGTCTGTCTGTTACGCTTTACCGCTAAAACTACTGGACCGATTTAAATGAAATTTGGTACAAAGAAAGTCTGGACCCTGAGAAAGGACATAGGCTACTTTTTAACCGACTGCAAAAAAGGAGGAGTTCCACGCGGACGAAGTCGCGGGCAGTAGCTAGTTATTATATAAAGCTAATGTTAACCATTAAATGAATGTATTTTTATCACAGTCCTATTTACTTTATATGCCTACAGAGGTATTTAATTATCTTTATTCCGTAGGTAACTACTTACCAGCGCATATTAAAAATGGACAATTGATACTAAAATCGACTTAGTCATCTTAATATAGGTAGGTAGATACTTTAATGACGCCTATAATAAATAAATCATAGCAAATCTATACTTACATATATTATCCAGGTTAAACTTAGCAGCAATAAGCTAAAACTGTAGAATTCGGCAGCCGGAGCTGAGGTTAAATAGCGTACCTACATAATTATACACTACAAGCCCATTGAAAAAAAAAACATGTGAAATAACCCATCGTGAGTTGCAGTTAGTAGGCTAGGATCATATTATAAAAGAACTTTAAACACTATGCCGTAATTTTTTGGCGGTACAGATGAGTATGTGAGTATGTAATTAGAATTTTTCAGGTACGAGTGAGGAGTTAAGACTAATTATTAATGTACGGCTTTTTTATAGTTTATAGATGATTAATAATAAACGTCGAAAAACCTAGTGCCGTACAAAAATGATGGTTCCGGAAGCTAGTGCAAATTTTTAATTCGCCAGTAATTGTGGTAGCTATATAGGTCATTTATAACTGTACGGCATTTGTGTCATTCTTATTGTATACATATACCTACAGTTACTTTACCCATAAACGCCGTACATTTTTTCCAGCGTAGGGGTCCAAAGCCAAGGATCGCAACCCTTATCTCTGAAAAGCATATAGATAGGTGATGATGATTTCAATCAACATAAAATTAAATGCTTTTTAAAGCACTTTCTGAGTAGATAATATTTTTCAGCATGCCGTACATTTTTTGCAGAACATAAAGGTGTATGGGGTGAATTATCTACTTCCTTCCCAAAAGAGTGACTTTTCAGTGACTTTTTTCTGTACGGCAAAAAGATAGTAGGTACCTACTTTTATAATATGGTCCTAGCCTACTTACTGTATAACTCACGGTGGGTCATTTCACATGTTTTTTTTGTCCATGGGCTTGTAGTCTACTAATATTGAATGTCATTTCTGTTTAATAGTATTAAATTATATTACACTAGCTTCTGCCCGCGACTTCGTCCGCGTGGTACTCCTCCTTTTTTGCAGTCGGTTAAAAAGTAGCCTATGTCCTTTCTCAGGCTCCAGACTTTCTTTGTACCAAATTTCATTTAAATCGGTCCAGTAGTTTTAGCGTGAAAGCGTAACAGACAGACAGACAGAGTTACTTTCGCATTTATAATATTAGTAGGGATAAATGATTCCGTCTGACAAATTGTATTGACGACTAATGAGAAAAATCTGTAATAGTTAATATATTTGACATCATATGTATAACAAAACCTTATTGTAATTACATTGTAATTTTGCTGTTAATTACATATTGTTTAATCTTATTATTCATTGTTTTTGTTTTGACGATCACAATATGAGTAGGTAAGTACATGCATTGTAATTTGGCATAATGATGTAATTATATTGTATGAATTTTGAGAAATAAATAAATCTAATCTAATCTAATCATTAGAAATTAATAAATATTCGTAACCAGGTACCTAGTAACCTATCTATGCAGTTTTCTACGCGATAAAGAAAAACTTATGATATCACTGAGTAATTAGGGTAGGGATAGAACGATTGCCGGGTCAGTTAATTATAATAGGTACTAAAATATATTTTTTTCAATTTCCTGCATTATAACAGTTTTTTATGGTACTTTTTTAAAATTAAATTCGATCAAATACGAACGAAAATATCCTCCTAGTTTTGGCGTTTGTTTCAGGGACACGGTACCTAGTCATATTGTGTATAATCTTCAATATCAGAAACAATTCCTTAGACTCGTTCTTAAAAATCCATTTATATATTTGTAATTGAAACTCGTTTGAGAAATTCGAATGAGATCGAGGGGTAACCGCTTCAAGGTCAGAGCTTGGACTTGGGCTTTGAATTGTTAGCGGGTTCTAGAAGGGTTTCCGCAATTCCATACGAGTTGCGGGCAAGTTTTATTTAACACATAATAGGGGGGTTGCAGGAGCGGGGTAGCGGGTTTGGCGGTCCTCGCGCATGCTCTGTTCAGCCGGAGTCCTAGTCGGAGCGACCCTCTTTAACTTCAGTCCAGTCCAGTACAGTGCCCGTCGAGACTCAAGGCGGACACTCGTCTATCTAGTCACGTATTACGCGCTTGAGACCATAACATCATATTTTCTTAAAGTAAGTAAATTTTACATAAACCTAAATAAATGCTATTAATTTCAATTCATACATTTATTAAGTACACTGTAATAGCCATGCGAAAGGTGTCACGTGTTTTCGTGAATCAACTGATATGGATTTTTGCTTTAAAAATATAATAGGTTCTGTGACCGTGGCCGTGATGAGAGAAAAGTCGTGATTAAACCCGCCAAATCAGTACAAACAAATTGTATCATTTGACTTTAATAAATACTTGTTAAATATTATATTTCCGCTTTATTTTACCGGGAAATTAGTGATGCATGGCGACAGTAATCAATAATACAGAAAACATGTGGTTTTCGAGCAGCATGACAGTAAACAATTGTGTAAAAATTTAAAAATCATATATTTACATGTTTTATTTTGAAAGCATTACTCAATGGCGATCATAATGATGAAATATGGTTACAATAGCAATAGAAATTGTTGGGTCTGCAATTTTTGGTCGAGATTTTCACGGCTACTAGCTGTAGGTATGGGGAGGTTTTAAATAACTACCTGGTTACTTCACATTTTTTTATGCAAGTGACGGATGACATGAACCGTACTGTAAACACAGATTTCTATATAGGGCCTCGATGTACGTCATTGAGATCGATTGATTATACTTACTCCATTTAAAACTCTAGTCAGCTTTAAATTATAAAGTTCCTTTTTTATTCCAGAAATGATCAACCGAAACTCAGAAAAACCTCGACATCTATTACTTCTATTTAAACATCAATCGTTTTTATAATTTAATACTATTTAATTAAATCAATTATTTCATAAAAGTAATCTAACGTTGAAATGTTTTTAATATAACACTTATAGATTTATCGGGCATGCCTACTTAATTAATCAGAGACTCTTAGTTTTTGAAATGTTTAAATTTATATTGTTTTAGACCTTATATGACTTTAAATTTGTTAGAAATACTTTAAACGTTTTTTATATACATGTATCGGATATTTGTGTTGTAACGATTCGGTAGGTGCTATTTGTTGCGAATAATTCTTAGCTCGGGTGATTGATACGTGGAATTGATTAAGGATATAATATATTATGGAGCCGTATTCATCAGACCTACTTTGGCTGGTGGTGGTTGGGTTTTTGGTGGCATTTATATTGGCGTTTGGGATCGGAGCTAATGACGTCGCTAACTCGTTCGGTACTAGCGTGGGTTCAAAAGTACTCACTCTGACGCAAGCCTGCATCCTCGCCACCATCTTTGAGATCGCAGGCGCCGTCCTAATCGGTAAGTTACATATTTATAACTTTATACTTTTCACTGCTGCTTACCTTTTCATTTAATATACCTAGTAAACTAACATAAAAAAAATCACAGTCATTCAACATTATCTATATCTGGGCATATACTCGTAACGATAGTAATGTTACTTCACCGAATACCTAATCAGAACTACAGATACTAACAGTTTACTAGCAGCACGATTTCGTAGTCGCATTATTCTAACATAATTTTCAAGTCAGTTTACAAAAGGTTTAACTTTTCTTAGGGTACAAAGTATCTGATACGATGCGGAAGGGCATTCTGGATGTGACATTGTACGAGAACGGAGGGGAGAAGCTTCTGGCGGCAGGGTGCCTTGCAGCGCTGATCGCCGGGGCGACCTGGCTTATTGTGGCCACGGCACTGCGTCTGCCCGTATCAGGCACTCACTCCGTTGTCGGTGCCACCGTCGGGTTTACCCTCACGGCAAAGGGTGCCGTTGGAGTACGCTGGTCAACCCTAGGCGCTATCGGTAATATCAATAAAATCGTCCTTATTAACACTCTTACAATCAATCTTGTACAGTACTATTCAATTTTCACTTTACCTTTACAGTGTTATCTTGGTTCGTCTCTCCGGTCTTGAGCGGCAGTGTGTCCGCGATGCTATACTGGCTGGTGCATCACTTTATCCTGCAAGCTGCTCAACCTCTGATCATGGGTTTGAGAGCTTTACCGTTTTTCTACGGAGCCACCGTGGCTGTCAACGTGTTGAGCGTTGTACACGACGGACCAAAACGTAAGACAACGTGTATCATCTAGCAGAGCAAACTAGGTTTAAACTTAGGTACTTATAACTTTAGTTAATAAGTTGACTTAATCCACAGTTAATAAAGCAATATTGCTGTTTTTTAGGACGATAGGTAGGTAGGTACTAAAGGAATAATATTTATGTGATTTCTGAGCACCGTTAGTTAAAAGTAGGTATTGTAAAAATTACTTTTACATTGAAGTCTACTTAATAGGAAATTAGCGAAAGTTATTGAGTCTGACAGAAATTATTAAATTAAACTAAAACACCCACGCCGTACCCGAAATGTTAACTTGTTAATTAACGATTGACTGTTTCAAATATCATAAATTAAGTAGGTAAGTCTTGTTTTTTAGTTTTGGCGATGGATAAGATACCTCTCTGGGTGGCACTGGCAGGCTCCGTCGCTCTAGGTGCAACAACTGCAGCATGCGTCCGTGCATTTCTCGTGCCCTACTACCGGCGTCAACTAGTCAGCAATCCAGTCAATTTCACACTCAATGTGTCTAATGGTAAGTTACTTTTACACTAAAAACATTTCTGAAAAATCTATCTACAGAAAATATCTCAAAAGCCTGTGATCGCTATATTGTAAATTCAAGTAATAGGTAATGTATACCGCATTACAGACACTACACCTCTCGATACTCCGATCCATCCAGGAAAAACCGTGCCACAACGTCCGACGTCCCTTCTCTCCGAGGACAGCAAAGTCCTTGAAGCAATTGCTGAGAGTGCGGAGATGGTCACTCTGAGTGATGCCGATCGAGTTTCCGAGGAGGCAAAGGAAAGGAATGTAAGAAATCGAGCTTTATTGGCTACGATGGACGACTGCAGTATCTTGTCACGGAGCCTGAGCCCACCGCACAAATCGCGATTAATGATGATCGATACCGACCCCCAAATTGATACATTGAAATATATCGATGAGACTTTAAGCTATTGCAAAAGTTTGGATTCCGCTCAGCTTGCGGGCATGGGTGACAGTTACGGCTCGATCAGAAATGGATTTTTGGGAGACTCATGCGAGACGATCGCGCGCGGTGACCTCGACAGATTGGCGTCTGCATCTGCTCGCATTGGCTCTAATGAGTCCGATACTCCTCCACCACGAGCTGATAAGGTTCATTTTAAACTTTTATTAAAGAATAAAACTTATTAGGGTATATTCTTTTTTCCTTCTACTGTTTTTATTTATTTCAGAGTCCTATAGTCGGTAGCGCATGGAGTATCGAATGCGAAGGTACTGCGGCTCGCCTACCGCCTATAACTCCTAATTCGAGTGCTGCGCCGCTGCTACGTATAGTTACCCCGCCGCCGGCATCTGTACAACTACAGCAACAACCGGAAACATTAAAGCTGTTTTCATTCCTTCAAGTGCTCACGGCAACCTTTGGAGCATTCGCTCATGGCGGCAACGACGTAAGGTAAGGGTTAATGAATACGTAAATCGCTAAACGGAAATTACTGTTACTAGAAAAACATCTAAAAATATAAATTAAATTTACTTAACTTTGTTTTTTTGCAGTAACGCTATAGGTCCTCTGGTGGCGTTATGGTTGCTATATTCCGAAGGTGGCGCTCACGCTCGCGCAGAGACCCCGCTGGCTATTTTGATATTCGGCGGCGTCGGCATCGCCCTAGGGCTGTGGCTCTGGGGCCGGCGCGTCATTCAGACCGTGGGAGAAGATTTGACTAACATCACACCTGACACGTAATACGACAAATCGCTAGTTGACAATGATTTAAAATGTATAGTGTAAGAAAATAAAAGTTTGACTAACGACATAATATGTACTCGATATGAATATACAATCGTCATTTGATTTCATAGAACTCTTATCATATAAAAAACAATTGATGTGACAGATGGTCATAGTCATTACCGATTTGAAATAGTGAGTGCTAACTTGCTACTTACCAGACAAAGACAGTTCAAAAGATGTCATGATTGCAGCGGCTTTACCATCGAGTTGGGCGCCGCGCTGACGGTCTTGGTGGCCAGCAAGGCGGGTCTGCCGGTCTCCACGACGCATTGCAAGGTCGGCTCCGTCGTATGCGTTGGCTACTTCTCCAAGAAGCCTGTGGATTGGAGTTTGTTTAGGTAATCACTCACCTGTATTCATTTCGCAAGATTAAACATTTGCGCTGCGCTAAAATGAGCCAACATCATAAATAACTAACTTTATTATTTGATGTACTTACAGGAACATTATTTTTGCCTGGGTGGTGACCGTTCCAGTCGTAGCCGCTATCGCAGCACTCGCTATGTTAGGTCTCGAAGCGATCATTATTTAAATGTTTAAAGAAACATAACACTATTGTTTTATTACAAAAGTATGCATTTCTTATATGTTTAAATGTTTATTAAAATATTTTAGATACCTACATATTTATTCAGTTCTAGCTAGATGTGGGTTTCCGATTGCTGTCTATTAGGTATTTGGATAATTATGTGCAACTATAAAGATGATTTGCTGAGTTGAATGAATCATCCGAGAGAATCTCAACCTGGAATTGGTTTGCATAAAAAGCTGTTAGTAACTTAGAGAGTTTACAGCCGGAAAAGCCGTGAGTTGAGTGGTGCTAAGCCATTTTTGGTGCTGTCAAATCCTAACCTTTTTTCACGTGCATTTAAGTAGAGAGTTAAGCCAAAGGCCTGTTTAAATAGCGATAGAAATTAAAATCATCTCCATGGCTGCAAGAGTTAAGATCATCGCATGTTTAGTCGCACAGAAATTATGGGATCAAGCTAAATACCTACTCTAGCTAGCTGGTGCGTTAATTGTACATTAACCTTTTCGCCGCCACGCAACAATACAAAACGCTGAGCCTGTGACGCCAGAACAAAAACAAGCATTCGAGATCGAGAAACCATAGTGACTTGGAAATGGTGTATCGATATTTAAATAATTCCTCGATAATTATATCCAAAAAGTCGAAGAAATGTCAAAAGAATAATATAATAATGTTTTTACTACATGTTCATTGATCATTAACCTTATAAAACAACATTATATAATGAAAAAATAAAAATATTTGCATTATTTACAGTACAGTTTAGTGACGAAAGTCACCACACTACTCACGCGATGACGTCACGCGTTGTCGGCACCGGCCGACCCGGGCTTTTAGGTACTGCAAATTGCTTTGATTCTAGAGATGTGAAACTGTTGTAGGTATGTGTTAACTGCATTTATCGACATTTTGGCAGGGAGTCCAAAGAAAAAATCCTACACATTCTTTAGCAACAAACCAATAATAAAATGCAGTACCTAGGTACCTAGATTTCTTACAAACAAAGTTTTTAAATAAATTCCGATAATTATTTAGGAAGTACAAATAGCATATAGTCGGCATTTTCCAGGAATTCGTTTGAAATACCGCCTGCACGTGCGGTGTGCTTTACATATTTACTAAGAATTCCTCACAAAAATTAAGCCTATTGTTATTGCTAATGAGTGTTTCAGGTAGAAAAAAACATTAATAAAAGGGTCATTTCTTTACCTGGATGTAGTCGTTTTCTATTTAACAAAGACCCTATTTGGTTGCCTGTGCTTTAGATAAAGTAACGATAGGTTTGTAAATATTTAATATACATAATTACCTAAACTAGAACACTTGTCTCGGTTGCTCGTCGAACTACTTCATTATAATAATTGACATAGGTATACAGGATAAAAATTAGAGTAATATACAATTTTTTCGTTTGTTATTTACTTGAACGAGCCGATCTCAGACATGACTAGTCGTGTATAGCCGCGGGACTAATTTAAATAAGTGTTCAAAATATGCTGTAAAATATATTTTACTATTCCCATTTTGATTAATTAATCGCATTCAAGTAAATTAATTAGTGAACTTACAATTATAGCTAACTACACATTTATAAATTCACCTACATTAAAATTTTCGTAACGTGTATTGCAACAAACAAAACACGGTTGGTGACAGCACTACGCCGCGGCTATCGCCGACTAGGGCTTCAGTACGGGCCGTATTTGCTGCATTTTATCATGGTGCGCAAAAATGTTCATTTATTCAATGATGTTATATTGTATCGCGTTTATGTATTAGGTTTACGGTAATTTAGGCTTTAACCAATAATAAAAGTTCATAATTTGTATACTAAACTTTTAATTTACTTATAATTTTCGCCTCTAACTTTCAGTCGGTAAGGGCCGACGAGGCGCTAGTGGTACTGCTTTTTGTAGTCGGTAACTGCCGACTGGGGCGGTGAAAAGGTTAATTTAAGTGGCATTGTGGCTAGGTCATTGAGGGTCCATTGGTTACGATCTCGGTTGGTTCAGCTTAGTGGAACTGTTACAAATAAGTATTCGTTACTTAAGACTTCATTTTCATAATTCATTTGTATAAAATTTCATCAACATTTTATGTTCTCTGGCAGAGAGATGTAATCAATCAGTTACCTGTACCTACCTACCTACACCAGGTACGGCTGCATTTTGTGTCTAGACGATATTCTTGTCGATTAATGTTTAAAACATAAGTTGCGATGTAATAGATGAAACAATTGCAGTCATAATAAATGGTTCGAATAAAAATCTCATTATTTCTCCCTTACGAGATACCCCCGCGTGAAACATACTTTTAGTCTGTGCACGCAACTGCGTTTCCGCTGGATTCGTTTTTTACATAAATCTGTAGAAATTAAAATAATATTCTTGTTTTACCTGTGGTACTAATGTAAAATTTTATTAAAATCATTTCAGCAAGTGGATTTTGCATGAAAGAGTAAAATATCCATCCATTATAGCCCAGAAAAATTATGGTTCCACCTCGTAATAAGAGATAGTCGCCTAAAAATTTGTATAAACTTTTATTATAGTAGGTACCCTAAAAACTATCGCACCAAAACCTAGGTAAGTACCTATCGTGGGTGTCCGCGTCTAAAGATTTACCAACGACAAACTTAAAAAAAGAAGAATTTTTGCAAATATCTCGTTTCCTATGGGTTCTATTCTATTTGTATGTACCTATTGAAATATTGTTGAGGATTAAAATTTACATAACTAGTTCAAAAACATTTTTTTAACATCTTGAACCATTTCCGAGATAGAGAGGCAAGTTTGTGTTATTAAATAAATAAAGAATCAGTAGGTAATGTCCCTATTTGACTAATATTCTTGGATGATTTTATATTCATCAAATTTTAATAACCAGCGGAAAAATAGAATGTAAATTAAATGACGTAAAGCATTCTATTATTAGATGTTTGATAGCGGTCAATAGTTTGCAACACTTACCTATCCGAAAAGTTTAAAATTCGAAGAAGGCCTCGATCTATGGGTGTGTTGTGACTGTTGTGTTTGTAGTTCATTGTAGCGTGTGAGCGAAGGCGGTCGGCAAGAGCTTTTGTAAGTTTTTAATAATATTAATACAACATAAATTAATAACATTATTTTGCTACTTCAACATAACAACATACGTTATAAGTTAAATTAGTGGTTACTTATAAGGTAAGTAATTAGCTATTTTAGTAATTTTAAAATAACTCCAGTAACTTTATTTCGTTGCTTTGTCCTTGAATACTCGATATTAAAATGTATCAGAATCTTGTTTGTGACCTTTGATGATGCAATGGAGGGGATCTCGAATTTCGATGTGATAGATATGAATAGGATTACGGCAATACATAGCTATAATGTCGTTATTATAAACACCTGCACATAAAGTAAAGTAGTTAGTTACTTATATATTTACTTAATTTGGTTTCTACCAAAGTGTTGTGTTTTTAAAAGTTTATTAATAACTAAACATTAAGATTTTAATATTATTCGTAGCTAATAATTTCTGATGCTTTTACGGTTTTTATTCATTGGAATAAAAAATTATAACGGATTTAACTCGCGTACCTATATTTATCTTATGCTGATGTTTTAAAATATTAGTAGCAAGCTTGCTAACGATAGTTCAGTGTTAAACTATCCTTAGAAAGCCTGTTACGAATAAGTATGGAAACTGCAAAGTTTTCTCTGTTATAATTGTTTCATTCCAGCTCCAAATGACACAGCGAAACCTGGTTAACTGGGACTTCAATGTACCTGTAAATTGGTCTCGCTAAAAGAGGTATTTCACTTACCAGGTATAAAAAAAATATCTGTCTCATTTACGGAGGGTTCCATTAATAGATGTGTGAAAAGAGGTAATCTCTGCTATAGAGGTGGGATTACTCAATAAATTAACGTATGAATTTTGTAAACAATATGTACGTATGAATTTTCCATTGAAAACATGAAAAATGTGGTTATAAGATAGTTCTCCTGAAATTAATAATTCCTTGTTGACGTTTACAAAATTACCTACTGCATTATCATAGCTAAAGTGTCGGAACCTCAGCATGAGCTTCAGCTATGGAGGTTTCTCACTTATCCAGGTCCCACTTAATCAGTGTATATATGTATAACTGGTAATTAAATTTTATTTAGCTGTTGGAACATTTGATTTAACCCTCCCGCGCCCCACCGGGCCCCATGCATAGCGTAGGTACCATGCGGCATGATCGAACGTATTCGCCAAGTCCTTGACGACAGAATTACCTACATATTATATTTTGGAATGAAACTATAAACAGATACTACTAACTCGAGTATTTTATTTTATTTGCTGACGTTTCGGATTCTGAGATACTTAGCAAATAAAGTAAAATAAAAATACGCAAGTTAAATCCGTTATTAGTTGTATCATTCCAATGTGTAATTACCGGGAAGGCATCAGAAATTATTTAAAAAAATACGTTTTTAAGAAAATAAATTGCATGATACAGAAATATGGCTTATAAATAAGTGACTCTAGCGTTAGATTATTGCATGTATGCTATTGTCAGCTCAGTCGTGCTACGATTAAGGAAACTGTAAAGAATTCGAAAAGTCAGCAAATAAAATAAAAATACGCGAGTTAAATCCGTTAATTTGTTTCATTCCAACGCACGTTTTTTCTTGCGACATATGACATTTCGAAAGTAAATGTACCTATTTCTGAATAAGTAGAATTAGGTTGTATATTTTTCTTTTCTTTTTGCATGAACCAAGCATTTTTGAAGAGGTATTACATATAATACCTAGGTATGTTATTTGTACTCACTAAGCGGCCCGTTGGGTAACTATAAGTATATAGTGTAGGAACGACTATTTATAATATGTTTTTTTTTAAAGGAAGCTTTCATCATGAGTGAAACATCGGAACTGTATCCTCATTACACAACTACGAAGGTAGGTATTAGGTACAGATTTTTACGTAATCCTCAACTGTTTGGTCATGGACAAATATGCAAACACTATTTAGTTCACCTAGAATCTCGGTCCAGGTCTAACGATGTTGATTTCTTAATGTAATACCTACTACACATCTATGTTCTGAATAATCCTACTTCAGTCGGTACTTTACAGTATTTGTAATATTAACTATAAATATATTATGTTTAACTAGATCTACCTACTGTATATTATACAATAAGTGAAATCTAAAGTTTTAATTGAGGTACGATTTGTTATAGTTTCAGTGCATTAGGTCCAAGACTTTAAGGCCGCCGATATCACTTTTTTACAATTAATTTATGTTTTCTGATTTTAGGTGCAAAAGAAGCAAATGCCTATGAACCTGCATGCTATGACAATGCCGTCATCGTCGCCACCCCCGCCAACAGGAGTAAGTATTAATATTTACTGCATAGTACCTAAGCGCCTCCATATAAAGACTCCATACATTTTACAAGGCTGCTTGTTCTCTTATGATAATCCAACTAAAAAACGAGCAATAGGTAGTTGCAATATAGTGACATGTCGAACAATCAACCACGTTCCTACATTTATATTTCTATCGATACCCTAAAAATCTTATGCAGTCTATCGTTGTCCTCCTTTGATATAGAATTAATTATTCTGAAGGTTCCGCACCTCAAAAAAATAACATGGAATTCATATAGGATCACTTTCTTTAGGCAAAAACGTACCTACCTACATATGGACACTCAAGGAAATCAAAATTTATAGAGAACTTTCTGTAGACCTAGAACTATAATTTTATTTAAGTAATACATACTACAATTACAACAAAAAATCTAAAAACTATAGTGGGTAAGGTTAGGTACATTTGTGATTAAGCCATAAAAAATGTACCTAGTCTTTATTTAAAGTAGGTAAGTACGTACTTACTCAAAATACCTATGTGCGGAATCCTCGAATCGCTCTTGTCCGCTTTTATTAAATAATGTTTGTGTTATTTATAGTACGGTCCTCGTCCTTTGTTGCTGGGTCCGACCAACACCCTCTGCGAGTGTCCATTCTGCAACGCGGACGTAAAGACTTCGGTGCAGTACACCACCACACCTTTAACCCATATTGCAGCCGCTATCTGCTGCTTGGCTTGGTAATTATATTATTCTACTAGATTTTGCTCGCGTCTTCGTCCGCGTTCTTTTTAGCTCCGTTAGAAGGTGAATTTCATTTCAAATTTAAAATACTAAATAATTTTTATGATTATATTTTCAGCTGTCTCTGCTGCGTGCCCTATAGTTCTGATTCTGCGAAGAATGCCGACCACTACTGCCCGAACTGCCGTAGATATTTAGGCACTTACCGACGATAATCATATAGGTACTTAGAATAGAGGAATAGTGCCAATACCATTGTGCCATTTTCATAGGTATTTAAGTTTACTTAACACTTACTGTAAATTTGATAAACTTTATTAATAAACATAACTACCAACACTTCGGTATTGTATAGGTACATAACTTCATAACTTAAAAAAAAATCGACAAATATACCTAAGTATATATATATTATTGTCTCATATCATGGAATTTCGCATATATTTGCCTTTTTTATTTATGGTACTACGACTAAAAATTACTTGACAGAAGTTGTAGATAATTTTACCCCCATTTAAAACCATTTGAACCACTTTTTTTCTAAGATTTATAACTTCAAAAACAAACTAAAAAAAAATGGGGTATTAAGACAGGTCGATATTTACGTGGGAATATAGGTAATCATCTCATATCCAAACAAAGGGCGTAATATATCATATTTTAATAAAAATATATACTTCATGGAAACGGATTTATTTTGTATTTAAATATAATATTATACAATTATGCACAGATTAAAAAATCTAAGATGCCGGCAGTAAACTTCTGGGTTTATTTTAATAGTATATAGGTATCTATGCTATGTCATACAGTTTTCATAAAATATTATCTAGGTACATAAGCTATGATTAATTTAAATACCACGATTCCTTACTATTACTTACAAAAATAAGGATTTAATGGAATACATATAGGCATTACTATTGCTTTATTGCGGCGGTTCTCTTCAACATAAACTGTAGTAATAAATGGAGTTAACTTTATATTAATTTCATAAATAGGTCAAGTGTCAATCAAATCAGTAGGTACCTAATTCAAATATTAATAATTTACATAAGTTCTTATTAGAACTTATGTAAATTATTCTTATTCATTAAGACTTATTATTCTTATTCATTATTAGACGTAATGCAGTTTTTGTCAATGTATTTTAATAAAACAAGTTTTACGTAATTAAAAATTTCGATGATCAGATATTGTCATAACTTAAATACATTAATATTACTTATTTATAAAAACTATAAACAAATTAAACATATGTTTCTAACATATTTATCGATAGTTGCAAATGAGAGTTAGACTGATTCTTTTATAAAGGTTTTTCATAATTGAGGTGGTCAAAATTATTTTTACGTATTATTCATTAATTGAATCTTATTTGTCTCTCACTAATGGAGGATACCATATGTAAGTAGGTTTTGTAAATTTGTCGCTAATACTCAATTTCCATTTCCTCGATTATGCAAATAAATAAATAACAAATATGTGCATTGTCTCGGTAATTATTTCATAAAATGCTCGTATAGATCATGATATTAAAAAAAAATTATTCAATACTTATACGCATGTTACATAATATACTGAAGTAAATGACCTTTACAGTGCATCAGTACCCACTATAGAAAAAACAAAAATACGAATAAGGTTCATTTTACATTAATTCACATATTTGCGTATTTTAATCGAATTACAGCAATACGAACCAACAAATACAATCAGTTACTGAATACAGGTGACGGTAACGTTATTATACAATAATATACATGTATTACTAAATTATAATGTTACGTGGTTTTTCAAAAATCTTTCAAAATTCCGCATCTTTAAGTTCATACCGATATCTATACGGCATGTCCACTTCACTTTTTCAGGAGCAGGCCACAAATAATCAACAAATATTTTCAATTGATGTTATTTCTTTTCGTAGTTTATACTAATCTACCATCACTTAAATAATGAAGAAATACTTACATTTGTGTATCCTTATAATTATTTAAATGATTCAAAGTATGTTCAACGCTGTAGTATTGTATTTATCTTCGCTACGGCTCATTCACCAGACTCTATTTCTCTGTCATTTTACAATTTTGATCAATTAATAAATATTTTGTTATAATAAATTTAGGCTATTTGTGCGTATTTTTTTCTATTTAATTTTCGTGTTCACGCTGCGATAAGTCACATAAGCTAGACATCATGTTATGTGAAATTAAATGACTATTATTATAGTCTAATGAAATATAAGTAATAGTCTATTTTATTGTCTTATCAGGCAACCGACACTTCTTCATTCGTATGATTATTACATTACATAGATTTAACTAATGGAAAATGTGAAATATCCACTGTACCAAAAATGCTAAAAAGTTTAAAAAAAAGCGAGAGAAAAGATTTTTTTTTTAAAGATTGAAACGTACAGGACAATGTGAGCTAAATGACGTACAGGGAATGAGGCGACAACATACAAAAGTATTATTTAACAAAAGAAATTAACTACTAAGGCGACCGACATACGTAACTGTAAGTAAATATGCTATACCGAGAAGTGACGAGTTGGTACTGACTAACGCAATTGAGACATTTTAGTTACACAAAATTCACACTAGCCGCACTGAGTTTGAGTATAAAACCTATGAGAACAGCTACAAAAATAAAGATTTTTTCAGAAATCATTCCACTAGTACTAAGAATATAAATTGCTTTCAATTAAGTTGCAGCGTTGAACATCATAATAAATTGCGATCAATAGCTTATAATAACGATATTGTACATAGGTAGACATAATAATAACATTTATTGCTTTTCGTTTGTCCGGAGCCAGCGCGTACAGTAACTTATAAATATGGAACTACTAGATGATATGGTAATTTTAAAAAGGTACAAAAAATATTTATATTACGTAGTTATCTAATAATTGTATATAATTTATCTGTAAAAACTGTTATCAGGTTGTTATAATTGCATACACTTCCACCAATTCTGGGAGAATTATACAAAGTCATTTGTTATGAGCATATTATCAAAAAAAGGTAGAGGTCGTATCAAGTGTGAGCCCCTAATTCCGAAATTTTGAAACGTCTATTAGTTTTTTTTTGTTTGATTGATAAAACTAAAAACATATTTTTTGATAAAGAGGAAGAATCAGTCATCAAGCATTTTATTTCGATTTAGAATTATCGTATCTTATGCCACGACACTACATTATTTGTAAAGATCGTTAAAAGATTGTGATTGCACAACTTTTTTTGTGTATAGACTATAGTGAGTGCTGACTTGAACAGTGCATACCTACATTCGTTGAGGCGATGCAGAGATGAGTGATTTTTTTTTATTCCGATATCTATAGGTGCTCATATAAGTCTACTTATATAAATACATAGCATTACATTTTTACATATTTATATTATAGAAAATTATTGCGAGTTCTTGGCTGGATGAAAGGAAAACTAATAGATATTAAAGTACCCTAAATCTATATGGTGTATAAACATTTAAAAGGCTTTTCAATACATAATTGTACCTGCTCAGGCAGTAGCGTTATAATAAGGCATATTACATATACAAGTACAAATTCATGTAATTAACAAATATTTAAATAAGTAAATGATTTTGTACTGTAGCATTGCGATCATTTCTATGACGTAAGACATACTGTTATAAGTCATTAAAAATAAATTACACAATCGTCAAAAACTAATTAATCATTCCTTCGCAAGAGCATTTCCGAGTTTAATATCGACATTCAAGTCCATTACTGTGTTTGAAAATAGCATCACCCATATCCAACATTGTCCACCTTTTCCGTAATAGCACATCGAGCGTGAGAGATATAAAGACGATTACGAGTTATGGAACAAACTATAAATAACGTAAAATATAAATGAAATTAAAATAATACCTTCGAAGTTATTTGAGTTCCGTAGTAAACTAACAAGCAAACCTTATAGTTTCGGCTAGTCAGTCTATTTTTTTTAATCTTCTTACTTACATTACGATTAACAGACGTTGAAATGATATGTTTATTTAGCATTATTATGATCAGCTGAACACAGTAGAATAAATTTTTATGAACAATATTAACACACCGATATATTTACTACTTTAATTTATAAAAATAATACTTCACGAGATAGTCACAAGTCACGACAGCTATGTCATTAAAACATCATATCATATAATAAACTAAGCATTATTAATCATATCAAAAATTTGTGTAGACTATCGTTTGCAGTTCCGCTCTGGGGTATAGTAGGAGAGCAATATGACAAGTTTTCGGCTTGCCTCAATTACCTACCCAAAAACTGGTGCCAGCTCTTGGGCTATTAGAGTGGAGGTGAATCATAAACTACACCTGCACAAAGGATTCATTTTATATATATACGAATTTTACACACACACACAAAGTTAGGTTACTACAGCAATGCATTTCATGAATATAGCTTTTAGAAGTGATTGTAACAGACAGCACAACATGCAACGTATCAGTCTCTTTGTATCCTACAAATTGGATGCACCCTAACAAAAAAATATATTACAGTGTATTCCGTTATATCATGATATCATCTATTTAAAAAATATACTCTATTAAACGATGTACATGCATAATAACACAAACAAAAGATAAATGAAATATATTACGAAAAACTTTAACGGCACGGGAATTTTTAATTCCTTAATTCATATCGAAATTGGCGAATATAAATTTAATAAGTTTAAATCAGCTTATATCTCCCCCCCTGCACCACTATCCTCTCTCTCATATCAGGGAGCATGTTAGGTTTTTGCTGCACGAGACAGCATCTGTCACTGTTGCACTTCGGGCAATGAGTGAATGCGATATACCGACAGACACCTTACATGACAGCCTCCTGGTATCGACTAACAGGCAACAGCATGCAAACTGCATTTTTGCATAGCTCGTTTGGTTGTAATCACTGATCACATAAGTAGTCCATCGCTCAATACAGTCAAGCCGGATTTAAGCACAGTTGTCTGATAAGTCATCTCACGTCATAACGATTTCGATTTTATGTTTATTTTTGTATGCCGTAGTGCGGTGAGAGCTTGACCGCGTATACGCGCTAGAAAAATGTTGGTAACTTTAGTAAGGAGGACAGTGTTGGTATGTTGTGGTGTCTAGGCAACGTATTGGTTGGTGAGGGCTCGAAGAAGGCGAGCACGGCGCGTGGCGGCGGCTTCTCTTTGTATATCCTCGCTGTTGTTTGCGTTCAGTTCCAGGGCTCCGGCGGCGGTTACGGCCCGAGACCGCCGGCCGCCCTCCCCGCGGCGTGCGTGCATTGCCACAGCAACCTCGAGCAGAGTCCCGTCCCACAAACACCCATAATATGCGTCCATAGCGTCTGCTGCGTTACCAGTCTGAAACGTTAATAACTACAATGCACAATGTCGTAATCGTGTTTTCAAGTGATGCGTACAATGTTTAAATTAGGTATAGCAGGCAGGTTTTAGTTTCGTCCGATCCGTTTGAGTGATACCTAGTGATATTCTACTACAATGGCATCATTCTGTTAAAATAAAGTTCACGACGCCTTTCTATTATTAATGTTGTAAGTGATCGTCCGGGATGGCAAGCTCATATTGTATGATAGACTGTTATCGTGAACTGGTAAAAACCTTTTTATATTATTTTTCTTGTAATTTAATGCCTATAAAGATCGAGTCGACAATCCATTCAACTTAGAATCTAGTTTTTATAACGTGCTTACGTATACTTACAATTCGTTGTTCGTTATAATAGTAGTTTTTTTAAGTAAATCTGATAAAACTAAAATCTACATACTATACATTAACTTACGTGTTTTAAGAGCGTTGCATATTTTTATAGATAAGGAAACATGTAAACTAAGTATAACACCTAAGGTGCAATAGCAGACAACTTCTACAGTTTTTAACGTTTAAATATACAACATATTTTGAGACTTGTCACATCGTAAATATCATGTTGAACTAAGTGAAGTTCTACTACAAAAACCAGAGATAGGATAAATAATCAAAGTTTGAAAACAAATATAATATTCCAGTGGGAAGAGGCAGTAAATACTTACGTATTGCAGGCAATTGCCCCACAGAGGCAGAGATAGCTTTCGGAAAATCCTCCTCGGAGGCGACCGGAAACGTTACCTCAGGAGCTAGATAGCGTTATTTCTACTTACATGGGCTTTAGAATAATTTAAAATACAAACTTACTAGCAAGATGACGGATATGAGTGACTTAACTTTACTAGTAAACTACTAAAACGACGACTAAACCACTAAGGGTGGTTGAAGAGGCTTGACAGCAAAACTTAGGCTTCAAGGACATCTGTGTTTTACAACTCGCTCTTTGATATTATAAAGTTGCCATTAAAACTATCATATTATATTAATTTAATTAAAACTACATCTTGGAATTTTCTACCAATCGACAAATCTCTCGATTTTCACTCTGCGATTGCACATTTTGTGGGTGGGTTAATTTTTGGTCTTAGGACTTATCTTGTGGTGTTGGTTGAGAGAAAAGAAGCAACCTTTCCCTTAAAGTGGTGTTGCCGAATAGTAATATTGCACACCTAAATCTAAAGGGAGCTAACTCAAAAATCTGAAGATTTTAATTAAACACACGCTAAAAAAAGCATCCGATTCCGTACAACAATTTCGCCTCTCCCGAAAAAGTTACTTTTTTTTGAGTTAGCTCCCTTTAGATCTAGGGGTGCGATATATTGACCTACATCTTCTTTTAGTGTTAAGTAAGAATCCTTCAATCCTTAGTAAAGTTTATGTGTGTGTTAAAAACAGTGTTTGAATAGTAACTGTAGTGACTTCTCATGTGTATGGGACTATAGGTATATTAGTAAATACGCACCTTCTCCGCTAGACACTTGAAGGCGGCAGTGTAGTCAGGTTCGTCGGGTAGCTGGCACAGCGCGGCTGCCTGCGTGGGCGCGCCGAGCGCCTGGCAACATCGCGCCGCACGCCGCGCGATGCCGCCCTCGTCTGCGGCTCGCTTCGCAAAGTGCCACGAGCCCGCCGCGAGCGCGCACAAGTAACGCCTCAAAGCAGCGCCGTACCGACCAGCTGACATTTCTACGTCACCGTACAAACGCAACCTAGAATATACACATGAACGCTGTTTAATGGGAATAGTTCATCGAGGCTAGTTATCAAATCAGTCGGTCTATCGTTACTGAACTCTATGGAACTATGTTAGTAGTATCGTTAAACTAAACTCTCTACGGTACTCACCATGATGTGTTATACGGATATAGCCTCAGACTCCTCTCCAAGAGATCAGTGAGGGAATCCAAGATAGATTTAATATTGTAGTTGATCCCGTTGGATATATTGGTGGGCCAGAGATTCGTGTATTCGACGACTAGTTCTAGTGAGGAATCGTCGATGAGTATGTTGTATATTCTGGCTAGGAGGGACAAGACGACGGTGACGGCGAGTGGTTCCCTGAGTGCGTGCAGTAGACCGTTGTAGACGTGCCGCGCCTCTGCGTTGTGGTTATTGTCGCGGGCGTGCGAGTGCCCGTGCGTCTGCGGACGGCCCGGCGGCCGCCGGTGCAGGGCGTGCACGCCGTTACTGTACGACGACAACACTGAAATACAGATGTTCGATAGTTAACTACACATACAGACATTATAATACCAGTACACATAAGTACACTGTTCCGATTTACTTTTTAATAAAAATCCCAGCATAAAATACAAACACAAAGGTAGGTTTGACTTGGATTATAACATGTGCATTAATTAACTAAATTCGAAGTAGTAATTATTTCACCTATCAAATTATACTGACAAAAAATAGATATATATACTAACATTCTAATGCTATACTCTGTCTTTGACGGAGAGGAGAAATGATATGATTGATGTGTCAGTAGTTAGAGTAAGTTTTGGCCCGTTTGTATACTAAGCTAATCAATAAATTTTATAGGCTTACCGAGATCCCACAGAGTTCTAGGGAATTTCCTCATAGATTTGCCGCGCTGGAGTTCATTGCACGCGGCACACAGGGCAGCCACGGCCTCGCTGGGGCCCATCATAGGCGGGATCTGAACATCCCACTCGCAGATGTTGAGAAGACACAGCCAACATGCTAATACCACCTAAACCATAAAAAAATCTATTAAATTATGACGAGTTACCGAAAGAAAAATATACGCTATGACGGATAACCAGATGATCGACGGGATTATTTAAATTGCTTAGAAATCATAACGGGTCTTACGCCATAAATATGTAAATCTGCAAATACCTATATTACCTCTTGTGACTCAGTAAGAAGCGCCTCCAGAATACAAAGGTGGTCAATTTACCTGTGGTCGTGGGGAGATCGCTTCACCAGAGTTCGCAGCGGTTATGCAAGCTTTGCATTTATTTGCCAATGCGGTTACGTTGATCCTATGGTGAGGCCACTCGTTCAGCATGACATTTATTTGTAGCAGTAGTACTTCCCAACCTAACATACGGCAAAGCCTGTAGAGAGTGGGGTCCGAACCGCCGCCGAGCTGGCTGCGCGCTTCTCCCTCCAACACAGAGAGAAGTGAGAGAGCAGCGCGAGCAAAACCTGTCTCAGAACGACATCGAGCAGCACCAGATACAACATAACCAAAATCTTGTAAGAAACCTCTAGGGAGTGATACCAGAGCTATGTGCAAGTGGCCGATCGGCTTCCACAAAGGATTCAACTTCCACAATGGAGACGATGGCGACATCGGAGCTAGCTTCACTAAGCACATGCGCACGTCGTCTGCTGTCGAAGCTTCTATTAGACGTTTCTTTAATCTTCCTATTTCTAGCTCAGCCACTGGTTTGAATTCAAATTCAGGAGTCTCCCAGTCATCGGAGAGCAATTCGCGAGGTATGCACATATTTTCATCATCCATCTTCATTTGATCATCTAAAATAGTTTTCAGGTGTTCATCGCAAATCAAATTCTTTCTGATTGTTTCGGCATTAGATCCAACATACTTTTTTAAGTACTCATCGATTCTGTCTATTGGTAATCTGCATTGGGATGAGGTTACTAAATGCAGAAAGAACATCCTTAAATTTGCCCAGTCTTCATTACTAAGACTTGTAGATACTAAAACGGGACCCATTGCCCAAAACAGTAGGTCAAAGAACTTAATTCCTACAGTTTTAAATTTGTTAAGAAAGTCTGGATGGGTAGAAGGCAGACCGCCCTCCAATGCATATCTGACAGCATTTAGTGCAGAAACGCGGATCAAGAGGTCCCTTGCTACAGTGAAAGCACCACTCGATGCAGATCCTTGTATATCCAATTCTACCACCTGCCGGTGCACCATTGGGATTTCTCTTTCTAAATTATCTGCCTGTAAAACTGCTATGATTCCTGTATAATGATTTGCTATTGACTCCTGTAATCTTTGTAATAACGTCGGCTCTTCTTCCAAGAGCTCGTACCCTAAGTTAAGGGCCCTTATATATCCTAATACATCATCTTTTTTCATGCTTGCGTAATAAAAATCACCCCATGGCATTTTATCATGTGTTCCATAACCATATTTAAATATTTCCTCTTCCAATAAGTCATAGTTTTCTCTGCAGCCCAAAATATGTTTCTTGGCGAGATTATGCTGTCCATAGAAAAAGTGATTACAGCATAGATCGTAATGTATTTGCATTGCAAATTCATATTGGCTTATATAAACATCACCCGCATCCCAGTTGTGCTCCATTTCATATGTATCTTCATTGAGATTAACAAATGCTTCCATGACTGGAACTTTGATTTTTAGGTTCTCATTACACCCATTAACCATGGCATTTGGTGTGTAATGAGATAGCACTTCATTCAAAAATTTAATACTTTGCCCTCGGGATGCTTCAGTCATTCTTAAAATTTTGTCATAATTATTTGCCATATGTGTAAACCCATTTTCTAGTATTTGAGGACCACTAAAAAGTAAAGTTGTAATTAGATGTTAGCTAAAATAGCAAGAAATAAATAAGTAATTATAGAAGGTTAAAATTAAATACATGTTAAAAAAACACTTACAGATTAACACAAGAGGGATAGGCTGATTTAGGTTGAAGAGCCGCTTTTACTGGAAATCGTAATATCCATCTGTGATATAAAGTCAAAGCAAATAACAGTTGGGGACATTCACGAGCCAAATCACCGGTTATTTCCTGAAACAACATACAAATCATATTCATGGAAATAATAATTACTATATAAAATTCTGTTAAAAAAGTTTTATTTCCAGATATAAAATAAATCTAAATCAATTGGTTTCTAGTCATCAAAAATATTAGTTATTAGACTATGGGCCCATGTTAAAAAAATGATGGGTCATTTGAACCACCAGATGACCTATGTAGAACGATATAAGAGCATAAAATAATAAGATTTAGCATTGTGCCGTCACTTGTAAGCTGTCCAACTGAGTGCAGGTGAGAATTCAAAAGTACAGGTAGAGTGAGTACATTTTGGTCATATATTTTTGAACGGCATTGTTACCATCGATAGATCCATGAAAAATAATACTAAAACGCGTAGTGCCGTAAAAAAATGAGGATCCAAAAAGTCGGATTTTTTTTTTGATTTTCCGACAATTTCCAGGGTGAATTTGGTCATTTGATACAGTACGGCATCAGTTTCATACTATTTCAATACTGCTTCTAATCCATCATTCCGCGACGCCGTAAAAAAATCAATCTACAAGCTGAAAAAACAGAAGGTTGCAGCCCCCTCTCTTGCCGTGGTCAGGGGTGATTTGACACAACATCAAATTAATTTATTTCGAAAGTATTTTATGCATAGATAATATTTTTTCATATGCCGTACATTTTCGTTGGTTCAAAGGGGTGTGTAATGATCGATATAAAAATATCTAATATATTTTCTATTGATATATCAACATTTGATATAATTTCAAATAATTTCATTTGATATAATTTAATATAATCATTCATTGTGTATAATAAACGTTTGGTATAATTTTAAAATAGGTATATAAATTTATTTCGTATATTTATCGTTCGGTATAACGCTTATTTCTTATAAAGATTGTATGGTATAACGCTCATTTTATATACAAATCATAATGAATTATTAGCTGAATCTAACATTATTCTTGGAAATATACAATCATATATGAATGGGCAACCGCCAGAAAAAAAAAAGAAAATACATATGGAGCAACAAAAAAGAATTGATAATATCGATACCTTTGGGTTCAATTGGCGTAAATGCCATTTTGGCCAAAATGAGTTAAATATACAGTTTTTCTCAGAATTTTGAGCTCTATCGATCTGTATATAAGGATCATCGAAATTCGCAATTTTATGGCTTTTACTACCCAACTTTTTCACACAAAATGTTATCAAAAATTAAAAATGTTGGATGTATCAGACAAGCACTTAAATTTCTTAAATTATGTCAGCCGTAATTGCCTTTTTAGTTTTTATTAACTACTGTAAAAGCCAGTGCAGCCATTGAGGGTTTATACGTCACAGTATTTGATACCATATTATTATTGTTACGTCTAGTCGGACGGCGTAAGTTCACAATTAGTCAAGTATATTGACGTATAAACCATAATTTTACCTTAACGGCTTTTACGCCAATAAATTTTGAAAAAGTTTAAGTTTCTTACGCTGCCTACCTGATAATTGTGTGGCTTTTACGTCCATAACAAGTTTTCCAACAAAAAAATCTTGCATTTACAGCTATATTTTAAGGATTCACTATAAAAGGTGGTGGATTTTACATCAATATTTTAAACTTAATAGGTAAGTGTAAAAAATTATAATATGAAACAGAGAACACTGTATTAGCGACTTGAAACAGAATTTAATTTTCTTTTATTATTTTGGTGTCACCCCATTTTATTTATTTTAATTCAGTTCGTGAAGAAACAACATGTCAACGAGAAAATAGAAACTTCGCCTAATAAGTTAAAAAAGATTCGCACAGTAATGTCGGATTAAATCAAGGAAAATTATTATAATAATGTTTTTGTTTCTTTTGTTGCATCTATGTTTTGGTGACGATACAAAGATTTCAAATAAATCAAGTACTGCAAAAGTTAACACAAATAAAATAACCATTTCATCTGACAAAAATCTGCACATACTTACATAAATAAGAACATGACTTGAATAAAAAAAAATCTCACTCCTGAATCCATATCCACACCTTAGTACCTGGTGATATCTGCGTAAGTACTATTAATACTCAGTATCAAATAGAAATCAATGAGAATACCGTTACTTCGTCACAGAGAAATGAAAAAGATGCACCAACAAACACACTAACATTCTTTTTCTTAAAAAAGCTGTTAAGAAATAGAAAACGCATTGGAAAAACTATCGAGGACAAATGAATTGGCGACCGATAAAACAGAAATGCGTATGAAAAGATCATGTTTTTACCAACTGCCAATTTTTGAAGCGACATAAATATTTTAAATGTCTCTGGAAAAATGGTACCATTCCGAAATAATATCACATGGGCTAATTGAAGAAGATGAATACAATGGTGATTTAAGTAGATAATGTAGGTAAGTAGTAAGTTTTTAAATCACTATTGCTTTCATCTTCTCCAGGTATACCCTAGTCATTATAGATTTTTATTTTGTTTGTTTTTGTATGTTTTTTTGTCTAATTCAAAGACGAATAACAAATAATTGCATGACAACATTATTTATAATATTATTTTTTTGTTAATATAGACAATTTTTTACGGAAAAAGATAATATAATGCTGGATAATAATAAAAATAACTAAATATTTAATATTTGCTTTACTAAATAAAACAATACAAGCTGAAAATTTAACTACTGGACCTTAATACAGATAAAATCTTAGGAAAATAAATTGTGACAACTTTTCTTTATAATATTTCATTAATTAGAACACAAATATTATGATTTTTAAGGTGATTATTAGATATTATTGGCAAAAATGAAATATTTGCATGGTTAATACACCTAGTACTCTCAAACTACTGTGTTTTACGGCAAGAATTACTAACGCACATTTATTAAAATGGGTGATACGTCACAGATCCATTCTTAGTTAATGATATTTCATAGACGTAATTACCATATTGAGCAAATATCTTGGGCGTAACTCCAAGCTATTTCCTAAACCGAAGGAGGCTGATTAATATTGATAATTTATTTACCTTCATGCCGAAAATTCAAGCATATTTTGTATATATAACTTTTTTATATGGTTTATATTTACAATTTTATACGAAAAATAAGATTTCAAAAACAGTTTTTTGGCTCTCCTGAAAAGTGGCAATTTGGCTTTTACGCCAATTGAACCCAAAGGTATCGATATTATACTTAATCGAACGAAGGTGAATTTTTACGAGCAATTGCTTCAAATTTAAATCTAAAGTAATGTGCCTGGGATTTATGTACTTACTTAATAATATATTTAATTAACTTTTTCACATTGTATTTTATTTACCTATCCTAACCTCCTTTTGTTACCCATTCGTTTTGGTAGGGGGACGCAGTTCAAACCTAACCTAACCTACTTTTTGATAGCAGTTCGTTTTGTGATTATGTCTCTAATACATTATATCAAGAATTATATTATACTAGCTTCTGCCTGCGACTTCGTCCGCGTGGAACTCCTCGGTTAAAAAGTAGCCTATGTCCTTTATCAGGCTCCAGACTTTCTTTGTACCAAATTTCATTTAAATCGGTCCAGAAGTTTTAGCGTGAAAGCGTAACAGACAGACAGACAGACAGAGTTACTTTCGCATTTATATATAAGATATGGTCTACATTAAAATGTACGGCAACATTTTTTCCTAATTTATTTATGTTAATACTATTTAAAACATGGGATACAATGTAGAAAACTGCTCTATTTCATTAATTTATGATATTTAAATTTCTGCAATAATTTGCAAAATTTCAGTTTTTGTATTTCTCCATAACTTTTTTCAGATCAGTTTCTGCTGAACGGCAATACTATATAACAATTGTATTTTACAATATTATGTTAGAAAAATAGTTCCCGTACAGGGTCAAATGATGTTACAGCTTTATAAATTAAGAATACGATGAAATTAAGATAATTATTGATATACATTCAAATGAACAATCATTTTTTGACGGCATTATTTTTAATAGTACTTTTAAGTGCTAGATAATGTTGTGGAACCGAAGCCGTACTTTATCAAATCACCCCCTGGACCACGGCAAGAGAGGGGGCTGCAACCTTCGGTTTTTTCTCCTTGTCGCTTGATTTTTTTACGGCGTTGCGGAATGATGGATTAGAAGCAGTATTGAAATAGTATGAAACTGATGCCGTACTGTATCAAATGACCAAATTCACCCTGGAAATTGTCGGAAAATCAAAAAAAAATTCCGACTTTTTGGATCCTCTTTTTTTTACGGCACTACGCGTTTTAGTATTATTTTTCATGGATCTATCGATGGTAACAATGCCGTTCAAAAATATATGACCAAAATGTACTTACTCTACCTGTACTTTTGAATTCTCACCTGCACTCAGTTGGACAGCTTACAAGTGACGGCACAATGCTAAATCTTATTATTTTATGCTCTTATATCGTTCTACATAGGTCATCTGGTGGTTCAAATGACCCATCATTTTTTTAACATGGGCCCATAGTCTATATATATAGGATATCATCATTAAAGATATTCCCAGGACATTATCAGTATTACATAAACACATTCCTGGATAATAGATTGATTAGGAAAACAGAACAGCACAATTTAAAAAAAGCCCTTACTGGGGGTGGCACAGAAAATGCTCCGTCACTGGTCATAAAAACCAGGTCTTGCATCAATTGTTGTTGTATTTGAGGTGTCAATTTGGATTCCAATATATCTGAAAGCAAAAGTACATAATATCAGTAATAATATCACATGTTTTTATTATAGCTTAATGAGATGCTGACACTGGTACTTGATATGTATTTTTAAGTGGACTTACCTAGGTTCCAGTGGAGAGTGGCAGCGACTTTGAGAGCCAATATCTTCAATGCAAGTTGCTTAAGTGTCGTAGATGTTTCTGACCCTGGACTGTTAACAAAGGGTGGGGTCGGCGGACCCTCCACATCCACTATGCGGTCATTATTCAGTTTCCAAATTCCATTTTTGGTGTCAACTGATAAAAACTCCAAAATTAAATCTGTAGCTGTTGGCTCTGAAAATATAAAATTATGAGATTAATGATCTGTATTGGGATATTTTTAGTAATCAAATAATTAAATCTTCATACAAATTTATAGGTATAAGTACAGGCTTATAAACATTTCTGGCATTTAGTATAGTTAGTAATTTACCTAATTTTAAAATTATTTAAGAAAATAATTTGCTTAAGTAGATAATTATTGAAACTTCCTTCAACTTTTCTTATTATTATTAGATTAATATTTTTTCAGTTAATTTGATACTATTTTAAAGATAATATTTTATTGAACAATGAGAGGATGGTATATTAACATTATTTTTTAAACCCACCTGCAACTAGAAAGCAATTTCCAATGTTTTCCAAAGATGCATCTGAAAAAAAAAATATTGTGACAGTTACACAGAAAAAAATCTTTCCTATATATCGCACACCTAGATCTAAAGGGAGCTAACTCAAAAAAAGTAACTTTTTCGTTAGAGGCGAAATTTTTGTAAGGAATCGGTTCCTTTTTTTTAGCGTGTGTTTAATTTAAATCTTCAGATTTTTTAGTTAGCTGCCTTTAGATCTAGGTGTGCGATATGTTATGAGATATTTCAATGAAATTATATGTGCCAGTAACTTTATGTAAACAAATAAAATATAAAGCCAAAACAAAGAATGACATGAAAACACTCAGGTAGTTGTGCTCATTGCACTGATATCTGCTCTTAGCAGCACTCGAACCTGCAACAATCCGTTTCATAGTTTGGGCCACTGATCGCTAGATTAATAGGCTGACAATAATACTTATAGTCACATTGATCAAGCGCCGATGCTAACCTATTCTGTTCAACAATAAATGATCATACTATACCAGCCTTTAAAGTCCATCTCTAACTCTTAAGCTATCTGGATAATTTTGTGATGACGTGACGGATACAAACATGTAAATACTGAGTTATTCTACTGAACATTTGCCTAAATTAAATCTTTTAAAAGTAACTTCAAAAAGGTATGGATGGACATAACCTATTAGAAGTCAAAAGTTCTGATCTGAATAAGAACTACAAGGCATGATTGTTTTAATAAACCGACCTAAGAGGTGATAGCTACGCTGAGACGGAGAAGATTTATTATAGTTGAAGGTAGTGAGGTTAGAATTTACGTACCTGTATACGGCTTCTTCAAGTGATGCTTCAATAGTTTAGCATCGAGTAAAAACTCAAACCAAAGAACTGTATCTGGAGATATGGGCACAGTGCCCGGCCGTAGCAAATCTACATCCATGATTATTTTATTTATTAGTATGTGACCACTTTGTTTACATGCATACTAGTCAATCAATTTCCCATGTGCGTTTATACATTAATAACAACATTTAACATGTGTATAAAGTGTACTATGCTAATTTCACAAAGTGCTCTATATGGTCAAGAATATTTATTTTGTTCCTAACAAAAAGGAAATGATTATACATGAATTACGCCAAAACTCAAATAAAAGTAATAATCAATATTGCCAGCTGATTAAAACTACTTTACATGTGTTGCCCGTACAAATATTATTTAGGCCAAGGCCAAATTAATTTTAGGTAGGTATAACACATGTAGGTACTTTCCTTTTAAGTCACTCTATCTACTAAAAATTCCGCTTAAAAATCTTTTGCGTAGTTTTAAAGATTTAAGCATGTACATTTTGACGGATAGACAGCGACAGTGACTTTGTTTTATACTATGATAATTTATAGTGATAGTGATGATAAAAGTGTATATTGCCCGCTTTATATAACATACAATATGGTGGTTTGGTAAGTTGGTTATAATATGGAAAAAACTCTTCAACGTCGACCATTTAAGCCAAGTTTAAGCCTGATTAACTAATAATAAATACGTCTCTTGTGCACACCTGTAGACGTTTGTCATAGAGTTAGTACCATATCGAATAGACGATATTAGAAAGCCACCAATTAAGGTTAGGTCTCAATTAAAGGGATTATAAATGCTGTACAAATCCCTTCATTTTATTTTGACGTGTATAAGCGCTGTCCTGCACTCATTTGTATTAATATCTGTTATGTATCTACTATGACTCTAACTCTATGTTAAGAGGGCTATTTACTCTACCACAAGATCCTATTTCAAGGGATACTATGCAAGTAAAAATAACGTGTCATGAATAAAGAATATCTTTTAGGTATATGAGGAGGGTTGGTATAATTACGTCACATAACTCATACTCTACTAGTATTTGTTGAAAAATAGGGTGGCCACAATTACAAAAGTGCTCTGCTTCCTTTCCTCGCTATTTCCCTAACCTCTGTCTCACGAGTTCGTATGTGGACTGTGGTGGAGGCATTATGCCTTAGCATCTCCATAATACTCCATATATTATCATAGCTCCTCACGCTACCGCGATGTTATTGTCTATGGCCACACTCTACTCGTTGCAAACTTTTGCATTACAATATTATTATAAAAATACTTACCTATTTTATTGATTTACTTTTTTTTTTCGAACGAGTACGTTTTAAAGTGAATGAATAATTGATAAATTGAATGATAAATTGATGAATACACATTGTTATATAGAAATCAGTATCTGATTCTGGTTAACAGTGGTGACCAAGTCACTTAAACTATTTAAAAGACAATGGGATGAGCTATGCTGTAAATAGAATTAGAATGTACCTATGAGATCCTTAGAAGGAGAGACAATTGCTTAACTATGTTACAGGTAACCCTGCGAATTACTAAACTTATAATGCATAGCCAGTGGGGCCAGAAAGTAGAAACCCGTAGGTATTTAAATCATTAAACATTTTCACATCACTTGTTAAATTATTTATTCAATACTTCTTTACGAATAACGACTACCTATATACCTATACTTACCTAAGTATCTTTACAGAGAATATTCAGCTGTACCTACCTACTTTAAGAAAGTAGTAATAGTTCTTTACAACTTCTGTAAGTAACTTATTAACTCCGTACACGATTCTATATAAATACCATTAGCTACGTTGTACAACCTGACCTACTTTATATAGGTAGGTAGGTACCTATGTGTTATCTATTCGATATCCATTGAATATCGCTACTTCAATGTTATCTTACAGTACTGACAAATATCAACACGTGAACAAAGTATATTTTAGTATTAAGCTAATTTACAAAACACCAATACGCTATAAACTTATACTTAGATATATTATATCAGAGTTTATGTGTAAAAATATAATTTTGATTATACAAGTGAATACGATTCCTAAGAAAAATGTCTGTTTCTATTAAAAGTAAGTAACGCAATCTATATTTTATGTAAACTCGTGACGATAACATGAAAATACACTATTTATATGAAAAAAGTGACTCATATAAATTAGTCCATATATAATTAAATCCCTAACAGTAAAAGGAATTCTAAATATATTACTTACTAGGTAATCTTCATAGGTGTTTAATTAATTGTACGAGGTAGGTAGTATACAAATAGATAATTGATAAGATTTCATAAATCACCGGTAAAACGCGGCTTCCCGAAAAATTATATCATAACATAATCATTTTTTTATCTACTTAAACCCAGCTACTTACGTTATTTTAATTATAAGTATTATTTTTATTATGAAGTTTTTCATGAATATTTTAAAATCAGCTTACTGCGACTTTATACGTCAGGCAAGAGACATCTATGCAAAATTTGCTTCTAGCTAGAGCTATTACTTTCGGCTGAGTATTGATATCAAATATTTTATAATACTTTTACAAAAACTGTAGGTAGATCTTGTTACCTCCCGCGTTGCCAAATAAATTGTTAATCCTATTTAGCTTTATTAGTTTATAGAAATGGAAATTGCTAGGCACAATATGGTGATAGAATTAACAGAAGACCGAGTTTAATGATAAATTTGCCTGCTTGCTTTGAGCGGTGTCCTAGAGTTAACCTCTGAGCGAGGGCATGCGGTTTGGCATCCAAATGCAGTGAGTTACTCGTAAACAACGTGATGTGTACCAGTGGTTACAGGGCCTTTGTGAATCAGTAAGGCTTGAGCGAACGCAAGCTTCACTTGTTACGATTACGGGTAGATATATCCCTTATAAGTTCTACCTGAGGGGCCAACAAACTTCGGAACTTAGCTTCTAATCGTCAGGGAAATACTTAACTAATGGGAGTTTTGTCTACTCGGATATATACTAACAGAACAGAACATTATTATAGTTTAATTAGCGAAATGAGTTAAGTAGATACTTTTCAATATTATATTTAAGTAAGTAATTTACTTGGTTTCAAATTCTTGTAATGAATGAAATGTTAATTGAATATCAAACTAATTTAATTTGACGGTAGATATAGGGTCTGTATCTTTTCACGTTTAAACCGATAAACCAATTTAGATGAATATTTGTATAGAAATACTTAGTTCTAATCCCGGGGAAGAACATAGTGTAGTTTCTATCACGGGCATCACACCTAAATAATGTGCGCCTACCCAAAGTAGATACGCAAACGGAGAAGCTTATATATTACAAATCGTAAACAAAATATTCATATTCTAGTGGAGTCCAATGACTACCAGCAAATATCGCAGAGCTCGAACGCGGTGCTGATAGATATGGATCTACACCAAGTAGGGTCGGAGCCCGTGGGGCTGCGCTGCCCTTTCTGCCAGGAAGACGTCATGACCAAGGCCACTTACAAGAATACCAACATCACACACATAATAGCTGTTATACTGGGTGTCTTGTTCTGGTGAGTCATTAA
Source organism: Polylopha cassiicola (assembly GCA_038024825.1). Lineage (NCBI taxonomy): Eukaryota > Metazoa > Arthropoda > Insecta > Lepidoptera > Tortricidae > Polylopha > Polylopha cassiicola. The sequence continues at coordinate 6,385,473 of CP149045.1, forward strand.
TTCCAATAATGTTATAAGTGCCTACATTAAAAAAAGATTTTAACCATGATCCTTGTAACGAAGAGAAACCTACTCATGCCAATTAATACGCGTTACACTTCCATAGGTCACCTGCATGCTAATTTATTTAATATCTATGGACTAATGCCGTGGCAGTTAAAAATTGAATAGGTACTTAGACAGTAGGTACTAAAAATAATTAAAAATAAATAATAATAGCTAGGTAATAATTAGCGTAACTATTTGAGTAGCGAATTCGTTTCAGAGGAGGATGAGCCCTCGAAAATTCCATACGTGTGACGTATGAAATTTTCGAGGGCTCATCCCGAAACGAAAGTCCGAATAGATAGCCTAACATTCTGGGGTTTTATAATATTAGTAAGGGACAAATGACAGTGGTTGGCACATCTGATTCATCAGATGAAGAAAGAGAAAGAAGAAAAAGCTCAACTTTTCCTTAATAAGCTAGCTAAACATTTCTTTTTTACAAAATACGTATATTCTTCAACTTATATTTAACAAAATAATAGCGAGGAATTCTGTAACATACACATATAATATAAGTTTTAAATTTTTACAGGTGGCTCTGTTGTTGTTTGGTGCCATACTTCGTGAAAAGATGGAAGAACGTAGAACACCAGTGCCCGAATTGCCGAAGATATTTAGGGGTTTATAAGAGAACCAGTATCTTATAATTTTATTTTTCATTAATATATTAAGAAGTAAAATAATTAGTAATATTATATGATTTGTCCACAACACATTAAAAAAATGTAATACTGAGTTAAAATAACAATATATCAAATAAGTTGCAAACTGGCCAAATAATGACTGGCTTCGATCCGAGATTTTTCTCTTACCAGCGATAAGCATTTTCGTAGCACAATCTGACTTGTAGGTATGTGTATAAACAAAAGTTATGGCGTTAAGCATTGGAATGCATAGTTAAATGCTTTTTTATATACAAAAATAAAAATTTATATATAAAATTTTGTTTGTTTGGATGTAATGAATAGACCCAAAAACTACAGGACGATTTTAAAAAAAAATCTTTCACTGTTAGGAAGCAACACAATTCGTGAGTGACATAGGCTATATTAAATTATGAAAAAAATTAGGGATCCGTGCGAAGTCGGGGCGGACCGCTAGTTAACTATATAGTGTTTATTAGTATTATGAACGGATACCATAACTGCTGGTACCTATACTAAGTACTAATTCACACACCTACGAGTAGATTTAAAAGGAGCTGCTTTAACTCGCGTATTTTATATTATTGGATGACATTTCAGAACCTTTACAGATTCTATAATCGAAGTACGACTGAACTGATTATAGTTGACAATATAATAATATAATAACCGCGAAGATATAAGAATTTTTTTTTAGCTCCCTTAAAATCTAGATGTGCGAATCATGGGCAATCCCCATGATCACCATGTTTTTTTATTTTTATTTCAGGATTTGAATTTTTAGTCCTCTCTGATGGCGGGTACTGTCACCTAACATGTTTAATGCCTTTGTTATATTTCGCTGTGTTTTTTTTAATAGATAACTTTATTCTGTCACTATTAAGTACTATGTCTGTCAACCTGTAATTGGCTTCTATGTTCCATATTTATAAATAAATATATACTTACCTATATTTATTTAAGTATTTAAATTATGGAACACCAACAGCTTAAAAAACTAAGATACAAAATAAGAATAGAATACATCGAAACCAATTACAGGTTTATAAATTTCTAAGAATAATTAAATATTCAGGGTAGGTATTAGCGCTGCGTTCAATCATGATTTAGATCTAAATATGATGTTATATTTATTAGGTACCTACCTACATCATCTGATACCATTTCTACTTTATTATAATTAACTAGATTTTTCCATTAATTTATACCTTTATTACATTTTGTATGTGCTTTAAGTTCAACCGGTAACGATAATACATGAATAAATATAATTATCAGTTATAATATAGTAGTCACCTTGTTACACAATGTGGTTATTAGGTACCTTGTGCATGTATTTTTTACATTAGAGTATTTTTCATTAGAGTAGAATCGCGTTTATTCAGCTATCTTCATAGATTTCATGTGAGTAGGTTTATCTTAGTATAAAAAATAACTTAATTTAGGTAGCTAGGAAAACTTAAAATAAAAAACACACAATTAGTGAAATCAATATATAAAAATTTATTAAAGAGTTCAAGAACCTAATATCTCTAACTAGAACAATAATATACCTACCTATTTTCTTAAGTGAATACCCACCTGTAGGTCTCTACTACATAACCGAAATACAACCTGCAATTATGGCAGAAATGGAGGGTACCTAAGCCTTAATTCACGCCTAGGTTAAATCTGGTGCTGGACAGTAAAGTTGCTGACCTACTAAATTTATAGGTTCTAAGCGTTTGGCTATCATGTGCAGTTATTGACAAATCAGTGTTTCGATTTAAAGTCGGACTATCATAACATAATCATTTAAAATAACTTATATTTTAAGTAGCTATTTTATATCAAGTCGATCTTAGATCTTCCACGAAATCCCTCTAATACAAACACGTAGGTAGGTAAAAAACTTAAATATTTCGAAGGAGTACCTAGTACCTAATTATACCTTACACGAATATATATCACAGTAATTAAAAGAATATGACGCTTAACATTTATAAAGATCACCCAACTTAAAAAAATACATAGTTATAATAATATTGGAATGAAACAACTATTAACGGATTTAACTCGCGTATTTTTATTTTATTTTATTAAAATAAAAATACGCGAGTTAAATCCGTTAATAGTTGTTTCATTCCAATGTGTAATAACCGCGAAGGCATCAGAAATTATTATAATAATATTATTAAACAAAACTGACGGTAGGTAATATTATGCCTGATACAAGGATACTTCAATTATAAATGAACGAAATCACGGAAAAATCTTATTAAAAACATATCGATCTAGCAAAGAAAATAAACTTCGGTTGCTACTACAGAAATTGAAGTCTCGAGCCAAATAATAATGTACCTTACCTATACATATATACAGAATTACATTTAACTAAGTGCATACATATCTTTTTCAATTGGAACGCGCTTAAATGCTTGTTTCTGTATTGTACATAAAATAATATGAAACAAAAATGTATTTTTCTGTCCTCCGGCCGGAAAGCGCCAACTTTGTGGCCGCTTCGCTAAATGAAATTTCCGCTTTCTGGCTTCGTCGAACAGAAAAATAGTATACTGACCTCGGCCAGTAAAATAAAAAATGTCTCAGATCACATGTAATTGTCGTCCGAGGCGAAGCCGAGGTTGACAAGTGATCAGAGGCGTAATGTACTATTAATATATTGGTAGGTCTATCCTTTTGCCTGCAAAAATGTTAATTAGACTGGTAACGGATGAAATAGACACTTATACTTAACTGATGATTACAATATTATTTATGTGCCTTCTATATTTCTGTTAAGAAACATTTGCGAACCAGAAGCGTAATTTTTTAGTTCACACATTATAACTATGCACTTATGCTTCTCGCAATTTTCACCAATAGAAATTGTGCAGGAGACATGATATTTTGTATAGGTTATTATTATCGCACAATATGATACTAGTGGGTATAAAATTTTAATGATGTCATTAAAATAGGTTCTCAAATCAATCAGGACGGCTGGTGTGACCCTACGAAAGCCTTGCATACTGGGCAGTAGTGATTCGCAGTTTTACAGGATCGCATGCAGTATGGAACAAAACACCCACAACAGCATCTGAAAAGACGTCATTATACTTATTATTAATTTTATTGAGATATTGAAAATGCTACGATGAACATGCAGGGGCGTAGCTAGGATTTTGTTGCAAAATATAGGTAAATACTGTCACTTAGGTACTCCCATAGAATGCTAAATGTTGTAGACATATACTTCTACGATTCTAGGGTTCAAAGATCAATGAACCGAAACAATGACATCACTCACCCAGCAATTACACAAAGTCCAGCAGATATTATATGCGTGCGGTTATTGGGCACATAATCGACTCTCGTTACTATAGACTTGTTACACGTAGCACATGTGGTGCCTGTTGGGCCGGGACCCAACTTGACAGGACCAGGATTAGATGTGCTCTGCGAGATGACAACGGTAGTGCGAGGTGCCACCGCAGGCACTATCATGCCTGGCGGCGGCGGTGGATTGTTGCCAAAATAAGAGGGTGGCGGCGCCGGATTAGGTGCAGTTGGTTCATACGGCGGCGGCAAGCCCATTTTATTTTCCACTGGAAGTTTCAATATTCACATTACATTTACAATATATTTTTTTTTTAAATAAGGTTTTTTACAGGTAGTTAATAAAGTGTGTAGCTTCACATGATAATATTTATAATAGGTTTGCAATATAATTTTTGTAATACCTACCTACAATAATCACAAAAAACAATGTTAATCATATTGTGCGAAGCAGATGTAGGCAATGTAAAACCTTCGTAATTTCCTTTTGAAATTAGGAACGCTGACTAAACAACCATGGTCAGCTGATAATATATGACTCATTGCAAATCCTAGAACATTATACGGTTAAGTATTCAATTAAAATTAATACAGATACCTACTGCCTCAGTCAAGAATGAGAAACCGAGGCAGTTTAACCTATCAACGAATTTTGTATTTTAATACCGAAAGAGTTCGAAGAGGTTCTTTCAGCATGATAAGATTCTTTTTGCTTTTTGAAGTCTATTTTAACGTGTCTTTTAGATACCAAATTATAGTAACAACAGCCATATTTATGTACGTATGGATAGCAAAACCAAGTCGTTTGATTTTACACTGCGGAAACTAATTTATGTAAACTTATATTTTAATAATGTATAGGTACCTATCACAAAAGTTGCGTAGTCACTTTATCAGCTGTTAAACTAGTCGGACCGCCTTATCTCGCACGTAACATAATTGTGACGAAACAAAGCAAATAAACGAGGCAGTCTTCTTTTAATTTTAAATTGCTGAGTCGTATTTTCCAATGATTTATTTGAGCATGACTCGTAAGTAGGTACTTGGATTGTTTGCGACTTATTTTAGTGGTCTAGTTGTTATTTTTTTTTTACAAACTTTCTGGTTAATCGGAAATTGTCTAGATGCCCTAGATGATAATTTGGTACCTATGGGATACTTTGTTCAGTGTAGAGAATCATATATTCTTTTATTTGCCGTATACATCGTTATACCTATTAAGTTCTTGATATCGTGAATGGTGAAACGGTATCCGCTGATTTCCAGAGCGTGACTTTTAGTATGTAGGTGTTTATAAAATATTATTGTACTTCGGTACCTCACCTTCCCTAATAGGTACCTAGTGACCAGGTAACTATGTTGTTAATATTTAATCACATTTTTAGTAATTATAGAATAATCAATATATCGATTTAGAGATGACTCTTACTTCAGCTATCGATATCGATAGCTATATCAGACGTTTACGTGACGGTTACGGACAGATTCGTGACAGTGGGCTCTCGATTAGTTAAATTTCATTAAGATAATTTCATGGCATTATTTTTTATATCTGTGGGGTTACAAACATGATCATGGTAGGATTATAGCAAGTGTAAAGCGATAATTTATTTTTTAAAGTATTTTTTTAATCTAGGTAGGTATTAATAGTTTACGAATAGGTAACGACATCTTTTTACCTTTCAAAATCCTATTGTTAAAAAAACTGAATTATACAGATAGGTATATGTATACTCACATATTTTTTGTACTGAATTAGAAACTAACAAGAATGACACACAAGAATAACAAAAATGCAATTATAAGAAATTATAGGTACCTATGGTAGGTACCTACTAGTCGTACCTATCAACCTTCTTACTCTGTAATTGCAGTAAGGTTAAAACTGTAAGGAAACCTTGCTTGCTAATTAAGCTATTTACAAGTTAAGCGCTTATTTATTATAAATTAATTGCATCTCGTGTTATGAAGAATACCTAACCAGACAAAGACTTCTATATGCGCCGCCATCAGCTACAGAAGTAAAGTTGCGCCATAGTTACCTAAGTAGGTACTTAGTTACTAATTCACCTTGAATTATAAAACCTTACAGGTTTTAGGCAATAAACTTCATTAATTTGTTTCTTAAATATAAGCCTGTGGGTAGAAATGATAAGACATTCGCATAGTAGGTATAATATTATTTTCTAGGGTATCCTAAGAAATAATGCCTTTTGCGTGAAGATGGTAGTATGGTTATATACCTAAGTGCATAATGTGTATTATAATATAACAATTCAGCATAATTTTTTAGGTGATCGGTATAATCTTAAGTTAAATTATATTTAAAAAAACATAGGTATTAACTTACTTGTAGCATCCATTGTGTTGTGACGAAACTTAACCTTCGCTTAGATTTCTTCACGCGATTTATTTAATTGATGATTGAAAATATAATGAAATAAATAACACTACTGATATTTTTTTAATTATGACTGGGTTTAGTGATCTCATAGAAAACAAATAATGTAGCGGGAGATGGCCGCAATATCTTGTGTTGTTTATGCCGTGCTGAGAGAGAATGCTGCCGATGGCGCGACCGTGTACGTGCGCGTACGTCACTTTTGAGCGAGCGGGAAGGTAAGCCTGACCCCGCTTACTGAGTCTTGGGTACGACAGAGATACAACGCATTGCGTCACGTAACTTGCCGTCTAGTTTGCAAACATCAAAGTATCCGCAGACATCTAAAGCCGCTTAATTGGGTATATAAAGGAATTCGCGATTTTAACAGCGGGTAAGATGTAGACCTGCTATATGACTCACTCGGTTTATGGCGAGTTAAAAGCTACGTACAAGATGAATGGAAGATGCCTTTGTTTACGGCTAATTATTAAAAGAATACTTATTTAAAATATTTAATTAAAATTGAATTAAGTAGGTACCTATACCTAATCAAAATTGTACCTTTACTTAAGTAATTTTCTCAAATGTTTATACTTAAGTATCTACCTGTATATTATGTATGCAGATGTAGGAACCTATTTGTAAGATCTAATTATACATATATTTTACCAGTATTCAGGTAGGTACCTAACTAATGTTAATTTATACATTTTTATTCCGAATACCTGCTATATTTTATTTCCAATTTACCGGTCGTATTATAAAAGTACCTGTCCTGTTTTTATATACGTATTCACCTTTTAGTTTATTCGCTAATCATACGAGTATAACTGAATTGGCTAATTTCCAAGGTGTGATCGCTTTAAGAAGGAACTGCTGTAGGAACCCAGTCTCCAAATGGCGAATTCCAGGAAAAAATATTTTGTTTTATAAAAGAATATCTTCTAGCAGTCAAGGGCCCCTAGTCAAGTGCCAATCGATAATAGCATCCGAACGAAACGAAATACAAAATTGTATTGAATCGATATAAGTAGGTACGCGAACGAAAGCTGACCCCGTGACGTTTGGGTCGCTTATGCTAATTCAATACAATTTTGTATTCGTTTCGTTAGGTTGCTACTATCTTTTGATTGATTGACACGTCGTCGTGTTTAAGGTTCAAGGTAGTCAAATGTAGCGGTGAATGCTCTAGCACCCCTGACAGAGAGTGTACCTACCGATAGATATACTGATACACGGTACTTAGGTATACCTTACCCGCGATATACCCTGACCGCGATGAGATATTTTCTTATATTTATGTACCTATATACCTACCAGCTTCGACGCATTTTTAAACTTTTTTGTTGTTGTTTGTAAACCTGTTCCATCAAAAAACCCCGGTGACGCATGCTGGAATAACTTCATTAAGACAGAATAATTTCTGATGCCTTCGCGGTTATTACACATTGGAATGAAACAACTATTAACGGATTTAACTCGCGTATTTTTATTTTATTTTCAAGACTGAGCTGACAACAGTCTAACGCGTTAGACTATTGTCAGCTCAGTCGTGCTACGATTATGGAAACTGTAAAGAATCCGAAACGTCAGCTAGTAAAATAAAATAAAAATACGCGAGTTAAATCCGTTAATAGTTGTTTCATTCCAATTCATTAAGACAGTTTTGAATGAGGACATTCAATGTCATTAATTGGAGGTGAAATGGCTAATCATCGTTCATCTATCATGAAATAGAAAGCGTATTGTACCCTAATATCTGTGCGATATTTAATCATCAAAATACTGAACCCTAATATAATTAAAATATTAGTGTATATCAGTGCTTTTAATGTTAAATCATCTAAGAAGCTGTAGGTTGGCCACTTGGGGCTTAAAATCCCGAGGGAGGGAGATGTGTGTGTAATGAGCAGGAATATCTGATAAGAGTAAGTATTAAATGTTATAGGTAGGTAGGTACCTCTTTAATATGTAAATATATAAGTACTTGTCTGACTCATGTTGGTCACATAAAACTCAGGGATGTAGGTATTTACTTGGACTGCGTGAAGTTGTTCCACTTTTTTTATATTTCTTACTGTTAAGCTTATTACGAGTATGCAATAGAAGTTCTACTATATAACTAAATAAGTAGGTACTTCTCAAGCTTAGTACTAAAGCATCTGGAAACGGATGTGTGTTTGAATACATACCTACAGACAAGACCGTTTGATTATAGACTTAATGTGTTGTTGACTTGACTTACTAACTTCCGATAAGAACTTGTCAATTGTGCTCAATTTTGTGAACATGACTTATGTATTATTTACGCATAGTGTAATTAAACTCTATTTACATTCTATATAATATCTTACATATTATTAAACTAGTTTCTAACCCGATTAATCACTCTCCCTATTTATTTTCTAAGATCAGGAATTGACCTTACCTGCCTATTACTACTAAGCTAAAACACCACCCCGTGTATACCACGAAGGTAACCAACCTAGGTATTATAAACATCGTGTCACAAACAACAATGCTTAGTCTAGTTCAACTCGTCAACGAGAGCACATGGTCATTGAAAAGTAGTCCGAGTATAGAGCCATCTATGAAGAAGATGGGCGAACTTGTAGTAGATTTCCCGTGTGAAACTTGTTAATGAAAGAGCATCCAAAATGTCTTCGTCGCTAGAGGGCAAACGCTAGGGCGGGCGGGACTCCACTTGCGCGCGCAGCGTTACATAACGTTCGCGGAGGCTCAAGGGGCGCGCGCAGCGGAGGGTGCGGGGCGCGGGGCGATCGATGTGCGCCCGGGGGGAGTCAGTCGAGCGGCGAGCGAGCGACATGGCGGCGCGCCCACCCCGCGCGGCGGCCCCGCGGCCCGGGCCGCGCGAGTAGGTCGCCATGCGCGATGCGGTATGAGGCAGCGCCGCGCCCGGCGGGCCGGCCCCCGCTAGCGGCGCCGCCCCCGCCATGCGAGCGCCGCCGCTGCTGCTGCTGCTGCTGATGGCGGCCGCGGGCCTGGCCGTGAGTCCGCTCGCGCGCCTCAACCCCTGGCTGAGCGCGTGCGACCTGGAGGAGGAGGGCGCGAGCGGCGTGCCGGAGTGCGGTGGCGCGGCGTGCGGCGGCGGCGGCGGCGCGGCGGAGGTGCTCCAGGCGCGCGACGTGCCGCACCTGTGCGAGCTTGGAGCCGGTGCACGCGCGCGCCGCCTCGCCGACCTGCGGCTGCGCGCCTGCTGCGAGCGCTCACCCGCCTCCGCGCTAGACCGAGGCGCCCGCGCCGAAGTTCTCGCCGGCGGGGACCGCTGCGAGCGCACGCTGCACGACCTCCTCCGGCTCGACGCCATGGTCGCGCACGTGCACTGCGACTTCGTCAACATCCTCCATCGCTACGACTGCGACCAGTCCTACTCCGTACACACGTGTGATGAGTGCCAGGTGAGTGAATCATACCCTGCACGAATACCGCTATCTACCACAAATATTCAAGTGCATTTTGACCTCCTGTATGGTCAATTTCAGCAGCAGCTCCATTACCCTCCCGACATTAAATTCTAAGTATTATATTCAATGACATTATGTGAACAATACCAGTACGTTTTGGTAATTGTTAATCTAAGTATGTACCCACATGCGATGAGGAGTAATTGTGTTTCTGTTGAAATTTAAGTCAGGATTTACATTGCGATTTTAGGTATCTGTATAAAGTAAGTATGCGTAACTGTTATATTAATGATCAAGTAGCTCACGACCACATCTTTTTAGCTGTAGGTATATTGGTTACCCGATTATAATACGTGTATCGATCGGTTGCGGATGTCGTGTTTCTTAACCTAAGTGCCACGAGGGATAGCGACTTTATCTTACTGGATTGAACTTACTTGACGCGACTAGAGGTATCTTCTTCAGAAGGTTTGTCAGCGTAGAGACCGCGAGAGACCTCGTCGTGTTTTGTTTTGCCTACATACCTATCGATAAATGTGCTAAATAGCTTCTAAGTACCTACGCTCCTCTACCCATTTCAAACTTTATCATATTTATTTATTTAAGCATTTATTTTGTTTCGCGTCTGTAATGACTTAAAGCCCTTACTTACATCACTTATGTTTACATAGTTTTCATATTAATTAAAAGATGCACAAGAAGCCTCTGTCTCGTATATCTCGTACGACTTAATTATTATGCTTAAATTCAAAATCGTCTATATACAATGATATTTAGTTACTTAACACGTCGCTCCCCGATTTTTATAGGGTGTAAAAAGCGCTTCAGCTTCTGTACTTGTACTAAAATGTATAATGAATTCTAGTGACGCTTCTCTTTATAACACGTCTCGAATAATATAAATAGATACATAAATATCAATGTTAGCTGGGTATAGAGCGGTAGTTAATACATAGTACCTAGGTAGATATCTACCTACTTCTGTTAATGGAATCGTTATTGTGACGCCTGTCTGTACTACTGCTGCATTTCTTTAGATCTTTATGTTTGTCTGGTGCCAAAATTAATTAGATAACGCATAACGTACACGAAACAAATAAAAAACATAGTCACGTTGTAAACCGAATCGTTTTTATAATCGATTGAAAATTCTTAACCAACGTAGTCAATAATATTTTATTATTGAAGTTGGAAGTAAGATAGAAAAGAAATAAACTAACAAATAAATGTGTTTGTACGTTATTTGAAGCGAGTTGACTACTTCGTATATATAGATACCTATATAATATATCGGTGTAAAAATCGCACAAACATAATAAGTAGTTAATTATGCTTATTCCCAGCGAATTCATAAAATAATTATGAAAATGGCTATCCTTAATATCCGGGAACATATACTAAATGCTCGGTATTGCCATCTGTCCTCGTCACCATGGTAGTTGGTAATCAAAGGATGGAATAAGCACTAGTTGTCACGACTACAGAAAACTGAAAAAATGTTGGAATAATGCAAATAAAGACTTTAAAAGGTAGCAACCAAGTTTAAATTATAGATACTATTTTGGGGAACAGTTTATTTTTGGCATTACCTATTTCTATATGATAGCGTTCCCAATATTATAAAGTAATACTGTGGAAATACCTACTTAGGATAAAACATATTAACCTAATCGAAAGTACATAGTTTTCAACTATTTTCCATTCCAGTTTCATGGTGGTACGACATCTACATAAATGGTATTAGGTTGAAATAATTTCTCTATGAGGACATAATTCAGTAACCGAGACATAATTAACCATCGACATATAAAAGAGGGGAAAGAAAAAATCATTAATTAGCTGTAAAATTTTCATTAAATAATAGTTTATTGTGTCACTTCACATACTAAATACACGAGCCACTTTTATGTACCTAGGCCCTAAGTGGATTTGTTATGTATATGATTGGCAATTGTTAGTTAGTATTAATATACTTAATCATTCTTTAATTTCCCTTTTTTCTACCTGTGATAAAGTTTATGCATAATTGTAAACCGGGAAGAGCAATTATTCACTCAAAACACAAGAAATCCTTGTGTACTACCTTATTGATTTTCGATATAATTTGTTATTGTTATAATAATATGTTAATTTGTTTGTAATTTTGCGTTTCATTTTATGTTTTAAGCCTGTATCGGAATCCTCATGAAAGAGGTACCTATGTTATTTTTTTAAAACAAGCGCTTAACTTTCGTTTAATTGAATGATTTATTTATCTTTCATAGTATCATTAACGGTAATAGTGACGATAGTATGGACCATAATTATCTTGACTAATCTAGTCTTCTCAGACACGTATTATCTGGGCTAGGTCCTAGGTTGTCATTTCGATATTCTGTTTAGGAACTAAGAATGAAATAGTAGTACCTAATAACAGATTGTTCATTCATTCTTCTATAACGGCAATCGTTTTAAATTTACTCTGCCAGTACACATCTAGTCATTAATGTTCCATTTTATACGTCTCGATTGCATAGATCTTTTTTAAACATCTTTTCTTTAGTTTTATCAGTAAAATTTCGTCTATCATAGCAGCGCATTTTTATTGTATTTATTAAATTTTACTTTGGGTACTCTATCGTAGGCGTATTAGGTGTTTTTGTCGTGAGTGCAGATCCGGGGACTAACGACATTTGTTGAGTCAATGAGTTGATATGGATTGTGGATACTCCCTTCAAAAAGGGTGGTCCCATGTGATTGTAATTGGTAATACGAGTCTCTTAAAGAGGGTCGACGTCAAAATAGGCAAGGAAAAAAGTGATATAGAATTTGATTTGTACACATCATAAATTGGTCTGGAAACTAAGCCTACATTGAGTTGGTGAATGGAAGAGAAATTATAGCTAGTCTGCGGTATTTTAAATCGGCGTTATCATCCTTCTCACCCAAAATAAGTTGAAATGTGTTAGAACTCTCACACCTAGTTTGAAATAGGTACCGCGTGCTAAGGTTTCAGGGCTGAAGCAGTTTGAAAAACATTGTATCTTGCAGTGTTCTTGTTTGGATAGTCTTCATCATTATCTTATGTAATGTATCTGGTGAAACCTGTTGTTTCACAAATTATACATTCAAAAAAAACGTAATATTTCAGTGGCAACATTATGTTAGCTACAAAGTATGAATAGTCTTAGCGGGGTATGTGGTCGTGGCATGTCTGTTACCGTTTCCTGTTCTCGAAGATGTCACCTGCAACTGATAGCTGAAAGCTTTTAAGCGTTTACCACTCCGTTAACTCCGGCGCTGTTTAAAGAAATGTAAACTAAAAAGTGTAGTTCCCATTTGTGGCATTGTTGTCTGCAAACGTTTGCCTTAACCACAGTTTCTTCTTATCGATTTAAAAATAGAGTTCTGTCTATCTATAATTTGTATATTTTACTTTGTCAAATTAAGAAAGATTTTGTTAATAAATGTGTGTCATTCAATTCAGCGGCATCATATTGTACAACCAGAAGCACTATTAGCTTAGCTTAAGGCCAGTTCATCAGTACATTACATATTATATTTTTCGTAATAATTTGTTTTCAAATATTTTGTGCTTGGCACTAATGTTTCCGGTTGTATAGTTAGATGCTGTTCGAACCTCGTAGAGTGTGACTTAGTTTACTGCTCGCCAAGCGAATGCTTGTTATGTTTAAACAATTATGACTTATGCTAGAGCAAGTACCCATGTAAATTTCTTTGAAAAAATTATATGTACTTATACTCATATTTATGTTAAATAGTTAATAATTATAAGCCTACTTCGAATGATCGGTCTAGATATTTTGGAAGCACAACCAAAGGTTCTGCTTTATTTACTTTAATATTTCTATATGTATCGAATGATGAATTATACTTAATTTAGGATGATTAATGTGGTATGTTTCGGGGCAGAAAAGCAGCATACTATATACTTTCATACACTGTTTTTATAATTCCATACCCAAGCCACTTGTGAAACTTGCACACAGTTATTACAAGAAAGCACAGGCCTACGCTGTGTACCCGCGGTTTTCTTGGCTCACTTTTGTTCGGTTCAAAGACATTTGATGGTCTGGTAACCAGTCTTGTTCACACAGTTAGTAGTATCGCTGCATAGTATCGTACTCACCTGGTAAGTACATCTGTAGGCTTTATTAATCTTACCAACTATCTTCAATCTAATTAGCTCCCTAGTCATAATAATGGAGTCCTATTGAAAAAGGGTAAAATTCCTTCACATACAGTATTATACTTATATATCCTTTTTCACTAGGACCTTATGACACACAAGGTCAACGAGAACATATAGGTACTTATTTTCACTAGGATCCCAGAAAAAAGATTAGTATTATACCAAGTCCCCACGATTTGGATCATAATGTGACTTATTGGTAGGTAAAGATTGGTTGTACAGATACCTAATTAGCCTCTCTATCAATATTTCTAAAACTGCCAAAACCAGTAACAGATTTGTTCTGTTATTCGGCAACAAAACTGAGTCGCAAATAATATATAAGGTTGTGGCACAAATCAACATTTTCAATACATTTTCCTTCTAATAGTATACAACAGTTGGAAAGAATTAATATTTGTAATAGTCCACCTATTTGTTAGTTAGTAAAAATAAAACATTAATTTATCAATGTGTGTTTTGTTTCAAGATTTATAGTAATTAAGAACTCCTTATAAAAAGCCATCCACTTGTATTTGGATTTTCAAAGTGATCGTTAAACACAAATGAGTAAATCTTAATTGTTATATAGGTAGGTCAACTCTAGTCTCTAAAATAAACCACGTAAATGTTGAAAATACCTAGTGCTCTAATAGAACAAAAGAGAGTTCTATTTCGGGAGGTTTTATTGTACCTACAGATCTGTTAAAGTTATTATTCATTTAGTAAAATAAAAATGCAGACTAACGTTGTAATAGACATCATATTACTCAACTCCAAATCAATATCGAATATATATTTCATAGCTGTCAAAGTGCTCAAAGAGATTGGTACGCGTCACTATGATTGCCAAGGGTGATCCGATATGTTTGACTTACTCTGTTCCTACGTGTTCTCTGTTTCCAAGTTGGATCTTTGGTTAATTCAAGATTGACATATTTCGAATCTATTATTGTTATTAAACTTTATTTAAGCACCTTAGATAGTTACTACTATAGACAGTTTCCTTATTACAATCATTGAAATTATCTAATCCAAGACCAGCAGTGTGCGTTATATTATATACCTAATCTACCTATTATGGCATCGCTGAAAACCTTAGTGCCGCACTTATTAATCTTTAATTCTAACGCGATAACGTAAGTGGCGTGCAAAATCCTACCGAGTAGGTTAGCCAGTGCGGATAAGTCGCATAATCCTCGAAATCGTCTGAAAGCAAAGTGCGGTCGTGGGTCCCGGCTCGCCAATGAAGTTCATTCAAAAACACGTCTCGGATTGAGGTTAAGCGGCATTGCGCAGGCGTACGATTAGCGCATGCGCTCCGTACACAGCTCGCAATGATTTCACCTACTACCTATTAATATTTTTAATTCTACACCCTTTCTAACCATTATAAAATTCTGGTATTGTAATTGGTTGATCATAGACTATGTCCGGTTTTTCATATATACATAATATTATCTTTTGTCTGAGCTGTGATATTTAAGACATGTCATTAATACGTGTACCTCCGTAGTTCGAAGACGTATTTAGTGTCATATGTATTTTACAACCTTAATAGTTAATTTAATTAGCAATTTATGTCTCCAAGTCAATATTTTTGCTCCTAAATTAAAGTCAAATTTTAAATTTATTTAAATCTAGGCATATTGTGGCGTGTCATACATTTTTCTTCTACTAATGCTATATATTAAACAACTAGCTTCTGCCCGCGACTTCGTCCGCGTGGAACTCCTCCTTTTTTGCAGTCGGTTAAAAAGTAGCCTATGTCCTTTCTCTGGCTCCAGACTTTCTTTGTACCAAATTTCATTTAAATTGATCCAGCAGTTTTAGCGTGAAAGCGTAACAGACAGACAGACAGACAGACAGACAGACAGACAGAGTTACTTTCGCATTTATAATATTAGTAGGGATAGTTATTATATATACGTATAAAATGATTTACCCAGAACGACTCACTGACTGACGGATATACGCACAGCCTAAATCACTGACCTGTAGGGATTTGATTTTTATTGTATGATCTAGACATCCGATATAGAAGGATTTTTCGAAATCTATTTAAAAAAATCCATAAACACTCCTTAAAACAGAATTGAAGACATAATTCGTGCTACTTTGAAGTTAGTATCAATAGTTCTTACTGGTTTTGATTTAAATTGCAATTAATTCTGACACATGTCACATGACAATAAATGTAGAACACATGCCTTTTCAAAATCACCTTGTATGTAGTCGCGGGCTAAAGTTAGTATATAATAATTCGAGTAGACCTATTTATAGGTACTTGTTCCTTCCAAGTAAAATTAAGGTAGGTATGTGTTTTCCTAAAAAAATAAATCTGTAGGTATACGTGGGCGATCTTTCAAATTCAATGCTCTCTCTTTTCTATAGGTACCCTAGCAATTTTATAAATAAAAATGCTCTTAATTAATGCAACGATGGCCTATTTTTTGGTGTAACTTCCTTCGATTATAACTTACTCCTCAGTCTCTCCGTCAGAGTCAAAAGGATCTGGAACGGTTATGTTTGCAACTACCTGCCTCTGTATCGTTTTGTCCCTGTGTCACCGTCATTACTCATAGATAGGTATAATAATAGACCACATATTTATAATGCCAACCAAGTTAAGTATTAGAATATCCCAGGAATTTTAAAAATTGCGTCACTTTTCTTTTCATTTTTAGTTGTGGTGATGTTTTTGTAAGACTGGGTTTTAAGAACAGTGAGTAATTTGTTCGTACGTATCTTTCACTACTAAATGTAGCTTTTTGTAACTTAAAATAAGTCGTTCCCATTCACTTTGATATTTAACCAATTTCATAAGTTAGGTAAGAAGGTATACCTTATTCCGAATTTAAAATTGATTACGAGTATATTTAGGTTCTTATGATAATTTCATGGTATCGTGGTTATTACATTTCGGAATAAAACTAATTCAACGGATTTTTATTACATTTCATCGCAGCGCTTCGAAAACTTTACAGTTCCCATATTCGTAGACGACTTAACTGACGATAGCTTAACACTAGTCGTCATACTATTTTCCAAATGAAAAACATCGGATGAGTCTACTAGCGCATTAGGAAGACTATATAGACTAAGAAGAAACACAGCAAAAAAAAAACCATATCAGAAAATTCATTTTTTTTAGGAAAAAATCTATTAATAATTTAAGTAAAATACCTTTGACTTTAATATTTAGTACAAAAATATAAGCATAATAATAAGATAATTTATAATGGCAAACAGGAGACTAAGTACATGAACTTAATTAGTAATACCATACATATATAAAAAAAATCTAGGAAAAATTATCTTCTGGTAAGTTTTTTGCGGCGTTTATTCTCTGCAATGATGGTCTTTCCGAAGCGAAAGTAGATTAATTTTATGTACCTATTTGTAAATAGTATATATGTAGCACTTATAGGTAATTTTCAGATATATCTCTATTTCACTATCGAAGAAGAGATTAGCCATATAAATTATTTTTTACAAATATATTATTTTGATCTATGTATTTGAATTGTCCTAAAAATAACCTATCTGAAGATCTGAGTGGTACGGTAGTACCTCAGGACAAAGGGAACAAAAGGTTGTGGAATTACGGTTTCAAGCCTTTCAGACGTAGAGTTCTTGCGAAACCTTCATTAAAATCTGTGCTTGTGTAATTACACCTTGCATATTTTCCTAATACCTCGAATTAGGTACAAGAACCGTTTATGCGCGGAACAAATGTCACAAGCATTTTATAAGTACCTACAAGGTTAAAAGGATTGAACTATATAAAAGCGGGGAGCGCTCGTACATAAATGAGATTATAAAGATAGCTTTTGAGAACCTCTATATTATAGAGAATCAGTGTAAGTTGTTCTGACATTTTATTAGGATATATAAGAGTCGCGCGCTACGCCGCAGTCGCCTACCGAATAGTCACGAGGGCCGTGCGACGCGACGGGTGCGTCTTGTGACCTACTTGCAATTCACGACCCATATTTACTCATTTTTTACGATTTTAATCCACTCTACGTTAGTACTAACTACTTAACACAGATCTTAGACATATTATGTAATGTGGCTATAACTATCTACATACTTCCATTATGTAGTAACACTTATTCAATCTATAATGTTACAGTACTATAATGTTATTCAGACAAGAAGTCATTTGAAGTCCGCATAGCTATTTGAAACCGTGTTTTCTGGTTCTACTCGTTACGCTATAAAATAACATCGGGCACTGTTACCAAGAAAACAAAATATTTTATGCTTTCCTGCGAGAAAGAACTGTCGTATTCTTGTTGCCCTTATAATATACAATACTGGAAAGAATGTTGAAGAATGAGATGTAAAGTGTCACTCGACGCTTGTTTGCACCGTCAAGTCTAATTTATGTAAGTTCTCGTTAAGTTAGTGCTCTCCGTTTTAGCATCTGAAATATTAAACGTCATGTGCCCCCGGTGCCGCCCCTCGTATTACCCGAGATCTCCAGTGCGAGAGCGCTAACTGAGATTAATTAGCAGTGTTTGCCTTCAAAACATTACACCAAATCAGCATAATATCTATAGATAAGTATATCGACTTCCCTATTCAGAAGGAGATCACATTTCTCTTTGTCAAATACGTAACTAAAGATTAAATCATATTTTTCCTTATCAAAAAAAAATCCAAGTTTAAAATGACCACGCCATTCAAAAAACTTTCTTGTCCGTCTTCGGCTTTATTTAAGCTCACTATTCAGTTGCAGAATAATGACTCCACGGTGAGAAAGTAAGATTTTCAATTGTTGAAGATTTATATAAATGAATCGGCTCTTAGAGTGGAGCTAAGGTTTCAACAATGAATTAAAAGTTAGCGTAATAAGTAGGTTAAAGTGGTCTGTGCACCAACATAATATTATTGTATAAATTGATGGTTTGTTCTATACAAGAATGTAAGTTTCCAAACTCAGTGATTTCAATCCATACTCGTAACGGTTGTTTTTTCTCATCATGATATAAACATTAGGTCAAGACTCTCGTTTATCCTCCTAAAAAATAGTTTCGTC
The DNA here is from genome assembly GCA_038024825.1 of Polylopha cassiicola. Lineage (NCBI taxonomy): Eukaryota > Metazoa > Arthropoda > Insecta > Lepidoptera > Tortricidae > Polylopha > Polylopha cassiicola. The sequence continues at coordinate 6,404,509 of CP149045.1, forward strand.
TGCAGTACCAAATAATATACTTACAAACTCTGACAATTTGGAACTTCTATCATCGGTGGTTTGGACGTTGATGACTCTGCCAGTAAGACTTATAATTATATGTTAGAGCAGTTGTAAACCGTTAAGCCTTTTACCTGTTTGCAGCTAATCTTGGCTGCAGTGACTAGACGTATACAGAAATTCATCTTGAACTAAAAAAACTGGTGAAATTTATATTTAATCCATTTGTTTGACCACAGATGGACTGCTGGAGGGTTGTGAAGCTTATAAACTCAAACGTAGGGTCTATGACGCCTTCGAGGACTTTCGTAGCTCACTACGAATAGGGAACGATGATCAAAATTATTATTGGGACTTACTATGCTAACTTAATGTTTAATAAATAGGTATTTCAAGATCGTACCTACCTACTTACGATGCATAAAACAGATTTTCAAGTATAAAATTCGATGCTAACATCTCGTATGCTGAAGCGGAGAATCTAAAACAATTTGTTCTTTCAATTTGGGATCCGTGCTTGAGCATACGACGGGTTAATGGAAAGTTTTATCATAGATGCAAAATTGCATTTATTTACATGCAATGATCAATACTTTTCAAACAGACTTCTTTGCCTTTGAATCAAAATGAATCACAAATTTTTTATTCGAAAATATCCGACACTAAAAGCTTTAAAAAGCAATAATTATTATATTATCTTTAAGATTGTCGCACACGTATCAAGTCCAGACCTCGACGTCTCGCCTAGCACCATTCAGTACCTATTCTTTAATCATATGAAACTTCACACTGTAATGCACACATAACCAATATACGATGTGTAGGCATAATTTCACGAAAAAGGCAAAGCACGGTCGCTTTTCACTCATTGCAAATGTGTGACTGAGCTTTGTCGAGCGTAAAATCCTTATACACTATTCAGGATAGCCGCGGTGAATCTGGATATATCCCTACTAATATCATAAATGCGAAAGTAGCTCTGTCTGTCTGTTACGCTTTCACGCTAAAACTACTGGACCGATTTAAATGAAATTTGGTACAAAGAAAGTCTGGAACCTGAGAAAGGACATAGGCTACTTTTTAACCGACTGCAAAAAAGGAGGAGTTCCACGCGGACGAACTCGCGGGCAGAAGCTAGTATAATATATATGTGATAATTTTCACGAGATAATATTTAACGAGCGATGAAATAAAATACAGAGTTTTTACGATCTTTACCAATTATGAAAATATAGAATGCAGTGACTACAGCGTAGCAATTAGTTGGTTGGCAGAGGCTGCGGAGACAACGAGTTTACATAGTCATGTTTTATTAATGCGATGCATAAAATTACTTTGTGCAATGCCTGTTTATGGCGGAGAAAATTGCCGTACCTTAGACGTACTTTGGAATGTTCTGAGAGCCTCCTTCATTGTTAGGTACTTCTAAAAACCTCCGATTCTAATAATCATAATCTGGTTTTAATAATACGAGTTACCACGCAAATATATGTCTAAAAGCGAACTTAGAACATTGTGGTTATGTAAAATGTGGAATCCAAAGAATAAGATATGTTATTCGTAGATTCTTTTTATATATCCATTGTTCTAAGTTATGAGAATATAAGACAAAATATGTGATTTAAAGTCAAAACTCTTAAAATGACAATGTTGTTTTATTAAAGTTCATCCAGGAAGTTGTTGGAAGTTGGACAGAGAGCGGCCGCCTCGCGACTTTGTAGCGGTTCAGCTGTACCGCAGTCATACGGTTAAGAAGACCGGGTAGATGTGACACTCGTCTACTTTCCTTTGAAGTCACTTGACAGTAAATACCTAAGCCTCTCTTATCCTACATTATAAGGCTATGAGAACAATTCACGGTTGTCACTCGTAGAACCTTTCATCGTCAATGAACAAAATATGAGTAGGTATAAATAAAAAAGCTGTAATTACTTAAACTTAATAATTAAAACACAATACACTTAGTATAATTATGGAACATGAATCGTATAAATTGAACGAAGTACCTATTGTGTAACAGAGAGTCATCAAGAATTAACAATAGTACGACACACATCCAATATTATTTATAGATAAAAATGACCATACCCAATCCTGATAAAAAGAAGTCGACCGCAAACTTTTTCAGGTACTTTACTACAGTCGATATACGCATATAATAGTAAACCAACATCTTTAACAATTCCTTAATGAGATACTACTTAACATTGAATTATGTATTATAATTTACCAGAGTTATTTCCTTTCTCTTTAAAATAAAGAAGTGGGACACAAGTTTAGGCTCGCAATAAAACTTTGCAGACATCTTGTGCACTAAGTATAATGTTGTAGCTTTTGAGTTCATACAGTTATATGTAGTATCAGACAAAACGGTAATGTCCTTCTGAAAAAAACCACGGAAAAATATCTGCATTCTCATCGCGTCCTAGTAATCTACCGCTTAATCTACCTGACGTTGCTCCACTAACATAAATTTTCCGCCGGTGAGATTTTCCGCATAACATTTATAAAATCTGCAGACTCCGCAAAGCTTATTCTCAAGATAATTCGAAGCATCGGTTTCTGCGGCGGTGCAATATCGGTGGTAACTCTCGGGTAAGTGAGATGTAAAAGTGTACTTTCTAGTGCCAGAGCCGGTTAGGGCAAAAACCACCAAAAACGAAGCAATTATGTAAAGACGTCAACGAATTAGTGTTGGTGATGGCAGGCTGCCAAGAGACGCGGCTGCTGCTCGAAGCTGCCGCCACGCGAATATTTTGCTCTACTAATAACCCGACAAGCAAAGTATTCGTTTTACGGATATATCGATATTAAATATGTTTTGTTTATTAATAGCGGTGAAAGCTCTATTAAAACAGGTACCTACAGTGTAGCAAGACGGTGTTACCAAAGCTACGTTTCGCTATCGTTTGTGTGACTTTTAAGACTAAATTTGGGAACTAGTAGAATCCCTTTGTTGAATTTCGATGTTTAAGCACTAAGGTCATTACATTCTTATGACATAAACAATGGAAATTTTAATCATCGATGATCCGATTTTCAATCATATCATAGGCAACGTTAAAAAAGTTTGAACGACGTACCTACTTAAGTATGTTTTTTATTCTATGAATAGGTATTAGGTAACCTTTTATCCACGTTAAGCAAAGTTCTCGGATTTCACCGACAACGAAATATTCGCGCTATTGTTATATACCTACTTACATATCTACATATTATTATGCAGACGTGATAGTTAAGTGAACAGTGTCTCGAATTCTCGGCACCGATGCCATACCGAAAGTGTCACTTTATTTATACGTTGTAACTCAGCTGACATCGGACAGGTAAGGTTATTGAAGGTCCCGTCCTTTAATCCGCTTAGGTGTTACTAATGTGATAAAGTATGTACATAATTAACACGAACAGTTAGACATCAATAATATTTTGAACGCTTCGTTGCGTCCGAGTATCTACCTATATCTCGAGATTTAGTAGTCACTTCATTACTTATACGACAAGCTAATATGATTTTCATAATTTCATTTATGAAATAGTATATATCAATAATATTACATAATTGCATAATGTCCAACAATCGGACACATTGGTGTAAACAAACTAAGAGGCCGTGTGTAAAACAAACACGAAGCGAAACCGACTTCAAAAAACTTGTTACAGTAGAACATCGACCTTTGTATCATAATACTGTAATCTAGTTTAGAATACTTACTCTTATTAAATACAGATAATTTAAAACACGAAGCATATAATACATAAGAACGAAAATGTAATAACGTATACTTACTAATATTAGGTAATATTTAAATGATAATAATTTATTTGGTAGTCCGTCCGTGTTGTAAAATATTAGTGCATCTATAGGTAATTTAAAAGGAGAACTATCACAGCACCATAGCGGTATGTATGGCCTATATACTTAGGCTTTACAAGGTGTAACACAGTAGAATGTCATCTTAATAGTTGCTCAAATAGAACAGATAAGAATCTAGGAAATAATATTTTGTTGAAAGGTAGTATAGGAATGTACTACCTACCTACTATTGAGCGATGAACAAAAGATTCGATTTCTGTTAAATACCTATTATTAAGCACAGTAAAACGCTACGAGTGGGATCTATGCCAGCCCAACTAACACGCACTATTTTAAGGCTGGGCACACACCTACCGATTCCATTCTTATTCTTTTCTGTTTCTGTTATCTCAGTCTAGCGCCTGCCAATGTAATGGATGACGTTGAATTAATTAAAAACGTCTAAACAATCGCTTACAGGGTGTTTTTGAAGCGAATGAAGGCAATACCACTAGCGCCGCACCCGGTTCAAACTGGACTGCGATTGACGATATACGCAGCTAGTACGTAATTATGTCTCATTTTGACCGGGCAGAACTTTCTTTCCTATGAGCCGTCCGGTTGCTTACTGTCCGCACTTTATTCCAATTTCCACACAATATAGTTCCTTATACAAGTTCATTTGCCCACCATCTACGTAACAGGTATGTGGTATAATTCAACTATTTGGAGTTTAAGTTCCTTCTGTCGAGATTAAGTCATTTAATTTTAGTCCTTATTATTGAGGTGTAATTGTATTAATTATGAAACAATATAAAATTTAATCGTCAAATAAGAAACGTTTAGACTTTGTTGAAATGTCTTGTTTTTTTAAACTAAATTCTTATTTCGGTACCAATTAATGCGGAATCGAAAGTATAACTGATATTCTACTGGTACGTATCTAATAAAGATATATTATTTAAATTAAAACTTTGCAAATTTTACGCTATGAAACAATCACAATCTGTTTACAGATAACGCCAAATTTGTTAGGAGGTCAAACGTTTCTATTAGCAAGCAGTCATTCAGTGCTGTCTGAGGCAATAACGTGTTGCAAAAATAAGTACTTCTCATTGGTTGCGGGGCAACAACGTTAAAGCAGTTTGTTGGATGGATCCTCACCCTAGCCGGGTGGCTGCCGGGTCGCTACTCTTGCACGCGCGACATCTTCACTGTAAAGAATAACACTTGAAATTCGTCTACGCCACTCCGCTTCGCCCACTTTACTTTAGGCGGCCGGTGTTCTATTTAGTACGTATGAGTAGATTATCATTAATACGTTTATATTATTACACATCAATAAGCAACCTAAAACCAAGTTTTTGCTATGGGATTGCCTAAATATCTATAAGGTTTTATATTTAGTAGTACCTAAGTAGTAGGTAGTTCAATTTAAATAATTGTAAAATTACTTGCGTCGATCTTTCAGCAATTTATTCAAAATAAGAAAGGTAACGTTTCTACGTTACCAATAACATTTCGATCAAACACATTGTCTTTAAACGGTCTCATCTCACGTGCCTACCGACTTATTTAGTATAAAAAATTTTTAGGAATTTTCAGTTTTTTGCCAACTTTAAAAGATCATATTAATCAAATGAAATAACTGCTATGATTTTTTATAAAGGATTCCTGTTGAGTATATATTCAAAAATATCTTCAAAGAAAGAGAAAATTTTTAGAAAGATTATTTAAACTTTTACGACGGATTTTATGTAAGATGAATCCCACGAAAAATTACTTCATTAACAATGGAATAACTTTAAGAAAAATCGACTTAATTTAGTTTTTTAAAAATTGACTGTATTCCTTGAAGTGTCTAGATGACACTATAATTTATTTAGAGTTTCAAATTAATATTTAATGTTTTAAATTAATTATTTTCTATTAGATACCGTGTTTGACGGTGTCGCAGCGCTGCCGAATCGGCCGCGTGGAGCCCAATTTTCAACGTTAAATTAAAATTATAAAAAACTAGCGGCCCCGGCAGACGTAGTCCTGCTTGTCCGATTGTTTCGTCAAAGATCTGTCAAAGTCCTTCTGTCACTTCTTCATAAGGCTTCATACTTTCCCCGTTTTTTACACATTTTCCACTGTTTCTTCGCTCCTATTGGTCGCAGCGTGATGTTATATAGCCTAAAGCCTTCCTCGATAAATGGTCTATCTAACAAAAAAGAATTTTTGAATTTAAACCAGTAGTTCCTGAGATTAGCGCGTTCAAACAAACAAACAAACTCTTCAGCTTTATAATATTAGTATAGATGAAGCTACGACTTCGGAGTTGATACATTTGTTAGGTATTGAAATTTCCTCCTCTTTCAGAATCTTTAAAATTTCATCTAACTTCAATATTTTTCGTGTAACAGCTACAAATAGGATACTACCTTTTCTTCACTACGTTTATTGTTTATAAAAAATGCAATTTTGAATGACGGAAAAAAATTCCCCCTTCTCGAAATTAAATTCTGAATCGAATGCAACAGTCCCCATATTTTTAAGACAACTGGACTAGGTGGTGATTGAATAAAGATTACCTTTCCTTAGTAGGTTCAGCCGTTTCCTTTAAACTTATAGGACAAGCTTTGTGTACCTACTTTTAAATCTTTAAACATTTTAATGGTACTTATCCAAGCTAGTTAAAGACAAATTAAAATAACAACAGCCAGAAAATTATGATATCTTGACTGCATGCCTAAAAAAATCTCGGATAAATTAAAGTTGCTTTTCTATGTATCGAAGTCTGACAAACGAGGGCGAGCGTGGCATTCTCTTGGGTGTTGCGTGGCCAGCGTCAGGTTTGAGTTGAAATCATAAAAGTTCTCGTCTATTAGTAGAGTGGAGGGACGCGGTCGCGGGCGACGGGAGGCGCCGATCAAACAGGCCGGGGAATCAATATGGCCGCCGCCCAGCTGATCCGTAACCTCTGCGTCCCGCGACCCGCGGCCCGCGCCGTGCCTTCCCTTCTCTTCCCTACCCCCTCTCGCCCCGCGCCGCACTCCACATACCCCTACTCGTCGGTCCCCAAACTTCATGCTTTTCTTTTGAAACTTTTCTCATGACGATTTTCAACGGTACTCTAGAATATACTGAAACTATTCCTCTTTCTAGGACTCCGTGTCCACAAAGTTGCGAATGGTTTTGCAATGTAATGCTATACTTGGTCAAACCTATCCGCAATGTGATGTAACAATATTAAATTCAAAGTTCCATTGGAGGATGTAGCGGCGTGCGAGGTACCTACCTAGTTAGGTAGGTAAATGATGGAGTAGTGCCGTTTTGTTTATTATATAATACATTTTACTTTATGAACGTATCTTTATTTACAATAATGCCCTTTATAAATATTTCTTTGATGAGGTAACAGTGTGTTGTAATAAAACTCTATTAGATTTTATTACCGCTATAAAGGCTATAAAGCGGGTCATTTGTAGGCACTTAATTTACCTAAATATTCGTGAAGCCGCGATAGGTTAAATGACAATTGTTCAAAAAGAGTATTTTACCTTAATTATAAATAGAGGAGGTAATAGACCTTACCTTAACGATCGATGTAGGTAATTTCTTAAATGTAAATAAAATTCATATGGGGCACAAATTCACAATGATTATATTACAAATTAACTTTCGCACATATGAATTATGAAGTTATCACGATCAGTATTCCACGGAGGTAGGAAGATGGTAAAGGAACGTACGTAATTTGTGTGAATGCGGGTGAAGCGATGTCAGTCCTAAGTGGTCCGCCGGCAGCCTCCCTCGAGTAGGTTTCGATTGAGCTTGGCCGCTCGCTCGAGCGAACTGTTAACATCGTCACTCAGTTATACTTACATCGAAGGTAATTAAAAGTTACGGCCAATCAGAGCGAACTTGCATCGCAGACCACTAAGGTATAAAGTTCCTGCAAAAATAGCTACACTTAGTCACATGTCCATTAATGTCAAGAAGAACTTGTCCATAAAAATCTTATTGGTGCGCGAGGCGAAAACCCATTTTCAAGTTTTCCAAGTTTCTTAGTCTCCGATACTTACCCAATGTTGTCTTTAATGTATATGTGTAGACACGATTTATAAATAGGAATAATTAAATATCTGACGTGGGAAGATCAATATAGTGAATAAGGCCTCGAATATCACTTGTCTAGGATGGCGAGTTGTGGTTGGTCGTAATGTAATTACTTCCAAAGCATGCCTCGCCACGCTTAATTATGTTATATTAGATATCAAATTTCCTTAAACATTTTAGGTTATTATCGCGAAGGCATGAACAAATATTGTTAAACTATTCTTTATATAGTTACATTAAATATATAATAATAATATAATTTGTATCCAAATTCTATCCTCCATGTGAGTAATCTATAAGCGGAAAAAAATCGTATCTTTATATTACCTTACTAATGGTGTTTAATTAGGTACCTATAACTTTTTTTGATAGTCGAATACTAATTTTTAAGCCCGAGTTTGTACTATAATGAGCATTGCGTTATATAGAGTTTTAGTATCTTAGTTGGGTACATAACTACCTTCATTTCTTTTACTTATCTACATGATGTACATATTATTTGTCTTCAAGTCCTACAGAAACTTAACACATATTATTGACCTCTATAGGTTCCGCAATTGGGTTATGCTATGAGCACGCTTTTTACTACGAAGCGGTAAACGCAGTGACCGGCTACGAGCGTAGCGATTCGTAGACCCCTCTACTGAATATGAGTATCTATGCGTAATAAAAAATAGCTTCCTCTGTTTAAGTAAGTAGGTACATATTATTATAGTACATACTAGGTAATTCGTGGTCATGTCATGGTTTCAAACTATTTCAAAGAGGCGATGACACTGATTACTCATTACCCGAACGTTAGTTGTCACTTTTCATTTTACGTAGGTGTCGAAGGTAGACGGGAGTGTGGGCGTAAAGCTTGTAGGGCGGCGCGGAGCTTTTATAGTCTTTGAGGTGTTGTTAAACTTTAGGTGCACACCTTTTAAATCACCCAGATACATTAACATTAACGTATTAATATTTGTACCAGCTTAGGAATTATATAGCGTTGTTCCGATCTATCCTATATTAACTATGACTATTTAAGGTCAAAATACACACTCGACTTGCTGCCTCTAACCCCTTAGAATAATGTATGGGATTAAAGTAAGCTAACAAAAACTGACTATTGGAATTTTCGTGAACATTATATCATTATATTGCGTTAGCAAATATGAGATGCCACTTGTACAGGGAAGCTATACAGATATTAATGTTAGGTAATATACCGGCGAATACTGACTTTTTCTTGTCTTCTGTACCTAATATTCCTGTATTTGCTCGATATAATCAGCTGCAGGTTACTTATCTAAGTATCTAGTACATTTGTACAACGCGACTTCCTTTGGTGAAAAACGCAAGGTGATAGGTAATCTGAAACATGTTACTTAAACCTATAACGAATGTAATATATAGGTACCTACCGATATTGTAACTGGAGGTAGAATAGGTAAAGTTTAAATAACACATGCCACTGGTCTGATAAAATTTAAATATCCGTTCCAGTTATCGGCAAAATCGCAAAAGTTGATATGATGGTGACGTCACAAAAACAGATGAAACCCTTTTACGTAGTTAATGTCTATCAAGGATATACTTGATAGGTGTCGAATATAATATTCAACTCAATATCGGTTCAGTGAACTCGATCGCTGATTGATGACTTCATTATAATATACCAAGTAAGTGCTTTTCTGATGGCTTTGTTCTTTTCCCTAGACTCGTATCTATAAGTCTTCTTATCTTTTAAGGTTTCCGTAGTGAAGTAAAATTGAACCTTTAGGTGGTAGCTATAGATTAGCCGCCAAGTTCATCTACCGCTACAGTACCATCAACTGTATAATAGTCAATTTTTTTATATATAATTGATTTTCGCCTATTACGTTATGCAGATAGCTAGCAAATGTACTTCATTAAAATTAAAATAACATTAGCAATTTTAGCAATTCTACATACTTTGTCATATACAGGTTTTGTTACGTAGCGAAACCGACTACTCGCGAAGCTCTGCTAAAATATTGACAAAGTAGCTACTCGTACATTTTAAGTAATTTAATTGGAAAAGAACAGTTATTTTTAATACATCTATTCTATAGTCAATTATCCAATGTCCGGTATTATGTGTTCTATGAATCGGAAGTACCTATACAATCACTAGCTACATATTATAAAATAAAGTAATTACCATCTGTGTTGAACCGTGTAACATTTGTATTAGAATTAAGTTAGGTTAGTTTACATTTGGTTCGATAGATGCCGCTGTTCTGTCTGTAGAACGCGCTAAAGATATGTTATTTCAGTTTATTGAGGCTTCGGCTTGATTTTGGTTTTTAATTATAGTGTGTTGATGAAGAAAATACATTGTTTCATTTTTGGGATCCTTTGTACAATCTGACTGTCACAATTATGTATAAAATTTATATTGAACTGTTTGTAATAAATATCCATGCAACGCATGGTGTTACATAAATCACTACATAGTATAAAACAAAGTCCGCCCCTATGTATGCTTAGATCTTTAAAACTACGCTACGCAACGGTTTTTTTAAAAGATAGAGTAATTCAAGGGGAAGGTTTATAGCACCCGTGTGAAGCCGGAGCGGGTCGCTAGTCTAATCTGATATGTTTTTGTTTAATTTTAATATATGATGCATAGAATAAATTATTATTTTGAAACGTATGTATCTAATTTAATGTTGAAAAATAACACCGCTACTATATTCAGTATCAAAAACATCTTGAGTTACGCATGCAAGGAAACTGTAAAATATTAATGATTGCGGACATATTATGCAGCCATCGTGTGGAGGGATACAGTAGACGCACTTCATCGCTAATTAAACTGAAGCAGTTCGTGTTCCATTTTCTCGCAGGTCTCCCGTGGCATATGTGGGTTATAGGTTATTATTCGTATCAATTATAATAGGGAGTTGATTTATAGTTAAGTATAGATGGAGCGCGGCGCGTGCAAGTAATAGAATTTGTACCGAGACACAATTCGGATTAGCGGGGAGCCAGAAGAGTTCTAATAGAGTTAACGAAATTTGAACGAACCTTATCTACGTTAACAGATTACATTGAATATTTAAAATACGTCGCAGAAGTATTTTGATTAGAGATTAAGTAAGCATCTTTATGAAGTATATTTAATTGTTTCATTGCGTAACTATTGGTTTAGCATGTAAAATGTAATCGGGTTCTATATTAAAAACTATTCCCGAAGTGACTGAAATTTTGCCGCGTATTGATCGTAGCTTACAAAATATATTAGGCATTACCGAGCAATTCCTGCATAATTTGTTCATCGATATTAATTTAACATTTTCGGATGCTCAGTTATTAAACATTGGAATAATAAAACAATTGATCATTATGATACTCATTTACTTACGTACTTCGTAATGTTAAAAGTTAGTTGACACTTTTCATACTAATATTCTAGTTTACAATTTCACACATGACCTTGCGATCAGTAGGTATCATACAGTGTGATATAATGAATGTATCGACTACATAGACCGTGAGCTACGGAAACCTTGTTACAATGTTGCGCAATCTGCCAACGGCGGTGCTCATTAAATAAGCTGTAACCGTTGCACATTATCGAATATTATTTTGTACACGTGAATCTATGAAACGGTATATAAATAACCTGTTAAGGTATTAGAGGAGTTGGCTAGGAAATGTTTTCAACATGGTCGAGGTTCGATTTGTTTAAGGGGTGAGTCCACGAGTTTCCACTGCCGTCAAACCCTGTCCCTGATTATTAAAAGAAGATGCTACAATAAATTTTAAAGTAAATTATTTCTGACAACATATACGAGCAAAGAATGTCGTAGCATCTAATTCTTGATGTACCTAGCTCATATTCTCAACATTCAGAACTAGGGACTGACAGTGGTTGAAACGCTCGTGAAATCACCTAAATACACAATACACACACTACTTATATGTTTCATGTTCATTGTACGGGAACACTATTTCGTTAAAACATTAAATACACGCAATATAGGCTACGAACGTAATACCTACTCAATAAATTCATTCGGTACCTTTGCAATCTCCATAGAGTTCACTACGGAAACAGATTGCCAACAATAAATTTGCGAAGATGAGGCGGCGGGCCTGAAAGCGGGTACGTCGTGCACCCGCGGACACAATCCGCTTGACCCAAAAACCTGTCAAGGGGCGCCCCGCCATCACGATCGCACCGATAGCGCGCAACTTCATACCAGAAAATACAGCCAACAATAAATAGCTATTCATTAAAACTCAGATTAGCCAAGAAATCATACTTAATCTTAGAACGACTGACGATTTATTTAGCGTTAGACTATCGTCAACTCAGTTGTGCAACGAATAAAGTTTTCGAAAAGTCAGGAAATAAAACAAAACATGTGAGTTAAATCCGTTAAAATAAAACAAAATATGCGAGTTAATTCCAATGTGTAATAACAGTGAAGGCATCAGAAATCAATAAGAAATTAAATTATATTTTACAACATTTAGATTACCTACATACATAAAAGCGAACGGATTATACAACCTGCGCCTGCGGTCTTAAATGCGTAAATGTATACACAAACTATCATAAAGTTAAGTATTTCGTACGAGTTTTCAATAATGGATATAAAGCTTTTCTAGAAATTATAAGAACTATCATAAAGGTACGGTTTTGGTTGCAATAGAGTTCTTATAGTTGCAATACTTGGCATATGGTTTAACAAGAGAAAAAAATACATTTCGCTTTAGCTTTTGAAGAAGGTCTGACGATATACGATATATGGGTACGTATCGTACCTTCTACTTGAGTCCGAATCGTAATAGTTGGCATATCTTGTAGACAAAAATACCTACGCACTGAATATTCCAAGTTTTTCCACGAAATAACTAGACCCACTAGTAGGTAGGTTGACCTACGTGTTTACGAAAGCACAACATAATGAGGAAAAATATCGAATTCTTTAAAGTTTTGTATAGGTACGTAATTTTCATCCCCGCAAAAATTAATCTGCATTCCAAAGAAGCATCCGAATAAATAGATATGAATTTACAGCTGATGTACTGATTATTAAGTAGTTACAAAAATATTCTGAACCATTCGGAGCGATCGAACCATTCAGTTTTTTTACAGGAAACAACCAACTGTACCTACCAGTTTCAAATTAATCAGCATCGGAAAATATCGCTCTAGCTCGGAAAAGTTCGGGAAGGCGATTCCGATGCGGTTTCAAGATAATAAGTGTGCGACAATATTAAATATTCGTAGTCTTTTCTTAAAAGTACAAGGAGCGAGTACTTTCTATTACCTTCTTAATATTCCACACTACAACTCCCAACTTTAATAATCATGTCATTTGCTGTAGGGTTTGGATCACAATATCATTGCTATAGCGAATATTCGACGTAACCATACTTTGTCAGTAGGTTATCCTGTAATTTAAATAGTAGATAATATTATGTAAATAACATTCTAATCGTTTGGTTAAATGTAAGTAAATGGATACGTAAGTAGAGTTTTAGCATAAAATTAAATGTCGTCGTGTCACCGTGCATCGGACGTAGGCGAGGACTTGCTCTTTTATATTTGATTTCAACCTACTCGCACTTCTATTTAAATCTAAAACCTGAAAGGTAACTTCTCTCTGTTATTTAAATAAGCTGAAAAATTGTTCAGTGCCTTCACGACCGTATTTCAACTAAATTAGGTGTGATTTGTTTTGTCGAACGGCGGCGGTCGACTGCGGCTGCGTGCTTCAGAGCTGTGAACTGTGCCCACTTTTTACTGCGAATGTATTTTTCATACCAATACTTAATGATGACATGGTAGCGAATGCCTTTACGATATATATATGTGTTTACGTTTTCAACGATAATATATTATTTTTCCTTTTAAAGCTTTTCCGCCTGTCATTCAAATGTGCCTAAGGGAATCGCTTTGGAGGCGTTCTTTTAATTTTCTTTGTTTGTTATGCTTTGTAATTGTTTAACTCAATAAGTACATTCAATCAGTCACGTATATTATTATTTGTTTATTATTGTTAATTTTTAATTCGATTTTAGAATCTATACTTCTCGAATTCAGACAAATAGATCAAAATAAAATAAAACGAACTACCATGAGGTCAACTTGTAACTCGAAAACGTTTAAGATAAGTGCATGGCATTGCTGACATGTGTAATTATTATTAAAATCAAAAAGTTACTCGAACCTTGTAATAACAACAAACTGTGTATTAATATTTGTTATTCATATTCATATTTAGGTAAGCTGCCGTGCGAAATTGTATCTATATGTCTTAATATGAAATTGGACGTTTTAAAAATTTACACATTTTTTTGGTATTATTGTACACTTCTAATACATTATAATGGCGTGACGTTAGTGTCTATAATTTTTGATGTATGTACGGTGTATCTACAACAAAGAGTTTAAATGCACACATTCATACATTTAATATTTTTCAGATTTAAATCGTAGTTATTATTTTAATATAAACAACAAACAATATTACCTAGTTCAGGGATCACAATTATTTCGAGCAAAGGAACAACGCTTGTTATTTTTGCAGAAGATTGAAACAGAAAATAAACTACCGGAATTAAGCAGGTGTATAATATGTGGAATAATAAAAGAAACACAAGATAGAGTTTAATAATGCATCGTCTCGTATTGCCTGGATGAAAGCTCAAGTAACAGAAACCGACCACTGTTAGTCGCCTGAAGTTTATTGAAACACTATTATTAAATCTGAAAATTAATTTTACATCATCAATTCATGACTGTATCACTTTCTTGTTAAAAGTAAAATGCTTACATACGTATTAGACCTATCATATCTATACAAGAGTAATAGCATCGGCAAGTACCCCTTAATTCACTATCAGTCATTTAGCGGGACGTATAATTCTTGTTCCATGTCTTGTCAATATATCCTAGAGATCGATTACGTATTTCCACTGTTCTGTCGCGAATAAGCTTAAATAGTTTTGACACATACCTAAAAGTCGCTGTCACATCAAACTTGTCTATCAGTGTCGGGTTGTCAGACGGTGTCAAGATTTCCATTTTCGGTTTGTTTTGTCTATCGGAGGTCGGAAAGAGGCCAACTCGTGGATATGTTGCATATTTGATGCGTGGCGGAGCGCGCTCTTCAACTATTTACTGCGTCGCTTACTTAATAGAGCCCCGTGCGAACCTTAACTATTAGCTTAGCAAACTATATATGCTTAGTCCATCATTTTCCCCGTTTACATAATAATTAAACTGCCACTGATGAAGTCGGCATTGTTTGTCGAAGGCAGCTGTTTCTCGGACAATCGGCCTGCCTTAATAATGGCGTGCAATTAATATTGACCAATGCAATGAAGGTTTCTAACCTATAGGTAAATACAGTCAGGAATTCGCTTTTATATATCCAAGTATATTGATTTATATTTTTTAAGTATCTTAATCATATTTTATAGTAAAATTGTACCTAACTACAAGTTATCATCTTTCTAACGTAACCTATTATAAGTAGCTACTTCTTCCTTCCTTACGATGTACGACTGAACAAAGACGGCTCGGTCTGAAGTTTACCTATCATTAAAAGTTAATTGCGACTGTAAGTCATAATTGGTTTTATCTTTTATCACACGGTGCTGAAGTTCGAGGCAATCTTATATTAATGACGTCGACTTAGGAACTCTCAAGAAACAATTTAACGGCATGCATTATTAAATTGCGTTGCCTGGCAAGTTGAACATCGATGGAAAATTTTAATAAAGCTTCGCGAGCAAGTCTCCAAGGCATACATAAAATAGTATCTATGCTAGATTATTGTCGTGCAAAAGTCATGCCTTGAGCTTTCTTATAATTAATTCCAGGATTTCATTCTCAATTAACCACGAGAAATAGGATTAGGTAAGTTGAACAGGTTGAATTAAGTTACAAAAGTAATAATAATATTCATTCCCGAATTAGTTTCTATCTAATTTAGTACAGGTATTAATGAAATTCCGTGATACGGTGATGATATCTCTACGAAACACTGCTATTAACACACTGGAACTCATTGTAGATTAACAAGGCTGTGGATATGCGGAGAACGGAAACAAACTCATGTTTATTTTTTGGTATGAAAAGGTGTTGTTTCCGCTTTTGAAGTTCCAAGCTTATTTGGCGAAAGCGTCTGGTTTCGTTTGTTATACCCATTGTGCAAATCGGTTAGGGGATCACGGTTTGGCAAATATTTTTTGTTGGTCCTTGTATGTTTTTGTAGCTAATCCTAATTCTGCTGCCACTATCTTTGTCAATTTTTAAAGTTGTAATTAAGTTTCGTATTTTTTTTAATAGGTTGATGTTAAAGATCATAAAAATACTTTAAAATAATACAGAGCTGTTTTCGTTGACATTCTTAAAACTTCCTGATGCGATGACGCAGAAATAGGGCCCGTTTAATAGACATTCGCTTCATAACAGTGAGTAACTCTTGTAGCTATGAGAAAATTTACCACGTGTCCATGTTATATGATTATATTTTAGAAAATATCGAGGCAGGAAGTATATGCATAACGAGTGTACTTATTCTAGGTTTTATTACCTGCTGAAAAAATGTGACAAATGAAAACACTCGCCTTCCTTGCTTTATATTATTTCAATAAAGACGTTCTTTCAATAAGGCTTCATTTACTTGTTACAAATTTTGCTTTCATGTAAAAAGTTTTAAGTGGGCAACTCTTCGTAGAAAAGCTGGCTTTGCCAGAATAATTCCCTGTGTTTTCTATAAGTACCTGATAATAGCACGATTTCACACTATAACGCTGCTTTTTAGAATTTGTAGTGAGATAACCCGCAATGAGCTGGCACGTAAATTCAAATTTAAATGTTACTGCTTATAACCCCTACCACAAATCGCGCAGAGGTGAGGGAAGTGCGAGGACCTTACTCGTCATGGCGCACGTCAAGTTCCTCGTCATGCCCATCGTTCCGCCCTCTGTCGGTTTTTAGTCGCGATTCAAAGGGCCGCAAGGCGTAATGACGAATCGCGCGAGTAGAGTGTGACCAGAAAGGGAAACATAGCAGTAGCGCTATTTTTTCAGTTTGTAGCACTATTGGAGTAGAGCGACGATAAATAGCACCTTCGGTGGCACAAGGGCACAATGTTCCAAAAAAAATTTTGAACATTTCTGTATACTTAACTCAATTTTGGATTTTTTGACAATTGTGCCCTTGTGCCACCGAAGGTGCGAAATTATAAATATACTTACTTAATCGTTTATTGTAAAAATTCTAATTATAATAAAAGAAGACAATTAACGCAATTCTTGCATAAAATATTTAGCAATTATATACTAATTTAAATTTCAAGAATTTATTATGATATATCAGGCAACCTTACACATTAAATACTAATAAATACAAGGCACAGTTTCTGTAACTTTTTGAAGTTTTATACAGTAAGTACTTAAATTATCAATATAGGATCGCAATCCTATATTGTAAATTTTATTAATTTACCTATTTACGTTACACGTCCGACAGTCTTGATTAGTCTCGAATCTTTGTTCTTTTATTTTTGTAAAAATAAAAGGTACGACAGTAATAATAATATGATTGTTACATTTTTACTCTGCTATATCAACTTCGCATTTTGAACCATATAACTATTGGACCAGCAGCGTGACGCAGCAGCCGCTCGCTTTCAATCTCATCAATCAGTTATGAAACTAACGTATCATGATAATATATATATCATATCGCTAGTGTCTAGTTATAAATGTGTATAAGTACTCAAAAAAAACATGTGATAGCATCGCTTTGCTTACACCGTACCCTCGTTGACCTAAGATATTAAACAAATTTTCTAAAAAAATAAGTTTATGTTTCTGTCGGTTCCTATGGTATTATAATTATAATGCAATAAAAAGCTTGAACTGTATAGGTATGGACAGAAATGGGTCATATTTTAGCATGCCCATGGTGGTCCATTTTCATTTCTTCTTTACGTATTTATAACCAATCAACGGAATAGTAAAATAGGTACGTAGGAACGCCGCAGACACATAGGTTTGAGAAATTGTTTTTGACACTACTTTTACTGTTCACATGCCGACTAACAAACTAACTTGTAAATCATTCTCAACTGATAGATATAACATCAAAGTATTCCAGCTTAGATTCTTTTATCCGTGAGAAAATAATCCGAAAAGCAATCTTGAAATGACTTGGCTGACTGGCGTATCAAAGTGCCGTATCACTGCCACCTCGCCTTGTTCACAATAAGTGAAGCCGTCTAAAATCTGCTGCAGCTTTGAACGAGAATAGTCTCCCGGTGATATTATTGAAACTGCTGCAGATGTATCAAATATCATATCTGCTGATAGTTCACTTGCCTACTTGTACTAATGGAATTCTCAAAACGTCTATTAATCTTAGAGTTCAGTTTTCTCACATTTAGATTAATAGATCACTATTTGTTTCTGTTTAGAAATTCCAATCGATTGAATTAAAACTCCACATCTATTATAATAGGTATAGAAATAAATTATCCTATATACTTAGTCATATTTCCCTTATTTGTCTTACTTAGTCAATGTTATTATACGAGTCAGATTTACTTTAACATTACCAAATAAGCCTTTGAAACGTATATCATATTTCGACATCTTATTTCCGATATCGATAATTAGTCCACCCTTTAAATACAACGCTATAATAATACATATATATATACAACTTTTATGGTGGATCAAATAATTATTGATTGTATAAAAATCGGTGAATTGAACTAATAGGAGCTTAAACCAGGTTTTTATTCAGCAAAATGCCAATTATTTACTACAATGGAAGTATACTTATATATTAGGCTACAAGATGAAAATAACGACGTAATATGCCTACAATGCAGCCCGGTTGAGAGCGAGCATATGCAGAGGCAAGAAGCTGTTCTACTCGTATTCAATTGAGATGTCATTGTATGCCTGTAAGTTCCTGTCTAAGTCTCATATGAAAGAAAATGATGAAAAATGAACACCAAGAAATCTTTGTACCCTTTGAGAATAATGCAGAACTCGATTTCCGTCAGGGCTGGGAAGAATAATCTTATCATTTATTAGAGAAAATCTGTGGACTCTTTATGTCGGAGACTGTTGCAGTTTCAGTTATAAGTACACTAGCTGTGCACGCGACTTCGTCCCCGTGGAATAGTAATTCTTCATAAGGCTTCACATTTTCCCTGTTTTTTACGCATTTTCCACTGTTTCTTCGCTCCTATTGGTCGCAGCGTGATGTTATATAGCCTAAAGCCTTCCTCGATAAATGGTCTATCCAACAAAAAAATAATTTTTGAATTCGAACCAGTAGTTCCTGAGATTAGCGCGTTCAAACAAACAAACAAACAAACAAACAAACTCTTCCTTCAGCATTATAATATTAGTATAGAATATAAGTAGGTACATAATCTAAAAGATGGCTAATAGGTGTTCTTTTCTACTACTACCAAACAAGGACTTATTTAGTTTACTAAGTTTAAGGAGCTTGAGCTTAAATTTATTTACTTACACGTTAAACTTACACTCAATTATTACATTATTCTATGTCTATGTGCACGTGAACGTTTTGCTATAAACATAGTGTCACAAATTCTTTATTAAGTATCTACATGGCTATACAGCGATCGACGCTCTTAAGATACAAAACATATTTAATATCTACGAATATAAATTATAAAAGAGGACAGTAACGTATTGAAAGCTTACAAGCTTATAATATACCTATCACAAAGGACTCACGTTAGGTAAAGTTAATGTGAACTGCAAACTGCACGCGCATTAGTGTCGGACGTCATTCTTGATTGAATAGAGTACAAAAGCGCCGTCATTATAGAGCTGACTTCAAAGATAACGTTATTATACAATATATTATGTTGTTGTGACATATTATTAAGACGTTTTTCGTGCGGTAACGTCATAATACGGCATTTAACAAGTCGTAAGTGTGGTATTATTATTAGCCTGTGCTAATGGCGGTAATAACTAGCATCCCTTTATATCTCCTTATCACATAAATACATTACATGATGACGCCGTACTGAAACTTTTTATTATGATTTAAAAATAAATGAAACTTTTTTGAACAGTTTTATTTAAAATGTTGTTTCACTCAAGCTACGCTGAAGTTTTCACTATCGCTAAACTTAGAATGCTACTTTCAGCTTCTATTAGGTATATTCACAAATGACTATTTGACTGCACATGTGCCGGATCTAAATTTGTTATTTTACCTTTACAATACACTTTCTTAAAATTGACTCTATAACTTGAAGGCTTGAAATGTATGAGTTTCTTAAGGACTTACGTATACACGACAAGTTCGCTTTTACTTACAATATAATTACGGGCCACTATGGCACTTTGACGTCCTTGTAACTAACTACTACCTTGAAAGAGACAATTTCTCAAAGCAAAGCTGATAGCTATGACAGACTGTAAAGTAGTTTAATAGAGACCGGAAGTGAGTAATAATTACTTGCAAGACATCGACGAGTTCCGATATTCATCACCGCAAAGTGTGCTGCGGCGCAACTACCTCATTTCCCACGACGATCGTTTCCTTCGGTGTGGTTGTTGATGCAAACATAAATGGTCGTAATAACCTGATTTTTTGTTTTTTTACTGAGCGCATTGTAATTTTAAAGTGCACGGTTAGCAAGTATAATCATAATTAACAACATTACTATCGCGAGCGGCGAGCATTAATATTAAAGAGCACATACTTTAGGTCATACAGTCATATTTTAAACTACCTATTTAGCTACTGCTATTGCAATGTTTAAAAAGAACTACTTAATAATTACGATTATTTACGACTAAGTGTATTTAGTGATTATTTACGGATACCTACTTTATTTATTTTATTAATTTCAAGAATTAAATGAACAGTTTTATTACAAAATACCTACTGTCGGAAAACTGATTAACGTGGATTTTTTTCTGTTGAAATGGATACATGATCGTTGAAAATGACTATAATGATTTAAACAGGACCTAAACTTGTGAAGTTGAATTATGGATTTTCTCAACTATTGAAACACTGACAGTATGCAAACATGCACTGCATACAGGGATAAACTTCAGCGTACTAACTTCGCCAATAATACCGCAGGATCAACAGTGGTCTTGTGTTTCCTCAACTTTCTGTGAACTAACTTACTAAGTCATCAGAAAGGCATACATTAAAGTTCGTGTGACCTGTTGAAATATTACTTAGATATGATCTAACATTACGTTAGCTTAGCGACCTCTCTGGCTCTGCATGTATGCAAATTTGAGATTATTGGGTTTTGAGATATTATCATGGAACCATTGATAAACACTTATTAGAAGTAAAATTGTCTACCTGTATCTAATAAAAAACAATTAGGTAAGCATTTAGAAAGGTAGTCTGACTCCAGAGCTGATTATAGTGAATACCACTTTTAAGCCTCGAGTAAAACAAATAACGATATCGTATTGGTAACCTTAAATTGGTTAGTTTTAATGTTTTCTACGATTATTTTTTTGTGTTTCTCTTATGTTTAATATTGTATGTAAAATATTGAATGTTTTTATTAATTATTTTCGATTCTGTGTCTCGATTGTAGGTATATCAAGGTACATACCTATGTACTTGTTTAGTCTTTTGAATCTTGAACCAAACCAAGTGAGATGTGGTCGCGAGTTTACATTATTTTTATCAAGAATATTTATCTTTTAAAACACTGAACAAAACGATCTGAAATGAGTTCCACTAGCTAATCTTTGATTTCAATAATTATTATGCATCTAGTGGGTAATTAATTACTTGTATAAAAAATAATGTCTTCAAATATTGTAAGTGTTGCATGTTATAGAATAGAATAACTTCCGTGCTTGTTGTTGTGAAGTCAGTCCTAAGCATATTTTTACTATGTGATATGACACGAAATACATATACTTGGCGCATAATATGTTCTTATGCAGCGCAGTCCACAGTTACAGAAATAACGAGCTTTGTCAGTATATTTACGAATTAATAAAGTGAATTTGTAACTCCTTTAATTGCCTTAAAACCAATTCAATTAACTTTATTAGTTTTTTATTTTGTTTTATTATTATCAAGACGCTGCGTAATGACCTATTAAGCGTTCCAAAGCATGCAAGTGCAGGATACAATCAGGACTGGCCCTTATCTCTTTAGAAGAGTTGAGAGTAATTCATGTGTTGTGCAAGCCACGAGCTACGCTTGATGGCTAATTAATCACTGCTTCAGCAAGCCGCGTGATTTCCTGCGGGATTTTACAAAAATGCTGTGTAAAGATAAAAGTGAGAAGGGTCGAGCGGCCGTAAGTGAAGCTATCGTCATCCGGCATAGCTGCTACTTCAACGAGATTTTCATTACCTATATAACAAATACTGCTAAAGATATGCAAAATGTAGCGACTTTTGGAAACATTTTTCGTTTTGCACTGCTTACTGATATTTTTTGTGTGAGTTATTTTGAGAAATTTGTGGACATTATCTTGCTATGCGACATTTTTTGATTAAATCTCTCCATTTATTGCACTTCAATGCTTTGCTGTAAAATATGTGATCTATTCGAAATCAAAAAACAAACTGGTAAATATAAAGTTATCAAACATTTATTCCTAACTAACCTGTATCGGCCATGCGAAATGTTTTATTAATGTAATATCTGGTAATAAAAATCACCTTACAAAGATATCTTAATTATGGATGTTTATTCTTACTTCTCTATATGATTCTTTTAACCCTTAATGCGATTTTAAAGCCAATTTCTGGCACAGTGAACGATACCAGCTAAATATTATCCGTTATATCATTGCAGGAGACGTATCGTCGGTGGGCATGCAGTACTATAGTGCCGCTCTGGGTCGAGGAAGGTTTAGAGGAGGGTGGTGAGGAAGGGGGAAGATCGCGGCGAGCGCCGGTGGAGCACGCGGCGCGCTGGCACGCTCGGCACTTGGAGCGGGTGGGCCACCTAGACCGGCGGCGCGGCGGCGGCGTCGTGGGCCGCTGGGTGCGCGCCGCCGCCGCCGGGCCCGGCCGGCCCCTGGCGCGCCTTAAGCCTTGCCTCTCTGTATGCCAGCTCGTCGAGCAACACTGCCCCTACTTCCTGCCCGCTGACCGCGCGCCAGCGTATCCGACGCAGTACGCTGGCGAGCCCACATTTCTTTGCCTAGGTAATATTACGACAGTGCATTAGGTACATAGAGAGGAGGATGTTTCTAATATGGACTCAATTCTTTACCTTTATCTTGAAATCCTTAATGCCCAATGTTCCAAGGTACCTACCGCCTATAGATTTATAGACATTAATACCTACTAGACATCTGATTTTTTTTATCCTGCAGTTGGAGCGAATGTCAACGTTTTCTTATATTGGCATTATTAATCGGGTCGTCATTTGTTTATCATGCCTACTCGTATAGGTAATGTAAGGTGCTGTTTTTGGGTTCTTCTCCCATAAAATATCTTTAAAGTTAGCAAAATTGTGTAAAATTGGTGTAAAAGCGGAATAAGAGTAAAAGCATCAAACAAGGAACACTTAATCCTCACTCAAAGCAAAAAATTAAAAGAACTTGTATATATGTAGCTATAGGTACTTATGACCTTAATTGGTCCATCCGATACTATAATTTATGTTAATGGTCGTGATTGGAGGTCGTTGTATTATATATGTAAGCACGTAGTAGAGTACTATGTAATTTAATAGCGCTCGGTCTTACTGCGTTTTAAATAATCCTGATGATTATTTTATTGGATAACATCGTGAATTGCAGATCCGCGGATACCAGAGACGGGAGCGCAGAAAAACAAATCCAACTATGGGTGGGACGAGTGCTGCTACTGGTACTGCGAAGGGCGTCTATGCTACCAGTGCGAGTCGCGACTAAGCGAGGCGCCGCGGCCCGAGGCGGAGCGCTGCGCGCCCGTCGACGAGCGCGTGCCCACCTGCTCGGTGCCGTACCAGGCGCCGCCGACCGTCTCGGCCGCGCGCGCCCCCGTCCGCGCCTCCCTGGCCCTCTTCGCCGCGGCTCTGGCACTCCTCGCCGCGAACTCACGGACCCACTGGACAGCCCCCAGCCATCTAGTGAATGTGCGCGATTCGAGGTTATAGTTTTACGTTCAAGTGCGACGCATCTCCGCGTTCTGCGATCGCCGAACTACGATCAGAACTTCTTCTAGTACTGTACTTATGATAATAAATTACGCGCGGTTACGAGATCAATGGTCCTCGCGGCTCGCGGCCCGGGGCTCGGCGCCGACTCGCGAGCGCGACGCTCGTACTATAGACTGTAAGTGAATATTCGTGTCCGATTGCTCGATACACCCGAAACATAGAAACACCAAATGTTCTCAACTTATGCATTTTATCTCGTAAGCCGAAGTTCCGGCCAGTATGTTAATGTTTCCGGCACAAACGACATTTTGCTTTAAGTGAAGATGTTATATTTTAAATAGAGTTTTACAGTAACATCGTTAATAGGCACTTTATAGTTTTTTGTTATTTTTGCTAAACTAGTTTACATAGAGACAGTATTTTAAAAAGTTGATAATTGCTAAAATTAACTGTTTGAGGCGGTTTACCGTAATTGACTCAGCTTAATTACGACACCAATTTTATTTTTTATGTATACGTATTTTAGAAACATCAACATTTTACGATATAATTATACTATTGGTACGTGAAATACATTTAAGCAGATTCAGCTCCCGACGGCTCCATCTATATATGTGGCAATAATATTGCTGATACCACTAGTGAACACATTGGAAGGTCAGTTTAACCTTCCATTGTAGTTAAAAGATTGAATTTTGCTATACTTAGATTGTAAGTAGGCACGTACACACGAATGGCATTGTGAAGAACTGAAATCTCTCTTGTTTAGCTCATGGCGATTATAGATAAGATAACAAATGAATTGGTATCAGTTTTGGATGTTCTTTTACTAATTTTGCATATAATAAATGGGATAGTCGGGTTAAAACGGCCGCGGGGTTTAGTACGGCGGAGCGTTTAGGCGGCGCTCGCAGCTCGGAGAGTGCCAAATTTTATTTGTTATTGATAAAAAACGGAAGACAGTTGCGCTGCCTCAAGCGCCTGCCGCCGCCGCACTGCCGCGACGGGCACAAGGGAGAGATCATCGAATGATCAGATTACTGCACTGGATGCAGCCGTATCACCTATATAGATAGATAACATATCGAGATACATTTATTTACGATGCTTTTGCGATTAAAATTAAAAGCGGATTTACCTACTCGCATACTATCTATATAAATTCTATATATTGAGCACCATGACTCTCTGATACATTCATAGAAACATACAATTTCTTATAACGCATCACATTGTTGTGTATAATACAATTCAATATCCGTTCTGAAATTGAAAAGCATTGATAAACATTTGCTGATCTCTTCCTTGACAAAGCCGCAGTCTGCCGACGTCTTTACAACCTGGGCTATATAAAATTATTGATTAAAGTAATCTAGGAATAATTAAAAGTAGTTGTTGTTTTGTAAGAAGTAAAATACGACTAATAATACATATAATGAAAGTTATATGTATAATATCCGTCTTATGAACTATCATTCAAGTATGTATTGCCAGATGTATCATGGTTGAAAATAATTTTTATAATGAATTGATTTATAATATATATTATTGTATATGTACATTATGTGGAGTATATGGTAATGGTAAAACAAACCTCAACACGGGTAAAGGTCTGATAATGATATTTGTTATTTTTTTTAATTTTGAAAATTATTGAGCGTCGTTGAACATAATGTGATCGATAAACAAAATATAAATAATGGTTATTAAGACTTTATTGAATGGATATTTGTTGAAAAAAGTATCCTCTGGTGGGGTATGTAGTTGTTGTATTCAAATGATAAATGATAATAATATTAAGTAAGTTATTTTTTACGTTTTTTATCGTGTACATATGTCAAAAACGGTTTGTTGTTTCCATTCCCGTACTTAATCAAAGTCACTACAAAGGTGCTAAAGGTCTATTAATGCTTTTTAGATGTTTAATTTGTTCGTTGTCAACCTCCAGTCGTACCTCCAGGTGCGCGTGCACAGCGCGCGCGGCACCCACGCTCCGTGGCCTGTGTTCTGTCCTGTGCGCTGCGCTGTGCGCGCTCCTTGCCCTGTCTCGCTCTTTCACGACTGGTTACATCCTTTATTTTTCTCGATCATCGGTTCCTCCCCACGCTTAAAATGCGTCTACGATTCCAAGTTATAGCTACTCATAAGTACAAGTTATCAATAATGCTGTCTTGTATCTTTAGCTATTGACGTGTTATTGTAAAATGTGTGGCCACTTTTTGCTGTCCATTTTGATTTTTAATGCAGCGAGAGCATGCGGCGGTTGGATGAGTCCTTAGCCATGCAGTAAGAGAGACGTGTTTGCATAGGTACTTAGTTTATTGTTCTGAAAGTGTTTAAGCTACTTTTGATTTCAACTTGTGAAACATGATCTATAGACAATTGCGAAGGGACTCGGATATAAAGTATTGAGCCCTATTTTCCTAATAGATACCCCTGGACAAGTGATTTTCTACAATGGATAACACAATAGAATAGAATAAAAACATTGTACTGTAACAAAAAGATACGATGTTAATTTTCGTTACCTTATTTCACATAAGCAGGTACCTACATACATTCGTTAATTTCTATTCAGTTCTATTCTTATAGAGTTTACGAATGTGGAACTTGACTTGTCTAGGAGGCATGTCTATTGTCTAGGGAACTCATCTCCCAGGCCTTAGTTATATTTGTGTAAAAGAATAGGAGCATCGTTTGTTTAAAAAACGGAATTTACACCATACTTCATATTTCCATATTAGATGCAAATGGTATAATCAAGTTCACTTTAATCTCAAATAATAAAGTGTTTCAAAATCATACCTAGTAATAGTCTCTTCAAGAGGATTTAACATTTAGGTGTTAGAGTTTGATCATTTATAAAGTTCAAAGTCGATTGTTCGTAGTAGGTATTTACACCTAATATAATTAAAACTTATTAAAGATATCACGGACAAACTTTCATCACTTTTAAAAATATGTTTTCTAAAGTTTATGAGTTCTAAACACATCTCTAATCATAAAGCTGATACCTAAATAATATATTTTTGTTTCCTGCTGTAGTAAGAGACTTGTTCACGGTTCAAATATATGTATGTAATAAATTATATCATGGTGTCTAAAGTTTAGAAATAGAAAATGAATTACTAGGATCTTAAATTTATTGGATCAATTTCGAGCACTCGTTAAAACTTACACATTGACCGTAAATTCCTTCTTTATGGATGTTCCTACTCTTAAATCTCGATATCTTCACTTATTCACTATTCTATATTCGAGTAGATCAAAAGACCAAAAGAAAGGAGTTCGGTTAGAATGTTGTTCGTACGTATATACACGCCCTTGTTTAGTAGTGAGTCCTTCTGTGAGTTACGCTGCAATCTGTGCTTTCGAGAAAAGGAATTGCAATATAGCGAAGAAAATTAATTGTAGACCAAAATGGAGAGCAACAAAGAAGGAGGAAGCTTTAATTGATTACTTACATGTCATGTCAACTGATATTTTTATCTAAAATGATTTGGTAGGGACACAAGGTTAGCAATAATTCGTAGTGTATAACTGATTAAAGAGGTAGTTTTCCACTGTTAACTATGAGTCCTTTGACCTTTCTACTGCACCGCGACCCAGCCATGTGGCCGGATGCCGACGGAGCGGTGGCGCGGCGTCTGATGCGGGCGCGGGCGCGGGCGCGCGCACTCTGCAGCCTGCGTCCGCTCTGCACCCTGCCCGCGCGGCCGCTTCAGCGCCACACGGGGCGCACACGGGGCGCGCTCTCCGCTGCAGACGTCACGTTATATAGGTACGATGTACCGTTCCCTAGGTTTACTCTATCGGGTATATTTAACGTTTCGTTAAACGTTTAATGATAGGGTGTACGTTATGTTTTTTATTACTATACGTATGTTTTGATGTACATAATAAAGTGTAAATGTATAACGCACAAATAATATGAACAAAGATGCTGAGAATGTAAAGCGGTGTACGAAACCTTATGTATTTAGCTATAAACTATATCTGGGGAGTAATTGATTAGGAATATGAATGTCACACTTCCCTTGCTCCGTCGGCTGCGTAGCTCTCATTATTGAATTTAAGACGTTATTAGGAATCTGTACATCATTGTCTATTACTGTTCAGTTTCAACCACTATTTCTATCGTTACCCAAATACTTCTTTACCGGTGGAGAATTTCAATTGAAGTGACATTTCATTTCTTTAAAAAAGCTGCGAAAGCAACGTTAATAAGATGGTCCTTGTATACGGTCCTCATAACTAATTAGATACTAAATTATTGTCTCAGAAAAAATAATATTGATGAAAATTTTACAGAATAAAAAATTGGCAAGAATTGAATAGAAAATATTGTTTTTTTTTTTATAAAAAACGGTTCATAGTTTTTGAAAACTTCAATTTAATGACTCCATCGATATCTGAATATAGAGCAATAACTTCTATTCCGTTCAGTTATCAGCACGGTTCACGACTTAAACTTCAGTATAAGTTACTTTTAACTGCGGCCAACTAAAGAGCAGTTTGTTCAAGACGTATAAAAATAAGTGTCTATGATATTAGTTTATACAGATAGCCAACTGTCACAATTACGCACAAATTGAGCAGAGAAATCGCTTTCGAGATCGACTAATAAAGCGTCTCGGCATTACAAAATATTAGATAAATACATAGATTATTGTCCTACTCCGTAGATTAATGTAAGGAAAACACCAATAGGTAGCCAAAAGTCTACATTCAAAATATTCGATGTTTAGGATTCTACTATATGCAATATGCACTTTGCCAAATGTGTCTAAGACCACGTCGACTCGTATTCCTGGTGTTAACTTATTTTTTAAACCCGAAGTCCGGTCCGTCAGGCCGTGCGGCGGTGTCGCGAGGATCTCGCCGGCGAGCGAGAACACGCGGCCGCGCCGGGCCGGGGGCCGCGGCAGCCTGACCCGTTCCCAGTTCCATCAGGGTCACATTACTCTTTCTTTGGGAGCGGGCCGAGCTGTCGTCAGTGGGCCTCGGAAAAATTGTTAATGTATTACTTCTGTTACATAAGTGTAATTGTTTAATTTATATGTAATGCTAGACATACCTAAATAATCTACGGCGAAGAGTTGCGAAATACCAGACTTGGATCATCTGTTAGTCATATTGTTGAAATAATTGCATGATTGTGCGATCCGAGTTTGGTCATGACCGGCTTACACGGTTACAGTGAAATTGAACTTGGCGGTATTAAAAAATATTATACAGATTATATAAAATTATAAATAAGTTAAATTGATGAATTTACCAGCTTGTTTTGTTCGCTATATTGATACTATGTCTTTACTTATAGGTAAAACAGATTTAAATCATACTTAACAGCAATTAGAACAAAATACTGTATGTCAATAGCACAAAAAACCCAAGTGACAACGAATTATGTACCTTTTATCTTCATATTTTGTATTAACCTATTTTTCTATACAATAGTGTGCTCTCAATATTGTGTACTTTCGATATTTCTTTCACATTTTGATTTATAATTCGGGACTAATTACAAAAATGATTCTTTATCAACGATTTAACTCAATCGAGCAAAGTTACAACTACTTGTCCTCCTTTCTCCCAGTTATTGAGAGGATATACGGTTTATGAAATGTGCCTACATTATAAATAAGTATTAATGAACAGAGCTTGGGTCTAAGACCTCACTCACATACTGTCGATGTGAACCCATTCTATTATCCTTCAATTCCAAGTCAGAGGTCAAAGTGATTTGGCAATAACTCGAGATTAACTGCCATTTTAGTCATGGTTTGCTACCGTATTAAAACAGACTAAGTATAAATGTAAATTCTGGTGCATCCTACACAAATTGCTGTTTTATTTTCATAATTATTGTATTTTTATTAGTTAACCTTCATATTTTAGTAACCTCTTAAATTATTTTTTCTGAAACGATCTCTTTAGGTAACATTGGATCATTCCATCTCTACGCCGATTAGATGTAATGATACAGGTTTATTGTATTCGCACTCCATGTAGGTACCACGGTAGCCCTAGCGTATAATATTGCTACAGCGTGCAGCGTGCAGCGTGCAGCGTGCAGCGTGCAGCGTGCAGCGCATCACGGCAAGACCGCTACGCCGCCGCCGTAGAGTTAGATTCGTCTACAAATAATCTTTGCTAGATGGTAAATCATTATCGAGAAGTACACAATAGTCGAACTTTTGCCAAATCACCTACAGAGAGCTCTTTATAATATTATATATAAACAAATTAAGCCAGCACCTATTTTGGAATATTTAGAAAATGTGTTTTAGATTATTTACATGTTTATGTGTATTTATCTAAGTTGAACGTACCATTTCAGTAAGTAGGTATCTGTTACAAAAACAGCCAGTAATGATAACAAAATAAGTTCTTACCTATAAGAAGCATAAATTAATTGGTACTAACACTGCCAAACCTAAGGATACCTAGTTTCTTTCGTTGGCGGCGTTTATTTGTGCATGCTGGTGAACTTTTCTTGGTATTTATTTTAAATGTGATTTTATTAAGGAATCCCAATAAAGTTGTCAACGGAACAGTTGAACTAGGTAGCCAAACTGTTTATAATGTAATTCATACATCTAAATTCACCTTATCACGCCTGTATTTCAGCCGGCAAAGTGTTTTTTAAAAGCGACACATTACCGTACTCATAAATAAGATGGCTATTGCATGAAACAACAAAAAAGTACGAACTTGGCCTTGGCAAATCTCCAATTGTTTTGGAAGATGGTTAGTAGTTAAGATACAATTGTAATTAAAGTCTTATGATGAATCAGATACATATTCGTGCGTTATTTGAAATATTGATACATATGACGGCCTTTTTATGGTCCAAGTTACTACAACCCCGAAGATATTATCTTTGTACGTTTGTAAACAATACAGAAAGCTAAAAGTCAACTATTCTATATGGTGTTTATTTCCAAGCCACAAATGTGTAGAAATTTATTTAATTCACGTGTTTGTTCATAAATTAGTATAAATATAATGTATGTAATTAGTGTTGTTTCCATTTTAATATAAATGTTTTGCGTTTATTTGATAGACTTATGTTAAATCTAGATATGTTACGGTATTACCTAGGAACAA
Organism: Polylopha cassiicola; assembly: GCA_038024825.1. NCBI lineage: Eukaryota > Metazoa > Arthropoda > Insecta > Lepidoptera > Tortricidae > Polylopha > Polylopha cassiicola. Next base: position 6,435,642 of record CP149045.1, read on the forward strand.
TATTCATGAATGTTTCGTTATATTTGAACAACGGTATTTGTACTGACGTTTTGTACCGGTTCCTTCTGATCAGTGTAGGTACTGAAAATATTATTCCTCCAAACGTTATTTCTATTTAAAGTCGCAGCCACAATCCCTTTATTCTTAATAAGTTCTAGATCATATAAATATATAACGTCTTACTGCGAGTCAGAGGTACTCAATTGGAATAACAAATCTACTTTTATTTAGTTTGAATAAAACGTACCTACCAATTAAAATAACACTTTCAAGTATTAATAAAAAGATGTGTCTGGAGGACCGCACTTAACCATAATTTTAATCTCTATCTATATAATATCATTAAAGATGCCTAAAAGATAGTGAGAGAGGTAGCGTAGTATAAAATGTTACTCTTAAATCTCGTAATTAAAGCCGTACGCACAGGTTGGCGTGCGCGCCCGCCAGCCGCGGCCACACTGCCACAGCACGCGGGACTCCGATATATTGATATGATCTAGGATGTGTCGTAGGTGTTTCTCGAGTAGTGATCGTGTTCTAAGGCTTATGTTACGCCTTCTAAGTGGTTATAACTCTGTAAGCGTGCGATGAGGAGGCGTGCGGTGGCGAGCGAAACGCGCGCAGCGCGGGGTGCGTGTCTACGCCGGACGAGCGAAGTCCGCGCGGCGCCGCGACGCCCCGCGCCTGTTGCCTAGTGGTTACCGCCTAGTGCCTGACCGCCGACTGCCGACACTGCCAACACTGCCGACGCCGGCCGCCGCGACTAGAGTCGTTGCCGGGCCGCTGCCGCATGTAGGTAGACATCGTTCGACACTCGAAGTAAGATTAGTCACGTTCGATTGTAGACAGATTTTGAAATTAATATTATTTGCATTTTCCTAAGAGTTAAAACGATTGAGACAGTAGGTCACACGACCGTGTTATGATGAATTGTGGAGATGTTTATTAAAGAATACGTTTATGAAAATGGAATAAAAACGAAAAATATTGTCATATAAACTTGTAATTACTAAAGTAAGAGGAATTTGTAGATATAAAAATTATTGGAGAACCAGAAAAACGTTAAATAAACCAATTAAAAATACAAAATGCGACTTTTTATTTTCTCCTACCTTGTCAATGTATCATTTCCTCTTAAGATTAAAACTATTCGATTACCATGTCATCGTGAGTTATACTTAAACAGAAGGTCTATATAATGAAAAACTGCTTCAATTATTAATTTTAATTACAAAAAATATCGCTTACATCAATATCACACTCGTACTTACATCATCTATTTATAATAGGTATAAAAACTATGACTTGCATTAAATTATCGTTCTCGTAACAATATAAAAGGATGCATTCATCATCACAGCTTGGCGTTCGCTATACACAATATACCGAACCCTGACAGGCACACAAGACACGATCACACGGCGGACATTGTTCCGGTGGTCACTATGGGCTCTTGCTGGTCGCGATACACTAGTCGGCGGACTGGTGTAATGTATCGCAAGGTCACTGGGTGGAAATAATTACAGTCAGTAATGATCATTCATCACTAAAATGCAAGCGCAGCACCGTCGCTAGAGCCACCGCGGCGATGGTCAAGGACGGCCGGGTGCTCGCGACTCCATTCCCACCATTCGCGTCCTCTGGATCTGTAATCGATGTTCTGTTAGCACAATGACGAACATTAACACCCTAGTTGGTACACCAAGGACAAAATGTTTTGTTATTATTTGTCGTTCGTGTACATAACACAGCTAGGGGTTTGGAGTGCAAGTGCTCGAGTGCTGTGCACTATTGTGGAGTCAATAAACAACAAAGTATGTAATAGTCAATACATTAACAATTTAGATACGGGAACATTACGACGAAAGATGATTAGAATGTTATTAGATAAGTTCAAGCATAAAAATGAAAGTGAATGATTGATCACCGTAATCTATAAGAAATCGCTATAGTTATTTTATGAAATAAAATAACTTGTAATGATTTCATCGCCATTTTAAATCTTTTACAAAACCCACGGTTATTATAAAAGGAGAGACACTCATTAAAATTGTTTTATTTCATATTATTTCAGAACCATACAATAATAGAATCCGATCTGCGACGAAACTAAGTAAGAGAAAAGTGAAAACGACATACGATAAATAAAAATGAAAATAAAAATAAACCTACAGATGCGGTTGATTGTCGTCGCGGCGGAGAGCATCGTGCCTCCTACAATACGAAGCGGCTCGTGGCCGGTCAAAGATACTACAGTCTAGCTCCGCCCGACTGAACGGTGACCACTGAAACATTAACTTGCATTTAGCAAGGAATCTTTAGGTACCGCAACCGTACACCTCAACCAACTACTAACTACTCTAATTAATACAATTTCTATAAGATATATATATATACAACGGATAAACTCAAATCATACTTCACTCATGCATAGTTATTTCGTTATTAGGGTGCGCTTTCAAAAATACTAATTTCTGATAGTCGGATATATTTAATATCTATATTGCAAAATATTTTTATTCATTAAAGTGCGAGTTGTAGTCAATGTCATGCACATTTCAATATTTTTTGTTAGTCACATAATACTTAAGTATTTTAATGAAGTTTAAATGACATACCTACTTAATAAAACACTTTTATTGGGGAGGTATGTACTCACGCCATCTAATATTATTGTTAATAAAGTAAAACACAAACGTGTATTTCAATTTATCGTCAGAGTGCATCAGTCACACTTGATAAATTAATAAAAATCTAACCTTCACAAAACTCGTAGATAAATGTACAAATTTGGATACAGACGGTCGGGATCTGTTCAAAAACGCAATGTTACTACTACGCTACTGGCTTGGTCACAGTATCTAGAAATTGATGCATCCCTAATTATTTTAGATGTAATTATCAATTATTGGACAATAACCCATTTCACTTTTTGTATATTTCACAAAAAAAAACGGTAAGATATTCTTAATCGTTATAGGTACCTAAAATTCCGTTAAAACTACACGTGTAGTTAAATGATAACAATTACTTCGGAACTTCGCAATTCTAGTGATAATAAATTTTCAACAATAATTTAGAATACTACTAAAACAATGATACATATAACTAAACGCGATGTTTTGTCTGCAAGCAAGCTGAGCTGAATCCCATGCAATCTACCAACACCGGCAAAGAAGCAAGCATCCATAAGTCTACCATGCAAAAACATGCCATCGTGAATGAATTTGAACGTACAGGCGGCGCGTGACAAGCTGGCCGGTACTAAAATCACCGCTTATTCCTATAATCTCACTGGTATTCGCATATATTCTCTTATGTAACTAATTGAGTCTTTGTTCTTTATGCAATTTCTCTATGTACAATGTTCAGGATTGCTCCGCCGAGGCTATTTCCTGAACCAGAAGAATGATCTGGGAGCGGATGATTTTACACCTAGAAAAATAAAATACACAAACACACACATCGAAACGTGAACAAGTACACCACATTTAGTAAAACAAAATTTAGTTAAATAAAAATAATACACCTGGTGCAACGTACATGAGTGAGTACACAAAACAATTAAAGTGATTTATACGTGTCTTTTATATATTTTGCTACTAGTCAAAAGTTACATTATTAACGTCTAAAGTGTGCACAACAAAGTGAATAATAATTAAATCTGTGACTTTGTAACAGCTATTAAATATCTAGGTGTCTTGTTATTTAATTTTAAATACAAAAATTGTGTGATGTTTAAAATATTTTGTTGAATAAGTACATAGTACTTATTTAAACTGTGCTGAAATGTCGGCAATGTGGCAAGAAACTTAAAGATTTATTTAACCTTTTCGCCGCCACGCAACAATACAAAACGCTGAGCCTGTGACGCCAGAACAAAAACAAGCATTCGAGATCGAGAAACCATAGTGACTTGGAAATGGTGTATCGATATTTAAATAATTCCTCGATAATTATATCCAAAAAGTCGAAGAAAGGTCAAAAGAATAATACAATAATGTTGTTACTACATGTTCATTGATTATTAACCTTATTAAACAACATTAAATAATGAAAAGATCAAAATATTTGCATTATTTACAGTACAGTTAAGTGACGACAGTCACCACACTATTCCCGCGATGACGTCACGCGTTGTCGGCACCGGCCGACCCGGGCTTTTAGGTACTGCAAATTGCTTTGATTCTAGAGATGTGAAACTGACGTTTTGGCAGGGAGTCCAAAGAAAAATCCTACACATTCTTTAGCAACAAACCAATTATAAAATGCAGTACCTAGGTACCTAGATTTCTTACAAACAAAGTTTTTAAATAAATTCCGATAATTATTTAGGAAGTACAAATAGCATATAGTCGGCATTTTCCAGGAATTCGTTTGAAATACCGCCTGCACGTGCGGTGTGCTTTACATATTTACTAAGAATTCCTCACAAAAATTAAGCCTATTGTTATTGCTAATGAGTGTTTCAGGTAGAAAGAAACATTAATATAAAAGGGTCATTTCTTTACCTGAATGTAGTCGTTTTCTATTTAACAAAGACCCTATTTGGTTGCCTGTGCTTTAGATAAAGTAACGATAGGTTTGTAAATATTTAATATACATAATTACCTAAACTAGAACACTTGTCTCGGTTGCTCGTCGAACTACTTCATTATAATAATTGACAGAGGTATACAGGATAAAAATTGGAGTAATATTTTCGTTTGTTATTTACTTGAACGAGCCGATCTCAGGCATGACTGGTCGTGTATAGCCGCGGGACTAATTTAAATAAGTGTTCAAAATATGCTGTAAAATATATTTTACTATTCCCATTTTGATTAATTAATCGCATTCAAGTAAATTAATTAGTGAACTTACAATTATAGAACTACACATTTATAAATTCACCTACATTAAAATTTTCGTAACGTGTATTGCAACAAACAAAACACAGTTGGTGACAGCACTACGCCGCGGCTATCGCCGACTAGGGCTTCAGTACGGGCTGTATTTGCTGCATTTTATCAAGGCGCGCAAAAATGTTTATTTATTCAATTATATTATATAGTATCACGTTTATGTATAAAGTTTACGGTAATGTAGGCTTTAAACAATAATAAAAGTTCATAATTTGTATACTAAACCTTTAATTTACTTATAATTTTCGCCTCTAACTTTCAGTCGGCACGGGCCGACGAGGCGCTAGTGGTACTGCTTTCTGTAGTCGGTAACTACCGACTGGGGCGGTGAAAAGGTTAATTAGGTACTAGACACGTCTAATACTGTAACTGAAAGATTATTAGCACATTGCCGAAGGTAGGTTCGCAGGTGCCCGGAGGCCACGAGTTGTAGAGAATCCCAGAACTCCATGGTCTGTAATATTCCCTGGACATGCTCATTGCAGTGAGCTCATTGCCGGCGCCACATCGTTCGCGTACGTTAATCAGTGGTTAAAAGCATTATTGAGCATAAACATCAGAAAATGCATGATGTGACCTTCATATTTTAATAGGTTACAGCAGGAGCGTTACTTCATGTTTATGACAACAGCTGCTTAAACATTTTAACAAATGCGAATGATGTTGCAAGCATTAGTTTGTTTATTAGTAGGTAGTAGCATTTAAAAAATATATTAGTATTTTTAAATAAGACACGCCTTTGATATTAGTGTAAACCTGAGAATATGATTAGTAATGAGTGCGTTGATTGATATTATAATGTAGTAGTATAAACCTATAAATTGAAATAAAATCTATTAGACACATAGAAATAAATTCATAACCACACCACAGGAATAATAAAAATAAAATTTGAAGTAAGAGACAAGTATGCAAAAAGTAAAATAATGGAATGAGTGAGAATAGGTACATAGAAAAAAAACAACAAAGACAAACAAATAATAAACAAGAAGATAACAAACACAAAAGCGCATCGGCTTCACTTTAAGAATATTACACTGAGGAGATCTTAATTTAAACCCAACAATAATTAGGTATTTCAAATTAAATATTATGTTGTCAGACTTCTTTCTCTTTTTTTATTTTATTCCGTGGCCGGGGACCCCGAACCTACCTGCGTCGAACTTTATATCGCCGACGTCATCATCGGAGACTGAGTTGAGTGAAAGCCGCGCGTTACCTCCCACAGTGCCGCGCGGCGCGCTCGCGCATCCGAGCCACCAGTACGCCGTGCTACGCGGGAACGCTGGATTGTCGGAGTCCACCTGGAAATATTACTTTTTGTTATAAAACAGGCCTCCATATAAACAGTCTCCACACAAGAACTATAAAAATTGGGGAACTCCTCCTTATACTTATTCACGTCATCCAACGTTAAAAAATAAACGAGTAGATATTTCCATACTCGATACATCATTGGACATAATTACCTGTATCATTAACACTTAACAGTACAGATATTAAGAAAAAAACGGCGTATGAAAGTAAGCCATCATGTTGATATACTGTCTATCTTTTAATACAGGTTTAACGTGTCTCCGGTCCCAGTCATTTACTAGCCAACAAATTTTAAAATAAAATTACGTGCATGATGAAAATATTCATCATAAAGAGTACTTACGCTGAATGTTCTGTCATTAAACCTCCAGTATTGACCAGACTTGAAGAAGTAAGTATAACCATTAGTGTACTGCAGAGCAGCATTGATATTGTCCGGAATGCCTTCCCAATTCGATAGAGGTTTGGGATATGTAGACTTGACCGGGGGGCGCTGCGCTGGGTCGAACCTCCAGAACTTCGAGCCTTTGTAGAAGTAAATCTTGCCATTGCCCGACCAAACAAGAGCGGCATCCAAGTTGTCAGGAATACCAGTGAAACCTGAAAACAGTAAAATGTTTAATATACTTATAGATTTTATCCAATCTGTCAAATCTAGATTAAGTAGGTATTATATAAATAGTACCTTCGCTAATTTCTTTCGGATAATCGCCGTCCATCTTCTGACCGTTGTACCTCCAGTACTTGGATCCCTTGAAGAAGTACGTTTTTCCATTTTTGTAAGTGAAAGCGGCGTCTATGTTCCCGGGCAGGTTGGGCCAGGCGCGCGAGATCAGGCGAGGATACCCCGCGGCCACGCCGTCCTCAGTTAATTTCCAGTAATGTTCACCTGATCGATCAAAATTGCTCATAAGTATTGGTATTTAGCTCAAATGTTTGTACGGTTGTAATTTAACAATTGTTGACAATTATAATAAAAAAGATTAGGTAGGACGTCATTACAAAATATGCATCGAAATCGTTTGATAGATACCTACCAAGTACCTACCTTTCTATGGAATTTAACATTATGGACTGGCTTAGTTTTTATTATAATCTTACAAATATATGCTTGGGGCCTGTTTCACAACTTCCAAGTTTCTCACGGGTACATACTCGTACCGCTATATTATTATTTAGGTAGATATATGACGCTGGCTGTAGGTACTCGTATATAAGTTTTTTCCATTCAGTATTTGTAGTAATTTAATAAATTAGGAAATTAGGTATTTGGAGGTTAAACAACATTTTTAACTGTTAGAAAATGTCAAAAAAATCAATTATAAAATAGAATGTAAAATCATTACCCTTAAAGACAAAAGTAACTCCATCGGCAGAATTGAAGATGGTATCGATGTTGGGGTCAGCACAGAGCGCGGGGTCCTCCGCGGACGGCTGCTGCGTGGTGGCGCGGGGCACCGTCGGCACCGGGCCCACACCGCCGATGTCTGTCTGCGTCTTACGCCCGTACAAAGTCTGTAAAGAGAAATCAGTAGGTACGTAAGTACATTTTGATTGAGGTCCAACTAGGTCAGGTATTAAAAATCTAAAAATAATGATTACTACCGTCAGAAAACCAAGAAGTTATCGCGTTCATGGACAGGAGCACTGGAAAGAGGGCGGTTTGTCCATTGCGATTATTTTTGGGTATAATCATGAAATGTGTTGTTTAGTTTTCTTTTTTAAACACATAGGCATCTAAAATCATTGTATTGAATTTTATCTGTCTTTAAAGTGAGAAGTACTTGCACATGGTGTGCAGTTGTTTTCTTTTACCTGAATCCCCTGGATATCATCCTGGTCCAGTTGGAAGGCGGGATCATATCCTCGGTAGAAGGGTGCCATAAGGGCAGAGCGCACGTCACTATGCGACAGACCCAAGGAATGTCCGAACTCATGGGCCGCTACCTGGAACGTAAATAAAAAAAAATATGTATAAAGTAAATTAATTGGCCGCTCTTAAAAAATATATATTTATTGGATATATTATATTATGTTTTAAAGACTAACAGAAAAATAAATGTATTTTGGTAGTTTCCTTAAAGATAACTAAATTTTAAAGTCAGTATATATTATATAATATACTGACTTTAAAATTTATCAGTATACAGTGTATATATTCGACTAAAGCTGGTAGTTGGGTACTAGTGACAATTCCTTACCTGGAACAGGTTAGTTCCCCTTCTGGAGTTAATCGACCACATTTCAGCGTCATCAAAGTGTGCGTCACCACCATAAACCTAAACAAACACATATGAGTGTAGTACGGAAATATTGTTACCTACACGTTGCATATATACAGGCTGTGGAATTATAAAAATATACGCAAACCAACTTTTGTATTGAAAACATTAGATGGAGTTTTTTGGGTAACTGATTATCGACAATACTCCATCAAATTCGAAATCGAAAACATTATGTATTATTAACTAATTTTATACTTCCAAATAATTCTGCTTTTGGACTAAACGGCTATTTTGAAGTAGGTAGTATAGTAGGTAGATCATTATTCTTTTCATTTACGAACAGTGCCCACCCTTTGTAGTCGGAAATGGAAAATTTGTCTATAATAAGAATCAACAATTATAATTTCATGGCTCGCGCTTTCATTTGTTATACTGCAAAAGGTTATTTCCGTTAGATTTCTCTATTTTTATATCATAAAATAATTACACAATGACAAATATACCACGTTGTTATGTTTTTGTGTAATGTACTTACAGGAAAGTAGGCGTGGGCAAGGGTGCCACCAGGTCCGTCGAAAGGATCACCGTCACCATGCTCTCCCTTTTCAAACCTAAATATAACAAAACCACAATAAAAAAAGGCAATCCCATTACAGTTATTTACTCGTATCTACCGAGTGGATATCATTCAATCGCTTTTATAATGGTAACATTAGTTACGCAAGAGAGATTAACATAAAATGTCAGGAAAAACGCGTTACATTACAACTCAAATACTTAGTCACAATGTCGAGTTTATTGTTGAAAAATCAATTCAGATGCCTGAGGAAATAGTAACAAAAATATGGCTTGTCAATATTCATAGAACTAAGGACCTATATGAGCATAAAAGCCAAGTTACAAGTATGAAGTAAGTTTTGAAATTGTCAAATCATGATCTCTGTGTTCCGTTTGAAATGATTTCAAGGTTTTTATTTACCTAATTTCGATGTGAACTTGTCCGGAACGCTTTTGCGTGAAGGTGAGGTCGGTGTAGTCGGCCCACACGGCGAACGCTTTGGCCAGCTCGGCGTCCACTTCGGCTCGGTTTAGCCTGGACGGGTACTTGGAGATTTTGTAGGTCAGATTTTTCACACGCCACCGAGATCCTAGTTACATAAAACAAATAAGTATTTTCAAATGCGTACAGTTTTCGAGCAAATGTAGTGTAATAATCGCATCCTTAATTTCGCCTGGCTTGCAGAGTAACCTTATCTATATTTACATTATACATTAAATGTGTAAAAGATTTATAAAGATTAGGTCATTACCCTGTAAAGCGTATCTTTTAGAGCGGCTCTCTCCGAAGCCCACTTTGTCGCGAACACCACAGCGCGGCAATGACATTTCATGCGCGGTTTCGTTGTCTAATTCACCTAAAAATATATTAATAAGCATTAAAAAATGTTCAGGTAAGAAACCAATTTGTTACATAATCAATAAATGTAATTGGATTTTCAATATTTTAGAAAGATTTTGTAGGCTAGCCTGGTATACAGGTAAGTGCAGTTGTTAGAAAAGTAAATATTACCGAAAACAAAATAATAATACTTAAGAATGTAGGTACATAATAGGCAAATAGGACTACCTACATAAAACATTAGAGTACATATTACAAGTATAGTATGGGTTTGATTTGGTGGTACTTAGTGACTCGTCCGTTGTGATTATCTCTCAATAACAATAATAAGGAAAACCTGGAGACAAAACTTTAACGTATTGTTGTAGGTAAACCGAAGAATATAATTAGTTACCAAACACAATTTCCATTTAACTGACTTGCGTCAATTAAGTTATCTCTTCACTTCGGGGGGTACTTCTTTGCAGACTAATTATAATTCTCGTGTGTTCTCTAATAAGTTGTCGAACTGAGTCTACAGTACGACCACGCAGTCCTAATCCGAATCAAACTCGTGCGAGGACTCTTAATGCATAATGTATTAATGTGCGTCCAGTCTGCGTTATTTGCTTACATAATAACTGTTCATACCAATAAACTACTTCTTCTGTCAAAGCACGTACATGTTTGTAGAGGATTGAAGTGCTTGTTCACATAATACTATGGTATTTAAGTAGCCATACTCTATGTTGATTAGCGTGGTCATATTGGTGATGTGTGTTTCGTGACAGTGGTAATGAGAATGACCCAGGACTAGTAAATTGCACAGCGAGAGCTAACAACCGACACACGTACCTAGCTAGTATCTTCCACGGGCCGCCGTCACAAGGTCAAGGTGGTACGGATGTGGGTTACCATTACATTAATTACGTCAACTCTTGCAATCCAAGAAATGCATGGTCACGCATGCGAGTCATACAGCAATTTTCTGTAGACTATGCGGAATGACACACACATTTAATGTAATGATAAATGTTGAAATCAATACATCTACTTAGATTTATGAGACTGATGAATGTAAGTATCTAATCAGACACCAAATATATCAGTTTTTGAAGTGACTTGATCGATGAATCTAAATGAAATTTCATAAGCTTTTAGGAAAGTATAAAATATATACCAGTTGCATTAAGCCCAGCGAAGCTCTGGAACTCGGCTATGGCGCGGCGCCAGGAGCTCTCGTCCATGATGTGTCCACTGGAGGGGTTCCGTACAGATGGGCTCAAGTAACCGTACTGTGCCAGGTACATCTACAAACATATTCAATTGTAGAACAAAATCAGTTACCCAAATCTTAACGATGGTCAATTGACTGCAAAACCGAGCTCTTCTCTATAAAACAAATAAATTGTTAAAATAAGTTACATAATTGACTCAAACTTATGAATTGGTTAAATAATACCTGACCAGTCATAATCAGTGGTTGTGTGGTTGCAAAATAAAATAAAGATTCGCTCTAGCGGGACTGACTTGAAATAATAAATGCTATTTTCAAATTTAATTTAATTCTTTTGCAGATTTCAGTATCATTATTGTTAATAAAATCTAATAGGATTGAATATCGATTCCGGTACATAATAATATCTTCGTTTGAAATTTGAAAAAAATCTGTAGTTGCTCTTGAGAGTATATACCTACCCTGGAGTAAATATTATGTACTACATGTAGGTATATTTAAAAACAATTACAAAAATTCTAGCGTTGCGTCATACTGTAACTTTTTTCCGTTCATTATAACCGTCCACGATGTTAAAATTTTGTTTACGTAGGTATCTAACATAATATTTTTTTATTTGTTTTCTAGCTTAGCTGGGATTCCAGCTATTACTCTTAAAGCGCATGATTTATCGTCACTAATATATAACAATTAAAATTATCGCGCATGATCGCAAGGTTACCAACCCATTGTTTATTGTCAACGCCTTTGATACTGATAACGTGAAGCTGACGTAAATATATAATCCCGTATATTATACATATAATAAGAACAAAGCCATGATCATGCAAACGGGTCAAATTTCGATGACACACCAAGTTGTTTAACCGTCTTATTTAAAGTAGCGCCTACCTGTGAATTGTATTCGTAAATGTCTGTTTTTTAATTATGCTGGGTTCCGTGTGTAGTTGACAGTAGGCTTTATTTCTAATTCGATCGAGCGCAACTGATAGACACAGTACGGATATACATATAACTAACTCATGAGCGACCTTGGGAACTGTGTGCTTGATGCGTGCGGAGCATCGCAATGTTTAAAATAGCTGTTCTTCACTTTGTTACCAGATCAACCTCCCCAAATGGCTTACTCAAAGGAGCCATATAAAACATAAGAATATCAAAACAAAACGTTATACACAAAACTACATACAGACTAAACGAAACCTAGCTAAATCAATTTTCTCCGTCATGTACGTTATTTCATCAAATTCGTTTATTAATTATAAATACTCATAAATTAATCAAAATACATGTAACCTAAGTATACCAATAGACACGTGATCAGAAACCCGACATAAAATTTTATTTTATTAACTTCTATAAAAAGATGCGTTCAAGTGAGATAACTCTTAGCGTACCTACCTATTTTAGTGATTATCTTAGCTTCAGCTTCACATAAATATTCTTGAAGGATAATATTGGGTTTGTAGGAACCTTTAGAGGCAGATAACTAACTGCTTGTTTTGTGTCCCCGCGTTTTTTAAAGTTAGCCTTATTTATGCAAAGTAAAATCGCGGCACGAGATACTATGCCTTTTCTCTGAACTTCCAGGAAAAATCACATTATATGTACCTACACCAAGAGAATCTTTTAGCATTCCTATGTTAAAAATAACGATCCTTAGTACATAAAAAAGAGGCAGCAGGTAAATTGTAATAATTCATTGCCTATTCCTATTCCTTCTGATAACTTGAAGAATGGGACACTGTAACACTGCATCATTATTTGGAGGTATACCGGATGTCCAAGCTAAATTTAGACTTATTTGCTTATAAGCCTTGTTTATTTACTTATGTCCTAAATAAGCTATAGGTACTTGCAACGTATCATCACTGTCGCTTAACGGTCATTAAGATATAAATTGTCAGATGGATACTTTAATTATTTGTAGACAGGCTAATAGATTCATATACTATATAACTTAACTATATAACATAATATATAACTTCTAAAGTAAGTACCTAATAAAAATGTAAAATTCTATGCCCATATCATCTTCGCAAGTAAGTACTTATATATACCATACCAGTAATCAGTATAAACTAAAATATAGGTATATTTTAAATGAATTAAAATTACTTAAAATTACTTATGCCATTGAAAAGTGATTCCAACGTACCTACAGTGAATTAAATTATATTAATATAGTTACGTTAGGTTAAGTGTCAAAAATCTGTTGAAGTTATCGGGGTCAGCACGGGTCATGTATTGTGAATAACGGTCGGATGCTGCGCCCGCGTCGCACATTCGTCGCGGGATCTGACGCGCCATACTAACCTACTGTCCTCCATGCAAATATTTTAACCCACTACTTCAATTACACCTCAAAATAAGTACGTGGGCGTGATCGTGATAACAGTCTTTAATTCGGAAGTATCAGATACATCGATCACCTTTCCACCGCATTGACCAGACAGTAAGTATAAATTAAAAATGTTACCAGACAGGACCAACGGCAGTTAATTGTTCGAAGAAAGTGTTCCACTAACACAGGTTTTGAGGTAATGCGAGGAGCCGTGCTATAAAAGTATCCATTTTATGTTTAGTCATACATTATTCACGGTATTAGTACAGTCGTATTTAGGTAGGTACATGTGCGAGTGACTGCCGCTGGTTTGTGACCACTACAATTCTGAGTCACTAGCTACTTTTTAACGGTAAAATAAGGTAACAAGTCTGGAGGTTGTAATGAAGTGTTAAATATTGACTTTTTGCTAGCCTTCACTGACAAACGATGTAACAATAAAAATAAATATTCATTCGAAATATTATCAGTTCTTCGTGTACTTCCGGTAAAATCCTTTTGTTTGTCGTATGTGTAAGTGGCTGAATCAGACAATGTGCTGTCCAGCCTTACTATTTGGTGACGTCGCAATAAGTCATTGAACTAGTCATTGTTGTTCAAGGTGACAGTAAATCGGTTATCGGTAGATCCTGAAGGCTTGCTAATAATTATAGAGACGAAAAGTTATATCCATTTTGTTGAAAAACATTATGTACTAATAGGCATGAACCTACGTTCTTGCGTAATAATGTGATTTGACCATTCCGTGTATGCGTTGCTATTATGCGCGTACATAACAACGCTCAATAGCCTTCAGTGAAGCAGAGTAGACCGCCAGTTATCTGCAGTTAAACTATTACCATATTACAGTACGGCATGCGGGCATTTAATGACGCCCACCAATATGATTGCGTTCATCATCCCGACACGGTCGGTAATTTACTATATGTTGTGATTGCGTAGAACGATGGAAATGTTTACACGTGCCATATTTACTAGTCAAAGATTACAATAGTTGTATTTCTTTTATTATGTCCTCTTGCGTATTATTGATATGATAGCTCCGACAAGATCGCAAATGTAACATGTTTGTATAATTATGTAGTCAATTATATTCCCATACCAACTTATGTAATTGATAGTAAGTATGATGATATTATAATAAAAAGCAATTATGGTATGTATGGTCTTTGAGCTAACTATCTTATTATGTTTATTTAGTTAAAATTTTATTATGTTACTAAATATTGTAGGTGTAGGTACATTGAGATAATTGTACTTTTTTAAAACCAGAAATTGTCACATGAAACTGCAGTCAATGGTTACAAAAATATGCTTAGTTATCTTTGGGATTAATAATTTAAATTTAATTAATAATGTGACATCGATGACATTACGCATGGCAAGCAGATAGAATGTTAAATAAAATTCATTCGCATAGCTTAAATAGTAAATTGATATACAAGCAAACAAAATCGCAAAGCAAATATTCAAGAAGCAAATAAAGTAATATTATTAAAATAGCATGTTTAAATCAATTCATGAGCAAAATCGAATTCATTAGGTATTTTTATTGTATACGTGGTGCCGCTGATTTCCATTCTTCAGTGATATAGGTACAGAACTACTAGATTTCTCTAATAAAATTAAATTGTGATTGACCCAGCCCCAAAGATATCAAATAACAGATAATTATGCTGCAATATATAGAGAGAAGCAGAAATAGAGTTTTAGTAAGTAGGTACCTATACCTACATAATGTAATCGTCGGATGGTGTTGATGTAGCAAGCCTGAGTCGAGCCCGAGATGCTGCTTAATTAGAAATGTTTTTATCGCCTACGTCGTCACGCGACCCTTTCCAGGAAGAGCTGCTGATATGCCATACACGAATGCCTCGTGCTTATAGTACCTACTCTTGTACTTTAATAACAAATAGTACTAAAGTTGGCTTCTACGATATTTTCAGATACTTGGGTCGGAGTTACCACACAATAACAATAAAATTTATTTAAAGGAAAACAATTACCGTAACGCTTTTGATTTTAAAAAGTTAATAGCGAAGTAAATTAAAAATCCTAACGAATATTGCGAAATGTGACGCTAAGTATGCAATAAAATGGTCCTCGCTATTTATTACCTATTATTGCATTAAGCTCATTGCAATGCTAATGATCTGTTACATAATGACACACGATCCGATGTCTGCATCCCACGCAACCTTCTTAACAGCTTATAACTTACTCATCACATCTGCTTAATATAGGTATTATCTTTTTGTTATTAGGTTTGTTTGTTTATGAAATGGATACCTGTGTTTACCCTTTATTAACATAAAGCAGTTCATTATCTTAATCACTATTCTTGTCTTTATGTAATTCATGTTATAAATGCAAGTATATCACGCAATAGCGTCAAATCTCAATAAATTGACACGTTTTATGCCGTTCGTGGCAATCGAAGACCAGATGAATGCCGAAGGGGTGACTCCACATTTCACTGCGCCACTACTAACTCGTGGACTAGCTAATATTAGCAACAGACTTTGCATAAAATATCTAGATCGAGCAGTAATTTATTACCTTATTGGTATTTTAATGGTGCATCAGATATATTGTACGAACTGCGCACAAGAATGTTTAGAAACACGTGCCAATCAGTTACCGATACATTGAATAAAATTAGAGACCATGCATAATGATAATGTTATCTTTTGCAACAGCATCTCACTGGTAGAGCTTCGATACGTTATCACTTGATGTCGTTCCACGGCAGCTTCTTTTTTCATATTATATAAACTTCGGTATAAAAAAGATGCTCTATTACTTAGCGAGTCATTACGTTACTTTATTTGCAAATTAGTATCGTAAACGGTTTCAGGAATGTTGCATTTATCTATGCGGCGTAAACAAGGAAATATCCGTAAATTAACTAACAAAAAAAATAAAACTATATGTTGTGTATCACGAAGAGGAATTACCAAACA
The DNA here is from genome assembly GCA_038024825.1 of Polylopha cassiicola. Taxonomy (NCBI): domain Eukaryota; kingdom Metazoa; phylum Arthropoda; class Insecta; order Lepidoptera; family Tortricidae; genus Polylopha; species Polylopha cassiicola. The sequence continues at coordinate 6,452,010 of CP149045.1, forward strand.
ATCATTAATTGAATATTTAATTTTGTTGTTTACATTTAAACGATTTATGATATTTTTATTGTAATTTCTGTTTATAGTATTAATCACAAGTCACAACATAATAAAAGTATGAAATAAAAAAATAAATTAAAAATTTAACAAACCCCCGACATAAAAACTAAAAGGCCCTCTAAAAAGTATAACAATAATAAAATCTTAATATTAGTTACCTAAGTATTAATATTCTACAAAGAAAACGTCATGTCGGAGGGACCGCTTTAATTTAGGTACTTACCTAATATTTACAATCTATCTAAACCTACGGTCCCCCCGACATGACGTTTTCTTTGTAGAAATATTAATACTTAGGTAACTAATATTAAGATTTTATTATTGTTATACTTTTTAGAGGGCCTTTTAGTTTTTATGTCGGGGGTTTGTTAAATTTTTAATTTATTTTTTTATTTCATACTTTTTGTAAGTAGGTACTTACCTACGACATATTATTATTTTTAACTAACTTCCATTTCACATGGAATTTCGTAATGTACATGTTATCCTCTTCCATTTGATACCCCACTCGGGTATATTTGTTGACATTGGGCTTACCATTTACACTATTACTCCCCATATTTTTTGAACTACTTAACCGATTTTGATTATGATTTCAATTTTGTAATGTACACGCGATCCTCTTTCATTTGATACCCCACTCGGGTATATTTGTAGACATTTGTTTTTCCATCCCCACTTTCACTCCCAATATTTTTTGAACGACTCAACCGATTTTCATTATGATTTCAATTTTGTAATGTACTCGTCACCCTCTTTCATTGGATACCCCACTCGAGTATATTTGTAGACATTTATTTTTACATCCCCTCTTTAACCCCCCCTAATTATTAAACTACTGAGACGATTTTTATAAAACATAGCTAAGAACACTCCCGACATAAACACCTTTCAAACAAAAAAAACAGAATCAAAATCGGTTCATGCGTTAAGGAGCTATGATGCCACAGACAGACACACACACACACACACACACACACAGACAGACAGACAGACAGACAGACACGTCAAACTTATAACACCCCGTCGTTTTTGCGTCGGGGGTTAAAAATGAAACCTACCGAGTAAGGATGATCGAGTGCAAATTATTTTATCTAAACTGTTACTGCAGTTATTTACATAAAAATAATGATATACCTATCTACCTACTAGATCTCAGAAAATGGTAATAATAGAAAGAAGGAAATATTTAGGTTCATAAGAGTACTCGGATAATGATAAAGGCGGCGGCAGCATCCGCCGGTCCAGCGTCTGGCGACGACGCGTCGCTCTGAGCTCATTCATCCGCACATGCAATGGATAATTGTCCCCGTAATTAGTTTCAATTATGTCGCGATTATGAAAAGATTAAAATAGAATCTATCGCGTGTGAACCACTACTTTTCCGTAATAGAATGTAGAAAATGTTGTTATTTTTTTGTATTGTTAGCCAAGTGAGTCCGCCCTTTGTCTACGGCACTCACGTGGACACGTGCCTGGAGCACATTGTCTTAGTTTTCAGTAATAATAAGTTTTAATCAACTGATTGCCACTAATCATCCTTCGTTCGACACGTGTTGAGCGGGATGTCCTATCATGAGTGAAAACAAATGATCGTTGACGATTGTGATCGTGATTGCGAGAGGTAAGTATGTTGCTGTGTTTTCCGGTGACGAGTCGAAGTTCTTTTTGTTAACCTTCGAATGTACATCAGTTAATGGATATTTAATTGACCGCAACTGACAATTTACGAGAGGAAAAAATGAGTATGAGCTGTGAGTTGTCACGGCAATAGGCGGAGCTGGGTGAGGTGAGCACTGTGTGCTGAACAATGAGCACTGGCGGGCTGAGGACGGCGGCCGTGGCGCGCGTGGCGAAGGTTGCGCTCGCTTCCTGCCTGCGTGACGCGCATGCAGCATGCGGCATGTACGACCACCGCCACTCCGCCACGCCGCCATCTCATCACATGCCGTATCTTTATACCTAACTTTGATTAACATCTTCGCACTGATACAAGCTTCATACTAATTTAGTCATATTCTAAAGGACTGCGGTTTACCTATATTTGCAAACAATAAGAAAATATTTTGTTTTGTTGCTTTCTTGATGGCTGGTTTAGTTTCATTTTTTCAGCCCAGTAGAGTAAGCTGTGTTCGCGTTCATTTGGCAGGACATCATTTGTTAGGTCCATATAGCTATGTAGATACGATAATATGTACCTAGTATTGAAAGTAACGGAAGTCACTACTTTCGACAACGAAGTTTTCAGATTACGGTATTAGGAGGGTGACCGGGTCTCTTTTTGTCTTTGACGATTTGAGGCTGAGGCCATTGTGCGCATGTGTGTCATCGGATCCGCGAATACCTGGCCCACTCTAATATACGGACTCTACAATTGATTCATGCTCATACGCGTCATTGATTTACCGGTTTTTGACATACTTACATGTTTAAGATTTAATTTTTTTTTAGGAACACTATATCTTATATGGAATGGTATAGGTTACCTGTACCCCTGTATCTATTGTCCATGGAGCTGAATTGTTACGGCGAGGAGGTTTGTTGAGCAAATTTAGTTCCACCCTATTTCCTCAAATTTCACTTGATTCTTGGTAATCTTACATCTTAATCATGCACAAAGCATCCGACGCTTCCTAATAGCCGTAACCGTAAAGTTTATTTAATCTTTTGTGAAATCTAAAAAAATGCTTTTCACAGGCACGAGAGTCGTGACTAGGGTTAAAGACTTGGACCGGTAACATTTAACTTCAAAAATATATTTTTAGTCACGTTTAAACGCACGGTAGTCACCCGTTGGCAAAGTTATTATATAATTTAAAAAAATGGTTCTTCGTAAATACGATTTTTTTGTCGTTTTTTGTATTTTCAAAACACTTATAAATTACTTGAACACTAGTTAGTACTTTCTGCCTGAAACTGCTTTTTATGATCGCAAAACAGCACTTTGAATGCATTTAACAGCCTTTTCGACAATGTTCCGTACAAAATTTATTAAGCATGTTTAAGTGATTTAATATAAATAAAACGAAGCGCAGAGGTTCATCGTACTTCTAAACAGCAACGTAGAAAATTTTACGAGAGATGTCCGCTCACAGAGACATGCGTCGAATTTTTATATCGCATTAATCGAGTCAGGAATGATGAAAACAAAGAACATCACCGGCTCTTGGCACTTTCTGACCAGGCCATTGTTCTCCCGTAAAACATTTGCCAGGATAATGACCCCCTTGTTTAAGGGCACCTGAATCATAACCGTACTTATACCTGCCAGCGAAACGATTAGGAAATATTTAGTGTGTGACGAACGAAACGTAATGCTTAAGTTTAAGTTTAAGTTTATTTTTGAATTAAAGAAAATACGTCCTAGTGCACTGTATTCTTCATTTTAAAGCAGACTTATAAAATACTAGCGGTTCGCCCCGGCTTCGCACGGATACCTATTTTTTTCAAAATTTTCTATAGCCTATGTCACTTGGGAATAGTGTAGCATCCCAACAGTCAAAGAATTTTTCAAATCGGCCTAGTCGTTTTAGAGCATAACCAACAAACCTTTCCTCTAAATATTATACTAATATAAGTATAGATTTGTAGTGACGGGCATTATAGTCATTCATAACAGCTAATTCCGTGACGACAGACAGTCCCATATCACATCAGAGCCGCACCGATGCCGTATCCTAGTAACCATTTCTGCATTTCAATACTTCTTTTAACTATCACCAACAATCTGATTATAGATTTCCAGATATAGGTACCAACTCTTAGTTTATGATTTACTGTTTGTCTATTCGCTGTAATTAATACGATTTGAATTCGAATTTTTAGTATATCAAAAATATATTTTGCTATGTTTTTTTTGAATGAATATTTATGTGGTACAATAGGTATTATGTTTTATTTTCCTACAAGTACGCATGTGGATTAAAACCATCATGTTTTATTATAATCACCTGTTAGGAACCGGTCTTAATCTTAATGTGGTGGTTTTAACATCCAACGTGACCGCTACGTTTTTCTTAGTTCATTTTAGCCTACTGCAGTTATAATACTTAACAACTTAACTTCATGAACATCAAAATCAAATGAACCAATGCAAAACTCATTACTGGTGTATAAATTTAAGTTGAGTAACTGTAATTTCATCTTACCTACTTATTCCGTGGAGGGAACAATTATTAAACGAGTAAGTACCAACTTTCGTAAGTTGATTTATTTTTTATATCGATTATCCAAATACGTTTTGCAGACATGCAAATAGGGTTAGTAGAACGAGTCGCCTTGACATGGTCACGGCAAAAATTAAGCTCTTGAAAAATGAAATCAATTACTTCTACCGCGTTTAGATTTATCTATGGCTTTTACGCTATTAGGTTCACTCCGCTATTACTATTTGATTTTAATAGTCAATTAAATAGCGTTTACTTCATTTATTTATTAATAAGATCATGGGGAAAATATCTTTTCTCTGTTGTTACACGGCGTGTGCATTATTGCAATAGACACACTTATGGATTTGAGTATTAGCATTGATATTGTTAAATTGAAGCTGCAGTTATCCAATACGTTCGTAGGCCGGTGCTCTATGACCTAGAACTTGGCGGCAAACAAGCTCCGAGACTGGTTTTGTGAGTCACCATACGATTTCCGAGAAACTGAGAGATTTTATTGCAATATCCTTCTGAATCCTACTTATGCACGAAGAACATGAACGATAATAACTGCCCTGAGTCATAATAACCGAGTGATATCTAATAAGTTAAAATTCAGTTATATAATTACACCTTAAAACAAGTATCGTGGTTAAATTTATGGTCCAAGATTAAAAAATGAACTCACGTCAGGTCCAATATCTACTTGATAAGGTAATTAACTCTGAAATTCATACATTAGCTACATAGCTACTCGCACTTATCGTTGCATAGGTATACCTACATATAGTATTTATACATAGCAATTGTTTTGATTCACTCATACCGCATTAAAGTAGGTATACATAAATTAAAATGACGTAAACTCCTTCGAAAACATTAATGACCATATCCTGTGTGACATGTGTGTATTCATATTGTAAGTAGATATGAGTCACATTAGTAGTATTATGCAAACGAAATGAGAAGACAACCAGCAGCGTTAGAGTGATCCCAGAGTGCTGACCTCTTATCTTAGTTGGATGCTTGCTCGTTATGAATGAACCGTGCTTACTATCTACACAGGTGTAGGTGAGGCGGTGGTTTTACTACGAGCACTCTGATTCAATTCAAGTTGATTCGGTAACTACCGGCCCACGTTCCGAGAAATACTGACTCAGCGAACTCTATCTGATGGGATTTATATATAATAAATGATTTATTATCTCGACTAGACCGAATCATAGATGTTTAGTGTTTTTTTTGTGATATAGTGCGTTACGTTAAACTTACCATTGCTTTATCGGTGTCCCCGAACGCAGGCGCGGCGCCGCTGCCCGTCGAGAGCGCCAGCATCACGACCGCCATCGCCGCTATCCTGAAGATGCTCCTCAAACTAACGAACGCCATATTTCTTGAAATACTTCCGTTTGTACTTCTTGATATGCCCATTGATATATTGTTTTTCTATTAAAATATATCTTATTTTATTGACAGTGCTTTACCATTCCTTATAATTAATAAATTTCCTCAAAAAGACTCAGTCGTAATAAGTATATCTCTCAAAAAATAAATCATCCAGTTATATGTTCACGTGGTTAATACTATCTGTAACAAAGAAATAAGAATTATTAACATTGGTAATCGCATCGGTGACTTGATGATTAATGTCGAGACAGGGTCATGATCCCTACGAACACGCTTGTATTCTCTAGACAATAAAATTAAAAATAGTATATAGACTAGTCCTTTATTTCTTAAAGATATTAAAGATAAAAATCGCCAATACGAAGACTATGTACTTACATTGATGACCTACATACTTTGAAATGAAGTGGCGTGGGCTTGTCGACAAACATTATTATCTTTATGAAAGATAAATTACTTCACACTAATAGTGACTAACTTTAACACTCCATTGGTAGTTAAATCAATATAATACATTACTGGTGAGTGAATACGTTACTGAGTCTATAACAACGACGACAACGTCGGTACACTAATAAACTGTGCAGTGAAGTTTTCACCCGAAACATTATCTTCCTTATCGTGATAACAATTTGCTATCTTACCATACACACATACCTATAACTAATTATGCACGTACTGTTTAATTACCGCGCCTCGCTTAAGGAATACAGTCTGAGACAGTTCTATTACTTACGTATATAAAAAATATCACGGCTCATTTTTAAAGTATTCGTGTTCAAGCAATTGAAATGATCAAATGTGGTAGAAGCTAGAAGCAGAACCTAGGCTTAGTTTCCCATCTCGTCTGTTGACCGCTCAGTTTCGGAACCGAAAGTTCTAATCAAACAGAGGTGTCGCCAGCTGGTTCCGCTCGGGCGAGCGTGTCGGCGGAGGTGACGGTTTCACCGGCGACATTGGAATCAAATCAATCTTACCTAACATTTACCTAAATATTTTTTCCAAATTAACCTTTGATCACTCCAATCAACGATCGCAATGCAAATTTAAAAGCCGTCAATCTAAAAATTATATACAAAATTGGATAAATAGCACAGTTACAAAAATATCGTAGTCATGGTACTTATGGTGTACAAATGTAACTATTAATTTCCGTCAATGTAAAAACAGAGATAATGAGTCTTTGTGAAGTAGGTGGTAGTAGGTATACAAAACCAATTAATAATTACAATTATATATATCTAGGGACAGACGGTTAAATTAAGCACTGGAGTTTTTGCCAAACATCGATACTACGTTTCTGAAAAAGTCTATCTAACCTACATGGTAATGTAAGATGATTGTTATTAATTGCTAATAAAATAATTTGTCACTCTAAATTAAACCTACAGTTTTGATATGTATAATATACATTCGCAGTGGTAGTAGGTGAGGGAGGAAAGGCGCCGAGCCCTCTCGGGACAGAGCTGACGCGTGATACCGACCCTGAAGACGCATTCTTCCTTCTTCCGGACTCCCGCGACCAATACTAATAACGCTACAGATTCAACTTATTGCAAATCAATGCACGCATTGTTTCAATACGAAGTCGCTCTTGTTGCTAGGAAATACACTACTACAAATAGTACTCAAGGAATTCGACGATAATATAATATCTTTAGTTGTTTCAGTGATAAGTTGATAAAAACTGCGTGTATGAAAAAATAAACAAATATTTATTTCAACATGCAAAGTACAGAATGTTCAGAATTATCGTAACCACGACTCAAAACTGCAGCTGAATATTATGATTTCTTAATTCTGCAGTAACAATCATTTTAATATTTTGTTGTATTTGAGGTATTTAATTAACTAGGTAGATATCAATATAACCAGAACACGGGTAAAACCAGTTTTAACCGTAGATATCAAATGATTCATCACGGTCATCGGCTCGTTATTAGACATTTTCTTATACGAGACCTTTTATTGCTCTGTGTACAAATACTTTATTAACTGGTGGCTGATCCTGGATTTATCTTTGATACCAAGGGTCTCGTAGACCTTTTGAAAACAAGATCCGAACGAATGTAATGAACTGTTGCTATATCCAATGTTGTTTTATAACCGCGGTAGTATCAGGAATAATAAAAGTTAATTTATATGATTTTAAAGACGACGGAGGTCAGGTTTGAATCTAGACGAGATTATACATGTAATATGTACCTACTCGTACCTATATCTTTTCTGGATTTAATGGAGAGTATAAATTCGATATGTATAACCTAACCTAAACTAACGACAAAAGCAGAGAGACCTGCAAAAGCTTTATCGAAATATTTCTAATATCAACTTGTCATATTAAAATTCCAAAAGAAAAGCTTTCAATAAAGAGGTGCTTGGCGTAGCAAATGTATGTGGGTCATAAATTGTGCGATCTATCCCTAGCAATGCGAAGATTTCTGTCGCGTGCACACTAGAATGGTCCCCAAGTTCGGCGCACTTGTTGACCGCGACCCCTGCATTGCGCGTGAGTCACTCGTCTTCATCATGTTGACAACATAGGTAAATGTTTTTAGGAATTGAATTGTTTATTTACTATGTCACTTAATATACCCTACACATATTTACTCAAGTTAGTCGTTAATTAACTCAATAAAAAATACTATTTGTTCGTTTTCTAGAGACACTAAACGTATTGTTGGTATTGCTAAATCTTCTATTTGTCGAATGAGTGATCACACTTATCAGCGAGATACGGCAGAGGTGGCCTTATTCGATGGATTTATCTGATAAACATGTTTCGTCTGTTGAGAGCGTTTCCTTTTAAGACAAATGCCAAACACTAAATTTGTGAATGATTTCTAGACTCGTCTTATCAGTGGTTTCATCACTTCTTTAAACAATATAGGTAAATACTTTCGACGGTTTTAAACTGTGCGATAATATATATTATTCTTTAGGATCCATTCGATTTGGAAAACGTATTGTACCTACAAGTGTACACAATAATATAAAAGAGGGTCGACAGGATAATCATATACTTATTTAGTTTATGATCATACTGCAATAGAATATCTTTATTATAATTCGCCACAATATTTTTTTCTTTACTCAATATAAAGCTTTTTATATCATTTAAAGAATAAAACAAACTTTATTGTTGCTGAAGCTTAGAATCTACATGTGCCTGCTTGTAACGAACACAATACGTACATTTTAAACCCTGAAAAAAAAAACTGGATTAAAAAAGTTAAATTTTATCGAAGTACTTGCCTGTTGTTTGGTCCCGCTCGCGTATCACGCAATCCTTACTACTTGAAACGCAGAAATATTCTTCTTCGCTTCACTAGGGTGATTGCGGACGATTCTCTACTTGTTGCCGAAATTTTGGTAATACCGGCGAAAATAGAGTCAGTGTTAAAACATAAATCACAGCACACTCGTTAATTTAATGTCACCAACGGTCTCGCGTGATTCACTTTTTTCTTTGCAATTGCACGAAATTTCAAAGAAAATGTGTTAGACGCGTGGCGGGAAATTTCGACTGCGATCGTTGCGCCCCCTATGGCACGACCTACCGCAGCCCGTAGGATTGGGTGAGTGTGCGGCGCGCCGATAGCCCGCGCTTATAATACGGTGTGCGGCGACCCCGCCGCCCGCGCGCTTCGCGCTCTCGCCACCCGCCGAGAAGCCTCCGCAGCGCTGCCGCCGTCGCCTGCCGCCCGCCGCCCGCCCCTGCATCATAACTTTTATTTTACAGAAAAGCTCGAACACGTTTCTCCAAATCCAGATGGAATCGTTTTAATATTCTTTGGAGTAGATTAGGGAATTAATGTAGGGTCCCGTGGTGAACTAATGCTTTAATTTCGACAAGTCCGTAAGTCTGTTTGTTGTCTACTGAATGAATAGTGATTTTACATAGGCACTTACTGTCATTATGTATAGGGATTCATCTTTATTCTGATTGCCAACTAAGAACAAACTTTTGGCCGGGTTAGTTTTTAATTGAAGATAGGTACTTAATATACCTATGTAAGGATAACTTAAGGTACATTTGCAGACCATTCTAACATTAACACATATTTTAAGAGAGCAAAAGATCTAATATTATACACACAGCTAGGAAGTTAATTAAAGATTGAAATAATCAATGGGTAATTATCATTTAATTGGAAATAATGTAGGGTGAAAAGAATGAAGTCGACACTAATTGCACGCCTTCATGCGATCCTCGACAAATGAGTATTTATTATGTAGGCACTAGCCGCACTTAGAGCACTCAATCAAAATGGATATAATATTAAGAAATTGAGCTAACTAATTCAAGTAAGCTAGAGGTAAGTTCGAGGCGCCGGCCATTCAGGCAGACTTAGTATAGGTTTTATTTTTGTATGTTTTAAGAAAAAGCTTGTTGCGGAATAATTTTGTATCTCTATACAACTATATCGCACACCTAGATCTAAAAAGAGCTAACTCAAAAAAGGTACTTTTTCAGGAAAGGCGAGAAACTGATTAATATGTCCATATGCACGCATGAGTTTTCTGTATAAATTTATACTTTTTATAATAAAGCTAGCAGAGTTACATTAGCTGCAATCTGTTTTAGTGTAGGTGGGTTTTGCTGGAATCCGATGGTGTGCATAACTCAAATCTTCCTGTTTTTAAGTTAGATCCCTTTAGATCTAAGTGTGCGATATTATTAAATTAATATTTAGAGGTGGTTTTTGTCGTAAATAAATATTGTTATTCATTTTATTTTATTACCTGTGCTTTATTATGAACTAAGAGTAAATTATTTAAGTAAAATGATATGATTTAAATAGGTTAAATCTCTGCTATATATGAAATATAGACGAATAGGTATTTTGAATGAGTAAAATGTAATTATTTTAAGACGGAAAATTTTCAAGGTATCCTTCTCATAGACAATTTAAATAGTATGTTATATAGGCAATCATTTTCCTGTAAGTAAAATCGCCTCAGTTTCCTAAGAAAATATATTATAAATAATATATATTATGTTTTCCACTAGTTAGTATCAATTACATGATTGAGGCAAACGACTAAATGTTTCCGGATGGTCATATTTCTTAAAGTTTCAACCTATTATGGAAACTTTTGCATTTTGCCCCCAGGGCGGGGGCTGGCCGGCTTGTACTCATCTTCAATCACATGCGCGGTACTAGTCATAAATTGCAACATTCACTTCATGAAAAAGACTCGGTTAAAAATTAAGTTTTCCGTTAAAAATTATTTTTGCGAACTGCATTAATAAACGAACTTTCATTTCGATACGACAATTCAGTGAGGTTTAAAACTGACTTCTAGGAATTATATGTAGTGATGATAATGGAATTGATTAAAAAATAATTAATAAGCACAGTCATAAGGTTCATCTATACTAACATAATAAAGAGGAAAAGTTTATGTGTTTGTTTGTATTAAATAGGCTCCTAAACGACTGGACCTATTTGAAAAATTCTTTCACAGCTACACTATTCCCGAGTGATATAGACTATAAAAAAAAACCGGCCAAGTGCGAGTCGGACTCGCGCACCTAGGGTTCCGTACCTTTATCTATAATAAATTAGGTAATTTGATTTATGACGTTTAAAAACAAAACTACTGTCTAGGTCTCATTCAAACCAATTTTCGTTATTAGTTTGCATAGTTATACAAATCATATTTTTGTTTTCAGTTTTATCATGCCCATATTTTAGAAGTTAAATAAAATGGTGTGTGTAATAACCTCAACATTATTTTAAAATACCTATCCATAATTCCATGGATACCCCACACATATAGGTCTGATGAAAAAAATTTTTTTGAGTTTCAGTTCTATGTATGGGAAACTCCAAAAATTTTGGACTTTTTTCTGATTTTATTTTAAAATCTTAATGCGGTTTACAGAATACATCTACGCACCAAATTTTAATAACATACGGACAGAGGAACGCACAGACAGACAGACAGACATGACGAATCTATAAGGGTCCCGTTCTTGCCATTTGGCTACGGAATCCTGAAAAGGGATTTGGACGAAACCGGGGCGGGCTGCTAGTTGACTTATTTTTCCGCTATATGTGTGTGTACACATTAATATTCACTAAAATAAAGTACATAATTAACACAAAGTTAACTTTAATCCACATTATTATTTTCCTAAATTGCTGACGTTACGTAAAGATCATACGAATATTGAAAATTAAAGCGGGTGAATTTAGATTGGTTCATTGACTCATTATAATATATGGCGCATGCATTGTAGTGATGATTAGTATGGATCCCTTGCTTAACTCACAACCGCACATATAACAACTTTTTCGCGATCACGTACTATAGCAAGTAAGCAGTAATAATAAATCAACAGTTATCATGTTCAACAAAGCTTTTGTGGTAATTTATCGTTAACAATGCATAGGATCATCGAAACATCTTCATTCGCACGAGGATTAATTTTCCTATATTAATAAGCAAACGATGTATGCTTTTTTCAAGAAATATGAGAAGGCATCTCCAGCGAATTTTATTCACTTTCAACCAGTCATGCTTATGCGAATTAATCAAATCTTTTTTCACTTCTGAACTAGATCAGTCATTTTTTATTAATGCTAGTTAGACAAAAGTTTACTTCCAACAATGTCATCATGATTCAACCGGTAGCGTGTGTGCTCGGTTGGTAACCCTAGCGACATTGGTGGTGCATAACACTCCTGACCTTCGCGAGACCTTGCTAGTGACGCGGCCATTGTCTGCGGTGACTAAAACCTAGGGTGGCAGCTTCCCCGAACGTGCACGCTGCCGGCTCGGGGTTGGCGGTGAGCTCACCACGGGCCACGAGGTCAAGGATACCAGCTGGCTATAAGCTATGTGCCGGAACTTTTCAACCGGTGAAATGTAAATCATATTGCACATTGTTTTAGATTGCAACTTCACTTTTTTTACAACTAAACGATTTCCTCGTAAGTATATACTTTAACCATGGAATGAAACAACTACCTATCACGGGATGTAACTTTTTTAAACGTCAGCCAATAAAATAAAATATTTATTTATTTATTGCGTACATGGTACTTAATTGATGAGTGTTTTTTACGGTTTCACATGTACCCGTTTGAGGGCATTGCAATATAATTACATGATTTATTCATTATTTAATTATATCGATATTACGAGCATATATATTAATACATATATTAATTGTAGTTGTCAAATTACTTAATAATAATTACCGCGAAGCTATCGGAAATTATTTATATAGGTAGGTACTTTAGGTTATTTACAAAACCATATCAAGAACTAATAGAAAATCTAAGTTAGTTTACAAACTTACTTCGAAACAGTTGTACCTAGAAGTAAATTTCCTCATTTTCTTCTAAGCTTTTACATTAAAATTCCTCATACAGTGGGATTAAAAACACATACTTTTATCGATAATACAACGAGTAAAAGTACGTAATGACTACATTACCATTGTTCAAACTATGACATAGGCATATTTCGTTTAAAATCAATAGTTTTTGAAAAGAAGTAAGTATTATTTGTTCATTGAATCGACTGGTGGTTCTGGCTAAACATGACAGTGATCGAACCCCGCCCCCGAGGTAATGGGTGAAGGTCGGTGATTCAATTTCACCCCCACATACCACATGGGTCACACGGTGGCCTAACTGTTGTGTAATCACCTGCCAGGCTTTACCAACAATCATGAAGGTTAAGTAGAATAAGGTTTTTAGTATTTCCAATGCTATGTATTCTTAGTAAACCCTTACAGAGTCATCTTTACCTACTTATAATACGCAGTAGTAGGTATGAAACATTTTTTCTCAGTCTTTTTTCAAACCCTTTTTAACCACGTGTAGGTATGTTCATACCATACCATCAACTCACCTGCCAAATTATCGTCGAATAAACATGGTACAATACTAACCCGTCCTAACCAAATCAAATTTAAAACCTCACTTTCAAAAATATACCATGAATATGGTATGTGTAGAGAAAAATATTTTTTAACAATGACCCCTAACAGTACCCGATCCATTCATGGAGACACTCCGGTGTTATTAACAATGAGATATTTGTATTAATAAACATTATAATTCGCCAATAGGTACATTTATTATTATATCCCTTGCGCAGTTGGCACTGTCTTTGATAAAAGGCTTTAATCGTATTCTTCCTGTATTGCTGTAACAGTATCGTGTCAGGTTAAGCAAACGTGTAGCAACTGCTTACTCACTAAGAGTTACCTTAGGGAATAGGTATAATATATTTTTTTAAATGCCGCCTTAAAAAAATATTAAGGTAATAGCGGCCCAGCGGGTAGAATTTATTTAAACCTGACATCGCTGCTTCTCTGGAATAGTGTCACAACTCGAAATGGGTTACCATTCTGAATTGAAATTTATATGTGACGGTTCACAGTCTTAAATGGAGTAACAAATTATTTCGAGTTGTGACACTATTCTAGAAAAGCAGCGACATGTTGAAGTCTTCATTGCTATTGATTACCATTAACTACTAATAAGTATCTTATTAGTTATCTAGGAAGGGAGAGGATAACATAAATCAAATATATTTATATATACTTGATTGCACTTAACGTTACAGAAGTAAGTAAGTATACAAAAACCCTACCAGTTAACCTTACAGTTAAACATAAAAAAAACAGTTTGTAAGTGTTAACAATTACAAAAAACAAAAATAAAGACAGCCAAATATAAAATACTAAAGATATACATACATACGTATATGGAGAAATATGGAGCCTAATAACAAAACATAATTGACTACGTAGTACGTACACTATTCTACAGCAGAACAAATAGGTACATGAGTAGGTACTGCGTCCCCATGCACTTGTACATCCTACAATATAAAAACTCAAAACAATGAGACATTAAAAGTCCAAACAGAATTCCTCTCCACCAAAGAGGGAAAACAATATTCATCCAAATTCCTTCACGAAGCGAGGTTTTTCAACTCATCATTATGATTTTACTAACTTATTTGGTATATAGGTATATAGATGCACTCTTTTATTGAATAAAAATAAGGAATTAGTTATCACACAGAGTTTTCTACTAAAATTAACATTTTGAAAAGTTTTAATTAGTCCCTAAAGTGTCTATATAATATTAATCCAATATAAACCCAAAGCTGAGATAAATGTATTTTTTGCTAAAAACTAACAGCCTACTTAATACAAATATGACCCCTGTGCTGCAGTTTACTATAGTTTAATGTTTTAATTCTTAAACAAAACGTGAACAAACATATCGAATAGGAAAAATCTAATTTTCATATCGGATTTCGAAATGTAAGGAGGTAGATATTTGTAATTCAGTCAAAAGTAGTAAATATTATAATCACGATGGAGGCATGTGCCACGAATGGTTAAAATAATGCAGTATGTATTTAAAATTATTTTTGTAGCATAATATAATACAACTCTAATAAATTCAAACCGCTAATAAAATAAATCTCAGTAGTTTATACAATCACCACAAATCAGTAATATGTATTATCATACCGTAGGGCATTGAATTTACTTGTAAAAATGCAAAGTTTATAGTATTTTTATGAGTCTACTAAATGTGCATCGAGCGATAAGCTAAACGTTATTGTTTGTTTGTGTGCGACATGTAAGTAAATAATAGCTAAACTTCTGTGTTTATATTATTAATAAAGTTATCCTCTCTATAAATGGAACCTACTTTGTAACAAAAATGTAAAACAGATATCAAGGCTTAAATCTAACATCTAGACTACCTAAATCTAAAACCTATTTAGTTATAAAAAGTAAATTTGAATTACTTACACAAATAATACAAAACTTATGTAGAAATGTATAAGGGTGCCATATTATTTGCCATATATGTAGTTAATGCCTGAAAAAGTGAATGATAACATATTTACCTTTGCATAGTAAGCACTCGTAGAAGCATTTTTAGTGTAGGTAACCTGTTCAGCATAAACTGATAAACTTCTGCAAGTCCAGTAATATCTAAATCTATTGCTGATTTTTCTTCATTTCTTACAATATAGGCATAGGTATTATTTCTTTACCTACCATGTAACACTTTTTATTACCTACTTGGTTCCATTGTTTCTTAATTTATAATACTTATTCTGGAATCGAAATGTAACATAACTATAGGTAGCCTATTTTTGTTTAACTTAAAAGTGCACCAAAATACCACCATTGACATGCAGTCCTCAGTTTCGAACAAAGACAAATAAAATCTGACCTCGAAACCTTTACAATGGTATTTTCATATTCCTAGTTGTTTTCAGTACTGTTTTCGTCTGAAACAAAGGAAGTCGTTCTTATTACGCTTTGAATGGTAGTTAACTGTAAATTTTGTAACAGTTGCATTACATAAAACAAAACAATGCCGGTCTCCGGGCCATTCGGTGACTAAGCCGAAGCCGTCAATAAAATTTAGCGCAAGTTAAATGATTAACAATGTATCCAGATTAACGTAACATTTCAGATATTATCTATAGTATCCCGCGGGCCTAATGTCATTGAGACAAAGTGTATAATATATTAGAATTTACATCACCCCATAGATACCTTACGGTACACTTTTGTTAATAAAGTTATTGCTTACCGATAGATATTTTTATTTTACTATCTTCTGATACTTATAACATAATTACCTACCTATAAACGTAAAAGTTTGTGAATATTGGATGAGGTTTGATGAAAGTAACATTATATAGATAGGTAACTTATATTTAAGAGACTTTACGTAGCTCGTTAGTATCTGTGATACATTTGGTACTGCTATTATTTGGTAATTTATTATACGACAATTAAATGTACTTATAAACAAAAGGTCAATGAAACCAAGTTAGTAATCTGTTTAATTTTATTTTTTCCAGTAAAGTGTAATTTCATAAGGTAAATAGTTTGTGGCATTGTTTGTCACACAAGAACATGTTTTGAAGTTCCGCTACTTACGTAACAGTATACGGCTAAAAACATAACAAGATTATTAAAACCAAAATGAGTCATCGGCGCCAGCGCCGGTTTCTTCCCGGTGTTCTCCGAATACGTTTATTCGAGCAAGTTGTGGCCGCTATAAGAGATGATGCATCGTTTTGTCAAAAAAAATCTTCAAATAAAGTCGGTTTAGGTGAAAAATAGCGTTAATTTCGTACCTTCAATCAAAACACATGCTAATATTAGTCGAGAATTACTAGACCACCATCATCATTCATCATATTTCAAATACACTTTGCAACTAGTCTATATCCGTAGTTTTAATCGTAATTAATAGCTAGGGCAGTGCTATGAATATTAGTACCTACAACTAATTTTATCAATTGGTCTAAGCTGAAGAGGTAAAACATGTATTACTCGGGGGTAACAATCAGCCGGTAGTTATCTGAAACGTCGAATTGCAAAGTGACAAGTCTGAGCACAGTGTAGGGCCGATCAGCGCGCATGTTCGTCGTTGGGAGGCCGGGTATAATTAGTGACCCTAGTTAGGTCATAAGGGTAACGGACCTAAAAACTTAAGAACCACTGATCTAAGCAGACCGGTGTTTGTATTTTTGTAGCGCCAGGTCAATTACATTCGGCATTAGGAAATTTTCAGTATAACCCACATTAGACTGTCTCTTCCAAGAAATGGTAAAGTTCAATAGTCAATTTTAAATTAATATGAATTATATTATTGCGGTCTGCGTACCCTACTTACACGCAGGCCCACGCATGCGTCAATCTCAAAGGAAAAGTGCTAAATTCAAGAGCAGAGTGATTCAGATTGACGGCAGTAAGCTTGACTCATCCTCAATACAACCAATTGAAGAAGAGACACCATGGTACATTCCATTTAGTTTGCGATATCTCCTACTAAGAACTGCGACGGATAACCTACGTAAAAAGTTTGAAGAAACGGGTTTATTAAATTTCATCATAACAATTTTGGAAAATTCATATCTATATATCATGAGCGTCAATTAACATTTTTCTTTAAAAAGTAAAGTACCTACCTACCTAAGTTTTTACTGTCGTCGCTCAGTTATCCAGATACCAGGTACTAATATATAAAAAAGACATGATTTGATATCATTTGCTTCGTCTTCAAAAATAAAGTCCTAGTGAAGGTCTGAATCAATCTAAAAGTTTCACAGTCTAAGTAAAAGTCCCGCTCAGTCCTGAAATCATGCTATGTAGAATGTATAGACAAATCATGGCATGGCAAAGCGGTGTAATGATGTTGATTGCAATAACAAACAACCTCATCTATAATTATCTATAACTTAGAAGTACGTAGATACTTAGTAATTACGTCGTGGCGCTTAGAAAATAAACATCGTATTGGATGCTTAGGAAAATGCCGACTGCTTTATTCTCGGTACATAGTCACCGAGAATAATGTGTAGGAAACGAATACAAATAATTAATGGTCAAAGAGATAGTATCAAGTATAAGTACTCAGTTTCTTCTGGAAGATAGCCAGGGTCTGGGTAGATGCGCTAGGCACTGGCCCAACGCTTCCTAGTACAATAAGTGCATAACCTTCATTGCAGAAGGTAATGCTTAGTATCTCCAGGACAGGTTACCTACTTTTATACTAAGTTTCAGTAAAAATCTGTTACTACCCTTCGAGCGGTGTGCGGTGTACAATGTAAGCACCTGTCACATTGTACTGTGTATTATATTTGATGGCACAGTTTTGATGCGACTAGTAACATATCTACTCGTTTTATTATCAGTGATATTTAGGTACTAACTTACTATGTCTCGCGAAAAATTAACATCGCGTAAATAAATTGTTAATCAATTGGCAGCTTGTCAGACGTAATCGTGGCCATTGCACAGCTTATATTACCTTGCATAACATACTAACATTCTTGTAAGTTATGTATATTGTATACAATAATATGCGTTATTTTTAAAAATCTAAAATTCCTCTGTATCTTTTAAAATACCTATTTAGCTACGTAGGTATAATTGGAAGCCGTTGACCTAACAAAGTTCAATGCCTACAGACCTACTCGCTAGTTGTTCACTAAAAGCCTGTTCTATTCAAAATGCTTAATATATAATATTTTGTCTTGACATTTTGGTTTCCACTTTACCGAAATAAGAACTTTTGATAGGATTTAGGAAAATGTTTAGGAAGACACCTAACTAGATAGGTTAGATAATCTTTAACTTTTATATAGAGTATGGTAACAAACACCGCGTCACGACAATTTTATATATTAGTTTAAGTAGATTCTTTATTATGTGTTAAAAAACGTTATTGTCCTCCATATGCTTCCGTTGCACAAGTAAATTAGTATAATTAATGCGATGTCTCACGACTCCCCTTAGACGAGTGATGATAGCAAATGCGAACTATACAAATGACAGATTGTGGAATTGATGTAGGCGAACGAAAACTGTTCGTTAGCTTCAGTTCAATTCCATATATTTTTATCGTTTAAGCAAAACGATGTCACCTTAATTGATAATAAATTTCTACAAATATGCATATATTAAACTATCTACTTCAAAGAGTACTTAATTCATTGCCAAATCAAACTCAGCTCCACGCAGACTCATCGGACATAATAGACAAAACTAATTTTATTTACTAGCCTTTGTCTGCGACTTCGTATATGTAGAATTCTTTTCCGAATTTAATACTAGTAAGTAGGTACCCTGGATATGCTAACGAATGACTGACATTTTAAAATTGTATTTAGGGTAGAAATCGGTTTAAAACATTCTCGGTCTCTTCTCTAAATACTAGCCATGGGCGTGTATAGTATGAGATTGATAGATTGTGTGTTCGGTGCAGAAGGAGGAAGCTCTAGCGCGGTGTCGCACGGCGCGGGTACCCCGCGCAGCATCTCGGATGTTGCGAGCTAATTCCGCGCGCTTGCTCGGAATAGCTAATGAAGGCTCCGCCGGTACCTATCTGTATTCCGGAGACACCCGCTGCCCGGTCGCTATACGTGCTAACAAATCGCTAAAAATATAAAATACCTCGACAAGGGCACCTCATGGCCAACATGACCTCACTATAAACTCATAAAATAGGAGGCAATAGTCAAACCCGCCGTCTATTTTCGGAAAATAAATTTAATTAAATTCCAGCTACGTATATTTTTTTTCTGTACGACTGGTTTGCAGAAGAAATACGACAGTCTTAAGTTATCTTATTATTACCCTACACATACAGATACAATATAATTTAGTAGGTATCCCTATGTATCTATAAATATGAGTTTTACTAAATACGTTTACTTAAAATAAAACTACAATAAAATAAAAAGACCTTGTTTGAAGGAGAGTAATGTTTTGCAAACTAATTAAAAACATAAAAAAGCTTCGGAAAAATGTGCATACCGTGGCCAATATAAGTTGTAGGTACTTACTTAATTCTTTTTTATTTTTATAATAAATAAGTAGGAATAATTTATATGTTATTACCAAAATGTAAACAACGTAACATTTCCTTGATGCATATAATTTATTCAATAAGTATAATTTAAACATCACACTTAACATCAAATTGACAATTGTAACATTTAGGGTTACTTTTATGCTATATACCTATCTATACTAATTTAAGCAGGTATATGAACGCACTACACACGTAGACAATTAGGTAGATAAATAATATTATTCAAATTAGGAACTTTCAGCAAAAAAAATATTTTTTGTAAATTGTATGGCTTGCACCGTTTATTTTATGGTAGTAAGTACCTAATCTTGAGCCACCAATATGGCGAGTGGTTGGGTGACCTTCGCCATAGAGCTAGTACGTGGGTACTTAAAACCCAGAGTATTTTTTTTGTAAAAGTTTTTTGCTACTTTATTTCAATAAGCAGCCTTTCGTTGCTATTTTATCCAAGCTTAATACAAGTACACAGTACTTACTTTTACATATTTAATTTAAAGTGAAAGTTTGAAGTTATGAAGGTATTGTAAAAAAAATAAGTCTGTCGTTAACCAACAATTCTTAGAGCATAATAAATAAAGTTCCTTGGTCCACAGGAATAGTATCTATTTTGTAATAATAAAATTATATTCAAGCCCATTTTAAAGAAATGGTGTACTATATGATATCAATATACTCACTTAGATCGTGTAGGTAGGTGTATATTTTCACTGAATAAAAGTTAAATTACGAAATAGTTGATAAAAGTTTGGCCAAAAGACCAAATAGGTAAGTACAAATTTATGAATAGATTTCATAATTTTCAACTTAGTTACTTAGGAGTAAGTACCTACCCTAAGATCACAGTTTTTTTTTCAAATTCGTTTTCAATTTTAAACCGTGATACGGTTGTTCAATTATAATATCATTTAAGTACTTGAAAAAAATTGGTACATATCTTAATATGTCCACATTTTTAATTTTTGATGATCATCAGAATGGACCAGCATGCTTGAAGTCTAGTTTAATAACTTATAATTCATTAACGTTCCCATGAAATCTTTTAACCACCAGCTGCTATTTTAAAATTTCTTTATAATTGTTATTCTATTATTGTTATTGGGTAAGTATATATAGATACAAAATTCATGGACGTATCGCACGTTGTATTAAATAATCGATTTTACGCCTCAATAAGATCAGGATTTGATTTAATTTATAACCTTAATTGTCAATAAGATGGCAATGATGCCTATGACTAAAATTTCTCTATTAATGTCTAAAAAAATCACTTTCCTTGTCATGCCTACTAACTTACTACCTCCCACCACTTTCAGGCACGCTTCCACTAGTCATGCGTTTTAACGCTTAGTTACAAAAATATAACTTTAATTAAGTTAACCTTAGATCGACTGAAATCGACTGATTACCTATAAACAAAGCATATATTGCGTACTTAAGTATTTTTAATATTGTCATTAGATTGACTAGATTAATAATTGCAATCGAAATAATTACGGATGGATCATATCATGTTACTTAGATACCTAATTAAAATTTATCAAGTCGGTATACCTTGCTTATATTCGAGAAAATACGTTATATTTTATATATACGTTGTTTAATACCTATACAAGGTACAAGCCAAAAATCACAATTCCTTGCGATTACTGCTCTCAATACTAAATATCAAAATTTTGAAATGCTTAGAAATGCAAATTATTTACGCAAATATTTTCTATAACTTTTAATTCAAATCATAGTTATATTATAATTATAGACTCAAAGAGCAAGACACAAATAAAGCACAAATACCTACTGCATAAAATGCCTACATACGACGTTTTTGAACTCTATTTTAACGTATACCTACAGTGGAATCCGTTTGAGATCGAAGGGAACTGACAAACACGTCATAATAAGCGAACTTCATACAAAGCGTTTTGTTAAAAAACACCTTTTGTGGTTAATATGCACTTATTTTAATATAAACAACATATCGCACCTTCGGTGGCACAAGGGCACAATTGTCAAAAAATCCAAATATGAGCCAAATATACAGAAATATTCAAAAAAAAAATTGGAACATTTCTGTATACCTAACTCAATTTTGGATTTTTTGACAATTGTGCCCTTGTGCCACCGATACCTATAATATCAAGTTAAAATAAAATTGCGCGTATTAGATCGCAAATACACAGTTTTCTGCCTGCTTTTGTTTTTTAATTTTATATAACAGTCCCTAATGCTATGTAAGAAGACATCGACATAATCAAATTCATTTTCAATAATGCTAGGAACAAATCGTGATAATAACTCTGCAACCTTTAATGCCTCTTCTACGGTAGGTAACGCTTCTTCTTCGGCTTCCTATTCTCCGTCACTTTTTGTCATTATAACCGGACATAATTTATTAAAAATGGGTCGAAATGTCACTGTAAGCAAAGTCATTATATCCGGTTTTTTTACAAGGAATTTGATATGAAAACCAAACTTCGTTGTAAATTACGTCAATATCGGCACAGTCATAATAAACGGATTCTACTGTACATATTTCGTATATTGTAACATCTATACGAAGGATCTAAACATGAATAATAAGTGATAAATCTTTGAGTATAACATTTATACGAAACTTCAGGCGCGTCGTGTCCGTGACGTTAGATATGATTATAAGCTCTGAATTTGCTAAAGAGGTTGGTTTCAATATATGATTTTCAGTTTCAGTTTGCTTCCAGTATGATATAAATAAGAGCCCACCACAGCAGTTTGTACATAGATTTGCTTTGAGCTGAATTTCTGGCCCGTGCAAACCTATAATTTATAGATCATTCGGGGCAATACATGTCGGCCAGGCCGGGAATTTCAACGTAGCCGAGCTGGTACGCCTCAAGATCGGAGTTGGTGCGGAACTGATCAGTTAAGGCCTTCTCATGAGACAGAGGGTGCCAGGAGCCGAGTGTACAGCCAGAATCTTTGATCGTCGAATAGTAATGGCAGACCCTTGTAGCGTGAGTAGACGGCACGAACTCAAATATTCGTATAATTTTGCATCGTTGTAACGCGAACCAAACACCTGTACATATAAAAATTAAATTGACTGTAGACAAATATATCATAATTATTAAATATTTTATCATGCGTATGAATAGAATCATTTTATTACCAATAAATCCGGACGAAGGAGGATTTCTGCGTAGGCGATGCTTTGACGAGTCCTGTAGTATCAACCACAAATCCCATAGCAGTTTTGGATTCAAAAGGTGAATATCAGCTCCAGGTTTCATTTCGAGAGCCCTGCAAAGATATTCATGAAAAAATCATCATAGCTATTCGGACTTCTTGATCTTATCTAGATGATAGAGATGAACGGAAGAGAAAGACGCAGGTACTGCCGATTCCAAATGATGGGATGTGCGCAGGCAGGTTGTGATTTTAGCTTAAATTAGGCAAATGCTAAGAAAATTCTTTACGTGAGTATTGCAATCGTTCCACTTAGGTAAAATTAATCGAATAACAGTCTTGAAAAACATCCCATTTGGAAAACACATTAAAAAGACTTACTTTTTATAAACATTAAAAAGCGAGTATTCAGGATAGCGATACCACTCTTCCAAGGTCGCAGTACTATTGGCAGGGTCCCAGATCAATATAGAAACGTTATCGAACAATGAGTTATTTGTAAAACTATACTCCGGCTTGGTCACAACCTGGGGATGGAAAAACAACAGTAATAAAACATAGAACAGTACTATTACTTGCCACTCAATATTAAAATCATGTATTACCAATACCTGCGAATTCAATATACGAAATGTCGTCTTAGTACCAACATCGTCGGCGTACTCAGCAGTGGGAGCATTGTTGAAACGCACCACCATATCATGCGAGTCTGTAGCAAAAGTATATTGTATCATTAGGGACCGAAGTGTATTTTATTAAAATAGCAGCCTATTCATACCACAGCGAAGCAAGTGATTAAAAAATTAAATATTGGGCACACCGAATGATTTATATAACCCCTAATACTTGTTACAAAATTACACTTAAAAGCAAATTAAAAGGTTACCAATAATAATAGTTAAAAAAATATATGTTCATCTGTAAATTAGAAAAGGAACCTATTTCCCCATAACCCAACTTCACATTTTCCTATTTAGTAAAATCATTTCCATTAAATTATGAGTTTTAAATTCGCAAAAAGCTAATTGAAACGAAATTTGTATTCTCAGTGACCAATTAGATACATTTATGTAACAATCCTATCCTAACTAATATTATAAATGCGAAAGTAACTCTGTCGGTCTTTCTCGCATTCACGCTAAAACTACTGAACCGATTCAAATGAAATTTAGTACACAGATAGTCTAGAGCCTGAGAACAACTACTAGCGAACCGAACTACCGAACAAATACTACCTTGGTATTTTTAATTGCGAAAAAAAAAGGTTGTAAGGTGTAAAAAGGGGGGTGTGAAATGTTGTATGAATGTATCGCAGGAAATAAGCATTAATTATTTTTAATATTTAAAAAGGAAGGCAGACAAAAAAGAGGCTGCCGTAATAATTAATACCACGCGGACAGAGTCGCGAGCAAATGCTTGTTTTGTATAAAAATAAAGGTGTAATGGCGACGTAATCGTTATTCAACATTTTTTGTTTGCACTCTTTATATTATTTATTTACTATTCCTTAAATATCGCAATACAAAGGAAGTCCGCGTAAATTCAATTACCAATTGACACCGACCACAATCAATTTCACATCACGCCGGTCGTGACGAGTAAAATCTTTACTATTGTCAATATAATTCGTACAAGGCCCTAAAAATTATGTTTGCCTTCGGATAATTGCATAACAAGAATAGAGAGTAGAACTTAATTTAATAGAAATATTAATGACTCGCTGCCGTTCATTGCTAGGCACAGGCCTTGAAAACCTTTTACAGTGTTTAATATTCAGATTTGCCAAATAAGTACAGTCCAGTTCCAATAACCACTCCAACGTTTTGATGAAGATGAAGAAGTTAACATTTATACAGATTACAGTTTCCTAGAGTAACGGGCTCTTGAGAAGTTTGTTTAAATTAATTTCTCATGGAGAAAAAAAACTTTACAAAACTACTGACAAAGCTGAATGCGTCAATTTCAAAACCTATTTTACTGAATATAAACCATACAGTATGCGAAGACTTACTGATAGGTACCTAGTACTTTTTCCCTTTGAACAAATGAGTATTGTCGTTTACGACTCATTAGTAGGGCTCAGCACGTCCACGCCGCCAGGAAAGCAAAGAAAATGTTGAGACAATTCAGCACAATATAATGGAAAATAAAACTGTTCAATTATGTATGTGGTGCGTGGAAGCTTCACTTGTTCTATTGTCTTGCAACAATTTACAGCGTATTGCAATTGCAACACGATTGTCCTCTTATCATCAAATTAAAAATGATGTGTCACTGAACAGCAAAATTATAGGTATCGAAGAAAAAATGTCACAACACTTCCGCCACAACAACACGTGTAGCATTAAACGAGATAATTAGTTAAAATTACTCAATAAACAAGAAAAATAACATCTATCTACAGATGATACATCTAAAAGAATGAAACCTTATTTAAGTGTTTGTTATCTTTATATCTGTACCTTATTTAACGTATTATTTGTAAAATATGTTTATTTATGCTATATTTGATACAATTGGAAAGTCAGCGGTGTTACTGCAGCAATGAAACCTTTCATGTTGTAATAATATCGCCATAGAAATCCAAAATGTACTGTTGAAACTATGTATTAAGAGTGATATAAAGCGTATATAGGTAGGAGTTTGCACCGAACAATAGTTCATCCTGCATGAATAATGCACAACTCCTGCCCGCGTGGGTTAATGACACTAATGTGGCCCTGCAAAGTAAACAAATAGGTATCTTTGCCACTAGCCCTTTGCAAAATGTAGATAATTCTATACATTTTTAATTCCTATTTACCTACATTTCCAACGCCATATTTACTTAATTTATCATGAAAGTATTGAATAGGCGC
The DNA here is from genome assembly GCA_038024825.1 of Polylopha cassiicola. Taxonomy (NCBI): domain Eukaryota; kingdom Metazoa; phylum Arthropoda; class Insecta; order Lepidoptera; family Tortricidae; genus Polylopha; species Polylopha cassiicola. Next base: position 6,478,029 of record CP149045.1, read on the forward strand.
TTCCGAATAGAACTAATTCGAACTCGTATTGAGGTAATGTACATATAAATAATATACGAGTATTAGGTATACATATAATATGCTTTTGTAACAAAGCATACCTTTACTTTTAAATAATGGCACGTGTCCTGCGCTGCGTTCGCGTGTTGACTCATAGTATGAATGTTCACCTTCTTACGATATTTAGTTAAGGGAAATAATTAAATAAACTAATAATTTATTTCCACGATAACCATTATTAATGATTGTACATCTATACCGTACCGTGCATCTTACCGATGTTTATGTAATTATGTGTCAATATTTCATGAAGGTATTAACATTTTTTTTCAGAAATCTATTCATTGTAACGTAAAGTAGGTACCTACCTATTGTACTTTATTAATAAAATGACTCACTATCTGACACGTCCGAACTCAAACCTCGAAAAGAATGACTATATAATATTATGTTACAGATACGTACCCTACCTATGAAAGTTCAATTGTTATTAACCAGTTATTATCTATCGTGAGTGTGGGGTGGGTACTATGAACTAAAAATTAATTAAATTTCGAGAAAAAGGAAACAAATGGTCTGCGGTTAACGCATGACTAATACGTTACTGCGCTCCATATAGTTTATTTACTTGGTGAATCATTTGAATTTTACCTTTGGCCTGGTTGCAAAATGACTTATTGTTTCTATGTGTAGCTATTGAAGATATTAAAAAAGAAATAGGCAGGGTTCCGTATTCTCCAGTGTACATTTCACCTACTTAAGTCAAAATGTACGCATAGATAGGTGCTATAATATTTTTAGCTAGGTAAATATAGGTGCTTGCTTAATCAGTTATACCTTAGCATTTTAAAAACAATACATGCACTTCACCAACGTTGCCACTGTTGACGATATACGATATCGTCGCTTACTTAGTCTCTGCAGCTACAACATTCTTTAGTATTTGAATATCGTTTTGTTCCTTTTAGTTGGATTTTCCTACGAGAACGCGCCTGTTTTACAGAAACACTATGGCGCCCGCGGCGACGAGACGCCTCGCCTTATGTTTATTGGACCCCGTACATAATCAACTACCATATCAGCATATCGAGATATCGCGTATTTCAGAAGCGCGATACAAATGCGAAGGTAGTTAGAACGACACATGAATAAGTCATCACTGCAGATAGTATGATGCAGTACGTGATACCCGATGCGCAACAGCAATTACAATCCAACAACCTCAGCTTGTGTGGTATTAATTAGCAAATATTAATTGTAAGAACATACTTTCGGCGGAGATCAGTTTTAATTATTCTGATTTATTTATTTTGTCCTTATGGACATTGAGTAATCGGTGAATCCCAACGAACAATTGTATTTCGAATTGGGACGTTCGTGGAAAAGCGCCGCCAGCCCGCGCATGTCAATGCGTTCACAAAGTACGCGCTAAGATCCGATGCGATAACTGCACAATGCTCGGTCGATCACCCGACTCTTGTCACCTCCTATGCTACTATATCGAAGCTCATAAATAGATACCGCTTCAGATAACCATCATACGACATCTAACTCATAATTAACTAAGTACCTACCTGCATTGATTTTAATATTTAAATCAATACGTATAACTACGATATTTACCCACGATATATCCTTATTTGATTCAAAATATTTAATTATCCATCACATTGTTACATGTGAATATATCATATTGTATACGAGGAAACATAGAATGAAGGATAGTTAGGTACATAACCAAGTTCAAACTATATTTAGCCTAGGTAAACTCTTATTTTAAATAGCCTACCTATAGGTACAAAACAATACTTAACAAATACCTAAGCTAACAAACATGGTGAGAATGAGAATGAACGAACCTGACTATATACAAAAGAGACGTACAATCTTATGATGAATTTATATTGAAGCTCGTTATCAAGTCGCAGTAAAATCAGAAAAGGTAAGGTGTCGACGTGCTCATATTCTTTATGGTAAAGAAAAGTGTTAAGCCTAATAGAACAGAGTCCAAATGATAATGAATAAAGTCTAACGTGGTACCTAATGCAAACGAGGAAAGTATTTTTAATAAGAAACCCCAAGACACCACGACTCTCTAAGGAATACCATCCGGAGGGACTATATTATAGGAAGATTAGAGACATGTTGTACAAATCTAATACCAATTTAATTACAGTAAACGAAAACTAATCCCTACTAATATTATAAATGCGAAAGTAACTCTGTCTGTCTGTCTATTACGCTTTCACGATAAAACTACTGGATCGATTTAAATGAATTTTGATACAAAGAATGTCAGGAGCCTGAGAAAGAGCATAACTAGGCTACTTTTTAACATACTGCAAAAAAGGAGGAATTCCAAGCGGACGAAGTCGCGGGCAGAAACTAGTATAATTATAAAGTTCGCTTGTGCAAGGAAATATAATAAGTACACGAAAAAACCAACTTAAAGGACGTTGCCAAAAGTAATTGCAAATTCGCTAGCAGTGGCAGTTGCGTAGATATTTTGAAGCAAAGTACATTATACTAGCATAGGGTGTAGTTGCGCACGCATACGACCTACATCGCTTTTAATTCTAACTCTGGATCGCATCTGCCGCGAGACTGCTGACTGAAGAGGCCACGGGGAACGGGGGACAACCGTCGTGCCTGGGTCACGACCCATTTTAATTCGAATACTATCTAGGACTTCCAGGCACTGCTGTAGACCTCAATTTGAGGTCACTAATCGATAAAAAATATTGAGGTAACCCAATTCAATTAGGAACATATGTCGAATATGAACAAAGTCACTTCAATTAGGTACATATGTCCAATAGGAACTTATTCGAGACAATAACTGTACAAAGGCTACAGCTAAATATGTACTAGTAATAAATAATTTAACGAATATTTACAGTAAACGTTGAACGTTTTAAGTGACTCATAAGTAGGTATAAGAATGGAGTATGTAGGTATCATTCTTATAACTAGGATAGGTAGATACCAAATTCATAAATAAAAATCCTTCCTGCTTCGGGTTTACGAAGTAGCACAAATTTAAAAGAGGGTAGGTTTTATAAACTAGAACAGTCATTCGGGAAGCAAACGATATTACTTTAGCGATATGGCCGCTATTATTACTATCGGTTGACTTTATTGCCCGGGTAATAAGGCTTGTCTAACGATTGACGATAGGAATGAAAGTAATATCGCGTTCTCTTGCAATAGCACTCGATCAGTATTAGCAAAACTTAAATAAAACATACATTATATTCATCTATAGGTAAATTCCAATTAATAAGATAAATCGACTTGTAAAAGTTGGCCTACGTTTACAATTTTATTACGGTTAGTTCATCATTCGGGAACACAGCAGAATAACGTGATCGCCGTTAGTCGTATATTTAATGCAACATTCTTAAAACGATAAATTTGTCTTGTGCTGGATGTCACGGATTTACTTAAGTATATTATGCGGGACTTTAATACTCATCATCAAACTACCTTCATACGTAAGCGTAGATACTTTTCGCAATGCAAAATAATGTTTAAAGCACAAACCGGCTAAAACATAAAACAAGCTTTTAAAATTAATGATTAAAGAAACTGACCTATGAATTTACCGTGGCCCGATCCTAGCAACGCACCCGCACTCATCACCACCGCGCAAGTGTCGTATGATTCTCCCTGCCTTAGAGGCTTCTCAGGAATAGGGAAGCCTAGTCTTGCAAATGGTTCATCTTTAGCGGTTACGGTTTTTACGGGTACACTGGCCAAAGCGCATAAAACTTGACGGGGCGAAATAATCCTTCCAGGAATTGCTTCATATTGTACATTATACTGGTTCTGTCCCAAACGTCCAGACCGGACTTGTCTACTTTCGCTGACTATTACTCTGTTTAATTCTTTTGATAACATTTTTTTGTATGTGGCTGTACGAGATGAGCACTCCGGCGAAGTTAAGTTTGTGCAAACATACGCTAAACTATCCAGCTCGAGAATAGGCGTTTGTGTATTAGGGAACCGCGGATTTCCTGCCCTTGTAATAATCGGAATTTCGGTTATTTCGTTCCTGTTACTTCTTTTTGTACTAGCAAATCTAGTCTTTATGAAATTAGCACCCGTAGCAGACCTTTTGATCTTAGAGTTAGATCGTTTCGATACCGGCAACTTCTGCAGTGCGTCCAAGTCGGCGTCTTCTGTATCCGTAGATGGGATAGAAAGCTCAAACTGTTCCTCATCACTGGGACCAAAACCATTGTCATCGTAGTTGAGCGTCACAAATTGTGACACAATAATGAAAAAATAAGCACATACGCCGAAAAAGAGGAGGTTTGTCAACCACCACACCGTTAATGTCACAAGTCTCATGTCGAATCTCCTGTTATTACACTGTTCGACGTATTATTAATTTCCCTGAGGGACAGAGCTACATTTTAAGCAAGTAGCCAAATATTCCGACAGGTATGTGCAGAAGGATCCGCGTTATGAAAAATTCTGCTTGTAGTGAGCAGGGCCGGCAGCCGGCCGGAGGCAGGCGCATGCGCGCGCGCGCCGCCCGCAGCAGCCTGCTCCACTAACCCGGGGCCCGATTCTGATTGATGTAGGTCGAGAATGGAGCGGAATCAAGTAAGATTTCAGTACGATGCAGTAACATCTGCATAGAAATACCTAGATGCATAAAAAATAGGACATTTAAAATGGATGACCTAGTCGTGCAAAATTAAGTTAGATTGTTGTAGGTACATGAAAGTGATATACATACTTAGGTATCTATATACAGAAAAATCCTTTTCTAATATTTTTTCTACAAAGTAGGTAAGTAAGTAGTATTAGTTATTAAAAGGTACCTACTGTTATATACAATAGACCAATTTTTAATTTTTATTTATCCAGAGTAGTAACAGTAGTACCTAGTGTTAGACTATCGTCAGCTCAGTCGGATACAAATATGGAACCCGTAAAATTTTCGAAACGTCACGAAATAAAATAAAAAGAGTTGGCTAAATTCGTTATACCTAATTGTTTTATTAGGTACCTATGTGTAATAACCGTGAAGGCATCAATAATTATTATGTTACAAGATTTCACAACTATTGTAGCTGTTTAATTATGCAGGAACATAGAATTCTGTAGGTCTATACTGAACATCGATTCGAAGCAATTACTTCGACACGCGGGTTGTCACACATACCTACATTGGATAGTATTTTCTTTTCGAAATAGACTTCATATATAAAATACCAATAATCCCTTGGTTTAGCTATGTCATATATAATTTACAAACACATTAAGCTAGAACCTAATGGAGCGAGGATTTTTGTATGTACCGAACTACCCCATATTGAGTAAGGAAAACGGAATTATATTTAACTAGCGGTCCGCCCCAACTTCACCCGGATCACTTTTTTTTAATATAAAAAAAGGGATCCGTGGAAAATAGGGGAAAAAAGGGCCTATGTTACTCGGAAATAGTGGAGCTTCCCAATAGTAAATGAAAGTCCAGTCGTTTTGGAGCCTATTCAATCCAAACAAACAAACCTTTCCTCTTTATTATATTAGTATAGATTATTAAAAAACATTGGACACTATTTCTTTAAGTTCGTGAGTGATGGCTTATGACGTAACTTTATTTCGTCCAAAACTTTTTGATAACTACATACATAATTTAAAACAAAGTCGCCGTCGTTGTCTGTTCATCCTTATGTAGGTATGCTTAAATCTTTAAAACTATGCAACGGATTTTGAAGCGGCTTTTTTTAAAAGAGTTATTTAAAATTAAGACAATTTGAATTTGAGTCAGTGACGTTCTTTCATTTAAAATGAAAATTCATTCAAATTCTTTCGCGATTAACGTTTCATTTATTGTAAATGAAATGTCAACGGCGTATTATATCAGTGTCTGCATAACATATCTCGTATGATATTTATCTCGGACGACACGAGAATAAGAATTAAAAAAAAATATACGCATGCGTTATACCTACTGACGCGGGGTTTACTTGCCGGCATATTCCGCTGGATTGGATATTGACACTTTATTAGTGTATTACCAACTGATAACAACTAGTAGTTGCCACCGAACTGTGACCTGTGCCTTATAAATACATTTTTATTTACAACATCGACATCTACTTACACACTTACCAGATTTCATTAAGGTCGGATTAACAATAGGTACCTATGTAAGTACTTCAGTTATTGTCGAGCAATGATACATGTACGCTGCTCAGTCATCTTTGTAGCCAAGTCAAATGAAATTACAGCCGCCCTCGATATAATTACGCTCGTTTCATTAACCTAGCTTATGATTTATGGGAATGGGGTTCACACATACAATTTCTCTAAAGAATATAGTACAAGTAATTATATAAGTAGGTATCTATTAAACTTGTATATGCTCAGTGTACCAATCAGGCAATGCGGTTACTAGTCTTTAATGAAAAACGATATTTTATACAAGACTTTATTTTTTTAAGTACTTATCTAAACTTACATAATTATATTAACATACTCATACCATTAGATGACTAGAATACTTTTTACTGATAGCACATTAAATGCCTACCTCCTTAATACTACCACGAGTCGAAAATTCGCTTGATGCGCTAGTGTATAGCTGTCATGTTCCATCAATAAGAGACAAGCTGCTGGCCTGTGATTGGTAAAATATGTCAGCTAGGATAAATTAGGATTGATGACTTTATGACTGATAAGAATGCTTTGCCTCCCGTCAGCTTCACCGAATTAGAAAATTAACATATTTATTATTATGATATTTCTGTTGTCGTTATTTAAATTAATTTTATTGATGAGTGTATTGCGGTTTCCTTATTAGTCCTTTTATATCATTAAAATAATTTTGACTAGGAGTTGCATATAGACCTATTCCTTGTGAGAAGCAAGTGTTAGGTAACACGGCTGAGTTTAATTGCTTCCTAATATATTTTTATTTATTATCATTACAATGTATACAGTCACATCTTCAAAAACACACTAGTAATTTTGACTTTTACATCTTCATTCATTGATTCATTTATGTTGTAAGTTATAATAATGATATATTTTATTCTATTTAAAAAAGGCATGCAGGCAGTGCCATTATTTTTTAAAAGCGCTAGTAAATATTGACGTGTAAAAGTGTCTTTCATTTTCATTTTTCAATTTCATGAATATAGAGCGATGCTCTATTTACTTCGTTACGAGCATGAGATATTTTTAATTTTAATTATAATATTCCCATTGAGTCCTTAAACTATAGGTAGGTACTTGCAACAAAAAACCAGATGTCGATATATTATGACTGAAATAACAGTTATAAAACAGGTAAATTATTCATCGAAGCAGCTGTCGCTGTTGCCAAATTGTATTGTTTATTTACTATATAATTACAGTATACCTACTTACATTACAAGTTTGTTGTGCGATCATGGATGTAATAAATTATTTACAGCATGCTTTCATTATCATCTATTTTTAAATACAACGATCATGATTATGCTTTATTTGGAAAACAGTACAAAAGGACTCGACTATTTATAAGCTCATTTCGTATTTAAAATATGATATAATTCCGTTATTTCTTTGGAAATATTAAGGAAATTGGCACATCATTCTTATTCAACTAATCTATGTGTTCCGGTTTTAAAATATATTTAGTGTGGAAATATTACTTAAAACAAATTGTAAAACTCGGCGATTAGAAAAATATTGACAAAAGTATAAGTACGTAGGAGTAATACTAGAAAACTACCATTCACTAATAGTTAGTTAGATTGGCAGCATATTAGAAATTTTTGTTTTGATTCCCAATATAATTTATCAAAAGTAGAGTATCATAGTTTTTATAAATTTTCATGTAACAAAAATTACCACAACAAACAAAAATTAACAATCAAGCAAGATCAAGAATACATTCCTTACTGAACATCATGCCGGGTAATCTTAAATGTATAGAGGAAGATCCCGCGACGGACAGACCTTTGCTGTTACATAAATACTGTACTACACATTAGATGCTATTTTATGCACTTCTACATAGACGGTTATCGTTTTTTCCTGCGTTGTGGATATACATAGAGAATATAATTCAGCCCATATAGAATTACGAAAATCTAACCGCCGCTCACGGGCTTGTACGATATTCCGAATGAGAAGTTAACTTGTCATATCATAAAAGTTTTAAATATGTCTTAAACTGAATAAGTTTGACAAAATACCATGCAATTGTTACTCTTAAATGCTAGCAGAGCTGAATCTAAATATCATTAATATGAAAGTACTGTTAATTGTAAGTTCATACCTTAAATCTATCGGGAACAGGGAAGCAAGGGGGGCTTTGAGTACATATTATTATATTAAAGTTGTAAAGAAACTTGTTCTGCTTGCTTATGGACGACGGGTCAGCAATGTGGAGTAGTGCAGTAATGGAAGAATAGCACCGCCCAGCATAATGACACCGAACGATGGCTTATGCACTAACCTATGTAAAATAAAAAATATTATTATTCAAACTTGCTCTATTATTACGACCCTTCATATTATGGTTATATGTTGAACTGACTAATTGAAATATCCCAATGGTAATCAAATCAAAGTTATATTTATGTGCATTTCATTGAATTGTAACGCAATTGGTTTAGATAATTCGATCGTTCGCATCTTACGTAGTAAGACAACATTTATCAAATAACTAATTTTATTAATATCACTGTCCCTGCGCACGAACCTGTTAATTTATATAAATCGAAAAAAAAGTTAAATATTATGTTCTCACCATGGAATTGCGGTCACCAAAAATGTGTAAGAGAATGATAAAACCAAGTTGACCCAAATTCTTGTACAGCGACGCAAACTACTAGATATCCATTGACACTGAAGAACTGTAACAAAAACAACAGTTATTTTATGGTCAAGGCGATCACCTTAATCTTCAAAATAATAGAGGTACATATTTATGTAAGTCTTCGCATAAAAGGCTAACGCATCGGTTGCCTTAAAAAATACCCACATGATCTCTCGCGAACTTCGGATTATTATAGGACAAAAAAACTGTCATAGGCAATAATTTTCCCGTTTCCTAACTGATAAGACAGAAGAAGAAAAACGAAATATGAAATATTTCAGCAAAAATACTTTCACTGAAGAAATAATATAATTACAATAATTTATATTTTTAAATTAAGTATGTATTTAATTTGAAACAAGACCTTATTTAAATAAATTATACAGTCTAAAGATTTTTTATAATCTTCAATGTCATGATCTTTGCACTTTTGCTTGAAGAATACAAATTAACCGATTTATCAATGTTATATGAAGTATGATAATAATGTAGGTATCCATATTTGGACCAAAAACTTACACAATGTTACCCAGTCAGGGTGCAGAGTCATCGCCGACGCAAACACTTGTATGAAGCCAAAGATTCTATACTTCCAGGTGTAAATATTGGCGGCGCGACTTTCTAAATCGTACAGTTGTTTGAGACTGAAGGAACCCTTACGAAGTAGGGATATAGGGTCCGCCGCAGGGAAGTTGATGGGACCGTACGATTGAAGCACGCCATTTTCCACAATACCGACAGCCGTGTACTGAAATGAACAGAATCCTATAATATATATTCCGGAGTCGCAGGTTTTCATTTCATCTAGAAACTATACTCCCAAATTGAATTATGCCAGTATATATTGAGAACATACGGAGTTTGTTTCAGTATATAAAAAAAAGAAGTAACTTATTTTAACTTAAGTATTATGCTAACGTAAATATTTCTACTTTACTCATTCTTTTAAGGTAACTGCAGTATTGTTACCTTCGTTGGTGATATATTCTAGGACCTATTCTAAAATGTCCCGAGTAACTTTCCTAATAGATAACATGCATATCAGTTACAAACGGTGAACGTAAATTATCTGGCAGTCATAGACGCAGTTAAAGCTAAACTGAATACTTAAATCTTTATCTGTTCTGCACACTTGCGAAACAGATCAAGAATTACAGAAAATAATTTGCTTGGGATTAACTTGGATTTTGTGAAATGGGCTCAGAATAAAAATATACTGTATTTACAATATCGTCCTCCCGGCCGGCGTACGAGAAGTGCACACGCAAATCGCCTACTTCGTGTTGCAGAGCGCTCTCGCCGTGGTAATAGAAGCCGGAGTGCAGCTTGATATCAGAGCGCTCAGGCCGCGAGTCCGACCATATCTCGTAGTAGTCATTTACTTTTCGCTTGACATCGAGACCTGAATTTTTTATTAAGAACATCAGCAATTATAATATCGCACACCTAGATATCTAAAGGCAGCTAACTCTAAAACCTGATGTTTTGGATTATGCATGCACACCATCGGATTCCTTAGAGCAAAACCAACCTACCAATAAATCTGTTTTATAGGTAGGTAGTAAACTAATAAATAATCCAAAAAGTAAGTTACAGTTACCTAAAAGCAGCCAGCCGATCTTCACATTTTCAGCAATGTGTGTTTCACTGAAAAGAGGCATGGACGTCGGGTTGTGATGTCCAGGCCTTATGTAGAATAAATTCGAGTCCACAACATAATCTCTCCAGTCTTTATGGTACCAGTACGTTTTCTGAGACTCTTCTGCAGGCTCACTTAAGAAATTATCTTGCTCCCTGAAAAGCATATTTTTTTCTATATTAAAAAAAAGTAAGTTTCATAATTTCTTAGTAAAATTAGCCCTAATCAGTCCTTCCACAAAATTCTTAATAACAACTACGACCTTATTTTATTTACATTTCTCAAAGATCTAGGTAAATCACGATTAAAAAAATAGATTACGTGGCTTCCTCTATCCACTGGTACATCTGTACCCGTTTCCTCAACTTGACAGCCTGCACCTGAATATTATAATCTGGCTCCGATATCGGTTCCAGGATTCGTAGCGGGCCTACTATGTGCACCACACGCCCTTCGTACCGCGCGGCTTCCTCACCTGTAAATTTTAGGTCAATGAATATCCTTCGTATTGGCAAATGGGCCAATTTAGACAGAAACAAATATATGGAAAGCATAATACTTTTATAGATTAGCAATCATCCTCTCTGCTTGTGAATAATTTTAGTATCATCATAGCAAATAATAAGATGTCATACGAATTATCGTCCATGCCATCATCGAAAATATAGACTAAAAATCAGTTTGAAAATCATGTTTAGCCAAGGCAAGAATTACTGACCATCATATATACATGATGGTCCATCAATGAATCTAACGTCAAGAGGTGCCATGTGGGATCAAGGTAGTAGTGATTTAATTATATTGCTATTTTTTTTATTTGTATGGTCTAATGTATATTATTACCTGTGTGAACATCAATACTTTCCGCAGAAGATACTAATTCTTCCAACATTAAGTTGCTTTGAATTGTGTGAGTCTATAAAAAAAAATAAACAGAAATCGTTTTTTAATGTATAAGTACAATTTCAGTACAATATCACAAATTTTAATTCATAATAATATATACCTCAGCCCAAAGTAGAAAATAGGTTACTCCTATAAACAACACAGTGCTTAGCAATGTGGTTAGCCATGTTTGCCTAAATTGATTCTTCACTGAACTCCATTCCAACTAAAAAAACGCATACAACAATATATATTTTTTATTATTAATTGTCACTATTAGCCCTATTACTTAAATCTCAATTCTAAAAGGTGAAAAATAGATTTTTCACCATTTTATAGTTATAGCATGCACTAAAAATATAATATTATTAATATAATAATCATTATCATTACTTAAGTAAACATGATGATCATTATAATGTTTAAGTGAAGTGGATATTTAAGTAGAATAGATATCAAAAGTTGCCAGCAAAAAAAAAAACTGTTTTATATTTATTGCACATCAGTTACAACACAATAATACAAATGTAATTAGATATAAACCACACATTATCTATCATAAAATTTAATAAATGATCAACAGCAGAAGATGAGTTGTGCTTATTACATATACCAATTAGGCAGAGCAGGCATGTGAATCGGAAGATATACATGTAGTAACATGTAGGCGTAGCATACCAAGGAAGGGATTCCATACAATTATTACTTAATGGTTGTATAGAATGCATCCCCTTAATACAAATGGATCCCTCCATAATGGAAATTATAAAGTCACTCTTGCAATAGAATAAAATAGATCAAAATAAACTGCTCAGCATCATACACTTAATTACACATATCAGTATTTAGCTTTCCCATCTCGCTAGTGCCAGACAACTGTTATAAATACATGACGTAAAACATATTGCACACCAGTACAAACTTATTTAAAACTGCAAATGTCTCAGGAATATTTACAAAACATAATTCTTATTCAATCATTTCTGATGCCTTTGCGGTTATTACACATTGGAATGAAACAAGTATTAATGGATTTAACACACATATTTTATTTTAATTGCTGATGTTTCGGATTCTTTACAATCTTAACACAACTTACCTGACCATAGTCTAAAGCTTACAAACACCACGTAACGTTTGGTGTTGTGACACAGGTCAAAATATGTTGTTACTCGATTAAGTAAACACATTTTGAATCACAACAATACTAAAGGAGAAATATATGTTATCTAATTACCTCTCCTTGTAATTTAATTCAATAAGATGATAATTAAAATAATAGCATAATAATAAAACTAAATAATGTCCATCCATTTAACTTACACAATGTAATGAATAGGTAACTTCTAAATAAGGACTACTTAATAGAAAATATGAAATTAAAACTAGCAAAAAAAGACAAACAGTTTTTTGATAATAATATAGTTTTTAAATTTTAAAGGAAATAGGTTATGGTAAGAATCAATAAACCAACTCACCGGCATTTTAAAAGTTCAATTAAGAATTTGTTTGTTTGTATGCTGTAATCAATGCTGTTAAATTATGTGATTATTTCTTTGATGCTACCAGTGGTCCCAATAATAGCGAATGTCGATGATACCTGCCACAGACGTTTACCGGCACAATCTCCAGGATGTGAGACAATAATCTGAAACAGAGTTTTTTTTTTAAAGCCGTGCAGGCATATCCCTACAAAAACAACTTTATTCAATACTGTGCCAAAAACTATACCTATCTAATGATATGAACAAATGCGATCTCTTCAAGCGTTATTGCTTTATTACAGTCAACTTCGGAAAATTCTGATTTATTCGGGATCGGATTTTGAGGTGGTCCAATTTTTCCGAATGATACTAAACTTCTATTTATATCTCTGTACAAATGCGCACTGCATAGTACTATATAGAGAAAAAACTTAGTTCACGTTAGCTTGTAGAGCGTCGCTTTGGTGCTAAGAAGTGCTTAGCTTACATTAGATCTCATCTATCTGTTAAATGTCACAAAGTGTCATTATGTGACATGTGACAGTTAGCTGTATAACTTTGACAATCTCATGTGTATCTGTTTATACTTTATCTTACAGGTTAATAAGATTAATTTATTCGGCGAATCGAATTATATTTGAAAATCACTAATTAATATTATAATGTGACTCAATATTTTAAGATTCAAAACAATGCGACTAAGCATAAATGCTGTAAGAGTAAAACTAACTTTTACGTTGCCTTATTTTGCCATTCGAAAATATTCCAATGGAATTCCTTTTCTTGAAGTATTCCGGAAAACTACCGGTAAGTTAAGTAATGTATGTAATATCACATGGTATACCTACATATACCTTAAAACATAGCTGCTACTTCTTTGCTAGACCTCCTTGTGTAACATTGTAACGAATTTGTGTGAAAAACAATACAAACTAATATTACAGGCCACGCATTAGCTGCAGAATCTTTTACTAAACTAAAACAAAAATATCCCAATATAGAGAACTTAAGCCATGACCGATTGCAAAGCTCATTGCTAATTCTAAAGAAGTTTGGCATAAGTCCTTTACAGGCATGCCACAATCCTCACATCATCTGGATGAATCCAATCACACTAGATAACTATGGGGAAATACTTAAGGAATGTGGATTTGTTAATATCATTCCTAAGCACCTAATACAGTAAGTAGCACTTGTTTATTTATTGTTATTAAAATTTATAAGTCTTTTGAGCCATTGCCTATATTAAATTTGCAGATATCGCACTTTTATAAAATCACGGACTATAGCATATCTTAAACAGAAAGGTCTCATCAAAAAGGATTTGCAATTAGAGGAGATGTTGCAGGACTACTTTTTAGATTGGCCATCAAACCAGAAGACCAAACATAGTTTTCCAGACTCAACCACAACCATATGTATGTTCACTCCTATAATATGTGTTCTGTGTTTCACAATGGTTCTAATTTTTAACATTGTCTATTCTCATTTCAGTGACAATACGCCTAAGTGTACTGGAAAACTATCTAATTTGGAAATTATCTATAACACCCGAAGAATTCAAGAAGTACTGTCGAAATTATTTGCCTTTGAAACACAAACCAATGTCTGATATCCAGGAGTCCATTGATATAGCACAGAATAAAATAAATTTTAATTTAAATAGCATTAGAAGAAATGGTTTCATAATATCTTCAGACCCAATCAACACTAAATTAATATTGGAGAATGTCAATGAATTAGCTGGCTTAGATATTAAAGAAGCAATACGCATTGAGCCGGCGATACTGAAAAACAATTATAATTCACTTTTGCAGATAAAAGATATTCTTAAGGTGAATTAGTTGCAGTTTTAGCTGGTTTCTGGTCTAAAAATTATGTTATTTCTGATGAAAAAAAATTAAGGAGTTTTCTGATACATAACTAATGTAACTGATATTGGTTATGTACAATATTCTTATTGACATAATATTAATAGAAGATTATACATAGTTAAATATTTTTAGATATGGTCTATAATAACTTTAATATTATTTCTTAATTAGGAATACCAGATACCTGAAGAGGCCCAAAAACGTTGCCTAAAGGTTTTCTGCATGTGCCCTAAAACTGTTCAGGAAAGATTAGACGAACTCCGAAACCTGAAAGAATATAAAATATTGGCTACTAATCCTCGGGTAAATATATAATTTTTTGTAAATTAACTAACTAGGTACTTTCAGAAATATTATCTTAATTTATTTTACCTAAGACATTATTTCTGTATTTTTATAGATGCTGTCAATGGTAATACATAAGAAGAAAATGATGGGAAGGTTGAATAAAATTCAAACAGTCAGAAAACAATGTTTCAGTCTGAATCATCTTGTTTCCTCCAGTAAAGTTTTCAATGAGTATGTTTTATTTTATTAAACTACTGACGTCTAGTTTCAGCAATATAACTCATTCTAAATGATACAAAATAATATAATATAAAATCTAAAAATTTTTTCCAAATTTTATAAATATATGAAATAAATTCCCTAAAAACACTTTAATTATACTTGTTTACAGATATATTAGTGGATTTGGCAATAAAGCATGTGGACGAGACATAGCCATACTTATTACTTCTTCCCTGGAAGTAGATCAAAGTGTATCTCCGAATATTTCAGTGCCCTCTGACCCACTCAAATTAGTTCTGGATCAACTGCGACGCCACAAGTTCTGGCTGCACGCTGCTTTAAATGTGGTTGATGAAAACATACGATTTATGAAGCAAAGATTTAATAATTTAGATATCTTACTGAACTGCCACCTTCTTTTGTATCCTATGTTAGTAACAAAAGCAATACATACTCTATTTACATTAAATTACATAGTAAGTTAATTGAGTGACAAATACAATTGACTTACTATTTTCAAAATTTATTATATCGTTTTTTTTATTACTCTTTATTTTCTGTACAATCTAATGTCTGCTTTCGTTTTAGGGTCGATGTCGAAAAATATGTAAACCTGCTACTAAGCTTGCGCGAGGGCAAGAATGCACCAGACACAAGTATACAAATAGATCCTATGTACAACAGCTTGAACTGCGAGAAACTGACGGATGAACAGATTTTGAGCCTGGTGCAGTACGAAATTGAAAAGAAGTATCATTTCAGTGGAGACGGAATTTGGATAAAACAAGATGGAGTTCGAGTGGAATCACATGCAGCTATCCAATGATATGTTGTTAAAAATATTAAGTATTTGCTGGGTGCTACTAGTTGACATATGCAAATAAATGTCGTAAGTTATTTTTAATTCAGTCATAAAAAATGTTAATTGTAAGTAACCGTGACATGATCAAGTTAATTTTCCGCTAAAATAAATTAAGAAGATATTTTTAAATATTATTATTATTATGATGCAGTAACATCAGGAAATGTATTGGGCAAATTATATCAAAAAACTTTTGAGTTACCTATGTCTATGTAATACCATAGTAATACATAAAGTCGCACGTTTAAATGTTTTTTTTTTTCATTTCCGATTTCTTCGCGGTTATTACATATTAGAATGAAACAACTGTAAACGAGTTAAATCCGTTTATAGTTGTTTCATTCCAAAACGTACGTTTAAAATTTGTTTTATCATCCTATCTGGGGCTAACCGCGGCCGAAATTGATCCGTATGATAGAATTAATAATTTATTAGCAAGTGAACACTATACCACAGATAACATAATTTTAGACATAGTATAAGGGTTTAGATATGAAATAAAAAACTCAATTAAGCACATCAGTAATATTATTCATCTTCCTGTAAATCGACCGCTTACATCTAAACGCGCACGCAAATGCCAACATTAAATTTTCAACTACATATATTGCTTTTGGAATCTAAAATAAAAATACGAGTATCTAGATAAACGATATAAAAATACGCATGCATTATGATAAAATACGATTAGGCATAACTATGATTATTGAAACTGGCTACCTGTGCAGGATAATTAATATCCTTTATTTTCAATACAAATTTAGGTACCTATACAAACTAAATTCATTGTTATCGTATAACTAAAATAACATAAAGGTCGAGAGTACCGATTTATGATTATAATAAGACCCTACATAGTTATTTTTCTGGCTATTAGGTAAGTAGCTAACGAAAAGTGGCCTCATAATAAAAAAATATGAAGTTTTTTTTTAATTGTTGTGACAGCGGCTATTGTCTGTATTTTTTGTGTCGTTATTGAACTTTATATACTTAGAAGTAAAAAGAGGTCCATGGACGTAGTCAGTTATTTATCGTAACTATATAATAAGTTTATTAAAAAATGCTAATTGTAAAAACAAAGGATTCTTTATAATCGAGCTAAAATCGGTTAAAAAGATATATCCTACGTAAACCACGACTTGGTTTAAATACCCAATGGGTAATGGGTAATATTTCATAATCGACGTTTTCGTAGCTTGTAGCCGATTGCTTTTCAGCTTCATAGCGAAGTTTGGCTACGAAGTGGGCGTTATGCTACGAACACGTTTTTCCCTACAAAGCGGAAAAGCCACGGAATCGGCTAACAGCGAAGCACTTCGTAGACCCTGTTATTAATTTTTTAGAGGATCCTTCGAGCAGGTCGCTACAGCTAAATATTAAGGAGCATTATAAACTTCTGAGTATTCGGTACTTTTATCTAGTGGCTTCGGTAACAATGCATTTTATTTCTAATTAGATTAACTTAAACTGTATAGTAACTATTTGTACAAGTCCAACTATTAGAAACTTTTCAAAATCAATATCTTTGATCTCTAGACCATCCTTAAATTACTTTTTTATATAATAATAAAACTGATTATTTATATATGAGAGAGGCCACCATGTGCAGGTAAGCAAGCCTATACATCTAACATAATTTAACATTAATGAAATAACAATATAATAAAAGTAAGCTCGTAACAAAAACGTTCTACAAATAATTGCAAAACTTTTTTTTTTGTGGTCTTACATGGAGGCTATTAATATCTCACAGATAAATTCATTCTAGAGCTAACAGCTTGTTCCACAATGTACATCCAATCTTTTTGCCAGTTTATCCAATGATAAAGAGGTCGTTGAAGCTCCAAAAGTAAAAAAATATAATATTTTCCAACATAAGCTACGCTGGATAATACTATACCAAACTGAATCACTATTTATATCTGCTATTAAAGTTTCAAATCGTTTACCCGAGACTTATGTGGACGTTGTGAAATAGGCTCTAAAGATATGACCTAATGAGAACTTAAGTAAACCTATGCGTCTTATGATGACACATTCTTATACCTGAAATAATACAGTTTACTATTGGCACACAATTCACGTATAAAACATTATATTATTTACATACACGTAATCACTAATCAAAAGAATCCACGAACAGTTAAATCGGTTTATATATTATTATTATTAATTTTATAGTTATATATTATAGTTTAGAAAAAAATCACCGCGCCAAATCTCAAACATCTTAGTGTACAATAACTGATAATTATAGACCAAGTTCAAATTATTCCGACTTCATTATAACTACCAACTACCTACTTCATACTTCACTACAAACAATTTTAGCACAATAAGGCACAAGGAATGCTCGAGAATGAATTATTATTATTATAATAACCACCTATTCTAAAAATTTATTATAAATTATTATACTTGTATAATTTTCGACTTAACCTACATAACACATTACTAAATGAATTTCGGTATCTTATTACCTACTGCTACAGTTTTAAAACCTTATTCATTTAGGTACTTAAACTGTTAATAAAATGCTTTTTAAATAGGTGTGTGTAAATTTATAAAATTATCTCGTAGATCAAACTATCTACCTATTTGGTTATTTTCCCTTGAGATCGCCGCAAACTATGCACTGGTACTATTTTTTTGTATCTTGAAACCTAGAGAATAGGTTTAATTGCCTTCTTACGTAGGAGTAGGTATACCCTAAGAATACGAGTATAGTCGTACCTATCGTGTATCTGCCAAAAAGATCAAAATATTTTCATGTATCTGAGCAACAACAGAGAATATTTTGCTGCGTCACAAGGGATATACTTAGTTTATGAATAAACGAACTAAGCTAATACTCCTTTTCGAAATTACGCGTCATCTAGGATATCTTCGAAAAGGAGTATTTCAATTCAAAAAAGGGGGCAGCGTTGTAAAGGCCTGTCCGGAGCTGGGTTCCATTTTGACGACTACAGGCTGGGCGAGGTCGGCGTGCCGGTCGCTGTCGTAGTGCTTGTCGTGCGCGTGCGGCACTAAGCCGCACTTGTCGTAATCGTCGGCGGGAGCGCCGCTGCCGGCCGCGGCTTGGTATCGCGGCGGCTCCTCGTGCATAGCGCAGGCCGGGTACTTGTCGTCGTGCTCGTGCGAACGATACTCCAGCTTCTCCTCGTGAGTGTCCAGCTGCGGCGAGTGTGCCGCCATCATCGGATAGTCGCGCACGCCCAGTGGCGGCGGGCTGCCCTCGCCGTACTCGTAATGACGCGGTGCAAACATTTGCCCGTCGTGCCCGTTTAATACCGTGGTATAAGAGTAAGCAGGCTGGGCATTGAAACTGGGATAGCCTCCGCCTCCAGAAGACAGCAAATGATGTGACGGCAGCTCATAGGAATGTTGATAGGACCAGGACTCGGCCGGGGCCGGTAGTCCATTTTGAGGAAACGCGGGAAGGTTGCCGCCGATGCCGGAGAACCCGCCACTAAGGGTCGTAGAACTCGGGGAACTCGATCCTATGTATCCGGTCTTTCGTGGAGGCTCTCGTTTACGCCATTTCGCTCTCCGATTTTGAAACCACACCTGCCGGAAGATAAAAAAAAATTAATATAGATATGTAATTACATTTCAGACACAAGATTTTTTTAATAAAACTTTTCTAAAATTATTTGTCTGTTTATTACCGAAAAGCTTTACCTGTACTCGTGATTCAGTTAAATTCAATTTGAGAGCAAGTTCCTCTCTCGCGAACACATCCGGATAGGGCGCGCGTTCGAATGCTCGCTCTAGCTCCTCCAACTGGTAGGCTGTAAAGGTAGTTCTGTGAACAAAGAAACAAAATACTTAAAGGAACACGATATGACTTAATAAAACTTCTCAGATTTTTTAAATTTAAATTGAGTATCGTGGACAGGCTAAATAAATATGACCAATTAAATGACCTGCATAAATACAACCCGCCCAATTACATATTCACAAATAAATTATTTTTATCATCGCGCGACGCATCTAGGTAACATCTGACGCGTGCAATATGGCTGCGGGCGCACGCGACGCGCAGAAATTGATTGAGCGTGAAACGAAATATACCCCCGTTGCGCGTGAGCACCTCTAATTGCCTACCAATTGACTTGAGTTGTAGCGGCGCTACACTATTAATTGTTTCACCACCCCACCTTGTCACGATATTTATTGATGATAGATTGCGAGGCGATGCAAAACTGTTATGTGTCTACGCAATTAATTTTGATATTTTAGGTTTGTATTCAGTGTCTAGACGAGTAAAACATAATTGACACCATTTAAGTGATTCCAACTAAACAGGGCATCTTTATATGATGCGTGCTAGAATCCCATTAGGCGTCCCTCAGATGCCGACACAACCAGCGGCGAGATGGCCGGCGCGATAAAGCAATTGCTCCCCCGTGGTCATACGGGTAATTAATCTCTCACTGAAATGATACCGCTTTTTACACAAGGCGCCTGCATTCAATATATATGTATAGGTAATAAAGGGTGCGCCCTATGAATCTTATCTTTATTTTTTATAATTGCAACCGACACTTTCGTTTTCACAATATTTGCTAAATCTATTGTCATTTTACCATTGGCATCTAGCGGACTTAGAATTCAGTCTTTATTTATCACAAGTGTAAACGTTTATTGTAAATAAAGATATTTGTTACGAAGGAAATTAAAATAGTAAAAAAACACCAGGCTTTCAAATATCTCATAACATTACCAAATTTAATTGGACCCCTCCCTAAGGAATTGCGGCATTTAAACGAACGACGTTCAGTCGTTGCTGATGAACTATACCTAGTCTAGCACATTTTACTATATTTGCAAACATAACTATATGTTAATATGGTTACTTAAAAAACATCGAATTAGCTATGCAAATAATAACATGGGGTGCAAAGCGATGAGTTGAAGTATTTAGTAGGGGATGCGCGGGCGCCGGTCTCTCACCTGTGACGGCGACACGTGCCGTGCACGGCGCTCGCTCCGACATGAGTAAAAATACACTTAAATTTTTTAATAGAACAGTTCTTTGATATGATGCATATTTTGTTAATTTGTTTTATTTAAGAAAATTACGTTTATAATCTCATGTTGAAATGCTTAGCTTGAAAATAAATTTAATATTAGATGTCAAAGTAGAGTGGAGCTGATGAACCGAAAATAAAAACCGTTTTACAAAAATGGTTCTTATTTAATTGAAAGTTGGTTAGGCTCTAGAAACAAAAACGTCTAAAGCAATGGTGAAGAACTTCCCCGGTTGTTATAACGAACGTGTACAAACACTTCTAAGTCCGACATAGCCACGTATGTACGTTTATTTTGTACACTACTAGCTATAATAGCCCATTAGTACTTAACTTCGCCTTACCATAACGTTAAAAAACATCAGTACCTACCAAACATCAAGAAAGCATTTCTACTTGCAATCATAACTAACGATTTTGATACAACAGATACGTGAGACAATGTTTACACGGCGAATAGAGACAAAAAAAAGTTTGCACGATGTTCATTTTATTTCTTCACCTGACATCAAATTGAAGAAACTTGAAATTAAGTTTTGGAACTACTCGAGTTTAGTAAGAATAATTTGTAATTTCAAAACCGACATTAGTTTCGAAACATAGAAAAAAATACTCGGTACCTATAAAGCTTTTAATATGTTTTCTTTCTGGGGTTACCTATCTTGTCTTTTAGCTGTGAATATCTTCGTAGCACACGTCTACGAGTACCTACGCGTAGTAAGATCGCGCTACGTGTCTACGAGTTTCCTTGAGACACTGCTGAAGTTTCTCCTTTAATTTTGTTTATATAACTGTAATCATATATTTAGTCTAATTTATTTCGATAAAAAAGGTTGGAAGCTAAACTAAAACCATAATTATAAGTAGGTACTTATTATCACAAATATGAAATGATAATTCTCGCTATGACTTAAAATCATCAATCGCTAGAGCAAATTTTGCTTTTATTTCGCAACGCTTTACGTGATTTACATACTAAAAGAATTAACCAAGAGATTAATAAATTCTGCACATAAAAATAACAATATCAAACAAAAAAAAAATAGAAGCGTACCTCGTTTTCTTTTTTTTGATGCCGTTATTGTCGTTCTTTTTCTTGTCGCTCTTTTTTGTGGTGGTGGCAGTAGTAGGCGCAGGATGTGAGGTGTGTGGCTGGAGAGGCTGATGAGGCTGGTGCGGCTGGAGTGGTTGGTGAGACGCGGGCGGCGGTGGCTCGGCCGGCTGCAGCAGCAGGGGCTCGTCCTTGCGCTTGGTATCGGCGCCGCTGAACACCGGCAGCTCGTCGCGATACTGCAGCTCGCCGCCCACTACCACCTGCACGTGCCTCTCCTTGCCGAACTCCCCGAACATGTGGTCATCGAAGGTCGGCTGCTCCATGCCTCCAGTGGGCTCGAAGGCGCACTCGTAGCGCGCGCTGCCGGCGGCTGCTGCGGCCGCGGCGGCGGCAGCGGCGTCCCCGCACACGTACATGTAGCCGTCGGCCGGCGGCGGGTGCGGGCCCGCTACCTCCGTTCCCACCTCGCTGGGCTCCGTCGCGGCGGCCTACCTGCCGCTCACCTAGCTTACGACGTCTCGGCTTGCCGAGATCTATCCGCACGCGATTTATCGGCTTCTATATTAAACAAATTGACTTCATTGAGTCGGGCCCTCGGGATCGACGAACGCGCGCGCCGTTCGTTTCGTCGTGTCCGTCCCGGTTAAGTGACTTTAATCAACTTTAACGAACTAACTGAATTTGCTCTACGGTTGGTCAATTTATATTATCATAATATGACGAACCGCACCAGTCTGGAGCCAATGAATAGGGTGACTGAGCAGAGAAAAGCATGAACAGAAAAGCTATTCTGATCCGTAGCGTTAAATAGTAACGGGGCAATTTGGTTCAGCCGAGGCGGGCGTATATGACTGTAATGTCAGTCGCTCGAGGACCAATAGCGGCACATTGAAACCACTCCCCCGGGTAGCGCGGTCCCCTCGGCTGCTAGTGCTGCGGGCCGGCGCTCGTCGCCGCGCTAAAACGCAACATGCGGGATTCCCACAAACTACCCGATATTTGTTTGCCTCAATACTATTGTGGGGCGCGAACACCCACATCATTATTTTGAAAGTCCGTAGCACTTCATTGTAAATCCGTATCAACACAACTCGGATGTCTCTTACATGATTTATAGCCGTGGGAACAGATTTTACGTACATATTCAACAATACCAACAATTTGAGCAAATTACCCTTTGAATGAAAACGTATACAGACCTAATGCTAATTCGATAGCAATCCTAAGCATCTTAACTTCATACTGACCGAAAATTAGTCTTCAGAGGCGCACTAAAAAAATAATGGTAACAAGGCTGTCATATCTTATGGATAGGAGAGGATAAAAATGCCTACATAATTACTTTACTTTAAAAATTTGCTGCTTTATGTATGTTCAAGTTCGATCAGTATATTATATGAAAAATAAAGTAGTCGTAGAGCACGAGAAGAGTTGTTGATGCGCCGGAGCCCGATGCATGCTGCGACCGCAGCGCAAGCGCACTGATGCCGCCGACCGCTGCAACCATAGCTAAATTATTAATTAACGATTATTGCTGGGGATTATTAATAAAACATGCGTCCGGACTATTGGCACTTAGATTAACGTCGAGGGAGTAATGGCGCATTTCAGCAATTTCGGTTGTTATTTAATTGAAGTCAATTTAGATGATCAGAGTCTATTTAGGTTGGTGCTGGCGCTCGCCAGCGGGATCTCGGCTTCATTGGGTTTATTGGTGACTTTCAGACAACACGAATTGCACTCGCTGATGCACTTTACCGCATTCACGGTCGAATGCTTTGCGGAAATTGGGTCAATTCTCCATAGCGTGCAGACTGAAGGTCATCCAGCGTTTACCTGTGCTTCCTATATTGTTCATGTGTGAAAACTTTTTGAGTGCAGTTCTTTACGGTGTAAGTGCTAAAAACATGACGCAACCGAGTGCATCCTTTGTGCGCGTGACTGTTCGCGAACATTTAGTGACTGTCTATATACCTACCTACCAACTTAGAACAGGATACTGACTCATAGTTCAGCAAAACAAATTTT
Organism: Polylopha cassiicola; assembly: GCA_038024825.1. Classification (NCBI taxonomy): domain Eukaryota; kingdom Metazoa; phylum Arthropoda; class Insecta; order Lepidoptera; family Tortricidae; genus Polylopha; species Polylopha cassiicola. The sequence continues at coordinate 6,502,225 of CP149045.1, forward strand.
CCTGTATAGTTACGATGGCTATGAAAATTGGGCCAAGTTCCACCTAAAGGATATTTAGTGTTCTGGAAACCAAAGGTATGTTTTTATGTAGAGTTTTAGTAAAAAATCAAGTTTAAAACTATAGAAATGTTAAGTTTACCTGCTAGTGCACGTATAGGCATCGTATTCTTCCAATTTTGTGACCATATATCCATAAGAACAAAATATTTACTTATTACGAAGTAATTATAAAATCATTGGAATGAAACAACTTTAACGGATTTAACTCGCGTACAGAAATGACAATAGTCTTATGCTAAACATACATATGTTGTCAGCTCAGTCGTGCTACGATTATGGAATCTGTAAAGGCTCAGAAACGTCAGCCAATAAAAATAAAATACGCGAGTTAAATCCGTTAAAGTTGTTTCATTCCAATGTATAATAACCGCGAAGAAACATAAGCATCAGAAATTATTAATTATAAAATTATTTATTCGTGTGTATAGTTTCAATATTTATTAAACCTGTTAACCCATAAGAACTGTACCAAGGTTGTCCGTAAGAAATCCAACAAAATAACTACAAGATTATTATTTACCTTGTATACCTATATAGGTACCTAATGTAGGTAGTAGGGCTAACTAATTAAGGATGAGAAATTTATGAAAAACGATAAGGAAAACTTTTATTTTTCATCTCCTTAGTGATTTCTTATATCAATATTATTATCTTATGGCACTTTAGTACCGTGCCATAAGATAATAAAATTGATATAATTGATATATGTGTGGCTGACAAATAATCAACGCCCTGTGCGTAAATTTAAGTAGGTAGGGCAATATACTGACTGTTTTTTATATGTTTAAAACAGGTGACGTATTTTTTTATTCACTATCAAATCAAATTCTATGGGAAAACCAAGCAAAAGGGAGACATAAGAATGATGGACAAATTCGTGTTACATTTATTATTAGTGGAAAGTTTCAAGGTATTTAGATAAAAGACGATTGGACATTAATTTAACTTAGAAATATTTGCGAAAAATAACGTGTTATTTACTTTAACAGCATTTTCTATGTTTTTTACATTATTGTATAGGTACTTGGTTTAGAGGTTTAACATGTCATAATGACCTACTACTCGTATGTATATAAGTAAATGTATTTTTATAATGATTTATTTAATACTCAATACCGATACAGTTAATGTTTAGGATTTTTTCAGGGCAGATGCATATTGATATAATATCACGATCAGATTTAGATAGTTTTTATACCTATCTAATAAAAATATTATTATAACTAGCCAGAATTGTTTTTAACCTCCGACGAAAAAACTTCGCGGTGTTTATAAGTTTGATGTGTCTGTGTGTGTCTGTCTGTGGCATCGTAGCTTCCGACGGAGAAACCGATTTTGATTGTATTTTTTGTTTGAAAGGTGAAAAAGTCGAGAATGTTCTTCGATATGTTTAATAAAAAATTTAACAAACCCCCGACATAAAAACATAAAAGCCGTCTAAAAAGTATAAAAATAATAAAAACTTGATATTAGGTAGGTACCTAAGTATTAATATGTATTTCAACAAAGAAAACGTCACGTCGGGGGGACCGCTCATTATTTACCTAATTGTACCTATCTATATTTACCTACTATGTATCGAAATTTAAGGAGGTCCCCCCGACATGACGTTTTCTTTGTTGAAATACATATTAATACTTAGGTACCTACCTAATATCAAGTTTTTATTATTTTTATACTTTTTAGACGGCTTTTATGTTTTTATGTCGGGGGTTTGTTAAATTTTTTAATTTATTTTTTTATTTCATACTTTTTGAAAGTAGGTAGGTAACTTATTATTTTTTTAACCAATTTCCATTTTATATGGAATTCTGTGATGTACATGTGGTCCTCTTTCATTTGATACCTCACTCGGTTATATTTGTAGTCATTTGGTTAACCATTTCCACACTTTCAGTCCCTATATTTTTTGAACTACTTAACCGATTTTCATTATAATATCAATTTTGTAATGTACACGTGATCCTCTTTCATTTGATACCCCACTCGGTCATATTTGTAGATATTTGATTTTCCATCCCCACTTTCACTCCCTTTATTTTTTGAACGCCTCAACCGATTTTCATTATAATTTCAATTTTGTAATGTACTCGCGACCCTCTTTCATTTGATACCCCACACGAGTATATTTGTGGACATTTATTTTTCCATCCCCTCTTTCACCTCCCTCTATTTATTAAACTACTGGTCCGATTTTCATCAAACATAGCTAAGAACACTCCCGACATATTCACCTTTTAAACAAAAAAAACAGAATCAAAATCGGTTAATGCGTTTGGGAGCTATGATGCCACAGACAGACACACACACACACACACACACACACACACACAGACACGTCAAACTTATAACACCCCGTCGTTTTTGCGTCGGGGGTTAAAAATCAGTTTAGCCGTTTAGACGTTCTGCTTGATTTTGTAAATATTCCTACCAAATGTACCTATCAAATTAATTGACTATTGCGTTGTTTTTGAGCTTAGCTCGGTTTTCACAGTTAGTTTTAACAAAATATATTCCTATATCCGCCAACGATGAAATTATTACCAAGACAGAGTTCACACATAATTAAATAAAGGTACCTTCATGAACTGAAAGAAACATGAACCGTATGTGGCTGACAAATATAGGTATATTATGTATTAATTTTGTAAGTACTATTTTTACGTATTAACTTTTTGACATGTTTTGTTTATTACTTTAATATATCCAGCCCACTTCTATCTTTAGTACTAGATATTTCAAAATATTGGTGGTAAGCAGGTAAGAAAAGTACGTATCTAAAAAACATTTTTGGATTTAGTATTTCGTTCATGTAAGCCTTAAAGTGCTATCTAGCTAGCTATATGAGTATTATTAGTTTTAAAGGAAAACTATCACGGCTAGCTGTGAAATAGTTAACGTTACACGCGCACGACCGAGGGATAGGCTCTTGGTCTGTTTTTATTCTGTAATTGAAATAAGATATCAATGCTCTTGCTACCGGGCAATCAATCAAACTCCAATTCATCTGGCATTTGATACATCATACATAGGTATGCGATGTATTGCTACTGTTACCATGGCACATATGCGCAGCTTGTGCTTAGGAATCTATGTGTATATAATATCATCATGTGACGGCGTAGGCGTCGCACATAAAATCTCTCTGGCGACGCAGCGTAACGCAGAATCTGCCGCTCGCTCAATTGGACTCAATTGCTTTAATTGACTTCAATTGAAATGACCTCGCGCACGACTCTAACCCACCACTAGTTTGACACTTACATTTATCTTTTTTTGGAACTGACAAAGCTACAGTTAGATATATTCGATCATAAAATTCATGTTGAGCAGCTTCCGTCTAGCTACTTAATTGTGTAACTTGAATTGTTGTAGTGTACGCTTGATATAATATATGTTTCCTAACCGCATCATCCCTACGTTAAGTGCATAGGTATTTATGTACGTGTTGATATGTATGTGTTTATTTATTTATTGAAGAAACAAACAGTCATTTACAAGTAAAGGCTAAAAAAATTGCTTAAAATTAGAGCTGGAGTTTCCTTAAAATTACAAAAAATACAGTTTATGTGTAATGAAGTTACATAAGAAACTTAAAATTTTCGTAAATACCATTTAAAATATTTCACAAAAAATAGAAAAAGAGATAGGAATTAATAAATGGTGTTATCTAAAAGCTTTTTTGAGAGTGGTGATGGTGCAGTTAAATAAATCAATGTTTTCAAGCTTCCCATCATCGTTAAAAAGCATCAAAAATACATTTTGTGCATAACACGTCTTGCGTCGGGGAATCGAGAACCAATCTTTGTTTTTACATTGGCGCCGACATCTACTAGGAACTTTAAAATGGATATGTAGCTAAATTAATAGGTGTATGTAACTTTAAGTAGCGCTGTTTTTTTAATAATGATAATTTCTTAAGCGTTATCTTTTTAGGTAAGCTAACTAACTTAGGTACTTATTGCACAAAACCTACCTACTTTATTGCACAAAACTTAGCAAATATAAGTGCACAAACGAAAACCCAATACGATAAGGCATTCTTTACCAGCCAACTTTAGTCATGCACAAAAAAAAACATTATATACAATTAACTTGCTAAATTAAAAAATAAACAAAGAATTTATTTTAAATATCAGGTACTTGTGTAAAGTATAATTTCTAGCAGTACCTAAGTACCCTGCAAGAATATAAACTACCTGTGCCCTAAATTTCATCCAATTACAATTATTGACGTGAAACATTGACAAAAACTCATTCATCCTCATTTATAAACTTTCACATTTTAATGGTTAGGATGAGAGTAGTAAATCGTACTAATTTTAAATTTACTCAATGACGCGATGACATCAAAAATACGACATTTTGGCACGTGTCCTATCCGGTCCACAATTGTTCTTAATTAGGAAACAGCGGCGCGGGGCGCCCGGCACGGTGAGGATGGTTGATTCGAGTTTCTTTATCTACTAGCGGGAAGACCAAGCTTTTCTAGGAGATGATCTATTACATAGGTACCAATTATCTATATTCGAACGCTGTATGTGTTCACCATTTCTAAATAAGAAAATCAGATAAAGGCAAAGTTTGGTCGAAATAATTATACTACCTAATCCAAAGGAGGCAGTTGAGCATCTAATATTTTATGTATTTGCTAGGTAAGTAGGTATTACATTACGAATAGCTAGTTGCAGCTTAGGTACTCTGTTCTTCGGTAGGTAAGTACTTGGTTTTACTAAACCTCTTAGCCAAACTGGCCTGAGACTTATTTAAGAAAAAAAGTCGCTATGCGAAATTAAACGTACCTATGTGGTACTTAGCTATCTTTACAAAGTCATTCAATCATTTTTTTGTCTTTTTACCCTTATGAGAACCCCAGAGTCGTCTGATATCTAATCGACCCCTTTCAGTATCTTCCCGTATTGATTCTGACGCATATGTAGGCTGTTGCTTCGATCTATTTAATCCAGAGCCTTGAATAATTCGGTGCGGGGAAGCAGACAGGGTTATATCAGAGTCATCGTCAGAAGGAATCGTAGTAGGAAGCTCTTCAAACCGCAAATGTTTTTTAACGTTAGCCTGAATATCCGTTACGGTTGATCCGCTCTTCAAAGAAGTACCGGCTACTGGAGAATCATGATGCTCGAACAAAGTATTTTGAAGTTCTGATTCCTCGTCTATTGCACTGACTGACTCAGCTCGAACAGCCTCGTAACCGGAACCTATTTTTCTCCCCATGATGCTGCTAGAAGACTCAGCTTCCAATTGCACTAAGTTCGTCGCACTAGAATTAACTAGGTTTAACACATTTAATTCATTGCTAAATAACCGGTGGGTAGAGTTAACCAGACCTAAATCATTAGAACTGGTTAAATTTTCCATCTCTAAGCTTTCTCCCGTCTGGACGCCAGTGTGTACCTGTGCACTACTAATCATGTTGCGTATTTCCAACTCCGTAAACGAGTATTTCTTTCTGTCCAATTTGAACATTCCACTTTCTATATTTTCTGACGGATGTAATTTTTGAGGTACTCTTCTGCGAAAACAGACCATCTTTGATAAAAGGCGTTGAAAGAAACTTCTCGGTTTGCCTTCATCAATAGGATACATGGTATCTTCGAAAAACATGCCCGGATACGTAGCTTTGTTAAAATTACTAACGTCTGTCGGAGATCGCATTATAGGATCCAAATACAATCTGAAAAGATATTTTCCAATGAATTTCGTACAAGAATATAATTAATAAATAATACTTGTATCTAATGTTATGTAAGTATTTAAAGTGGTTTATGACATTCTAATATTAATTTTATAATCTTTAATGATGTTATGTTATAACCGTATGCGATAATTAAAGTTCAACCCGTTAATTTCCAAGTTACTTTATTATGATTATACTCATAAACCGTCAAAACACTAATTACCTAATATCAAAATTAAACGTACCTAACAACAAACGACGTACGAAAAATTACTCTCAGCAAAACGATCTAGCTTAAGGTAGGACTATTTCTAAAGGGGTTTATTCAATATACACAGACTCGTCAGTTTAAACGATACCTATCATTAAATCAATCGAGTATATCTAACGGTACAAAGCGAATGGAAAAACATACATATTCTCTGCTCCATATGTGTAGATAAAAAATGCTTCTGATACTTTGGGCACGCATCTATTAAGCCAGTAGTAAATTATGTAGCATATCGTGACAAGTGCAGCCAAACAAGTAACGGTGGCTAAATAGATGTTTCTTTGAAGTTCGAGGATCTCGCCGCAGTGCCGCTTGTCCTCGTCGTAGATATCTACAACAGTTATATTAAGTTCTAAGGGCCTATTTAAAACGTCTAAACAAGTCCTGTATAAGCAATTTGCAACTTTTCTAACAGATGTAAACATTATTCATACAAACAGTGTGCTAATACCTATTGATCGCTTATTTCTTGGATTATTTATTTAATTACTTATAGAACGAGATCCGGTCGCAAAATAATTACGATTACCCACCGCCCGGTAGATCTATATTCTCCTAACCATAACTATGCGTAAACGTTTGTTACCTACCGCGCAATAATACTCGATAACCGTAATGATTCTGCGGCCGGATATTAAACTATCAATTAGAGCTCCAAGACAACGTATTAACGATGTATATTTAACTTTTTCTGCGGGCCGTGTAAGGCTCAGTTCTCCAACTGACATAAATATTGAGGTAGGTACCGTGTTTACTATGAACTGTTTTTTTTAGGTACCATAAGCGCCGCAGTTGGGTACCCCGTCGCAAGCATTGGAGGAATCGATGCAGACGCGGGACACTCCGATTTGACACTCGAGGTGTGCCGGCGGACACTGTTCAACTGTGTTTGTAGCCAGCGTGTGCGCCGAGGTCGCCACCATAGTCAAATAAGGGATCTGATAAAATTACTTAAAAAAAGAATTTATTGTTTCTTATTTGTTGTTCGTATTGTTATTCGAATACAAGTTCGAATTCGCATTTAAATAACTACTTGGGATGTTTGTAAAATTTCATTTATTTCTTAAGTTTTATTTATTTTTCATTACTACATAGTTTGGTGATATGCATCAAGTAACTAGGCACTTAGATTCAGTTTTAGCTTTAACATAACTATATTTCTGCATGTCTATAGTTATGTTCACTTGGGCCCAATAATGTTGACCGCAGTTTTTTTATCATAGTTTTATTCTGGCTCCGATACTATTAGGAAGGTATATAGAACTAATACCTATACCTATAATACCTACTATAATTATTTTATTTTTTATTTTATAATGAATTATTTAATGAAATTTTGATACCGATCGTTACTTAAAATACAAATGTCATTGATAAAGAAAGTTCAGTTTTGTGTTTCATTTATTTGAACCTTCCAATCGCCATGTCCCGAATAATAATATAATAATACTTATATAGGTACATAGGACTGGTAGGATAAAATAAGATAAGGTAAATACTTGCTATATATAAGTATAAGTTGCAAGAACTTTTTTTTTATTAATCTCTCCTCTCAGTGTTAGTGTAGAAAGCGTAGGAGCTACGAGAGCGTAGACCTTGCGTCTTCGTAGCATTGTGCAAGTAGGCTCGTAGCAAGACTTCGGGTCATTTTAGATTAGCAATGTACTATCAACTGTGCTTGCGATGTTACACCTTTAAGGCAATAATCGCTTGAACGACCCTGGTACCTGGCGGCTGTGTGTGAAGCAACAAGTGCAAGCAATTTTTTTCTAAAATGGCATACCCCGAAAGCATGCGATAGTACCTACATATGTAGAACCATTTTCTTGAACCAGTTCTAAAATGCCGGCAAGTGAGGCTCGGGGGGGGGGGGAGCGTGTCATGCGGGTCATGATGTTTAAATTTATTTAGACTTAACAATTTACTCTAATGAATTAATGTAAGAGTGTAAGGACCTACGGTGATGTTGTAAATAAGTATTGGATATTAACCGTAAAATTAGTAAGAGATATTATGATCCTGGAAGTGTTAAACACCATGACGGTCTTCGGGTTTTCACGGAAATCGCACATGTTGAATAAAGTAGGTCCGGCGTATTGTCGCAAGTATCTCAGAGACACGTGGTTGATCATCTGTGAAGGCAGAAACAGTTTATTTAAAAATATTCATTCACCTACACAATCTGACACACAAAAGACCTATCCTTTCATTATATTAAATATATTTTTAGCTCCTTATATTTTATGACTCACTAAGTATTTTGAATATTGTGTAGGTAAGTATCGCAAAATAGAAATATTGAAATATTATTTTATACCAATAGAATATCCGAACCAGGCTTTAATGCCATTGTAATAAGTGTATCCTTAATTTTACCAAAAACATACGTCCCGCCTTAACCGGGATATGTCAGAAACGATTGGCACATGCGATGCATTTCCTTGCGCCGACTAAGCGAACACCTAAACAAGGGAACGTCGCCAAACCGCGTCATGAGTCGTAAAACAAACAAGTTAAATGAATAAGTGCCTCGTCATCCGGTAGCTCGACCAATTGCGCGAAGTCTTGCATGTCGGAGAGTTGCGGCACTGTCCGCTCGGTCGTAGGCCTCGTTCGCCGCGTCGTCAGCTGATGCGGTCGGGCTATGTCGATGGAGATCGGCGATACACGCCGCTTTTTACGGTGCCTTCAAATAAATACATTTACACTAATTCGTTTAGGGCACTAACAGTAAATGAACAAGACAGTTATGTCCATACCGCTTTACTTAAAATATCTACCCTCTTTGAAAACATAGTAATTAACAGCAGCAAAATATTATACGGCTTAACATCAATACCTAGTATATTTGTATAAAAAATACGAGTATATGAAGGCACACTTTTGTGCGTCTAGTGTCTCTCGTTTCACATTACCTACATATTACAATGAAACAACTATAAAGGGATTTAACTCGCGTATTTTATTTGTTTGGCGTTACTTAAGCGTTAGACTATCGTCAGCACAATCGGCTACGAATATGGTAACTGTAAAATTTTTGAAACATCAGCATAAATATTAATACTCATATCTTAGTTAAATCCGTAAGTTGTTTTATTACATATCAAATCTTATCAAGAACTGAATATGTGGTAGAGACTTAGGTATTTATTCTTACATGTCGAAATATTCGGTTAAGTAAACTAGAAACTGAGTGTAGAAGTAGTTCACAATAAAGAACATTTAGTTTACTTAAGCGAAGACTGAATTTTATATTATACCAAAATATTTTTGATCGAATTATTTGTGTTAACCCACATTAAAGTTTGACTGGCTTGATCTCGGGTTTGATTTAAGACTGCTGTATTTATTTTAGTAACGTTTAGTAAGACAGCCATTTCAGGTGCTGCCTGCACGACATTCTCCCACGACTCGTGGCCGACCATAGTGCCTGACAAAACATTCTCACTGCAAAATTATAAAACAATTTTTGTATGTAATGGATATCAAACTCAATCTCGTATATAACTAGCTCTACCTCCGCCACTTCAATTGCCACTTGTCAAACTAAAAAGAAAAATATAGCATTTTAGTAAATAAAAATCATTAATGTTTAAAAAATGCTAATTGATATTGAATTTGGCGTCTTCAAAATTTTCTTCTACAGGAGTGAATGAGGAATAGAAAAATATTTCCTAAAAATAGAAATATGCAAAGAAGGTGAGCTCGTGGGGGGCAACTCTATCTTATATATATAAAAGAAAGTTGTGTTAGTTACCCCGTTTATAACTCGAGAACGGCTGAACTGATTTGGCTGAAAATTGGCGGGAAAGTAGCTTAGAGTCAGGAAAAGGACATAGGATACTTTTCATCCCGATCCAGTAAAAAAAAATATTTAGCTCATTTGTTAAAAATAGTATAACAAAACGCAACAATGACAAGTGTCAAATCGATTGATTAATGCAGCGCTTCTTTGCCGGGCGGGACGAAGTCTGCCGGGACCACTAGTATTTTATATAATTTTAATGTATTTATTAGAATATTCCCTTATTCTAGGTTAAAATATACATGCCTTGTCAATTCAGGTATTCCATATTTTCTAGATGAAGAATCGGTTCGTAACGTAAATTTCTCTAAAAAAATGAAACGTTTTAAATATATATATTAAACTAAATCTTAAAACTAAGTAAACCAAATTGAAATAGGTACTACCTAGTTAACTCAAAAAATCTACAAGTAGGTAGAATTAAAATAATTACTTCGATGATCCACAATATCCTTTTCACTCATTTGTTGGACAGTTATTAAATCATTTTCTATCTTCCCTAGAACAAAATAGTTATAGGTAGGTAAGTAGGTAGGTTACATATTCTTTGAGAAATGTGACGAACTTTGGCATTGAATCACTTAATATTTGCTTGAAGTATAGTAGTAGTATAGAACGTGTATGTAAACAGAAACGGCAAAGAATACGATAAAGAATAATAAATTGTTTTAGTACCTCAATACAGGTATCTCACCTGCGATAGAAGTTGCGATCAGAGTATTAGATTCAAATACGTTATCTCCTGACGTACTTTCCAATTTGACAGTAATTTTATCGTTATTAGTATTATAATCAGCAGCACTTTGCATTTTTTGGGTTCTACTTTTATTCAAATCATAATTTGGTACGTATGAAATTGTTGAAATAAACTTGATTGTTTTTAATTTATCCTCACGAACGCTGTAAGGATGTAGATAAGCAATCGTCGATATAGTAATAAGTTAAAAGAATTAAGTATTCATGTGTATGTACCTACCTAAGTACATATTATTTCTTAAATAAGGTAATACAAGCAATATAACTATCTTTATATTAATAATTTCCAAGGGGTACAGTGGACTCGATCAAAACTGTATAATAAAACGTAAAAAAAAGATTCCAATCGACATCGACTATCTGCAAATTCGGATTGTTGAGTATTTTGTTAAATTCACAAGGTGCTGAAACATATATCGCAATCGGCGTTGGCTTCTCTGTCGAAATGTCACTGATACCGGATGTCATGATGTGTAGTTAATTTTCAATAGTTTCGCAAAGATTTTGTTTTGGAAACTTTTTTATAGGTTAATCTCTGTGTTAAGTATGTATTTTTTTAAGCCTGAAATTGACCGAATCCCATAACATAAGCATAGAAAAAATAATAGGGACAAAATGGCTACCTTCCTTCATGTGTATTATGAATCACATTTCACCCGACCGAAGCCGAGTTCTATATTATATACTAGCGGCCCGTCCCGGCTTCGCACGGGGGGACTTATGATTTTTTTCATAGTTTTGCTATTGTTATGAGTAAACTATAAAAGATAGACATATGCTCTCACGGACTTTTTTAAAGATAATGTTAAGATGAACAATTCACCCATAAAGCATTTTTGTATAACTTTAACAATATGCTCAGCGCACGCCACGGAAGGCCTCAGAAACGATACTTTTCCCCCGTTTTTGAAACATTTTCCGTTACTGCTCCGCAACTATAAGACCTAGCGTGATATTATATAGCCTATGTTACTCGGGGATAATGTAGCTTTCCAAAGGTGAAAGAATTTTTGAAATCGGTCCAGTAGTTTCGGAGCCTATTCATTACAAACATACAAAAATACAAAAATACAAAAATACAAATCTTTCCTCTTTATAATATTAGTATAGATATAGATAGATATGTATATTGTATACATCCGAGGAGTACTTACCCTAAAGAATTATTAACTGTTGAACGGTGTGTAAACGTTGTATTTCTGTTTAATTTTGTTAAATTATCTTTCACTTCCTTACTTATTGGCACTTTCATGAACGTAGGTAAGTTTGAGGCTAAATAAACTGGAATTAATATCTAAACTAAATAAATTATGTACCTACTGAACTACGTACCTTACATCTTTACAATTTTACATTATTACTTCACTCTGTATAAAATCAATACTCACTTACCACTTGCATTATGTTCCATGTCAGAAATACTCTTTAGTATTAGAGATGTGACGTGTGATTCAACTTTAGTATTCACTGTAGTAATTTCTGTACTATTTCTTAACGAATTTATAATATCGTCAATCAAATTGTAGGACTCAGTCGATGACCTTTGTTGTATATTAATATGTCCCCCATCCACAGACATTCTATTTTCGTAATTATTGACTATAGAAGGAAATCTGAAATTACATAGGTGTGATGTTAAGTACGTTTATACGAGCGTTAATTTATTTAACATTTATATTCTATCAACTTACATTAATTCCTTTGATAAAAACCCTTGAGATTTACGCCATTTGGAACGCTTGCGTTCAAGGAAATTTTGTTTACGTTTCTTTTTTGTTCTGCTTATAGATAATCTCGTTGTAACTTGCGGAAATGATAATCTATAGGTAAGTATTTCAAAAATCAAATGGCAATAGTAACATGAAAGTTTGTCGAATGTTCCTAACATCTACTTAGCTGCGTTATATATCAAACACAGTTTAATTGGGTTAACCTGAAATCCGGTGTAAATTTTCTCAATCTATAGTCCAACTCTAATTCTGATTCCCCGTCGAAACGTCGACCCGGCTCTTGTCGTTTAATCGAAAATTGCACCAGAGGCAGAATGCTGCTATAGTAAGTATCTTCAGACCTAAATCGTTTTTTTAATATTAACAGGTCATATTAAGTATGTCAGTACCTAAATATCTAATCAGCTTCTTGGCTCAACTAATCATATGATTATATTGTACAGACCTATTATATATATACCTACTTTCCTAGCTATAACCAATAGTTAAGTTAAGTAAGAAAGTGTTGAAAATATTACCTGGGCGTTACGTCATACGTAAGTTGAAATGTATCATCTATGTCAAAGGATTTTTTAACATCGTTTACTCCAGGCAACAGTTGCCCCGACACATTTACCAGCGGAATCTCGACTACCATTCCATCGTCTTCAGCTGTTTGTTCCGGTTTTGGGGTAGTATTTGTAGAAAATTTTAAATTTTCTTTTTTTTCTTTGAGTCTAAAACATAAAACATCTCAAACGATTTACGTTCAATATGTATCATCACATACTTAACTTATGAAAAAAGAAATTCGGGAACGGTTGCACGTTACTCTTAGTCCAAGCCCCCTACACATTTGCCAATGCAAAGTTACAAGGAACTGACATAGTCTGTATACGCTAACGAAAAATGACCGCGTAACGTTTCGTTTGCTTATGTTAATTCCATACAATTTTGCATTCGTTTCGTTCGCTTGCCGTCTAGGAGATTAGAAGGCCATGAAAGTTTGATATGACTAAAGTACCTAAGCTATTATTGTCTAAATTACTTGTACCTCGTAGTAGACATATCTACTTACTACTTACATGAATAAATAAAGTGATTATTAACTAACTACGATCTATCAATCAAAATTCGATTGATACCTATTACAAAAACTGTACAAAAATATCGTTATAATAATGTGTTTGTTATGTGTGTGTTATATAAGTAATCTGAACTATGACTTATCGTTGTGCACTACCTAAAATTGCGTAACTACTATATGTCATTTAGATTAAAAATTACATAAACATCGACTTATTTTTATAGGTACTTTATGTCAATATGACTGTTACTTGGGTATTCACAATCACCAACGTTTTATTGCTTTTTAAAAATGTATTGGATGGTAGTAATCGATCGTTGATCGACATTATTGACCATTCACCTATATTTATTGATTAACGTAGTACGACGATCTGAGGTTGCCAAAGTATATTGCTTTGTCGAAGCCTCTGGCTCCGGCTCAATCAATGCATTAGACAGAGCGCCCCAATATCCGCCGAAGGTTTCGCCAAATTCATAGACAAGAAACTGATTGCTATACTTTGCGCAGGATTCTATCCACTCATAAGGATTTAGCGTTTGGATCATTAATATTATATTACTGCCCGGCTCTGACCTGGAAATACAATGGTAATCTAAGAGCGGCAAGTCGTCAAAAGTCAACATAACAAAAAAATCTTTGATTTGAAATTAGAATTATTAGCTGTAATTATCTTCCTTTATTATGTAGCAAGTATCATAGGTAGGTACGTAACTACAATATTCTTTATTCTGTGCAGGTAGTTAAAACTAAAAGTCTATATAGCTAGTCAAAAAGTGACAATTAAGGTTTGTACGGAAACCGCGGTAAGCGAGTCCGATTCGCACTTACTACTAAACTCCAATTCTACTAGGTATATTAACATAATATATATAAATACGCACCTTACGCTAATGGAACAGCTATATGGCAAATCTAACTGCGAGAAATGGAACGTCTGAGAGTTCGTTTCCATCACCTCCCGACCCAAGAACACCGAAGGCAGCACACGCCGTAGACAATATTCCGACACATCCTTTTGGTAAATGTATGATGAATAGCTGAGAACAGCTCCTGATATTTGGGAGGTGATAAGCAGGAATACTAACTCCATAATTAATCAGACATTCAGGAGCGGAGCTTAGCCGTAACCTAGTAGATTTTGGTTTAAACATCTAATATTTTTCATAGACAAAATATTAAGCTTGGATTACCTGTTTTGGATACCCGTTAATGTGTTTTAAGCGTAGGTACCTACATTATTTTTTGGTTTCTTGTGACCAAATACATTAGATTATTTTAGTACCTACTTACCACCAGTTATCCACTTATAATTGTAAAAGGTGTACACAATTTATTGGTCAGTCTAGTGGTCCTAATTAATCGTGTTATTATGATTTGTCGAAAGAAACACTTTAAAGTTAAAAATAATGTAAGTATTAGTTAATTACCAGTATAAAAGTTAAAACTATAATGTAACCTACCTAATTATTAAATACCGGCAATTAGCAGGTAACGTACCATTCAAAATAGGTAGTAATTGTATGGTAGGAACCGTTCCGTCGAACGAAAAAAGTGATTGTAAAATGACACTGCGTATGAACATAATACCTAGTCGTGATGTTGTAATAATAAATTAAGTTCATGACGAAGTCGGGCGGGACAACGATAGGGGTCGCGTGACCCGCACGGCGGCGCGGGCGCAGGCGGCGCGGGCGCAGGCGGCGCGCGGCTCTACAGCGGGGACCAAGACGATTCACATAATAAATATCAGAGCCCTCATAATACCTAAGTAGGTAAGTATCTATGTATATTATAATCGTGTTAATACTAAGGTTGAAATTCAATAACTATATAACTCCAGGTCGTCCCAATATCTTCGTTTTGTTTTACCCTTCAGCGACTTGCGTAACAGGTATGTTTTTTGCAGACAAACTTAATACTGGTTAAGTTATAAAGAGATTAATTAATCTAAAACTAACAAAATAAATATATGTAGGTATCTATATAATGTCCCATTTCTTGCGTAACCACCTTGTCTATACTAATATTATAAAGAGGAAAGGTTTGTTTGTTTGTTTGGATTGAGACAAACTAATACTCAAAATCAAATAATCATTTATTCTGGCTAGGCTCTTATAGGCACTTATGAATGTCAACGTTAAAATTAATATTCTTTTTCGATTCAGCAAAAAAAAACCTCTTGAGAAGAATCGAGAAGAAACTCAATGAGGTATACATAATTTTTTTCAAATTATTTCAATTTCACTTATAAATTATGCACAAATTACAATATGTATGCAATCTAATTACATTTAAAAAAATATAGGAGAAAAAACAAAACAAAAATATATACCTACTTACTTACTTAATAGGCTCCAAAACGACTAAACGATTTGAAAAATTCTTTCACTATTGGGAAGCTACACTATTCCCGAGTGACATAGGCTATAAAAAAAGGAATCCGTGCGAAGCCGGGGCGGACAACTAGTTTTGTATAAACTGGTTTAATACCTACATTAAGTACCTATCTAATATAGATTTTATGGACTAAGTAATTAATTATTTATAACCGTTAGTCCGTATAGACCAACCTAACTAACCATAGGTAGGTACTTATTTGGGTCGGTAAGTATCTCTTAAAGTCCCGTGTCACCCTCATTTAAAAACAGTGCTTCCATCATGAAAACATTGCTCACATCATACGTCTGAAGGTAAATTGATAGACTTTATTTAGGCATTGGTAAGTTGAATGTCAACAATTTGATACTTGAAATTGCAAATTGCCCACATCCTGTGTTTTGTACTGGCAGCTGATTGCACTGATTGCACTACATCTTGAGTGGGAAACCACAAGACTGGGCACAACGAGGTACCTACATTCAAACTGGCGCTACATGATCCGCATTTATCAATCCTACAGTTTATTATTATAGGTATGCAAGTACATAATCTGTCTTAGGTAAGCGCATTTTTTTTAAAATAATATAATGAATAGGTATATTTATGTACTTACTTACTTACAAACTTGCTTAGAATCAAAGGCTTACCGCGCGCTGTTCACGTTTCCAAATTTCTTCCGTTAATCTATTTTCTCCTTTCAGTGCAATTGACTGCAATTGAATTTGTTGTAGTTTGAATGAATATAGAGATAATTAGGTAAGTATAACATTTTTGCGGGACATTATTAAAAAAAGTTATTTTTTATTCTCAACTAGCTTCTGCCCGCGACTTCGTCCGCGTGGAACTCGTCCTTTTTTGCAGCCGGTTAAAAAGTAGCCTATGTCCTTTCTGAAGCTCCAGACTTTCTTTGTACCAAATTTCATTTAAATCGGTCCAGTAGTTTTAGCGTGAAAGCGTAACAGACAGACAGAGTTACTTTCGCATTTATAATATATAGAGCAAAGAGCAATAGAGCAAAAGTCCCAACCAAAACGACTAAAAATCACTATCTCAATTTAGTTATCTGCCTACTGCCTACCCCCTAAGAACGATGGCGTGATTATTTATAGCCTATGTCCATTTCTAGGTTATCATCTATTACCATACCAAATTTCATCAAAATCCGTTAAGCCGTTTAGACGTGAAAGAGCAAAAATCCCAACCAAAACGACTAAAAATCACTATCTCAATTTAGTTACCTGCCTACTGCCTACCCCCTAAGAACGATGGCGTGATTATTTATAGCCTATGTCCATTTCTAGGTTATCATCTATTACCATACCAAATTTCATCAAAATCCGTTCAGCCGTTTAGGCGTGAAAGAGCAACAGACAGACAGACAGAGTTACTAACGCATTTATAATATTAAGTAGGGATCTGCATGGCAATGGCACCTCTAGGGCTTGTGGGTCAAAATTTTTTTCGTTGCAGTGTTTCTATTTTTTACCACCCATTTTTATTTTATTTAAAATATATCAAAAAACCATTACTTTCCATAAATACTGATTACCTATTTTATGAAGATAACAGTAACATAAGGAGCAGCCAGGTTTATCATTATATTATATTGGAAATTTAAATATTGTAATGATAGGTAGAAAAATTAAACCACTCTGTCACGAATCATCTGTATTTTTTGTATTTTTTTATTATGAATCAAGTATATATTTTTTTATAGTTTCCAAATATTGAAACGTCCTATAATTATGGCACTTAATAATCGATAACAAAATATACTTCTACTAACCAAATATAAATCTTTGAATACCACTCTGTCACAAAACAGTTTTATAGACATGAAAAGATTTATTTATTTTATGCTTTACTTACTTTACGTCTTAAAGAGGTATCTATTACTTAACACTATATTTAACTTTAACATTATTTATATTTATAACCGAGCTCATATTTCAAAAAAAGCAATGAAATTAAAAAATAGTCTATTCGATATGAGGGACAAGACATGTGACAGTAACGTGATAAGTGGTATTTTTACATAAAATAATATCAAAAATAATAAATAAATCAAAATAAACTAACAAAATTGTTAACAAACAATTTTTCAACTTTCCATTAATAAAATCAGTCATAAAGTAGGTACTACTAAGTTTAATAATTTTTCAAACACATTTAGTGGATTTGAAAACTCATATAGGATACGTTTTTCTTTGTTATTGATATTTGGATTGGGAACTACTTTAATTTACCATAGTTCTCATAGAAAACTTGGTGCACTTGCATCGTACCTGGCAAGGTATGAATATTTTTTGGAATACTTCGAGCAACAAGTGATATATCTTCCTCCGAAATTAAAAAGAGTTTTGTTTTACTGGTTCCATCCAGAATTAAAACGAAACTCGAGGCATCAAAAATATCTTTTCCAGTTGCGACAACTGTATCAGCTTGATGTTCGACGAACCCACCTATTCCGTCCGCCGCTCCTTTCCCATGCCTCAACAAAATTCCAGGTCACATGTTCGAATCCGTATTCATAGATTCTGGTAGACAAAAGGAAGAAATTACGCTTTTGCCTGTATTGCGTCACTGATTATTTTGATATCTGAGAATAAATACATACACAGTCCAATCATACAAATGCTTATTTCGTATTATAATGAAGACAAAAGGTTTCTGTTACAACTCCGTCACGAGAATCAACCACTCTGTCACACTAATATGTGACAGAGTTGTACTGTGACAGAGTTGTAAATTTAAGACGCCAGGTGAATTTAAAAATAAATGTGATGAATGTAGTCAAATTTGAAAATCGCTATTTAAACAATAAACAATGGGGATTACACTTGCTTAATAATAAGAATAAAATCATTAAAAAAAACAGGTGAAACTTACGTGACCGAGTGGATAATGCCAAAATACACGCACTCTACTTGAACACTTGCAGTCGACTAAAAGGCAAATGAAGGCGAGGGCGGGACATGGCGTGTAAGAGGTACTGCGGAGCTTGTCGGCTCATCGCTTACTCAAGTTCAAGCAGCCTAACGACGTAAAAACAAATGCGTAATAACAGTGACAGAATATACTCGGAAATAAGGCTACACACGGGGACATACAATATTAATTGTAGTAGAATATGTAGAAATGATACAGATTTTTTTTATCTACACAGTACGAAGCACACATTATCAAAGTTATTGCAAAAAAATTAAAAAGCAGTACCTTCATAGAATAAAATGTGATCACGGGTCCAAAACATTACGTCAATGGAGGCCTGGGACATCGTTTGATAGTATGAAAACTACTCTGTCACGAAGAATGTATACTCCGTCACGAATATTTTTTCAATAATTATTAATATATTAGTTCAGTTTATGCCTAAATGATATAATATAACCTGCATATTTCATGATGATAATATGGCATGCTAGTATTTTAATAGGTTTTCATCCATAAAAAAGAAACTAAATCTAGGACAAGTTTCGATGCAACGAAAAAAATTTTGACCCTTGTGCCGTTGTCAGTATTTTAAAGGAATTAAGTAAATCATGTTTTTCAAAAACTAAACCAATCTCCATAAAATCTCCAATTTTCTTTTCAACTGATACCTTCGTGGTTATTACACATTGGAAACAACGTATAAACGGATTTAATCTTCGTAGGTATTTTATTTTATTGGCTGATGTTTCAAAAACTATACCTACCTACCTACAATTTCCATAATCATACGTGACGATAGTCTAATGCTAGACTGATTTCGACGTCAACCAATAAAATTTAATACTTAGGTAATAACCTACCTACGCGGTTTAAATTTGTTGTTTCATTACAATAAGAGTACTACCTAACCTGTTATTATTACCTATTAACAGAAAAGAACAGTTTAACTGTTGAACTTACCATTTGGTTGTCAATGACGAAAGATTATATTGAGATACTAGGTAAATTATAAATATTATACCTACATATAAATATTTTAAAGAGGCCTATGCATGGACTTTTAAAATTAATTAGGTATTTCGATTTCCAACAAGTATTATGCAGATAATAATAATAATAAGTACAGATCTACCTAAGTACCTAATATAAATAACACAAGTTATATTAACTAAGACAATTGTTTTAATTGTCTATCATGTTTATGCCAACATATATTATTTAAAATCGCTGTGTAAGTATACAAAATATTCAATACTACGTCGCAAAAATATGTCTTTTCCTGAATCTGTTAGAGGTATCTCATATTTTCCTTTAATATCATGTAGGTCCTTAATCAGAATATAATACAGTGCAGCGTCGATTATCCGAACTAATTGGGGGACGTGGGTGTTCGGAAAACCGGTATTTTCGGATAATCGAACTACCTATATGTACATATGTATATATTATTATACGATTATTGAGGATACGGTCTGTAAAAAAAATGTTTTTTCGGGTTATCTACTTAATCTTAGCGGCGCGCCACCCCACAAAAGCGTCTCTCTAACGTCGTCGTCGTCTCGAACGTCGACGCCGCGCCCGCGCTTGAATGTTGGTCGCCAGGACGTCCAGGTGGCGCAGCGCGGGCACGGCGTCGACGCCGCGTGTACGTCGATGCGACGTCGACGCGGTGCGGGCGTTGGTGAAGCGTCGACGTTCGGGAGACGCTAGATGTGGGGTGGCCCTTATGCTCTTTGACTTATTATAAAAGCAAATTTTATCGTAGACTTTATATTTATCTAGCGAAAATTAAGCTTTAGTGGCAATTTAAAACAAATATCTATATATTATATTCATACGCTGTTTCGATTACGACCGCCACAGCGACCGGTATAATAATAACTTAAAATTCTATTGAGAAAAATACGGCTATGTACTGTCAAGTGTCAGAGTCGTCAGAGGACATCAGCTGGTGAACTGTCATTTGAATTTGGTATAATGAGTAAATATTTTAATATAAAATATTAGTTATTTTATGCAGCTCATAACATAAAATAGTATCCCAATAATGACGCTTGCCGATTATGTAGCTTCACTCACACAAAATCCTTATTTTGGCGCTGGATTTGGTCTGTTCGGCGTAGGAGCCAGTGCAGCAATATTACGAAAAGGTTTTCAGACTTCTATGGTATTGTTTCGAAGACATTGCATGATCACTCTGGAAGTTCCATGCAGAGACAAATCATATCAGTGGCTGCTGCAATGGATCACTCAAAAAGGCGCCAGACAAACCCAACATTTAAGTGTGGAAACCTCCTTTCTACAAAAAGACACTGGCCAGATTAAGACGAAATATGATTTCATCCCAAGCGTTGGTCAACATTTCTTCAGGTATCGTCACGTTAAAATTTATAAATAATTTAGAAAGTATATATTATAACCTATGTATAGGATACATAATTCGCATGTTGAGAAAGAAAGCGACGCAAAAATATATTGTTACTCCATCAACATGTGATGTAATAATTTATGTGGCCCTCTATATATCTGTTCTACCCTATACAACAATTTAGTCTCAATTATGCTTATTTACTAAACATTTCTGATAAATTTAATAACTATGATCTATCAATCGAAATTCGATTGATATACTTACTTCAATACCATTAGTTCTTGTCTTTGTACAAAAATATCATTATAATAACTGATAAATTGTCAAAATGTTAAGCTACTGAAATAGACTTAATCCAAAATTCATAGATTAAAGTTTTTGAATAAAGTTACATAATACTTTAAGAGAATATTAAATTCAAAACAATCTTGTATCCAATATACTAGATGTAAATAAATTTATTTTTGCTCTAATTGGCCGGGGCACTGCCATGTCCCCAGCTACTGAGGGCCAGTTTTAATTCAAGAAAGAGCAGTAGTAAGCAATGATTTTTTATTTAGATATCGTGGGGCATGGATTAAGGTGGACCGCACCAGGGAGCAGCACACATTAGATCTACACATGGGTGTCCCTTGGGAAACAGTTGTATTAACTTCGTTTGGTCGTAATAAGCAACTTTATTATGATATTCTAGAAGAAGGTAAATAAAACAAGTAAACATTCAAATTTAATTAATACTTATTTTAATGTTGATAATATATTCTGGAATCTTTTAACTTCAAACCAACTAGTTTGTCGATCGGTCGGCTTTTTACGATTGTATTTAAGTTGTTTATATTTTGAATATTCTAGCAAGAACAATGGCATTAAAGCAACATGAGGGCATGACCATAATGTACACTGCAATGGGCTCCGAGTGGAGGCCGTTCGGACATCCGAGGCGGCGGCGCCCTCTCCAGAGCGTCGTGCTTCGTTCGGGTTTGACAGACCGTATATTAGCAGACTGTTTAGACTTTATAAACAATCCACAGTGGTACACTGATAGAGGGATCCCATATCGAAGAGGTGAGTAATTAATATGGACTTTTCCGCGATAGCATATTATAATCTTATTTTTAAAAATATAAAAAAATATATTAAATTCAGTTTAGCGAGTGTAGTATATTGCATCGCGAAAAAGTAACATAGAGTTACAGATTCCTACTTGTGTATATTGTCCCAAGTTATTTATTATTTATTTTATTTCTTTCTTTTTTTCAGGCTACTTATTACATGGTCCACCTGGATGCGGGAAATCGTCTTTCATCATGGCTTTAGCTGGCGAACTGGAGTACAACATCTGCGTTCTCAACTTGTCGGAGCGTGGACTTACAGATGACAGACTCAACCATTTACTCAGGTTTAATAAGAATTTAATTAATCTCAATTCTGTGTTGTATGATAAATAAAAAGGAAATATGCTGGGTCTTTCCTTACCATCAAATCTACTGATCATCTGTACAATTATGATGTTGTATCATAAAATTAAATGTCGTTCGTGGAGTTCTCGGAAATGTTTCATATCATTATTACTATCAAATTCAATAGACTTCATGCCAAATATAAGATATTATTATTTAAGTAATAAATACATACAATTTGTTTGAGCCAATTTATTAATGTTTCAGTGTTGCGCCGCAACAATCAATCATACTGCTTGAAGATATAGACGCAGCCTTCGTGTCTCGAGAAGATACTCCCACGCAAAAGGCTGCGTATGACGGTCTCAATCGGGTTACGTTCAGCGGTCTCCTTAACTGCCTTGATGGCGTCGCTTCTACCGAAGCCCGGATCGTCTTCATGACTACGAATTACCTGGATAGGTATAATATACATTCCTTTTAAATCGTAGTAACATCTCCCATTTATGCCGTTACAAAGTGTAAGCAACCACGCACCTAAACCTGGTAGAAACGTAAACCGTTCGTACTTACTGAATACGAAACGATTTTTTTGACCTAACTAACAGTATTATCTATCTATATTATTTCATTAAGTTCTCTATAATATTTTTTAAATGAGTTACGTATTATGACTAACTATACTTACTCGTACGTCTTAAATCTTAATACATATTTCGTTACAGATTGGACCCAGCACTGATAAGACCAGGCAGGGTAGACATGAAGGAATACGTCGGCTATTGCGATCAGCAACAAGTAGAACTTATGTTTTTACGATTCTACAAAGGAGATGAAGCCCCAGAACATGCTAGAACATTTGCTAAGAGGTGAGTTGTGATATTTAAAATTAAAATCAGATGACAGCCGTAATGCGCTTACAATGTATACGTAATATACGTAGTAATATAATGTCCTGTCTGTAGCAACATAGCTCCCTAGCGCATACCTATAAACCGATTTTGATTCTGTTTTTGTTGTTTGAAAGGTGAATATTTCGGGAGTGAATATATTGGGGGGGGGGGGGATCACGAGTACATTACAAAATTGAAATTATAATCTAAATCGATTCAGTCGTTTACAATTATACACAAACGGGGTATCAAATGAAAGAGGATTTTATAAACATTTCAAAATTCAATGTGTAATGAAAATTGGTTGATAAGAATATGTAGTACTTACCTACTCACGAAAAGTATGAAATAAAAAAATATACTATTTACTTATTAGAGGCCTTCTAAGTTTTTATTTCGGGGGGTTCGTATATATTTTTTTTATTATTTGTTTGGCCCCTAATCCACTGCTACCTATCATTAAATATGGATCTAACCGATTAAATCATGTTAAAATTAAGTTTTCATTTCAGAGTAATGGAACAGAAAAAGTCAGTCAGTCCCGCACAGATACAGGGTTATTTTATGTTCCACAAGCACTCCCTGCCTACGGAAGTACTCACAGATATAGAATCTATATGGACACTGGGTTAAAGTTGTGTAACAGCTGAGCAAAACAATATAATAGGCTTAACGTAATTAAAATAAAAGCAAATAAATATGTTTCAATAGACTTTTAATTTATAGACTCCACATATTATGACATCAATCAACCAATATCAGCACAATATACCTTTAAAGACACTATTACAGATATGTGAATTTTGAAGGCAGATTTTACTTTTTTCTCACGAATGATAACAAGGGATTAAGTAGTGCTAGTACTCAAAGAGTGTGGCAGACGGCCAATTCATAGGTATCAGCACCTGATACATAGATATCAGAATTGGCCGTCTACCCAAGTTAGCGAATAAGTACTAGCACTACTTAATCCCTTAATATCACTCGTGAGAAAATAAGTAAGGTCTGGCGGCCCTGCGCTCTTACTCTATTAGAAGGAAGGACTCCATCATCTCTTAATTTCTAATCTGGAATCGAGTATGTCGGTGCAAATGAAATCTACTCAATTTTAACAAATAGATAATAATCTTTGTACTAACGATAACGAATTTGTAATAATATACATTTACCTTTTCATAGGTAATTTCTTAATAATAAATGCATACAATATGCACAACTTGAAGAATATTAATGCTATAAAATATTTATCGAAATATAATTATTAATCAGCATTCTGGAAACAAAACTTATGCTAACTTCCAAGACAACCCGAAAAACCAGAATAAGAGGGCTGTGGGAAAATGACATTGAAAACTTCTGAGGGTCGATGGTTGGATGGAGCAAATGCTTTAAATCGAGAGTGCTGGGGTTGCAGCACTTGTCCCACGGCTGCCACCTTGGAAAATGGTTTTAATGGTTGACAAGGTCACCCTAAAAAATTAGATTTAATTTTACTCATAGAATTAACTACTTTACACCTCATAGAATTATCGTTATGGAGAAATAATTATTTGTGTATTTCATATTACTATGGATTAGTTTTCCTATAAAAATATAAGAAGAAATATTAGTTTTCTAATGTTTCGAAACTAGGAAAACCACGGCAAATATTCTTGCCACAACCCTTCAATTTTCAAGAAACAAATTTCAAGCAACGACATAATAATTTGAAAAACATTTCAATTTCAAAAACAATCAACAAAACAAATCAGAACTTTTAGTTCGGACCAATAATTATGAAGGTGCAAATTAAACCTTCAACTATTTATGAACACTCGGTCATATAACATATTTTACATAAAAAAGTCCACGTTTAAGACCGGCTCACTGCGAACTACATGTGAATCATCTTTATCAATTAACTGTCAAAAATAATTATTAATCATCGCAGTATCTACTGAATGATTAAATATTATAACGACATAAAAATATTAACTGTAATTACACAGCACTATAAACGCACCTTACGCGATCAGTCTAAATCAATGTTGATTAACAGCATATCTAACACCGATTATGATTAGATTAGATTTTTATTTCTCTACTCATAGTGAGATCGTAAAATTAAATACATAGGTATAATAAAAAAACAGACAGTTTTTGTCTAAAGTAAATTAAATATGTGCTAAATAATTTGATAACAGTTGTTTGTATGTCTCTTCGTTAAAGGAGGATGTTCAATATCTAAAATCATCATCACACATCAAAATGTAACCTGCTTTTAATGACTTATGCTCATTAGCATGTGAAAATTTAAACATACTTAATCGATTTAAGAACACAGAGAAAGTTGTTTGTATTATAATAAACATCCTTACCAATTTTGGATGCATTTTCTAATGTTTTATCAATGACATTACCACGGAAAGGTTTAAGTAGCTCCCATTGCCAATATGCCGGTAGCTGATTTGGGTCAACATTTACTAAATGTTTGTCTTGAAACAAAAAGCAAAAAATATTTTGAAAACAGAATAAAGATAAAAGAAGTATGACAGGCCTTTTTGTATCCTGTTCCATCTTAAGACGAAATTTTATAAGGCAATTATAATTTTCAGGTAAGGTCTCATTGGATTCCAATAACACTAGGCCATGATATAATAACAATGTTTTAAAATACTGAATTGGCGATTTCGTTTTCGTATTAGGTAACTCCGAGGTATGCAAAGTCACAAATTCCTGATTAATTAATGATATACTATCTGATAAGTTTTCTCCGGGTGGCGTTATATTTGAATTTAGGAAAGAATCACGTAACATGCTACCCGTAGGAGGATTATCGTCTAGAGGAGAAGACACGTTAAAAACTGTCCATTTCAAGGGGTACGGCTGCCCAACTTGAACTTCATCTGATGTCCAAAAGTTATCTCGCGATGTTGATATTTCTTGGTTATTCAAGGCACTTTCAGACATCAACTCAGAAACTGATTTGACTTTAATTCGTGGTATTGGCTTTTCAGTGCTGTCGACAGTGTTGTTTTGATTTTCTTTTTCCAATTTTGATGATAATGATATGTTTGAAATTACAAGTGGCATACAGGAATTCGTGGCTGTAGGTTTTACAGTATTAGTGTCCAGCGCGATTGCATAACAATCTTTCGTATTAGACTTAGTGATTTGTGGAATCGACTTTTCATTTGTTAAAACATTGTTTTTTTTATCATTTATAATAATTTTTTTTGGCAATTGCTTAGGATTGTCAACTGGAGACTCATTGAGTATTTTTTTCTTAAAACATGTGTCCAAATATGCTTCACTACTAAGTAACAAATCATTCTCACAATGTTCTTGCACGGAAGATTCAACTATTACAGGATCAATATTGTTGTTATTTTGGATATTGTCCGTTTTAATAATTTGAAGATTCCTTGTTAACTCAACAGGTTCCCTGAAAGAAAGTGTACCAGGTAAACTAACCCAACCAACGTCATCATTCTCTAAATCTTCCTTTGCTTTTATTTTTGTCATAATGCGGACATAACTAGCTTTCTTAGAAGGAACTGCAGGCACCGTGGGAAGCCAATGAATATCCAAGTCTTTGTGTTCCATATATCGTAATAATCCAGTGCAACCAAAGCCTTGTTTGTTAATTACTTTCCTGCCTATACTCAAAATCTTATGTTTTAAAGAAGATTCAGAAAATGATGGATTCTTTACAATGTCTTTTTTAGCAGCCAATTTTTTTAAATACTTTTTTTGGCACATTGTTATGATATTCTGAATTGATTTATAATCAACGATGCTGGGTTTGATTGGCTGAAGACGTGATAAACTTACCGTTTTTTCAGAGAGAAATTTGACAATTTTTCGCTGTCGTGTATTTTTATTATGAACTACTTCAATATTTTCAACAACCTCTACCGGTCTGTCTACTGTTGTACAATCTTTACTTTTTCCATTATCACTAGCTTCTGTCGAACTGTTTATACAGAAACGAGGATTTTTTTTTCTAATAACATCACAATCAGAAAATTCTGATGATGCATGCCTTCTAACCACTGATCGTGACATGGCGCCATTTGACTCAATTAAAGTTTTTGTTTTATATATTGACTCATAAGTAATATAATAATTATCAACGGGCTGAACAGCTGATATGATCTTATCATTGTTATAAACAATTAGTTTGGAGGAACCTGTCATATTTGGTTTGCCATCGACTTTGATTAGTTTAACTATAGATGGTTTAAAGCTACCATTATATTTTCTGAGAAAAGCACTATGGGTTCGTAGATGATTCTTGAAGCTACTGTACTTCAGGCTCTGTTTATTACAAACTTTACATACATATAGTTTGTTATAATTATCTTTCCAACTTTCTTGTTTCGTTTTCGATGAATTTTTCTTTGCACTTGAAGTAGAATTAGAAGATTCAGTTTGTGTCTTTTTAATTTCAGTTTCATTTCGCAAATTAGTAGTCTGAAACAATAATTAATTACTTAGAAACCTATATATTTGTCTCATTGTTACATAGACAAAAACATACCTACAGATAAAACAAAACAGTGGTACCCACTTCAAGTCATGTATCACTATTTATTAAGGAACTAAAGCAGTTTAAAGGCTCTACCCGTAGTTTCAATAAAATAGAAGAAATGAAAATGTTTGCATGCTAAATTAATTAGCTTGCATATTTTTTTATACGCTGAAGTTTAGAGAATTGACGTTATTCTATTAATGAGTATTTTGTATAGATGGCATAAATATATATTCGCGTTCGCATTATACGAGTATGATACCTTCGCATTGCGAATGCCAGTTCCTGCATATTTGTGTGTGATTTGTCTCCGTCGCTGACCTCATATAATATATGCCGAGGTTGGCATCTTGTATTCAAGAAAATCGTTTCTAGTGTGCAAGACTGTAAAACTTCTTTATTGTCTTACGTGGCTAACTAGGTTTTTATTTATTTATTTACACTTTATTGCACAATAAAAAATAAATGTACAAAAGGCGGACTTAAAGCCATACGGCATTCTCTACCAGACAACCTTTAAAGCAAATAGAGAGCATGTGTAGGCGAAAAAAGAATAATACATATAATATAATAGAAACAATATATGGACCGTGTTAAACATTCGTGTGTCAACCCACAAAAAATCGGGTTTTGAGTTATGAATGCAGTTTTATTAAATAGATCATGAGGAATACGGCAGTGCAATCCATTTTGTTAAAAAAAAATCGTAGAATATTCTAGAGCACAAAATTGGTTATTGCTTTTTTCCTATGTCAGATTTGTATTTTTGCATTAATGTGTTAAGCCACATATAACGCATTATTGCTTATTTCCCATGTCAGATTTGTATTTTTGCATTAATGTGTTAAGCCACATACCTATTACATTAATGCAAAATTCTAATTTGTTGTTTTAAAACGAATAGGAACCTATACATAATTATTATGCACTAATTTTTAGAAAATGTAATAAAATAAACAACTAACGCATTAAAACTTTAATGTAAATACTTATTTATTTAAAGTTTTTATTGTTGTATAACATGTATCAAATAACATTATAAGTTCTGCTAAAAATGAGAAATAGGTACAAGTTAACACAACCTAATTTTTTATTACTTATTATTATTTTTATCATATTAAATAAAATATTTTAGGGTTCCGTATCTTAAAAGGAATAAAAATTAACCCTTACAGGATTACTTTGTTGTCTGTGTGATCCTTTACCTCAGTAACGCGTGGAGGTAGGTATCAAACAAAAATTCATAGTAATATCAAATACTCAGGACTACCGTCCCTTGAAATTGTAACATAATTACATAAAAATCGCCGACGCAATCAAAAGAGCCGCCGTTTATGCCGCGATTGATAAAAGTTTTTAACACTCGCTAGCGAATCAAAACCTACAGGGTACTCCTCGTGAACTCAGGATCTTGAATTAATTTAGTAGGTGCGAGGTAACGTCATATAGCACGGATAAAGAAAAAAATACGAAAACCATACATTTTAAATGACATCATTAAAAAAATATATACCTACAGGTTATTTATAGTCCGGGACCCTTGGTGCGCGAGACTAACTCGCACTTAACCGATATTTTTTTATAATATACATCATTAGATTTAAACGTGTGTGATAAAAATTAGAATATTATAATAAATAATAATATTAAAGAATGTACGAATTGTCGCCACAATTTATCAACTCTTCGAAAAATGGTTTTTAGGTGGTTTATTAACTTTTTAGGTACGGAAGTATATATTACTGGTTTAATTCAATATGATAAAATAATAATAATAAATCAATTTGGTTGAGCTTTTAAGTAATTGAAATAATATAAGTGTTAACTTGTTGTACCTATTTCTCATTTTAAGCAGAACTTATAATGTTATTTAAAACATGTTATAACAATAAAAACTAAATAAATAAGTACTTACATTAAAGTTTTAATACGTTAGTTGTTTATTATTTTACATTTTTAAATAAATTAAAAATTTAACAAACCCCCGACATAAAAACTAAAAGGCCCTCTAAAAAGTATAACAATAATAAAATCATAATATTAGTTACCTAAGTATTAATATTTCTACAAAGAAAACGTCATGTCGGAGGGACCGCTTTTCATTTAGGTGTACTTACTTACCTAATATTTACAATCTACCTAAACCTACGGTCCCCCCGACATGACGTTTTCTTTGTAGAAATATTAATACTTAGGTAACTAATATTATGATTTTATTATTGTTATACTTTTTAGAGGGCCTTTTAGTTTTTATGTCGGGGGTTTGTTAAATTTTTAATTTATTTTTTTATTTCATACTTTTTGTAAGTAGGTACGTAGGTACCTACTATATATTATTATTTTTAACTAATTTCCATTTAACACGGAATTTCGTAATGTACATGTAATCCTCTTACATTTGATACCCCACTCGAGTATATTTGACGACATTGGGCTTACCATTTACACTATTACTCCCCATAATTTTTGAACTACTTAACCGATTTTCATTACAATTTCAATTTTGTAATGTACACGCGATCCTCTTTCATTTGATACCCCACTCGGGTATATTTGTAAACATTTGGTTTTCCATCCCCACTTTCACTCCCAATATTTTTTGAACGACTCAACCGATTTTCATTATGATTCCAATTTTGTAATGTACTCATTACCCTCTTTCATTAGATACCCCACTCGAGTATATTAGTAGACATTTATTTTTACATCCCCTCTTTAACCCCCCCTAATTATTAAACTACTGAGCCGATTTTTATAAAACATAGCTAAGAACACTCCCAACATATACACCTTTCAAACAAAAAAAACAGAATCAAAATC
This sequence comes from Polylopha cassiicola, assembly GCA_038024825.1. Taxonomy (NCBI): domain Eukaryota; kingdom Metazoa; phylum Arthropoda; class Insecta; order Lepidoptera; family Tortricidae; genus Polylopha; species Polylopha cassiicola. The sequence continues at coordinate 6,532,924 of CP149045.1, forward strand.
GGTTCATGCGTTAGGGAGCTATGATGCCACAGACAGACACACACACACACACACACACACACAGACAGACAGACAGACAGACAGACAGACAGACAGACAGACACGTCAAACTTATAACACCCCGTCGTTTTTGCGTCGGGGGTTAAAAAAATAGTGTAAAATATATTCATTATAAAAGAACAAATTAGAATTTTGCATAGTGTTATGTGGCTTAGCACATAAATGCTAAATGTAATAAACCTTATAGCCATTAAGCATTAACCATTTTTCTGCATTTTCTATTTAATTATGAATTTATTGAAATAAATACATTTATATCCTTAATCTATGCACTTCAACAAAAAAAATGATACCACATAACAATATTTTTTTGCTTAAAATAAGCGGAAAAAGAAGAATGTTCTCAAAAAACTTTAAGCGCCGATATCTCAAAACTAGCTTGGTGTGGGTTGAAACACTAATGCTAAACACGGACCATATAACAGGATGATATTACATAAATACATACATAAATATACTAAAATATATAGATATACAATAATACATAAATATCTACAATGACAGATGATGAAATCTAAAGGTTTAAAAAGTGTTTTCGTAACAAACGCTTAAATGCTAGCTTACTCGGTGCTTGCCTGATAGATAGAGGGAGAGAATTCCAGAGACGGATTGCCTGAAGGGCGAAAGAGTTGGAAATGAAATTAGTATGGTGAAGAGGGATATTAAGAGTGAGGGATCGAGAAGAACGAAGTTTGAAGGTTTTTCTAGTTTACGAATAACTGTCGCCCAATTTAAAAATATCTAATTAAAAATAAACTTTTATAAAAAAACCCAAATAACATGATAATTTTAAAAAAATATTCAATATTTTTAGTGCTATTCATTAATGATGGCATATGGCATATAATGAAAAAATATATATAACATTTGTCACATACCTGGTGAAAAATACATTGTTTGCAAAAGGGCAAAACTGGTAGAATGCAAATATCCTTTAATATAATAATCGCAAAAGTCTGTAAGAATGTGTGGATGGATATATAACAAACATATATACATCTACTCTTTCACCCAAAAACCACTGAATGGATTTTGATATAACATACACACAAAAAACTATCAAACTTAAAAATATAGCTTATACATCAGAATAACACTGCCTATAATTTATAATGATAGTACGGAAATAGAAAAAACCTGCCCAATGCGAGATATTGTGGAATGCACTGCCATGACCTTTAGAGCTGCATGTATTCTGTAAAGTAATTAATTTGCGCAAAAGAAGTCGCTTTCAGAAGCTATTATTAAAAATATTTTAAAACAAAAAAAGAATACAAAATTTATAATTTAAACTACCTTCACATTAAGATCAAAGTTTTCAATAAATATAGGATATGACGTGTATATTACCTGGTTGTTATGAATCTTATCGTGTAAATCCTTTTGTTTTTTTATAAACTCAGTTTTTATTGAAAAACAGTCGCTTACAATTGTTTTGCATTTTTTACATATTAGCTGGGATAGTCCATCAAATGGCTCGATCTGAAATATGATAAAAAAAACTCTGTTACACAGATACAATTTACTGTTCTTTATATATCTTCAACATATTGTTGAAGTACAGCCAGCATAAAAAATAAAGCAAAAGCCGTTTTAGCCCTCCAGCGAGCCTATGATGAATTGTCGAGTCGACATCTTGTCATGTCGATGTTGTCTTATTCAATGTTGCAAATTTAATTTAACAATAATTTATAGAGAAATAAGTCTTAATTATATTGAATGAAATCAGCAACTTTCTTAAAATTTTATAGGATGCTCTTCCTTACTATTATATCGTAGCAAAACTTTATTTGTTCCTGAACTGCGGGCACAATTTGAAACACCCCTGTATCTGCCAAACATAGTCTACAGGTAACAAATAAAGCAACATCTATCTCTTTCAGGTCCATATTGCAGCCTGTAAAAACAATACATTTCATTAGTATGATTCCTGGATTCATTCACTTCCCTAACAAATAGTCACTACTATTTTTTTCATCTCCAGGCATTTGCAGTATGTATGAATATGCCAGAATATGCATGTGGCACTTATTACATTTAAGACACTGATGTATCATTAACTTTTTTGTCATAGAAGCACTGTAATATTTAATAGTTTTAAGTAAAAATTTGAATAAAACTACTATAATACTTAAATGCGACCCTCAAAGGGTTCCCTCGTTATTATGATAATAAAAATAAATATAATATTTTCCAAAACAAATATAATTAATATATGTGAGGGTCATACAAATTATAGTTGTTTTATTCCAACACATGCATGGACATGTAATTTACAATATTTTGTAAGCTTTGATAAAAGTAAAACAATTGGATGATGTTTATTTATACTTCGCATTGGCGGCTAACACAATAGCACATGTTCACAGCACTTTCTCAGGTGGTGAACTATTATGGTAACAGCCCAAGCTTAACCTAACCAAGTGCAATTGTGCACTTTATAAATTACCAGTGATCCAACCTGGCTTCACAAATGTGAACCAATAAAATAATATATGTGAGTGAGTTAAAACCAAGTTGTTTCATTCCAATGTATAATAATCGCGAAGGCATCAGATATTACCAATTATACCTATAATTATGCTATAATGTAATCAATATTTCATTACTTAAAAATTAGGTTCTATTATTTTGTTATTTTAACAATCTTTTGATTCATGCTGTGTTGGTTCTGTCACTGTGTTTACTCCAAAGTTTGCTTGAAGCACATAATATTAACTTATCTGCTGAAAACTATTATCTAATTATAAATTAAGAGAGTCGAGAGTTTGTTAAAGATCATATTCTATATTATTGGCACTAAAGGAATGCAAGCGAATGGCTTTCATTACCTACCAGATAATCAAAAACAAACAAGGCTAGTCTAGTACACTTTTGTAAAATTCGCATAGCAGCTACATTAATAAATAGGTAACCTCACAGTTGTTATGAAGAGAGTACAACGTTGTTCCTAGCCTAGACGCCATTATCTTATTTACAACCACAATTGAGTACCTACCTTTTATATATTATCAAGGACATGAAATAATAACGAATATAAGAAGAAGCAGTTGTTACTGCAGTTATCATTAGCTCAATAATTAACTTTTATTGAGGCACAGAGCAACAACAACAGAAAACCAGACAGTAGAAAATAAAATCACCACTCACCAGTATTCACCAGACGCTGGCTCACGCTGGTGCTCACAGATTGTGGTTAACCTTTTCGCCGCCACGCAACAATACAAAACGCTGAGCCTGTGACGCCAGTACAAAAACAAGCATTCGAGATCGAGAAACCATAGTGACTTGGAAATGGTGTATCGATATTTAAATAATTCCTCGATAATTATATCCAAAAAGTCGAAGAAATGTCAAAAGAATAATACAATAATGTTGTTACTACATGATCATTGATTATTAACCTTATAAAACAACATTAAATAATGAAAAGATCAAAATATTTGCATTATTTACAGTACACTTTAGTGACGAAAGTCACCACACTACTCACGCGATGACGTCATGCGTTGTCGGCACCGGCCGACCCGGGCTTTTAGGTACTGCAAATTGCTTTGATTCTAGAGATGTGAAACTGTTGTAGGTAAGTATGTGTTAACTGCATTTATCGACATATTGGCAGGGAATCGAAAGAAAAAATCCTACACATTCTTTAGCAACAAACCAATAATAAAATGCAGTACCTAGGTACCTAGATTTCTTACAAACAAAGTTTTTTAATAAATTCCGATAATTATTTAGGAAGTACAAATAGCATATATTCGGCATTTTCTAGGAATTTGTTTGAAATACCGCCTGCACGTGCGGTGTGCTTTACATATTTACTAAGAATTCCTCACAAAAATTAAGCCTATTGTTATTGCTAATGAGTGTTTCAGGTAGAAAAAAACATTAATAAAAGAGTCATTTCTTTACCTGGATGTAGTCGTTTTCTATTTAACAAAGACCCTATTTGGTTGCCTGTGCTTTAGATAAAGTAACGATAGGTTTGTAAATATTTAATATACATAATTACCTAAACTAGAATACTTGTCTTGGTTGCTAGTCGAACTACTTCATTATAATAATTGACAGAGGTATACAGGATAAAAATTAGAGTAATATACAATTTTTACGTTTGTTAATTACTTGAACGAGCTGATCTCAGACATGACTGGTCGTGTATAGCCGCGGGACTAATTTAAATAAGTGTTCAAAATATGCTGTAAAATATATTTTACTATTCCCATTTTGATTAATTAATTGCATTCAAGTAAATTAATTAGTGAACTTACAATTATTATAGAACTACACATTTATAAATTCACCTACATTAAAATTTTCGTAACGTGTATTGCAACAAACAAAACACAGTTGGTAACCGCACTACGCCGCGGCTATCGCCGACTAGGGCTTCAGGTACTGGCGTACTTGCTGCATTTTATCAAGGCGCGCAAAAATGTTTATTTATTCAATGATATTATATAGTATCACGTTTATGTATAAAGTTTACGGTAATTTAGGCTTTAAACAATAATAAAAGTTCATAATTTGTATACTAAACTTTTAATTTACTTATAATTTTCGCCTCTGACTTTCAGTCGGCACGGGCCGACGAGGCGCTAGTGGTACTGCTTTCTGTTGTCGGTAACTACCGACTGGGGCGGTGAAAAGGTTAAAACCAGTAAATGTAGGGATGCAAACGATACATCGATGATTTAAAACATCGATGTATCGTTCATAAACATCGATGTTAAAACATCGATGTTGAACTACAAGAAAACATCGATACATCGTTCATCAACAACGATGTTTTATGAACGATGTTTGATTGCAGCGCCTTCTATTCGTATTGTACGTAACTATCATTGCGTGTGTGTGTGTGCCGCGCGTGTGGTGTGATACGTGACCACGTTCGGCCAGTCCGCCTCTGCACTGACGCCATTCTTCTTTTGATTTGTCTCTCACGCCACCGTTAATGACCGTTACCACTTGCCGGGAAAACAAAATCCGAAGCCTAATACGTTATAGATTTATCATTTAAAGTAACTAATTGTTTGACATTATCAGTAATTATGATATTTTTATAAGGAAAATCCTTTTCTTTGTAATTAAAGCAAACATCGAAAAAACATCGATGTATCGTTCTTAAACGTCGATGTTTTCAACATCGATGTTGGACTTTAAAAAACATCGATGTTTCAGTATCGATGTTTTTTATGAACGATGTTGCATCCCTAAGTAAATGTCTAAATGTATGTATGTTGAATAAAGATCGTGTTAGGTATGGCAATAAATAGAAATAATATTGTCTATGTCCATCCGGATCCAATTGTCACTACTAGGTTTCCACCACAGAATACATAGAGTAATGCGTACCTTTGTTACATGTTGGGCGCGTTCCACTAAGCGCTCACAGCGCTCAAAATACATGCAAAATACTCATTAAGTCGTTCCACATGACGACCGCGGTCGTTGTGATCGCAACACTCATGACGTCATAATTTTCACGCACGGCAAGCTCACAACGACCCATTTAAAGAGGTGTGTCGAAGCGGACGGTGAGAAAATTTAGGCGCAATATTTGAAATTGTCTTTGAAATATAATACACTCGGCGTCAAAAATATCGCCCCTACTCGTAAAATCGTTTCAACCGACTTTAAACCCTATTTGATCAAGGACAACAATATGATTGTTAGGTATTATTTGAAAGGTAAGAAAGAGTATTTTTCAGAAAATAAAAAAATAAAAAGATTTTTCATTAGGTTCAAAGATTAAAGGAAATGACATTGTAGACAGTTCATTCAAGTTTATTCAAGTTTAACTTTACAACAATAAATGGATACCAAAATTCAATAAAATGTGCCTAAAACTGACTTAAAATCTAGTGTTACCCCCTCTGGCCCTTATCACTGCCTCCAAACGGTCTTTCATTGATCGCACCAACTTCACGATGTCTTCTTGTGGAATGTTGCCCTAATCTTCGATGACTGCGTTTTGAAGATCTTGCAGGGTGGTAGGGGCGGCATATCGTGACCGAACCCTTCGCTTAAGCTCGTCCCAAAGGTGTTCAATCGAGTTTAAGTCAGGACTCCTGGCTGGCCACGGCAAAATGGGGATCCCGACCTCCTCCAGATAATCCCGAACAATTAATGCAGCGTGGGAGCGAGCATTAATGTGAACCTAGAGCCGACGTAACCCGCATATGGCATCAGATGCTCTTCCAGGATCTCGGCAATGTATCGGCGAGCAGTCAGGGACCCTTGGCCGCGAGGTCCTCCAGTCCTGGAGACGCAGACAAGGTCGGCTTTGCCGTCTATAGATATGCCCCCTCAGAACATGCAAGAGCCACCTCCGTAGCCCACTGTCTCCTTAATACAGGCTTGAGCGAATCGTTCGCCCGACGTTCTGTAGACTCTGGCCCGCCTATCGTTGCAATAAAGACGCACTCTCGTCTCATCGGTAAAGAGAACCTGCCACCATTGCTCAAACGTCCAATGAACGTGATCACCGGCAAATTACAAGCGATCTCTGCGATGCTGTGTGTCAACACTGGGCCAGTAGCAGCCCTGTGAACCTCAATATCCTTCTCCCGCAGTCTTCTTCTAACCGTAGAGACACTAACTGATGTTGTCCGAGTTTCTCTGAGGCGTTGTTGCACCTCAACAGCACTGGCGAAGCGATTGCGTAGCAATGATTTCACAATGAAGCGATCATCTCTTTCGTATGTGCAGCGTCCCCGACCAGCCCCATGTCTTCTGATGTAGCCCCCAGTCTCCTGGAACCGCTGAATTACTCGGCGGACAGCATGACGACTTAAATTGAGTTGCCGAGCGACATCGCACTGCCGAACTCCTGCTTGCAATAGTGCGAACATTTGAACTCATTCAGCAGCGGTGGTCTCCATGTTCCAGGGTTGGTTTCTTGCTTGAGTTCCTTAGATGTATTCTCTTCGACGTCTGGATAGCGAATAATTGACATTTGACATCTTACAGGCATTTTATGCCCCTGAAAACGGGCACAACTAGCGACCCTTCAAACGAGCATTTACTTATGCATTTTTTTTTGAAACGCTCTAATTCACTAGCCATTATGTTGAGTTTAAATTAAACATTGTTAATTTAAAACACATTAAACGTGCTTTTAATTGATACCAATATTAATTAGGTGACATAATTTCTCTAACGTCTAGATTTGTTTGAATTTGATTTTCGCTGAGGGGCGATATTTTTGACGCCGAGTGTATTCTTCACTCGAAGATGTCGACGGAATAATACGTATTTTCTTTGTTTTTTTTTCAAATATTAATTTTCTTATTTACTACGCGAGAAGCATCGATTTATGTATCGATTGCGTTTTTATTCATTGAAAATCGTTTAAAATCTTCATGACAACTGTCACCATAGACTAAAACGTGACTATAGACCTATAGGGGACCGCTTCTCATTTAGCTACTTAATACCTACGGTCCCCCCGACATGACGTTTTCTTTGTAGAAATATTAATATTTAGGTAACTAATATTAAGTTTTTATTATTGTTATACTTTTTAAAGGGCTTTTAGGTTTTTATGTCGGGGGTTTGTTAAATTTTTAATTTATTTTTTTATTTCATACTTTTTGTAAGTAGGTATCTATCTACTACATAAATTATTATTTTTAACTAATTTCACATGGAATTTTGTAATGTATATGTTATCCTCTTACATTTGATACCCCACTCGGGTAGCGATAATAGTATCCATGATCAAAGTTCAGTTCAAGATGTACTTACTGGACAATATACTGTATATCGATGAATTTACAGTACAGATGATAACAAGCACGCGTATATTTTAGTATTAAGTATTATTTTACTATAATATATTTATTCAAATTTCAAATGGTTTAGCTGGACCTACCAGCAGCTTAGGCCCCTGTAGTCTACCTTATGAAATCCTGAGCAGACAGAAGACTGCATACCTAGACTTATAAGGTCAAGGCTTCTAATTCCGTCTACGGGGCTATTCCGTCACGTACACGTTTTTGGCGAATCTAAGCACACTTCGCCGCTGCCGGCTCAGTTGGTAAAGCAGTAGGGTTTTCTAATTCAAACTAAAAAACACCCATGACGCTGTGCAATAAAGGAAGAAAAATATCTGCTTTCAAAGTTCAGTTGCGTTTCGAAGTCGAAGTGCGAGTATAGTACTATGCAGTTTGATCGAAGATAAATATGAAATAGTTAGACTTCTAGGCTTGTTTGTATGATTATTACAACGTCTACGTTATGTATAAACGTGTCTGCCTGTTCGTGATGCGTAAAACTCCGATAGTTTTTAGTAATTCATCATGAAAAATTAACAACTTCAAAATAGTCAAGTGGGAAATTCCGTCTATTTTTTAAGGGGCAAAGCCGTCATATAATATCGTTGTAATAATATCTGTCATTAGCCGGTATTTCCCAATTCCAGACATCGTCAACATTTTTTAGTGTATTACATTTTAAAATAGGTACACTTGTCAATCTGGCAATAATAAGCTTAGCTGTGACGAAATATATGAGTAGGTAATTCAATAGAACGTAGTACGAAAATTCTCCGGACTACAAAATGCATAAATCCTTACTTTATGAAATAATATATATAAAAAAAATATATACCTATTAGTAAATTTTTAAAAGGTTGAGCTCATCTGATTGGCAAAACATGCCGGAATATCCCCAAAAAATTGTGTTTGCGGATAACTCCCATTGTAAATCTTATATCTATGGTCTAATAACACATATTTGATTGAAATCGACGTGTCTTCATTTTCCGCTAGGTAAGACTTGAAAAAACTGCGTAGTTCTAGGGAAACTGCTTGCATGACGGAATAGCCCCACTCAGGCGGGAAACTCCGTCTACCTGACAATTTTAAAAAAAAAAAATATAATAAATTAAGCAACCTAGATACAGGGAATATCATACTATTATTTGATTGCCAAGTAAATTGTTGGTCTAACACATACGCGCCATGGGTAAATAGTTAAAAATAAATGTCTCAAAATTTTAACCAAAGTTGATCTAGCTCAAAAATATGCCGGAATTAGAAGCCTTGACCTTACGTCATTTTAGTTTTTGCTGTTTTTGTTATGAAACGGATAAATTATAGTCTTAATATTATTATATATTGTTTAGTAGGTAATAGTTATTAATTAATTCTTCTTATGGTTTTTGATATTACCTATCTCTAGGTACAGCTTATCAGTAATTAACATTGCCTATATTTTTCATGTTAGACATAGTAAGTGGGTAGGTAAAAAAAGTAAGTAAGTACATAATAATATGTATGAAGATAAAATATATTATGTACTTAATATTAACCTTTTCACCGCCCCAGTCGGTAGTTACCGACTACAGAAAGCAGTACCACTAGCGCCTCGTCGGCCCGTGCCGACTGAAAGTTAGAGGCGAAAATTATAAGTAAATTAAAAGTTTAGTATACAAATTATGAACTTTTATTATTGTTTAAAGCCTAAATTACCGTAAACTTTATACATAAACGTGATACTATATAATACCATTGAATAAATAAACATTTTTGCGCGCCTTGATAAAATGCAGCAAGTACGCCAGTACCTGAAGCCCTAGTCGGCGATAGCCGCGGCGTAGTGCTGTCACCAAGTGTGTTTTGTTTGTTGCAATATGGTTGCAATACACGTTACGAAAATTTTAATGTAGGTGAATTTATAAATGTGTAGTTCTATAATTGTAAGTTCACTAATTAATTTACTTGAATGCGTTTATTAATCAAAATGGGAATAGTAAAATATATTTTACAGCATATTTTGAACACTTCTTTAAATTAGTCCCGCGGCTATACACGACCAGTCATGTCTGAGATCGGCTCGTTCAAGTAAATAAATAACAAACGAAAATATTGTATATTACTCTAATTTTTATCCTGTATACCTCTGTCAATTATTATAATGAAGTAGTTCGACGAGCAACCGAGACAAGTGTTCTAGTTTAGGTAATTATGTATATTAAATATTTACAAACCTATCGTTACTTTATCTAAAGCACAGGCAACCAAATAGGGTCTTTGTTAAATAGAAAACGTACATCCAGGTAAAGAAATGACCCTTTTATTAATGTTTCTTTCTACCTGAAACACTCATTAGCAATAACAATAGGCTTAATTTTTGTGAGGAATTCTTAGTAAATATGTAAAGCACACCGCACGTGCAGGAGGTACCTATTTCAAACGAATTCCTGGAAAATGCCGACTATATGCTATTTGTACTTCCTAAATAATTATCGGAATTTATTTAAAAACTTTGTTTGTAAGAAATTTAGGTAAGTACCTAGGTACTGCATTTTATTATTGGTTTGTTGCTAGAATGTGTAGCATTTTTTCTTTGGACTCCCTGCCAAAATGTCGATAAATGCAGTTAATACATACCTACAACAGTTTCACATCTCTAGAATCAAAGCAATTTGCAGTACCTAAAAGCCCGGGTCGGCCGGTGCCGACAATGCGTGACGTCATCGCTTGAGTAGTGTGGTGACTTTCGTCACTAAACTGTACTGTAAATAATGCAAATATTTTGATCTTTTCATTATTTAATGTTGTTTTATAAGGTTAATAATCAATGAACATGTAGTAATAACATTATTGTATTATTCTTTTGACATTTCTTCGACTTTTTGGATATAATTATCGAGGAATTATTTAAATATCGATACACCATTTCCAAGTCACTATGGTTTCTCGATCTCGAATGCTTGTTTTTGTTCTGGCGTCACAGGCTCAGCGTTTTGTATTGTTGCGTGGCGGCGAAAAGGTTAAATATATAAATTGGTTATGATCAGTCTTTTTGTGTCAAACACAGATAAATGTATCGACAGCGACTTAATCAAGCATTATGTATTATGTTACTCACTCATGTAAAAGTTGTAAAACTAATGTAGGTATCTACAGATCAAGATGAGAATTGTTTTTAATAATTATAAATTTAGTGTTTCGTATACCAGTCTTAGGCAATGGCTTGTAAGCTCATTTGCTAATATAACAGCAACTACTTAATCAAATTGAGAATACAAATAAACATTAACATCGCATAGTTACTAACTAGTGAAGAAAAGTTGTCGATATTATTATTTTTATTATATTTTACCCGCACCGCGTTTTAATAGGGAATTAGGGATGGGATGTGAATAAATTAACTAATAAAGTGATAGAACATTAGCATTTACAAATAGAATATAATAATTTAACACCGCTCCGTGTTTCGTCGGTATGTTTGGAGTGCGTCAAAAGTGGCAAAACGAAGGCGGGCGCAAGGCCTCGCGCTGGCGCTGCAGATAGATACGAATGAAGTACGTCAAGTGACATTTCTACCCACCTAAATTTAAATATAGTTGTAATAATATCTGTCATCGTGCGTCGGTTGAATTTAAGCGTACCTAGCTTGATGATCACCTACGTTACCCAATGCAAACGAAGCCACGGATAGAATCTATATTTTATATTAGTTACAATATTATATATATAGAAGAAAAGCATTAGATGGTTAAACTTTCGAAGTCTTATTGATTCAGTATTTCATCTAGTTTACTATTAGTGAAACAAGTATTTTTTTTAATACATTTTAATCATGAGATGTCGTGAAAAGTATAACATCAATTAAACTTAATAGCATTAGAATTGTCAATTTTAATCACATTACATTTAATTAAATACGCCATACCTGTCGAGAAACCTTGTCAGTTGTTATAGAGATAGTTATATATCACATAATGATACAAAACAGTATTTTCCCTTCAGCAATTCCTAGGTATGTTGTATTTCTATACACGTTTTACAACAAATTACATTTATGTATAATAAAAAAATTAATTGTCACTTATTAAAACTACAGACTATCATAATAATTTCAATGCACATTTTAACAATAATAAATGTATTGAAACAGTCGCAATCACAAAATAATAACACTCTGGGGGATGTTTTCTGAGTTAGTAACCATCATACAAACATTATTTCAGTATGGTAATATTCGAGAATAATAACTGGTACTCATGGATTTTATATAATCTTTCAAAGTTCTAAACATACAAAAATCGCGTCTATATGTCAATTAGTAACTCACAAATCAACTAATGGTTTCTGACAAAACCTAATGATGACCACAGAAATCATTAACTTCATTATTATATCATAATTGATAATTAATCTTCATGGCAATAACATGCCATTTGTATCTTTATCACAGCACTTGTAAAATAGTGGTGTCTCGGTATAAGAGAATATTTACAATATTAATTAGGGAATCTGCAACCATACCCCAGAGGAAAGTTCAGACATTAAGCAATAACAAGTCACCAATTTACCTTATTCTTTGTAATACTTATAAGTAGATAAATGTATCGTCCAATCACTTATTAACCTATTTGCGGTTACGACGCTTCTTCTTGTTAGAGCGGGTTCCGTTTGGTGGCTGCCCATTAGAATTTCCATTAGCCGGCTGCTGCGAAGCGGTTGACGGCGATGGCTGTTGTGACGCTTCCGTTGTGCTGCCAGAGTTGCGAATTAGACCCGGCGTACTTGCACCTGCTAATCCATTTCCATGCAACATGCGTGGCGAATTAGATGCGTTTTGTATTATGGCCGAGCCAGTTTGATCCTGCACAGATTGGCGTAATACGTGTCTTTTCGGAACTGCGCCTAATTGCGTGTTAGCACGTCCAGTAGGAAGCGATGCCATAGGCATTTGCTGAACAATCGCCACACCAGTTTGAACTCGTATGGGATTAACGGCAGGATTGTTATTCTGGCCCGGAGCACTAGACCCGGTGCTTGAAGGAAGAGTAGCCGTGGTGTCAGCAGGTACAGACACTGACACTGGTTCCAGGTGCCCCATAAAACTAGCAGTGTTGTCTTCAACATGACCATTGGCTCTCTGAGTTCCGCCACTACTCTGTGTAATATTTAAAGCTGCCCTAACACGTTGTCGCATACGTCGTCGAGCATTTCGTGACATAGTACGTTCAGAATTTTCAGGTGGGTTATTCTGAATAGAGGGTGGTTCAGCAACCGCTGGTGCACTTGCACGTACTTCAATGGCACCCGCAGTCTGTCCGCCTTGTGGGGGTCCATTTTCACGCCTGGCTCGCAATGAGTTACCTTCCCGATCAAGAGTGGCGAAAGCACGAGAGAGACGTTCCACGTCGTTTTGAAGATCTTGAAGGAAAGGTTCTAGGTCATGAGAAGCATCGCGAGCTGTGCCTAGTGGGTCGCCGCGGTTGGCGACACGCAAAACAGCCCTTGGATGAACTAGGTGCTGATGGATATCATCAGGTCGCATGCGACGAATTGATAATTTGCTATTAATGGAAGCTGGTGCTATCAATGCCCGAGCATCCATCCCATTCATTACTAAACAACGTCCTCGTTTTTTTAAGAATCCTTCACATGACCGTACTGACCAAACCTGGAATACAATATTATATTGTACTGGAAACTTACATCTTTATGACATGACGGGTTCTTTGTAGAAATATTAATACTTATATGGAATTAATTGTGCACCTCATCAAAATTAATAAAAAATAACATTGTATATGCTTACGCAGTCTGAAAAAATAGCTTCACGATCATTTCCAGATATGGTAACAGTGTAGCTGAATTCATTTGTTACCCAGGGCGCCGCAGCCATAGATAACCACGCGTGTAAGGAATCATCTGAAAAAAAAAGGTTCTCTTAAAGTCGCGGACATGTTAAAAAAATGAAGATTACTATAGTACAATCAATCATGTTCAATATTTCGTTATGTAAATTACACTGTTTATTCAAGGTATCGACTTATTAGTTTTCTAGCGGTCCGCCCCGGCTTCACACGGGTCCCTAATTATTTATTTTTTAATTTAATATAGTCTATATCACTCAAGTGTAGCTTCTAACAGTGAAAGATTTTTTCAAATCGGTTCTGTCGTTTTGGAGCCTATTCAATCCAAACAAACAGACCTTTCCTCTTTATTATAATAGCATAGATAGCATTGATGTATGTCAGTCAGAAAAAAATGATCTGTTTGGCTAATTGACTGACCCTATCACATGGAATATTTTAGTTGATGAAGGTATGCAATAATAGTACTTACTGCTTATTTCAATAATTAAAAAGAATATTCCCATATCAGACACACGAACTGCAGTTACGATTCTGCCCGGGATTGTAGCAAATTGCCAAGCCTGCAAGTATTCTCCATTTTCTGATTTACCCTAAAAATATAACCTTCTATTAATAATAGCCATTCTGGTATGCATTTACATATACCTAATACATAAAATTCTCGTGTCGCGGTGTTTTATGCCAAACTGTGGGGCAGTTTTTTATCATAATTTAATGTCCATGTAGGTCTGAGAATCGCCCAATATCTATTTTTCATACTCCTAAATGTTATGGTCCACCCCCGTTTTCTATTTAAAATTTTTGGAAACAAAATATTTTTATTTTATGAAAAAAAAAAACAAATTTTTACTCTTCTCCCATCTAACTCCCAATGCTATACATAGTTGCCCGGGTCAGCTAGTATATATACTTATAATATTTGCATATATTTGAGAGAATTATTTAAACTACACAATTAAGGTAGGTACATCAAAATTTCGAGAAAATTGTACATCAGCATCAAATGTAATATTGATTATACATAATTATTATATAATAATATCTTTCTTGGACTTTAATACGGAATATTTTACAAAATGAGTACCTATAATATAACTAAATTTGTCAAAAACATTAGGATCATATTCTTTATTTTGCCAATTAAAGCTTATTCAAGTTACGCCAAACCTGCCAGAATGTTCACCACTAAGTGACGTAATTATCCCTCCACCCTAGAAATAAGACGCGCAGAGACGTTTTTTTTGTAGACATTAATAACGGATAGTAGGTATAATACATTGCTAGAGTGGCAGATTCCATACATAATAATAATATTCACGTGTTTTTCAAGACAGCGTGCATGTGAAAATCTTCGAAATTTAATGATGCCACACAGACTATGGGGTTAAGACGTTTCGTTTTTGACTTTAAAGGCAATTGCTATTTATAAATAAAGCAAACCTAGATCATAACATGTGCACTATCTTGACTTCAAGATATTTCAGGCTAATTTATCAATCTATTTCGCTTAAAAGTACATTCATGTATAAAAATTATATTTTTTCGCTCATTTTTTATATTTTTATTACTATGTATTTACAGTGCTGTGCTATTGATTACATAAAACATTAAATAAATAAAATATTACTCTATCATAGGAATTGAAGAAATTTAGTCATTAACACTAGAAACAACATGGAAAGAGCAGTTTCACTAAGGCACCTTATAGAAAAATAACATACAATAACTAGAAATCGCATTGCTCTTCACAAATATTTGAATCGTTATTTTATTTATTATGTAGATCAAAAAAATAAAAATAAGATTAAGCTTGAACCTTATTACGCAAATTTCGCATCAGTAAAAGGTACAGGTACATTATTTATATTTACCTCAATCAACTCCGGGGAATGAAAATAACGGAGATGGTTTAGTAAACGTGCTGACGGGAGCCGGATAGAGTTACCATTTTTACAACAAAGGCAACGAAATAATCCTTTACAAGCTTGGGGTGCTCTCAGGGCTGGCAACTGGAAACAACAGGAACACGTTGAACACAAAAATTTGTTTAACACAGTTTTTACCCTCCTTCCCCACATTTATCAAAATCAAAAATATATAGATACTAGCTTCTGCCCGCGACTTTGTCCGCGTGGAACTCGTCCTTTTTTGCAGCCGGTTAAAAAGTAGCCTATGTCCTTTCTGAAGCTCCAGACTTTCTTTGTACCAAACTTCATTTAAATCGGTCCAGTAGTTTTAGCGTGAAAGCGTAACAGACAGGCAGACAGACAGACAGAGTTACTTTCGCATTTATAATATATAGAGCAAAAAGAGCAATAGAGCAAAAGTCCCAACCAAAACGACTAAAAATCACTATCTCAATTTAGTTATCTGCCTACTGCCTACCCCCTAAGAACGATGGCGTGATTATTTATAGCCTATGTCCATTTCTAGGTTATCATCTATTACCATACCAAATTTCATCAAAATCCGTTCAGCCGTTTAGGCGTGAAAGAGCAACAGACAGACAGACAGACAGACAGACAGACAGAGTTACTAACGCATTTATAATATTAGTAGGGATTTATTCAATTTAGTCTTTTATAAATTCTTATGAAGGACAGAAAATACCATACATTGATAGGAGATGAATTTCCTTTTTCTCCATTCAGTTTAATTGAATACTTTAAATAAATACATATTATTATGCAAGCATTGAATGATCATCAACTTACATTTGGATCATTGAGATTATCATCCTCTTCTTCTGCATTTTCATTTTCTCCAGATGCTGCTTCTTCTGCTGGAGTGTTGCTGCCCGAGCCGCTAGATCCTGTTGTAACTTTGCCGCCTAATTTCTTTTATAATATAAATTACATGTTAATTTTCAGGAAATTAGGTATATACACTCGTAAGGTAAGTTACGTCACACAAATTTTAAAATTATTATAATTATTAATTAATAGACCATAGAAAATTATGACACTTACAAAAGCTCGCAACTTCCTGACATTGGAAATGAGTTCTTCCATTGCATAATTCCTAGTGCCAAAAAAGTATGCCCTACACACAGGGCACAGGATAAGACGCACTTTGCACCGCCCGCAAACATGGTGTCCTTCATTGCATTGAAAGATTTGACCAGATGGAATTTCGTAACATACAGGGCATTGTAAAAGCTCATCAAGATCCGGCAGCGGCTCCGACTAGAAAAAATGTTGTATTTCACTACGCATTTCTATACTATTATTTAATATGAACAGTATAAATAGGTACATTTGTTTATTAATAAAATAAACACTTTCTATAAACCTAACTAAAGGACGGTCGCCGAGCACAGTGAAAAACGGACGTTGCCCCTTTTTAGGGTTCCGTAGCCAAATGGCAAAAACGGGACCCTTATAGATTCGCCATGTCTGCCTGTCTGTCCGTCCGTCCGTATGTCACAGCCAGTTTATTCCGAAACTATAAAAGCTACATTATTAAAATTTGGTACGCAGATGTATTCTGTAAACCGCATTAAGATTTTAAAATAAAATCAGAAAAAAATCCAAAATTTTGGGGTTCCCCATACATTGAACTGAAACTCAAAATTTTTTTTTCATCAGAACTATACGTGTTGGGTGTCTATGGATAGGTATTTAAAAATGATGTTGACGTTTCTAACATCATTTATTTCTAAACTAAATAGTTTGCGCGAGAGACTCTTCCAAAGTGGTAAAATGTGTCCCCCCCCGCACCGTAACTTCTAAAATATGGGCATGATAAAACAAAATAAAATATATGATATGTATTACTATGCAAACTACTAACGAAAATTGGTTTGAATGAGATCTAGACAGTGGTTTTGTTTTTAAACGTCATAAATCAAATTACCTAATTTATTATATAGACAAGGTACGGAACCCTTCGTGCGCGAGTCCGACTAGCACTTGGCCGGTTTTTATTATATTTATCTCTGTCGAGCACAGTAACCTTGAAGGTACTGTGCTCGGCGACCGTCCTTTAAGTTCATCATCATGAAAATTTTCGAAGTAGGTCATTTGACAAAAAAACATATGGGCCAACCCATTATTTTTATAAGTTACTTCAACTAACTAGGTAGGTAGGTAGGTATGTATAGATGTGAATATTATCTCAATTTTGTTATATATATAAATAGAGCACATCTTGACATGTGTGGAGTTAAAAAAAACAAATTAAAAACTTTCTCCTTTCCATTGAATGGTGTTTGATGAATAGTTTATATATGTAAAATGTATAATAGGATAAATATACACACAATCGTACATATTTACAACCTATTTAGTAAAAAACATTTTAACTACTACAATTCTTTTATCTGCTTGAACGAATACAGTGGAACATTTATGACTAAAGAGAAAAATTATCATAATGACATTTGTAAAATTCTAAAATAGTTAGGTATAATTTTATTTGTTGTCTTAAAATATATAATTTTGGCGATCTATGAGCGTAGCGTATATAATGCGACATAAAAATATGTAACTATACAGGGTAAAGAAAAGTTCATTATAGGCAGTGTACCTATGTGTTATTATATTTTTCTTCCAAAGTGCTTTCTTTTCTTTTTAATCTGTTATAATCTTTTCATCTGTACATACATGGTAAAAATATGTGTTTTTACTCACAAAATAATATCTATCTAACCAGAGTTTGTTGTACTAAGAGTTAATAATAAAATCAGTTACTATTTTAAAATCAATTTGAAGGTAGGTAGATTAGATTGCTTGGATTGTACCTACTACAATGCATTTTCCAAATATTTCTTGCCTTCAAATTTCTTTAAATATTCTAAATTTACATCAAATATAGGTACCAATAAATTGAACGGGGATTAAATCTCAAGATTATAGACCCATCATATTATGAAATAATTGGAATGAAACAACTATAAATGGTTGGATTTAACTTGCGTATTTTATTTTATTGGCTAACATTTCGGAAATTTTAAAGTTCCTGTATATACAGCATCAACTACCACCAATAAAATAAAATATGTGTGTTAAATCCGCTTATACTTAGTTGTTTCATTCAAATGTGTAATAACAGTGAAGACATCAGAAATTATTATTATGAAAATTAAATGAGTTCGTTATTTTCACAATATTTGAAAGTTAGAATATTTGTGTCATTATATTAACAATTTCAATACCCATGTCCAATAACAAACTAAAACTAAAAAAAAAACATCATTAGGTTTGTGCAAAACTATCTAGTAGGTATCTAATGTAAAAATCAGAATGTTCTTAAAATGCCTTTTAGATCTTTGTATGATGCAAAAGACATGCCTCAAAAACTCCATAACATTGTTTGTCCTCTTTAAATAAAACAAAGAAAAGATACCGGAATACAATATATCAAATTGAAAAAGAGGGTAGTATGAAAAACTAAAAAATCCGTTACAATTTAAATATTTACCTTATTACCTACTTGCTGAATAAGCTATCACGTAGGTACCAAGGACAAAAACTTGCAAGACAAAGTTAAACTCGTGGTATTTTTCACAATACGTCATAAACGGTTTCAAATTACGTTTTAAATTCTACACCAATTCTTCGTAAAGCAGTAAACCGAGAAATTTACACTGTAACATGTTTCAAAAAGAGGGTAGTGGTTTTAGAACTGTACCAAGAGCATTATGAAATGGAGGATTAGTGATTTCAGAATGTCGGACTGCTTGGTCAACAAAACGTAACGACAATCAAAATAAGTTTATAAAGAATCTTAAGATGAAAGCTTAAATCAAATTTATTATGGAACAAAGAATAATCTTTTAAATGATAATACCTAACATCATTTTAGTGGAAAATAATAATAATAATAACAATTAACTCGAGATTTCAATAGGTACAAACCTTGACGTCTGTCTTTTCTGCCATGGGGAAACTTCCTCACAATGAAATATTTCTCGAAATATTACTTTCTGCCAATTAATTTGAAATAAAAATATGTAGCAGCAGAATGAGCAGTTCACTGCGTGATGGTTAGCCACAAACAACTGTGGTTTAAATTGTAAGAGTAGAATAAAAATGGCTGCTTCCTATCTCTTCCTGAAGTCCTAGGAATCAATGATGTTGCAAGAGCAAAAAATAGAATATGTTGCCGAGTGGATATAACAGATATATACCTAATAAAAATATTATAATGACCTACTAAAAGCCTATTATTCTTTGTAAAATGAAACTATGATATAAAATTAATTTCCGTTAATTAAATCTACTACAATGCATACCAGCTAACGCGAGATTTTAAATTTTACAAATACATCAATTCGTTTAGATACCAGGTCATGAATAAATCTGAGTGTATATGGAATCGAATATTTATATACACTCAGATTTGGTAGTCTGGTCAGTATGCTCAAATTTAAATTAATTTATTAGTAAAACATAGGTATAATGGTGTTAGTAGTAAAAGTTTTGTGTATCCTTATGTTTTGTCCTTATTCATGAGGAAACATGCAAAATTATAATTACCAATTTGATACATTTACTTACAGATTTGTCTGGCGTATGGCCTTGCATGTGAATTGTGTAGTGCGACTGTATCTATATGATTCTAAATCTATGAGAATGGTACTGCAGAATCTAATCTATTATGAATCTATTCTGCGGTCATTTTGTTGTCGTATCCTGTCAATTCATGACATTCATGTTTTATCTCTTTTATCGAATATAATTAATCTATGGGTTGGTTCAGTGATAGTTTTGCTTATTGTAATTTTATTTGAATTGGTATTCGTTCGATTTATCAGCCCTAATCTAAATTTATCTTGGATTATTTATTGTATGAGAATTCAAAGAATGTAAAAGTACCTTATATAAAAATCCTGTTACCTCAATTTCTGCCATGGGGATCAATTTTCTGTTTTTGTTACTTTGTTGTACTTTTATGAAATGTAAGTGGTATTGCGTCGGTTTCAGCATTTAATACACAGCCTTAAGCACAGATTTATTTTTATATTAACTTGTAAATATCACATTTATGTGTAGTCATAATAATATATTGTCTTCGATTTCCCAGTGAATCATGGTGAAAGACTCCATGAACAGATATACTCTTCTATTGAAGGCGGTGCGGCATGTTTTCGCCGTTTAAATGGCACCCATCAAGCAGGTTGCTCATGTAAGTATTAATATAGCTAGGTCGTTTAGTGACCTAGTCTAGCCTCGCCTGTTTTCCTGATATGGTCCAGTAACTCATTTTACTCTTTCCATTTATATTATATGCAAATATTATTATTTTAAACAATCTTCTATTTATATATAACAATAAATTATATTGTATAGTTTTTTTTATGACTGAATCTTTAATTAAAAATATCTGTGTGATTGAAGTGAGGGGCACAGATCAATGACCTATACCTCAGTAGTAGGGATTTAGTATGCATTATATAAATCTGATTTTTTTTGTTGATTTTTAATTGCAGCCTCGAGCAAAGGGGCCATAGGAGTTGTACATATGGTTAAGGAAGTGAACGATGCTCAATGGTTGGTGTATAATGGAAGTGCTGGCCCGTACATGGCAGTGGTTAGCACAGCTCTTTTCAAAGATATAATAGATCTGTTTCTGGATCAATCTTTTAATGTAGCTGGCATTTTACTTTATGATAACGCAACTGCTCGGTAAGCAATTAATAAAATAAATGTCTTTAAATCCAACTTAATCTTACTATATCTTTGCTGTAGTTGTAGTTACATATTGTAAATGTAAATCAAATGAAAGTGAACAGGACATTTAATTACACAAAAGCTATGTTTTTTGTAAGTACATTTGTACCTATGTTAGTACATTTTATTTATTTTAAAGTATCTTGAAATTTCTATTAGTGTGATCCTGAGAATTAGTGATATGCTAAACAACCTTTCAATTACATTTTTAGTAATAAAAGATAGGTAATTTTATTATTACCTGCATACTTTTCATTTTCAGTGCTACTTCATTTACTCAAGAATCCACATGTCCTAATGAGTACACATCAGCTAAGGGCAGTACTTGTTCACCTGAAGGGAAAAATGTATGGAACCCAAATGGAACAGGTCTCATCCAGAAGGATATTCCATTTCCTATATTCTACCTACCAGATTCGAGGCTAGAGGAAATAACCAAAATTGAGGAATGCTATGAACGGTAAAAAAATTCATAAATAACCATATAACACCTTAGTACTTTGGATTGTTAAAATAGTTTCACCTCTAAATATATGGATCTCATGGAACAATTGAAAGGAATGAAGCATCAAAGTATGCAAACTGTGCTATATTTTTAATTGGTTCCCATTCTTAATGTTTCAGATTCAATCTTGACAGAAATGCACAAAATGGGAGGCCCCTTTGTTCTGTTCAGCTGAATTCTTTCATGTGGGCGGCTGTTAATAGCATAGTTTGTAGAAGAAGGTTAATTACAATGAATTTCTACTTTTTATAAGTATAGGTTCTACAAGTCCATAAGGAATTTTAACCAGGCATTGTGTACATAGACATCAATAAGGCATTAGCAGAATTACATTAATGTTGTATTATAAAATTCAAAGAGACATATTATTAAAAATAATAATTTTGTAATATATTGTATTCAAGTATAACTCAATTTTAAAAAATATAATTTTTCAGGTCAGCTGCTAGTGCCCTTATTACAACAACAAAGATCTGTGATCCGTTGGGTGACAAAAACGTGTACTACTCCCTCTTCCCACGAAAAAAGGTTAGTCTTTTTTACAATTTTATTTATAACTAGTTGTCCGCCTCGGCTTTGCACGGATCATCTTTTTTTTATAGCCTATGATACTCGGGAATAGTGTAGCTTTCCAACAGTGAAAGAATTTTTGAAATTGGTCCAGCCGTTCGGGAACCTTTCCTCTTTATAATATTAGTAGATTTAGATGCATTATTAATTTTATATTAACCATGAGACTATATAACTGTTTGCAAAACTAAACTATACAAACAAATAATTTAACTGTTTTTTAAAAGTGGCTTTACTGCCCGGTTATATAGGGGAAACTCTGTATCACATTTCGAAATTTGAGGGATTTTTTTACGAAATATATATATAGTTTGTGTAGGAGTATTGTCTGGCTAGTACGTAAGGTCTTCGAAAACTTACATAAGATTGGAAATTCATCCCCTGTACATGGTTACGGATATGGGTAAGGCCGCCAAAAATGCAATATTTCAAAAAAAAAGTTGTCCTAGACTTTACGGCCTCATAAAAAATTCAATATTAAAGTTATCGTAATAAATCTTTTTTTACTGTATTCTTGAACTCAAAGTAGGTCGAAAATGTGCTGACAAAATAAATCTAAAAAGTCATACAAAAAAAATAAAAATTGTTTTCTAAAATATTAGCTCAAAAATGGCGTTTGTCCCAAGGGTACCCTGACCACTTCAAGTGGAGATGTACGCTTTTCTTATGCATATTTCGTTTAGCTCTCACTTCATATCAAAAGTATGATAGATTAACGATTATAATTATTATGTTAAATAATATTTATACTATTTTAAATAGGATCTGTAGACCATTATATTTTTTGAACTAAAATCGAGATATTCTACGTTACTCATCCTTCGTTACCAATATCAGACTTTAGACAACTCAGATTTAAAATTAAGTCAGAGAATTGAAAAATACTCACTCGAAAATTTAAACGAAAGCAAAAAGAAAAACGAAAGAAGCTATTTTGTCGCATTTATAGTCAAAAAAGGTACCGGAAATAGTCGTGTGCAGTTCTTCGTTACGTCAGTTTTTGGGAAATTTGAAAGGTAAAAAGGTAATATTTTATTAATTACAATTTAAAAAAATATGCGGGCAATACTTAAGTACACATTGATGTAGAGTTTTCTAGTTAATTTACTATAGTTTTTGAATTATAAATTATTAAATTGTGCTCCGCGTTACCTTCGCGTTGCCTGTACGTTACTCTTAACCGATAGGTATAATAGAG
The DNA here is from genome assembly GCA_038024825.1 of Polylopha cassiicola. Taxonomy (NCBI): domain Eukaryota; kingdom Metazoa; phylum Arthropoda; class Insecta; order Lepidoptera; family Tortricidae; genus Polylopha; species Polylopha cassiicola. The sequence continues at coordinate 6,556,560 of CP149045.1, forward strand.
GTGACCTAAAGGTTTGTTCACATTGTTATAATTAACCTCCCAAAAACAAAAAAGAGGATTATGGTTTTAATACTTTGCTTAAAATAATTACCAGGGATTGAAGATGGAATCGGAAGATTAGCATGTGCTGATGGAAAATAGTCTAAAATCAGGAAAGACAACTGAATCTGGGTCAAAAAACATGAAGTGAACGACAAAATATTTTTTTATAAAAATGATTTATAAATAAAAATCTACAAAAAGAATTAATGTCAACAGTAGTCACAGTAATATTTTAGGTTCAGTGCCTATTTCGAAATAACTTTATATAAAGTGAAGTACTCTAAAACAGTATTTTTATTATACTATTATGGATTCGACCGTGTTACCTCTATATTACTTATTGCCCATTTCCGCGGCCTTACCCAGTGAAGAAATAAAAAAAAATAAGATTACAAAAATACGAGTTTTTTTGTTTATTATGAACTCAACCTTACAATATTTATACGTTACTTCTGCGTTAAAGTAACGAATAAACTCTACGTTACCTCTATGTTACTTATTGCCCATTTCCGCGGCCTTACCCATATATGCTTATTTTAAATATATAGTATCTTATAGTTGGTACGAGGTCTGTTAAAAGAGAAATGTAGATATAAATACATACCCTCATCTGTTATTTATTAATGACTAGTGTTTCCGTCATATAGCACAGATAAAGGAAAAATTACGAAAACCGTAAAATTTTCGTTACATCATATAAAAAAAATATTTTTAAACTCATATATACATAATTCTAAAAAACAACTATTAACGGATTTATTTATGGATATATTGGACAAAGTGACCCGTAAGTCAACGACTCTTTACGCTTATCTAGAATAAAAGCGTATAATCGCGTGTCGAACAAAATCGGTTCTCTGGTAAACATTTGTGTTATTATTTTCTGTAATAGGTGTTGCTAAGCGAACATTACAACTTGAAAGTATCTTCAATGGTGTATCGACATATTATTTTTAAGTGTATAATACTAAAAGAGGGATATATTACGGAAATGCCGTAATATATATAATCGGGGTGAAACCATAGTGTTTCAGAATTACTGATCAAGTATTTAGTTGAATAGTGATAGTGAACCGTTCTGGTATATATGTATGTGATATACAATGAAGTAGATGGTTTTATTTTTCTAAAACAACTTACTAAACATCAAAACGTTATGAACTTAATAATAATATAGTTATTTATAGTACCCAGTGTACCCACTGACCGGTAAATGCCGGTAATGGTGAACAAGGGAAAGCGAAGAAAATAACAAATTTGAACTGGCCATGGCATGTCAAAGAAAACTTTACCTAACGATTATAATTTTATTTTCAGGCTACAGAATTAAAGAAAAAAGTCATCTTGGTGACAGCTAGGATTGACACAGCATCGCTCTTTGATGGTAGATATTGTTTTTTGTAGGTATTTCGTGTTTAGTATTTCACTCAAACTGAAAAGACTTTAAAAAAAATAAAACAATTGCAGGCATAGCTCCAGGGGCAGCTAGTTCCGTAGTAGGAATGGCGACGTTAATAACTGCAGCTACTGCTCTAAGCAAAATGATACCAGACACAAATACTACTCAGTACGGTAAGTTAAATAGTAATATAGTGCATTGCATTCTTCTCTGCCAATGAGGTAATCGTGTTTGCCTCACGAAATAACGTTTTCAGGAACGTATAATTCTCAGATTTATCTTCTGCTATCCTTACCAAATTACGTGTTACAAAATCGGAGCTATGATACTTTCACTAAATAATACATGCGATGATTTCGGTGTATTCTCGAGATTTACATAAAGAACCCTTCCTCTTCTGTTTATACTAATGTTGTCGTTTAGCGATTGTGTGTGATCATCATTTTATTTTATTGTTCCAGATAACGTTCTTTGGACTTTGTTAAACGGAGAAGCTTTTGATTACATTGGCTCCCAGCGCATAGCTTACGACTTGAGTCGAGGCGCGTGGCCTCCCGATGCTCCTCTCACACCAGCCAATATCAAACTTCATGTAGAAATTGGTCAGATTGGTGGCGCATTGTCAAACCACAAGGATGACGCCTCATGGCCCCTTCATGCTTACTCGTCTGATGACCCAGTCACTATACAAAACGTAATCCTTCGCGTATCTACTTAATTTTTTGTTGACTTATTAATTATTTTTTATTAAATTCCTGATTATAAAATTTCAGATCCTCGAATTCCTTGTCGAATTAAATAATAATATGAACCTCCATAACATGAGTATATCGCAAGAGTTCACGCAAAACTTGCCGCCATCGTCGTTGCACTCGTTTCGTAGAATACTAAGCAACTTCACTGAGAATGGAGAACTACCGGAACTACTGCTCACGGACCACAAATCTACATTTACCAATATGTTTTATCATTCAGTATTGGATGATTATGATAGTATTAATTTTAAGTATCGTAATATAAGCATAGGATCCGACGGTACTTGTAAGTGTCTATTAGATAGGTATCTTCGTAATTCCATATTAAACAAACAAGTTCTTACAATATATTTAAATACTGTATTATTTTTAGTTATACCTACTGCAGACTTGATCACCAAAGGAAATATGACTGAAAACGATCCTCAAGTAAAAATAGCTCGTGTTGCCTCAGCTATATCAAGGACTTTGTATAAGCAGATTATTGGTGAAAATTACTTAGGCGACGAAACAGCATCAGCTCATTTGGTACTGAGATAAATATTTTTTTTTTATTATTTAAAACTACTAAAAAAAAAATAGCTTTTTAATGATTTTATACTGCTTTAATGTCTACTAAGTTATATAATAGCTTTATTTATTTCCGACGATGGAGAGGACTCGCATTACAGCTCTGTTAACATGTTAAGTTTTGATAAAAACATAAACAGAATACCATTTTTATTATGCCGGGAGTGTCGTAATGAAATAAGGTGAAATATTTTCAGGTAGATGAAATACTGTATTGTTTCTTGGAGAACAAAATGTGTAATTTGTTCACGGCGGCGGAATATGGCGTTAACCCTATTATTGAGGACCTGTCGCCCCCGCGACCCCTACCTCTATACGTGGGTGTGGCCACTTGGTCGACTAACACGGCTGGTTTCGCTGGACATCTACTCACCCTACTCACTGGCAAACATCTGAAGCTCAACCAGACTGAGTGCGATGCGGCCAACAATCCAGTGAGTTACTGTATCTTTATTTGCAAGTTGTATTTAACAATTAAGACAGAGTTTCAGTTCATCCTTAAAAAAATGCTAATTTCATAAAAAAAATCTGTTGTTGGCTAAAATAAATCCCGGCGATTCTATTGTTGGATTTAGCTTGTAATAATTAAAGTACATATTTAGGTTCCGGACGTGGCTAACATATAGTACTATGTATATAATGAGTTTATTAGTGAATGTGCTTTATGCTTTTTTTAAAGGACTATTCATATTACTGGTTACGAGGGTGGAATCACAGTGGCATATGTATTGAGACAAATATGAACTTCAGTGAAGCCATCAGTCCCGCCTTTATTGCTTCTGGTAAGTTTATATTAAATATATATCGTTATCAAACTTGGGGTCCTCATAAATGAAATGCACGATATAAAATAATACTGAGGTCCATATTATTAGACGAATCTTGGCTCTATAACCGTCTCGAGATCTGTCAATCATGCGAGCTTCCTACGGTTTTACAATCACCGTGGCATTACATGAGTCACGCTCAAATACTAAAGGTCTATCTATTAATAAGATTCTTAGAGAGGTAAATAAAAAGATATTTAGCTATTTCTGCTCTATTAATTATAATAACAATAAAATACCCATAATTCAGCTTTATTTATGACAACAATAAAATGGTTATAATTAATAAAACTGAAGAACGCGTACAGCATGCCGAGCATATTATTAATGTTATACGTAGTTACTTTTAGTAATCTTCACAGGAATAATAACAATTGAAAATACTAGTAAACCTGCTAACAAAATATTACTGACTCAGTATTTACTAGACATTTTGATTGGTATCGCCAACCTTCGAAAATATATAATTTAGACGATTAAAGCCTTTATGTGTAAAAGCGTTATTGCATACTTATTTAATTGCATTACACAATGTCAGCGTGTTATAAATCAAAATAAAATAGTTAATATTTACTCCATTTCAGATTATGATTTCACATCTGGTGTGTACTCCACGTGGACAGAATCCGTATGGCAATCAATGTGGGCGCGAGTGTTTGTTTCAGCTGGAGGAGGCGGCTCGCAAGTTGCGCTTATAGCGGGCTTAATAGTCACTATCATAACTGCTTTACTAACATATTGGTTGCAGAGAAACGTGAATATAGTATTTGTCAACGCACCACCAGACAGCATAAGAAGTAGCAATATGGCACCAGGGTAACTATGTTAAACTACCTAATTATAGTAGATCGAAAAAATAAACAATGCTTGACATGTTAGTATGTTTGTGCATTAAATAAAAAACAGGAATATACATAATAATAGTATGATTTAGCCAGGAGAGTATAAACTTTCCAGGTTATATGCATACTGTACTTAGAATTAACAAGTTTGGTTTTTACTCATTTACTTAAATTGAAAAGCCCTATCCAGGAATATTATTCAAATATGGACAAGAATGTCGGAATGAGAGAGTCAGCTATAAAAACATGCTATATAAAGTTTATAAATTATTGATAAATATACAATTATAATTAATTCGCATTTAAGTTAATGTAATTAATTTGCATTTATTATATATGCACGGTTTTAATCGCAAGTACAGGTTTCCCTCGAATGATACTGTAGTAGGTAAATAGTTAAACACTGCACACGCTCTGCCCTCTATCTCGAAAATGATTCAAGATATAAAAAAAAATTGTAGATCTCTACAATATTTATAATAAATACAAATAGCATAAAATCCATATTCCTAATATAATAATATGTGTAAAGATAATAAACAAGTTTTAGACCTATGATCTTGGAATATAGGAAGACGAGGGCACCTTACGATAGGTTGGTTTTGAGACAAAATTTAGGGCATCATAATAAAAAAATATATAAACATTATTTTATAGCCGAATATCTCTCATACCGATGTGAATTTATAACATTCCTGGACTATTATTAATTAATTTATTTTTTACATAAAATAATATTTGTTATTTTTTTCAGAATACTTCGCACGGTCAATTGTTAAGACTGAGAAAAGGCAAAATCTAAAGATGTATAATAAATAAGGCTGTGTTACGATGAATATATTATAACAAGAAGAAGCATTCCGAGACCCTTTTAGTATTATCACTAAACTTATGTCAACTAACTCATCAATAATCTTAGTTCTCTGAACTCATATACATCATAAAAACCATAATTAAACTTTACCTATTTAATGTCGTCGTTAAATCTAGGTACTGTTTATTACGGTCTAAGTTATTTGTTAATACTGCTAATATTATTAAAAGCTGGAAGTACGTGAATTATTATTTCACTCAAGAATGGGTGAACGATGATATTGAGAACTCAGCTAGCTTATAATCTGTATTAACTCAGAGTCTACTAGTTTTATCCAGTCGAGTAAACCAGAAGGCGCAGTTAGTTATAAACATTGTGTTTTCATTATTTCATGATATATATATATTTTTTAACATAGCTCAGGTTCGATTGATGCTATATGTGCCCTTAATATTTCACATGAAGTACATGAGTTTATGCCATCCTTTAGCGTTACACTTGCTACAATTGACTAAAAAGATTGTTAGTACCTACAAATCGCTGTTAAGAACATTAATCGTTAAACAATACACTCCAGAGTTATTGCGATGATGATAGATAGATGAATTATTCAACACGCCCCGAATAATTATACTTTGCAAGTAAATATTATATACTATGCGAATATAGAGCCAAAGGATTCAAATGGGTCAAGAGTCGATAGGAGAGGTACCTATTATAGCTAGCTACCCACAGAGGATTTAGTGTTCCGAGTCGATCGTCTGAATCGAAATTACAACGCTTTGTAGCTTAAAGCTCTTTATTGTATGTATCTCATTTTTTATAACAAATAAACTTAGTAAAATTTTAACAAATAATTGTTTTATTTTATCTTTGTGATGTATACTACAATACGGGCATTTACACAAAAACAGTCGTATTTGGCTAGCTATGGAATGCAATACGAAATGTTTTTATCTTGAGGCTACTTATGCTTCAGAGTATAACTAAATAGCTAGCTTTGTAAAGTCTTCCATTGTTTTATTTCATTAAAATGGGACAACTAAATATGGTAGTCAATAAAGATTGCCCCAAACATCTTAAAAAGGATTCACAACTGTTTTTTGTTGTAACTTGACTCCAACATTGGACAGTAAGGGATTGTATTTGCTTATATTGTGTATTTATGTATGTTACTGGGAACATTTTCATCTTGCTGTTAATTTTTTCTCTGAGAACCTGTATTATTCCGGATTTATAATGAAGAATGTTTAAATTTCCTTGAAATATACCGTAGAGAAAAGATAGCTTGAAGGATTTTTCTGATTCAAATATAACATCCGTTTGTTGGAGTAATTCTAGCAATGGTAAATCGCACAACACAGCAACGCTTCTTTTTTTCAATACAGTAGTGGCACATTGAGTCATTCCCAATTCTATAAAAATGGTTAGCATTCGACTATTTTGATCAAATAACGCCTGTGATTTGATGTCAAGTAAATCGCTCTTCGTCCTTTTAATGTAGTTGATAGTTGCGAGACTTCTTGCTAGTCTTCGGTCCCATATTTCCATCAAAGTATTTTTTGATGAAAGCTTTATGACGAGCTGATGGGATATATTCCAATTTAATGTTTCGCGCGAATAAATTTCTATCAAATTCATGTTATTATAAACCATCAATATCCCATCTTTAAAATTAAAATTCATTTCTAATGTAAGGCACTGGCTAGTAATAATAATAAAATAAAAGTTTTGCATAATACTTAATGCAGCAGCGTTATTTCTTTTCAGAATAGTCTTTAGTAAATATCCCTGGATGAAGTTACGAATGTGCCAATTTTGGAGCATTGGTGAACAAATATCATTTTGTGGCTTCAAAGTCAAAATCATTTGTTTGGACCATCTGGTTAATGTGAAGAAAAAAAATATTGAGCATAGTAAACTGACTTTATATAAAATCAGCTGAGTCTTTATACTTTGGCCAACGGTGGATGAATCATATTCAAAGTAATGGTTGCCACCTAATGGCAAGGTTAAAGCAGGCCTGTATTTAGTAGAACATTGATATATTTTTTGAGTATACGGGTGACTTCCAAGTTGCGGGTCCATATGTAATTCTTTATTGTGATATAAACTATACGTGGATCCTTTAAAATCAATGGTAAAAGTAAAATGTTCACCATAATGTTGGTATTTTTCACTATTTATATTTTTCATTCCATTAAGAATATCTGTCTTATGGAACCTATTTACGTCGGCGTCTGAGTATATGCTTAGGAACACGTTACGCCCTGAGTAAAAAAGATAGTGAATTTTTTCTTGGCCTAAGATCAGTTTTTCATGTGGCATGACAAAGTTATTCAAATGTTTATTTTGAAGGCAACAGGATTTTTTTTTCATTTTACATAAAACTTGTCGTTTTGCAAAAGCAGGACACATGTTATTTCGTCGTGCATTCTGAAGTGATTGCTTTCTAAAGCTATCAAAATATGTATTGGTGCTTTTATGTTTTATACCATACTTCTGGTAGTTTTGGTATTCTGGAGTAATATACATTTTACTTTGTTCATAATTTTGTCTGTTACACAGAAGCTTAATTTCAATTGCCAAGTCTATTCCTGGGCCAATATGGAGTTGGTAAAAATGCCTTATGATTTTTTTTCTATGACGTCTACTTGAACGTGTACTTTTTTCCATTTTCTTCTATATTGGTGAAGTGGGTTCCGACTTCTGCCCGACTTATGCTGTAAAATTAAAATACAATATGAGAACACGTAGGTAACTAAGTCCCTTATTCCATTATCCTACCTACCTACAACTTATTATTTAATACGATCAATGCTACTTACCTAAATAAGAAATTGAACCATTAAGAACACTTCACCAATTTCGTTCAAGGAATAATCGTTAAAATTACATGCCTAATAAATACAGATTTTTGAATTTCTGTCTGACCAATTTCATTAGAGAAAATGGAACACCATTATAATCAAAGAGTATAATATAAACCTATGACGTATCACGAAATAAGACGTACTCTCCACTTAGTGGTATAATAAAAAATAAAAAATGGTATGTATAACCTTTTTAATAATTTATTAGGTAGGTAGGTACATCCACAAACTCTATGAAATTATTATTGCCTACCTACTACTTTCCAATCAAATCTCAAACCTTGTCCAGGTAGGTATATCGATAATATCGTGTCTGGTTTTTTAACATAGTGATTGTGAGATTGTGAGTTCTCACAATCACTATTTTGAATTCAGTGATGATGGAAAGTTCACCAATATGCTGGCAAAGGAAAATATTGTGATTAAACTTGAATCTGCTGTCCATGGTTACTCGACTGCAAACTGCTAACCCCCATTTGCTAACAGCAAAGTGAAATTTGGTCTGATCTTCTGTTCTCTTGATCTGTTTTAGGAATCAATTCCATAGGTAGGTACCTAGTAGTATCAACTTTGATGTTGGTAGGCACATCCCTCCGTTTATCAAAGAACTGTATCTTCTAGTTAAAGATAAAATAATAAGTTATTTACCTAACTAATTAAAATAGATACAGAGTAAGCATTTAGATATTAGTTTTATGTACGTTACGCTCCTGTTCTACATTAGTAATGCAATTTGATTTTGTAAATTTATTCGCGCCTAGGTGCTGGAAGACTCATTTATGAGTCTTTATAAGTGTCAACTGCGTTCTAGTTGACGCAGTTTAAACGTGACAATCTATTTATTTCAACCATAATAAAATATTTCTATTAAAAATAATGACTAAAGTTAACGAGACCATTTGTATAGGCAAATAAGCAACCTGGAGTCTTTGGAGAACAGGAAATGGAGTAGGTAAATAATAAATAGTTGAAACGGAACGGGTATGACATGACAACATGACTGACGAATCATAGCGATTTGATAGCTATGCTTCGCTCTCACTCGTTCGTTACAAAACATTTCTTACGTGTTTCCTTCGACTATATATTGCCGGCGATTACTTCTTATAACGCTAATCAGAGTACAGTAGTTCGCGGTTGTGGAACATATTCCAGCAATTATTTTATATTACCACATAAAATGGCTGCAGAGAAAACATTGCCGCAATTATTTAAGTTTGTAGATCGGAATGTACCATTATACAAGAATCTCCTTAAGGAGGCGGTTGCAATTCCTTCCGTTTCTTGTGATATTAAATTCCGTGATGATTGCGTCCGGATGGTACACTGGACACAGGATAAGTTAAAAGAGCTCGGCGCAACCACTGAACTTCGCGATGTCGGCTTTCAGACAATTGATGGAAAGAAGGTTAAATTGCCTCCTGTTTTGATTGGAGTCCTTGGTAATGTAAGTAGTTTGTAATTATGTCGTTTAAGCAACAAATGAATTATATTTTAATGTGTAATAAATGTTATTTAAAAGAACACCTTATAGAGGTTCGGTTGACAACTGTATTCTATTGAATTATAGGACACTAAGAAGAATACCATTTGCATTTATGGACATTTAGATGTTCAGCCTGCACTAAAATCTGATGGATGGCAAAGTGAACCTTTTGAGCTGGTTGAACGAAATGATAAGTTGTATGGTCGCGGTTCTACTGATGATAAAGGCCCAGTCCTTGGGTGGATTCATGCTATTAATGCCTATAAGGGCGTTGGTGAAGAGGTATGCAGAATAATGATTATTATGTTCTAATTACTATATTTGGTACATTATTGGATACATTAGTAATATTATGTATTTTTATATTTTAGCTTCCAGTTAATTTGAAATTTGTATTTGAATGTATGGAAGAGTCCGGATCAGAAGGTCTTGATGAGCTTTTAATGGAAAAGTTGAAACCAGAAGGGTTCTTTGATGATGTTGATTATGTCTGCATATCTGATAATTACTGGTTGGGGACTTCTAAACCATGCATCACATACGGGCTCCGTGGAATAAGCTATTATTTTTTGGAGATTGAATGTGCGAAGATGGATCTGCACAGCGGTGTTTTTGGTGGGACTGTACATGAAGGTAAAATTTTAATTTCCATTCCATTTGAATAGTCAACATTAAAATAGAAGTGGGTAGGTATTAAAATGATCTCAATATACCACATTATGTATTATAGTATTATGTATATATTATTGCTTTAGGTGAATTTGAATATTAATTTACAAATTACCACAATTCTTACAAACCCCGATAATAGGATAAACATGCATTACTATTAAATACCCTTATTCAAATTGTAGTAAGACACAAAGTATTGTCGCTTCATAAATAATTGTGTAAGCCAAGAAATTATTTACTTCTATCTAATACATACTGTATACATTATAAAAACCTTCAATGGGTTACTTTTTGGTATAATTTATCAGAATTTTATGTACATGTGGCATTATCAGTTCAGTATAGGATTAATCTTTTCACATTAGTAATTTACCAACATGATAAAGTATACAAATTTAATATTAATTATGATAAACATTGTTATCTGTTTTCTGCGTATTTGTATATAATATTATATTGTCAACCAATTTCTATATTAATATTCTTTTCATATTATATATTATTCTCATTTCAGCAATGACTGATCTCATATTTCTAATGAATGAGCTAGTCGATAAAGATGGTAAAATCCTTGTCACAGACATGTATAAATCTGTTGCACCAATATCAGAATCGGAAAAAAAGCTTTACACAACAATTGATTTTGATCCTGAATCTTACAGGTATTGTAACTTATATATAAATATCTAGTTTACAGAATACAGGTTATTTTATATATTGTATCCCTATTTCTAACATTTTATTCACCTATTTTTTAAATGGATATACAGATCCTCTATTGGTGTCGATAAATTGCCTCACAACGGAGTTAAAGAAGAGCTATTGATGCATCGTTGGAGATACCCAAGTCTTTCACTGCATGGCATTGAAGGTTTGTGTTAAATTACGCTTGTATTCTCTTAACCTTTTCACCGCCCCAGTCGGTAGTTACCGACTACAGAAAGCAGTACCACTAGCGCCTCGTCGGCCCGTGCCGACTGAAAGTTAGAGGCGAAAATTATAAGTAAATTAAAAGTTCAGTATACAAATTATGAACTTTTATTATTGTTTAAAGCCTAAATTACCGTAAACTTTATACATAAACGTGATACTATGTAATATCATTGAATAAATAAACATTTTTGCGCGCCTTGATAAAATGCAGCAAGTACGCCAGTACCTGAAGCCCTAGTCGGCGATAGCCGCGGCGTAGTGCTGTCACCAACTGTGTTTTGTTTGTTGCAATGCACGTTACGAAAATTTTAATGTAGGTGAATTTATAAATGTGTACTTAGTTCTATAATTGTAAGTTCACTAATTAATTTACTTGAATGCGATTAATTAATCAAAATGGGAATAGTAAAATATATTTTACAGCATATTTTGAACACTTATTTAAATTAGTCCCGCGGCTATACACGACCAGTCATGTCTGAGATCGGCTCGTTCAAGTAAATAACAAACGAAAAAATTGTATATTACTCTAATTAATCCTGAAGAATTATCCTGTATACCTCTGTCAATTATTATAATGAAGTAGTTCGACGAGCAACCGAGACAAGTGTTCTAGTTTAGGTAATTATGTATCCCTACTATTATATAAATGCGAAAGTAACTCTGTCTGTCTGTCTGTCTGTCTGTCTGTTACGCTTTCACGCTAAAACTACTGGACCGATTTAAATGAAATTTGGTACACAGATAGTCTAGAGCCTGAGAAAGGACATAGGCTACTTTTTAACCGACTGCAAAAAAGAAGGACTTCCACGCGGACGAAGTCGCGGGCAGAAGCTAGTATTAAATATTTACAAACCAATCGTTACTTTGTCTAAAGCACAGACAACCAAATAGGGTCTTTGTTAAATAGAAAACGACTACATCCAGGTAAAGAAATGACCCTTTTATTAATATTTTTTTCTACCTGAAACACTCATTAGCAATAACAATAGGCTTAATTTTTGTGAGGAATTCTTAGTAAATATGTAAAGCACACCGCACGTGCAGGCGGTATTTCAAACGAATTCCTGGAAAATGCCGACTATATGCTATTTGTACTTCCTAAATAATTATCGGAATTTATTTAAAAACTTTGTTTGTAAGAAATCTAGGTACCTAGGTAAGTACTGCATTTTATTATTGGTTTGTTGCTAAAGAATGTGTAGGATTTTTTCTTTGGACTCCCTGCCAAAATGTCGATAAATGCAGTTAACACATACCTACAACAGTTTCACATCTCTAGAATCAAAGCAATTTGCAGTACCTAAAAGCCCGGGTCGGCCGGTGCCGACAACGCATGACGTCATCGCGTGAGTAGTGTGGTGACTTTCGTCACTAAACTGTACTGTAAATAATGCAAATATTTTGATCTTTTCATTATTTAATGTTGTTTTATAAGGTTATTTATCAATGAACATGTAGTAACAACATTATTGTATTATTCTTTTGACATTTCTTCGACTTTTTGGATATAATTATCGAGGAATTATTTAAATATCGATACACCATTTCCAAGTCACTATGGTTTCTCGATCTTGAATGCTTGTTTTTGTTCTGGCGTCACAGGCTCAGCGTTTTGTATTGTTGCGTGGCGGCGAAAAGGTTAATAATTTATCCAAAATTTTGTTGAATATGCTTTATTATTGGCAGGTACCTATAATAATACCCTGCCCTTTAAATTAAATAGATGATATTGCTACTAAATTCAATTAGAACTGGACTGGACACTTGTCGGCGAGCCAGGAACTAAAATGATTTAAGTACTTATATAAACATCTATTTTAATAGGTGCTGCATTCCAGCCAGGAGCTAAAACAGTCATCCCAGGTAAAGTTATTGGAAAATTCTCAATAAGGATAGTACCAAATCAAGAACCAGCAGAAGTGGAAAAGTTGGTATTTGACTACATTAATAAAAAGGTTTGTATTAAGTAATTTTTAAATATTCGATATTTTTAAATTATAACTAGTAATTCGAATGCCTTTTTTATTTAAAATAGTTTCGTAGATTACCCCCATTTATAAATTTACGATGTTTATCATGTTATGACATCAGTGTAAATAGATAGATGTAGATAATTCATCAAGACATAATTATGAAATGTAGTAGGTATCAGTGTGTTTAATTTGTCTATACTAATTAAATAAAGAGGAAAGGTTTGTTTGTTTGTTTGGATTGAATAGGCTCTTAATGAGGCTCTTAATGACTGGACCGATTTCAAAAATTCTTTCACTGTTGGGAAGCTACACTATTCCCGAGTCACATAGGCTATAAAAAAAAGATGATCCGTGCGCTAGCCGGGGCGGACAGCTAGTATATAATATAAACGTAACCATAATGATTTGCTCGTATCTAGGGGCATGTCTGTACTCCCACCAAGGTAGGTGAGCTTTACTATTTTAAGAGATGGAGGAGTTAAAATAGTTCTTTAGACAAAATATATTTACTGGACGATCTATAGCAAAACATTTAAGTTGCGGTGTTAATTGATGATTGATTTCATTTTAAGTGGGCTGAACGTGGATCTCCTAACAAGATGAAGATCTCTGCTCAGAGCGGACGCGCTTGGACCGAGGATCCCAACCACCCCCACTACCAGGCCGCCGCAAGGGCTACTAGGCTTATTTACATGGTACGTAGCCTTCTTTTATATACACAAGATGGGATAAGTCTCTTGAAAAATCATTCTATAAATACACCCTCACAAATACTCACAATATAGTATTAAAATTTATTTTCCGTATTAAATATCATAAATATAATAAAGCAGAATTCGTATGTGACGGATTGTGTCAAAACGGTCAGTGTCGCATCTTGTATTACAAAAAGATATTTTGCATTACAACAAAAAGACTTAATTGTGCTTGAAGGAAAGTCACGGCTGCATTAAGGTGAGGGGACGTTCTTCACGGTAAAAGGTTAAACGGACTCGACAACAAATACGAGTTGTCACCCAGTTTATAATTTTTTCTCACTCAGTTTTTAGTTTTACGAATTACGAAATTTGGTTTAAAATCCATTCAATTTAAATATTTTATCTAACTCATGTGAAAAAAAAACTAAGGAATGGCCATCATTAGGTAGCTGCTTTAACAATGACAAATTTTCTTGTGTTCTCAAAAACTTATTTATAAATTTACTAGCTGACCCAGCGAACTTCGTACTGCGTACACAGTTATTTTTTTTTCTATTTTTTTTTCCAAGTTTTCTCACCTTTTAAACCTTTCCTGGAGTTCTACAAACATTTTAAAACTAAAATCAGCCAAATCAGTTCAGCCGTTCTCGAGTTTTAGCGAGACTAACGAACAGCAATTGATTTTTATATACATATATAGATATAGACTAACTGACAAAGCGAACTTCGTACCGCGTACACAGTTTTTTTTTTCTTTTTTTTTTTTCCAAGTTTTCTCACCTTTATAAACCTTCCCTGAAGTTCTACAAACATTTTAAAACTAAAATCAGCCAAATCGGTTTAGCCGTTCTCGAGTTTTAGCGAGACTAACGAACAGCAATTGATTTTTATATATATAGATGTACAGTATAGTATGTGGGTGTTTTTTCAGACCGAGCCGGATATGTCCCGAGAGGGTGGGTCAATTCCGGTGACAATCACGCTGCAGGAGGCCAGCGGACGCAACGTACTGCTGCTGCCCATGGGCGCCGGTGACGATATGGCGCACTCGCAGAATGAAAAGTTAAACGTCAGGAACTATATCGAGGGTGTAAGTACACAGCTATTATACAACTACAAAATGACTTATTTTGGTTAGGCATTTTAACGTAATCAATGTGCCGTGCTAGTAAAAGTACGTTCCAGCCGTAAATAAATATTAGATTTTTTTTTACGGTAATATTTATTTTCTTGTCTCTGTTTCCAGATAAAACTGTTTGCTGCTTACCTGTACGAAGTTGGCAAACTCCCCAAGTAGAAGAATAAAAATGTCTTAAGTAAGAAGCATTTTTTAACCTTGTAATCAACGACATATAATATTTTATACATACACATAAGGTGCCACATATATTTACACGTGCATAATAAAAGAAGTACATTTTACGTTACTGTTATACATGAAGAAAATAATAATAAGTATTTTAGTTGTAGTGATTATGCATAATTTTGGTATTAAACTGGGGCTAGTTACATTTTCATCAGATGTTGACTTGTCACGATTATTTTATAGGGACAGGAAATATTTTTGACTATTTGTCTATATACCTACCTACTCTATTTCCCTACGTCTTCTAGAGAATAATAATATCTCACTGCCATTGATTAACGATAGCATAACATCTCTATTATTTTGAGTTTATTGCAGTTTTCCGCAGGAACTAAGCGGTTTCTTTGCCAAGAGGGATTTTTCTTCTATTTAGATGCAGTTTCATAGTTTGCACGTAGGGTTGTAGTATTTCCAGAAGACTTCTGTCCCCGTTACGCTGTAAGATAATAACTGTGATAGGTGTTTGTTCGTGTCGCGATGTCAACTGTCATTGTACATGTAAATTTCGACTTGTCTTAATAACTACTGCTCCCTAGTAAATTTGTAATCTGGTTCAATTTGGCATATTCTAAAATTAAAATTAACAAATGTAATTAAATGTATTTAAAGGTATTTCAGTGCCTTACAGCGAATATTATAGATTTATTTAAAAATTATGTAGCATCTATGAATATTTTTGATTTATTTTGTTGTTTAGAGATTTAGTGTTATTTTACTGCATATTTCCTTAATACATTTTATAACCAGTTAACCTTGATATGTTTTTTTGAAACCTTGCACTGAAATCCTTTCCTTCCCACTGTTCAGATAGATCCGTCCATATATTGGTGTATAACTTATTTAGGGTATTGAAAATAGAGTCATCATTGGAAGAATTGATCCTCCTAATTATTTGTTTGTATAATAGTAATTATTAATTATCATCATCATCATCATTAGCCTATCGCCTATACTAATTATTATATTCCAGTAAATTGTGAGATGAAGATATTTGATTGATTCTCCGTGTTATATTTGAATAATAAAAAACAATTTAACTAAATTTTAAAATAGCTTTCGTGATTCGTAACAATTTGACGGTATACCTACGAAGCGACTAGTGTGTACTTTTCTTATAATTTGCTTTTATCAATACTCAGGTGATCATAAATGAAGCCTGTACATATTAATGATTCAAGGTTTAGCTTATCGATAAGGTTTTTATTGTCTAAATACATACAATACTATTGTGTTGCATTTATAGCTAGAGTAACCAGATTATTGTTAATGCAATCAATAAAAAATACCTCCAATCGTGATGGACAGGCAGCATGACCTGCACAATCAAATGTAGCTACGTGCCTCTTTGAGATTTATCTGATTAAAAATGAAATTAACTACATTCAATAAAAAATATTATTAAGGTGAGTAATATGCATCAAGATTTAAGTAGGCGTCAAAATGATTTGGCATCTACATATTATATACCGCCCGTTAGAGAGAATACTTTTAAATTACTAAAACTGAATTTTATACGTGTTTTAACGTGAATATTAATATTTTTACCTCTTCTTCTAAATAAAGAAAAGAAGGATCTTAAATCGGTTTAAGGTTTTTATTTTGAAAAATGACTTGCGTATTACCGTCGTCCGGTTTTTCTGTAAAGGCCCACCAGCTGACCAACTGCGCTTCAGTGTTCGGTTCGAAAAAAAACTTGTGTTTTGTGTTAATACTATTAGTAGTTGGGTATTGGTACCTATTCCCACATCACTACATAATATAAAACTAAGTCGCTGTCGCTGTCTGTCTGTCCCAACTGCTGCCTGCTGAAAACTTTAAAACTACCCAACGAATTTTGAAGCGGTTTTTTTAATACATAGTGATTCAAGAGGAAGTTTTATAGCACCCGTGTGAAGCGGAGAGCGGCGGATCGCTAGTATGTTGTATTTTTAGAAAAATCCAGATAATATCTTGTGATGATGGAATCTATAAGAAATTGAAGACCTCCTCAAATATCAATTTCTGTCAATTTTATACACATCCAAAACTAATTGTTTCGGTGAAGTAGAATTACCAATTTAAAGTTTGCCTACGAGCTGAAACAAAGGCGATTAAGATGTTATCATTAACTAATGGTACCTACCTGTTACATTATTAGGTAGGTAGGTGAAGATAGTCGTCCAAACTTCTGAATAAACGACTGATAACATTCTTTAAAAGAATCAATGGAAGATGTGTTTCGTATTTTATGGAAATTCATCCTAAAACTGGAATAAAAAGTGTAAGTTGATACCGATACTCTTTAAATAACTCTTTTAATTAAAATTACACTTATAAATTTGTCTAATTTCGTGACTCACAGACTGATATTCAAAACTCTAAGACACTTCTAGCAGACATAGAAGCTTCAAATTTAGAATTTCAGTCCAGTTTTCATGGCCCATTAACTGCATAAATAACTTTGTAAACCCATATCCCACCAAAAACATTCTGTAAAAAGCTAGCCAAGCCTTGATGAAGCTGCTTGGTCATCTATAAAAAGTAATGAAATCAAGACAAAGTCGTGCCAAGTCTAAGGTTCCTTATTGCGATTTCTTTATAATTATACCTAGTTAATGTTGTGTGACCCGATAAATTATACGAGATTAAAAAAAAAATGTGCTGTATATGACCCCAAATGAATTAAAAATTCCACTAAAAATAGACCTGTAAAAACAAACAAACCGGTGGCTTATGACGCTCGTAAGGACGATATTTCATTGCATGTTTGAAAAAAAGCATTTACCTAAGTACTATAATATTTTAAAACAGTGACTGAAATTATTTTAATAACATTTAACAATACCTATCTCATATAAGAATATCCTTTTCTATAATTTATAAAGAAGATATTGTATGAAATACTAATTCTGTGCAGACGAAGTCGCGGGCATTAGCTAGTAGGTACCTAATATATAACTTAGTATTAAAAGCTGTTCGCCTTGAGTTGGTTGGTATGAGTGATATGAGTCTGTATTGTATTGTCGTTGGCATTGTTTAAAATGAGCGAGGGTACCAAATTACTTGAAATTAAATAACGGCCCACAAAGCATTGTGAAATTAAAAAAATACGTACCTATCAGCGTCTGATCCAAGCGCGAAACAGTTATATGTGACAAAAACAGTTACCGACCGTCAAAACTAATTATTGAGATGGTATCGTTTACCGACTGTAATTTTTGGGTGATGCGTGGGCATTTATTAAAGATGTGTTCTTAAATTTTATGGTTTACTTTACCTGGCCGAATTGTCATAAGCGGATCCCACGAACGTATACCAGTTTAACAACACTAACATAAAAGAAGATAGCGACAGGTCCTCATTCAGTCAGTCTCTGCGTTTCACCGGAGAACAACGTTGCATGTATTGCTCTGCTCTCCTTCGTTTTTTAATAATACCTTTACCTATAGTATAAAGAATTTTGACGACTTTGTACTAGTTATTTATTTAATGAGAAGGAAATTAAGATATAATAATCTAAACCTTATTTATGCCGTTGAAATTGTGTTCGTACCAGGGATTTCACAGACGGTGAGTCGAGTTGCTGCGTTTATGTTTAACTCTTTATAATAATGCTTTCCTAAATATATAAAAATTCCTAAATACTAATCATATAATATGTACCTTATATTAAGTTACGTACTGAAATATACTGTTAAGTAAAGTTTTATGTATATATCTATGTTTTGCTTAGTTCTCGCTGTTTATCCTGCTGGTTTTCTGGTACTTCATAGGTACGATTATTCATACAAACTAATGTAACATGAGGGACCTACTTATATTTAAGTACATATAGGTAACCTACCTATGCTGTGCTGGTACTTTACGCTCGCACCCGATTATTATACACGCTTTCTAATTTACTGTGACGAATTTTCGCAACTGTACTCAACTGCGACATAAACATGCGTGCCGTTTAATTCACTGCGCTTTTAATTATGTGTTTTCGAGTCTAATTCACGCCTAATCTATTACCTTTAGTGATTGCATTAAGAGTCGCGCATTATGTCATTGATTCTGTTAGATCTGTCGAGGTATCTATTTACAATAAGTAGGTATGTACATGTGAACCTACTCACATTTCTTTCTTGATCTGAATTCTGATTTACTTACCTACCATAATTACGCAATCTTTGTTTTGTTTTTTAAATAGCATTTGAATTCCATTGAAACTTTTTAAACATGAAGTCATCGATAACTTTGCTATTAGGTAGGTACCTTCTTACTAAATTTGCCTTAAATTGTAATAGGGGAACAAAACTTGTTACCGCTAGGTAGCACCAATGCACCGAGTGTAGGTCTGTGCATTGTTACGTTGGGCATTACCTACTACTTATTAAGTAGGTAGATATTTTGTATAAGTAATATTATTTGCTACGTCGATGGCGATTATTCCATGAAAATGCAATTGTTCGCTTATCTTACTATGTAAACTGACAATATAAATTGTAAAAGAAGGAAAACGCTCTTAAGATACTATAAGGTACGTGGTAAAGAAACCTACGTGCGTTTATCTACACCGTTGAGTATCTACCTACTTCAAATAATTTATCATCACTACAATAATAGCAGGCAAAATATTGACTTCTGTGAATTGTAATGAATAAAATGTGCAGGTTATTAAACGCTATTATCGGTATTCCGGTAACGTAGCCTGTCGGAATTCTTATGCAAACGTTACGTGTGTGGCCTCGTTGTTTCTGTAATTCGATCAAACTAACTAGAGTGACGGCACCAGTAATGGACATGGCACCAATTATGGACATTATTTTCGTTGATCGAATTTATTAAGCAACTGGCCCAACATTTTTCAATTGGAGACACTAAAACATAAGCAACAGACGTTTGGGCTTTCATTTTGATACACCTCATCAAAATCGCCCGTTTTATTTGAAGATGGTTGCGAATTGAAATCTCGTTTCGCGCGGTGGTCATAAAAATCCGTTTTTGTTATTGAAATCGTTAAGGAGGCGAGTACATATTTGTGCATGGTATTATCTTGTGTTGAGTTGTAATGAGATGTTTTGTTATTTTTACGGAATAATACTATATTGCAAATAAATTGAGCTAAGTTGAATATGTCCAATCCCAATAATAAGTTTTTTGTGGGGTTTGTTCATCACTGGATTCGATTTTATACGAATTCCAGTTATGGACAAGTGTCCATTCTTAAGTTTTTTAATATTTTTTTAGTTTATTGTATTAAATTATTTAATTTGTTGCACAAAACATTTGGGTTGAGTTGATTTTGTGATTGCTCTTTATTTTCCAATGATGAACAATGTCCATAAATGGCTATTTTTAGTCGTCCATCATTGGGTTCTTTGTTTTATCTTATATGGCACCAATAAAAAATTACAGCCGGAACAAATAGGGAGGGCATTTGATGCTGTATGATGCTGCATGATGCTGCTGAGGATGGCAGAAATTATGATCACAGCTGCCCTCCGGTTTCTTCTTCTTCAACCTTATTCTACCCAATGCTGAGTAAAGGTTTCTTCCATTTCAGCTCACTTCCCACGATCCCGAGTTTCCCACATCCAATGTTTCCCAGCCACTTGCACCAGATCATCGGTCCACCTCGCGGGCTGTCTTCCGACATTTCGCCGCCCCGTTCTCGGTCTCCACTCCAGCATCCTTTCTTCCGTCGGACCTACGACAGTCATGGCCCGTCCACTTCCATTTCCTCGAAGCTATGATTTTTGCTATGACCCGGTCGCAAAGAGAAATACCTAACATAGATCTTTCCATAGCCCTATGTGTAACTTGGAGCCGATGGATGATATGCCTCGTGAAGTCTCATAGACCATTACGAGAATAACGCACTGTTGAAACGTGCGACGCTTGAGGTATAAAGGCGCACACGTTTGTCTTTCAGGACGTCTGAGAGCTTACCAAAATCTCCCCATCCCAGTTGGATTCGCCCTCCGGTTTGAGGTCCCTTAAATAACTTTGCACAACAAAGTCCAAGAAATAGTCCTGTAGTTTGTGCTATGGGACCTCAAACTATTATCACTGCAGAGGAAGAGGGCAATTTGGTGAAATATTTGGTCGCAATGAGTTAAAAGCACTTTCACATAAATTGACGATTATTAACAGAGAGCGTGCAAAAAATTCTCCAGGCTCCAGGTATCCGGAGCCAAATATCTTCATTCTACATCTGGTGAGGGTGTCGCAGTGGCACACCAAGTGTTCCACAGTTTCACATTCCTCTCCACACATTCTGCAGACGCTGCTGTTTGTAAGTCCCATTTTGTGTAGGAGTTCGTTGACTCCTAAGTGACCAGTGAAGACTCGTGTTATAAGTCGGATTTGTCTTCTGTTTAGAACCCAGAGCTTTTTAATCCAGTTTTCATTTGGGTGTTGTATAAATTGCCGTGAGGACCTTAGACCTAAGCATACCTTCCACTCTTCGGTGTGGCTCTTGCTTGCGTTTTCCTTAAGGCCTGTGTTAAAGGTGTTGGATGCCATTGTATACCAGCCCCGAGTGCACTTTATGGGCTGCAAGGGCCTTCAGCGCTGCCTGGCTGTCACTCAAAATATAGATGGTTTATCGTTCAGGTGTCTGTCTATATTTTCTTGTGCACATGCAGTATACGTTTCTGCCTGAAATACTGTGGCATGGTTTCCCATGCTTACACTATATCATATATATGCACCGCACCTTCTGATAGATCGAATTTGATTGATTTATTATGTTACCAATTCTAAGCTGCAGCAGCTGGCAAAGAGGCAAAGCCTCAATTAATGTTTAATAAATGATTAAAAACCAGATCGTTGATTGAAAGCCTTATAGTATAAAGTTCAAATAGAGTTAATCAAAAGTAGATTTTTGACATTTGTTTTATTTATCTGTGCAATAAAAAAGTGTCCATTAATGGATGTTCATGACTGGGTCCATGTCCATTACTGGGGGTCCATCACTGAATCTTCGATGTCCATCAATGGTGATATCGTAAATTTCAATTTATGTATTTTTTATTAATTATGTATTATTCATACAGGATTTTTGGTGTTGTTTAAATCTTCCTCATGTATTTGAGTACCGAACAAAAAATCACCATTTTTGTATTGCCAAAAAACATCCCATTTTTAAACGAAATTCTAATTTAGTGCGCTTAACATGTCCATAATTGGTGCCATCACCCTACCTACTGCAGGCACATTGGGGGAAATCGAATAATCGTATAAACAAGAATTTACTAGACTTCAATCTAAAAATACTAGTTTTTTTTTATATTGATGTAATTCTCTTCGCATTAGCCGGTGTACTCGTAGGTAAGTAACTACCTACCTAAGCTTTAAAAATGACATTTTAGAAAGCGCCAAGCTTTGTTATCTAGAAGTCTCAAATAATTAATATTGAGAAATTTTGCGAAAAGGATATAATATGTAAGTAATAATGTACTTACATACTTACGGTAGGTATACCGTGTTAACATCCGTGTAAGGTAATATTTTGTAAACCGTATCTTAGAATAACATTGACACTGTTTACGGTCCGGGTGTTGTGTAATAAATGTGCCGTGGATGACGTGGCAGACCAGACTTTCTCTGCTCAATAAACTGAGCAAGACTCACGTTCGTCTCGATGGGAAACCCGTGCCATACGAGTTGCAAGTACGCAGTATTGTCCGTTAAATTTAGGGATTCCCACTGACGTGCTTTCATTGGTATCTGGGTAATATCTCATCATCATTCAACTGTATTTCACATTTTTTTTTGTAAGCAATTACTTAGTCCTACTTATCTTGATATTTTTAGGATGAAATTTGGCATAGTTACCAGTTTTGGATGTAAGTAGTTCCTTCCGGAAATTATTTCATCATGTAGGGACGGAAAATTGCGGGACGGAGATTTTCTATGCTTTATTTCGTTATAAACCTAGATACAACAATACATCGTAACTAATTTTAGAACCACTGAAGATTAATTACTAATAAGGGACAACAAACAAACAAAGAGGTCAACTCAACATTCATCATAATATTATGACATTGTGAAGCACCATAGATACCTACCTATCTACCTATTCATTTTCATAGCATGACTATGTATAGGTCGTTTTCAGTGATGAAGAAAATTATAAGATACCTATAAATTATTAATTTAGATCCTTATTATCGAAATATTGTGCACTAGTCCGTGCAGTTAGTCCCCAATTTTTGTATCAAGTAGATTTCTTTACAAAATGACGGCGTGTCGTATTTTGAGATAGACTTTCAGATATGGTCAATGTAGAACAGAGCAGGAGGACATTGCATATTCGAATTGTAACTGTCGAGCATGATACGAATTGACATGACAGTGATATACACGACCGCCGCGCCGCCCACTCGGCGGCTTGGCCGAGTGGCCGGCTGCGCTGGCGCCCCCGCTTCCCCGCCTCCCCGCCACCCCGCCTCCCTGCCTCAGAGAAAGCGTAGTGAAAAGCATTAGCCTGAGATGAACTGTCTCGATTTGGGTTCGACCCTCATCATTACTCAAACAGCATTTACTGCCATTTACATTTGACCAAATGCCACTGAACTGCACTGAATACTATGCCGCCGAAACGAGTTCAGTATAAATAAAACAATTTTAAATTTTATTAACGCAGCATTTTATTATCTTTTTTATAATTAAGTCAATCAGTCATTACTAATATAGTATTTTAATATATCCATGAATAAGGTGGCAAATTTGTTTTATACTAATCAATTATCAACGGTAAAACGACTTTGGTAATTAAATATATATTGGAGGATACCTATGTGTTTGCAAAATTATAAAAACGGCTCTGGTATTAAAAATAATAACAGGACAACGGCTAGTAAATTACCTAGTTTAATGATCTGTTATAATTATTTCTATCTGTAAGTAAGTAAGCACCTACCAAGTTAAATTTAGTTTTCTATCTAAAACATGTTATACTTAGAAAACTATCTATATTACTTACCCAAAACTACTAACTTATGTAGTTTTACAAAGCTATTTCGTTGATTCATAATATATTCATGCTATGTGATAAGTAGTAGGTACCTACCTAGTACGTACCTACCTATATAGCTACAGCTACTTACTAACTGCGAGAAGAAAACAACTACAAGCCAGTTAGTTAAGAAACTTAGAAACTAGAGCCAAAGGGGATTATAAAACTACGAGACCTGAAATTGCTTATTCCTATTGAAGCTTTTGCTTTTCTTTTATATATTTTTTATTTGCGAAAATTAATGTTTTTCGCACAGGTCTGATATAATTATTATTTCAGATTAACGATGTTGAAAGTAACAGTACTAGGATTCCTAGTAATCTCATCGGTCAGTGGCCAGTGCTTTTACAAGGATGATTCAGCGCATAAATTAGACCCGGAAGCAAGAATGTCTCTGTACAGGGGGCAATTGGAATTTACTCTGAACTTGTTCAACAAAATCAACGAGGCAGTTCCTGATGACAATATCTTCTTCTCCCCGTTTTCGGTATACCACTCTCTGCTGCAAGCATACTTCTCTGCTGGAGGCCATACCGAAGAATCCTTAAAGCAGTCGCTGCAGATTGCTAAAAATTTGGTAAGTGTCTTGATTTTCTGCTTATTCTTTTCATCTGTAGGTAATTGTTTTTTTATCGAGTTTCATCTTACTTAGATATCTATATTACAGAATTAGGTATCATATCTGGGAAACACTGATTGGATAGTCACCCAATTATCTAAATTAGGTGCTGCATTTTGTAATGTACCTTCTTCTTCTTCCTCGTACTACGTACGAGTAAGGACCTACCTCATAGTACATACCTACAGCCTTTTTTACGCAATCAAAAGTAGCCCATGTCCTATCTCAGGCTCTAGACTATGTTATTAAATGTATTGTTATTTTTAGGACAAGATTAATCTAATGACAGCGTACAAGGTGGACAAGCGTTCCCGCGCGACCAACAACAACAGCGCGAGTTACGAGTTCACCAGCGCCAACAAAATGTTTGTGGACAACGGCCTCAACGTAAGGCAGTGTTTGCTTGACGTTTTCGCCGAGGAGATCGAAAGGATGGTAAAGTATTTTTATGTACCACACATATTTATAAAAATAAGTAGGTACAAGTACATAAATCTACATCTACTTAAGATATATAAATATTAAAGATAAGATTATTAGATATTATTACAGAGGAAAGATTTGTTTAAAAAAGTACAAAATGGCGCCGTTATTTTTTTTTAGTTCGCAAATAGATATATGTTAGTAAAAATACTTTTACGGCCATATTATATACGACCAGTTGTATTTGGTTATTAGAAACGCTCATTTTTGCGCAATCTTTTTAAACTAGACATAAGAGACAATACAAGTATGCGGGATGATTTTTTTATCAGTTCAGTTACATCAATCGAGATTATTTATGTACATTTCTGCTTTCTTGTATCAGTTTACACCTAGGTAATAGTTGTTCTTAAAACTATGTATAAAATGTTAGCGCTAAAATTTTAAATTTCGAAATCCGTTATTTAGTTTACTTAACGAACAATCGATATTCGAAAGTGGGCTGCATTTCTCCAAAGTACTTACAGTTAGGTAAATGTGGCTCACGGCGTTATGACAAGTCAATTAAAAAAAAAAGCACCACACGAGGATGTTTTCGTAAGTCTCCAGTTTATAAAACACAATATAGTAATCAATAGATAAACAAATAACATTAATTAAACTTAATCATGTCCAGTGTGCATTAAGTACCAATGCATACTCTTATTGAAAATGCTCTTGCAAATTTCTCACGTATACCTACTTTTATAACAGTTATACCTAACTAATTAATTTTCATCCTACCTATATTTATTATGTATTTTCAGAATTTCCACGATAACCCATCAGAAGCAAGAGATCAAATTAACAACTGGGTCGCTAGAGTGACGAAAAACAACATCAAAGCATTGATACCTGAAGATGGAATCGGGCATTCCACTAAACTGGTCTTGGCTAACGCCGCTTACTTCAAGGGCGTTTGGTCGTCCAAGTTCCCAGCTGAGAGAACAAAGAAGGAAGCATTCTTCGTGTCTGAAACACGTCAAACCTTAGTATCTTTTATGAAGCAGAAAGGCACTTTCCATTACAGTAAGTACTATTTTAATTAAATTGTCATCATAATCAGTGATAATTACATGAAAGTCAACGGCTGGGCTCTGTCTGGCCTCCCCCAAACACCTCCACGATTTCGACCGATTTCTCGCAGCTCGCATCCATCGGATTCCAGCCATGCTCGATGTTTCTCTGCGTGATCGAATTGAAATCGTTGAGATTCTGATAATATTGCAATTGCGAAGGCATCAGAAATTAATATTGCAAAGTTTTATCACATCTGTTAATGTTGTAATCGCATTTAATAGTTAACAGTTGTCCATAACATACACAGTGAAGGTTAAATATAATTATATATATATATATGTATTTTTACCGTAATTAAGGTTCTATTGTGAACCTATACATTAAATTGCTCCCGACTGTACACTATTTGAACAATAAGGTAAAATACTGATGATTACATGTGCAAATAAATATCTACCTGTGACTACAACGCATTATTATCTTATAGCAAAACTATTTAAAATAATGATGATAAAAGCCATGTAAGTATTTGCATCGTAGGTACAGTGAAGGTCATAAAAGGTAGGTAGGTACTGACTTAGTTGCAAAGATTATACCCTATATCCGTACCTACTTACAAATGTTATTTATTAGTACAGTATCTAATTCGTTTTTTTTCGCAGTGGTGAGTGACGACTTGGGCGCTCAAATTTTGGAGCTTCCGTACAAAGGCAACGATATCAGCATGTACATTTTATTGCCACCTTACTCCATGAAGGAAGGTATGTGAAAATGATAGTTATCTCAGTACATTGGTAGGTACAACATCTAAAAGCTTTTCAACACCAGATAAATGTAATACATATATTATAAATATATTTTTCTTTAGGTGTAACTAATATCATCGCTAATCTTACGCCCGAGCGCTTGGCTGCTGTCGTCGAGGAGAGCTACATGGGTCGCGAGGTAATCGTCGAAATACCAAAGTTCACAATAGAGAGAAGCCTGCCCCTTAAACCGGTAAGTTCGCTTAAATAAAAATATATTTTTTTAAAGCGTCTACACCTCATCAGCACACGAACTCTTATATAAGTTGTACAAAGGATGTATAACATAAGGCCTCATTTTAGTCTGAGACGCTGTCATTTTTTGGGTTCGCCATGACTTCAGGAGCTTGACAGCAAGTCTTCCTATTTTTTTCAAGTCCTATTTATTATCCATAAAGTTAATGCTTATTCATCACGGTGCCAAAAGAAGTATAAAACGTAGGATGTTTTTTAGGGGTGTATCGAATTTAAGAATTTCTCAAAATTAATCATTGTAATGAGATATTTCAAATATTTAATATCTGGTTATTAAAACAGTTGTGAGTCTAGTAGTGTTAGATGAAGACAATTTGAAATTGTTACAGTTAGATATTAATATTTGTAATTATTAGTTTAAAGGTCTCGCGATAGTAGCCTCAGTGTTTTCTCACCGCTTGCAGAAGCGTGAATAGTATATAATAACAGGGTCCGAGATTTTAGTTTGTTTAGTGGTAAAGCCATCTTACTTATAAGTTCTGTTTACCTTTATTTCAGATTCTAGAGAAACTTGGTGTGGGAGACTTATTCAACAGCACCTCCGACTTCACCACGCTGACTGAAGATCGCGTTCTGTTCGATGACGCCATCCACAAAGCCAAGATCCAGGTTGATGAAGAAGGTAATATTATATAGCTACCTATGTATAATAATATGGACAATTATTCTTATCATACGTAGAACTTAAGCGATTTATGGCGTGGCGATTTTTTTATTTATATTTATGCAATGCAATGGTTACGCACCTAGAGCGGTAATGCAAACTACAAAGAATTCTCAGATCACAGGAATTTGTGTCATAAGCCGAAGGCTAGAACGTGGGAAATACGCTATCTGTGCCTGTATATGAGCTAACGTACCATCAGTATATTAGTTTTCTTTATCGCGCAATTCTCAATAGCTAATTGATAAAGTGCGCTTTGTACACACATCATAAATGAATTCGTAGTAAAAGTGTATTTATTTTTTCAGACTTGACATACAAGCAGTAAACGTTCCTTAGTAATGATCTTTTCTTAATAAATAACTTAAAATGAATATAAAACCTTTTTAAGAACAAGCTTTTCTATATTTATACTATACTATAATATAATAATATATACTAATATAAATACTAATTGACGGCCTGTTGGTCTAGTGGTCAGAGGCCCTGACTACGAAACCGGAGGTTGCGGGTTCGAATCCCGCTAGGGGCAGATGTCAATGTGATGAGCACTGACATCTGTACCTGAGTCTTGGATGTCTTATATGTATTTATGTATATTTATCCGTTGTTTAGTACCCATAACACAAGCTTTGCTTAACATGGGACTAGATAATTGGTGTGAATTGTCCAAAGATATTTATTTATTATTATAAAAAAGAGGAAAGGTTTGTTTGTTTGTTTCTTTGGATTGAATAAGCTCCAAAACGACTAACCGATTTAAATAACAAAACATTGTTGGGAAGCTACACTATTCGTGAGTGACATAGGCTATATTAAATTTTGAAAAAAATAAAGGTATCCGTGCGAAGCCGGCGGACCGCTAGTATGGAGATAATTTTTGAACAAAATTTCAGCTAAATAGGTCAAATTTAATTAAATGATTTCATACGTAGGTACATAAATATTGTATACTTACTTACATGGCAACTTAAGTAAAAGCTTGTAAGAAGCATTATTATTAGTCGATCGGAAAAGCAGGTAGGTACCTACCTAAGTACTATTGTAAAGTTTAATGAACACATTTCATTTGTGACCCATGTATTGCATATAAGTTTGTTATTTAATTTAACGTAGGTATTGTTTGTGTATGCGGATATACCAGCTTAGTGTTCGTGTTCCTATGATATAATTGTAACTTACGATCACGATTGCATTTCTGCTCGAACAGCGAATTATAGTTTTCTATGAAACAACCTGCCCCTGCGTGTCGCATAGTTTGGGCGTCGCGGTTGATAATTTGTTAATTATGCAGGTAACTACTTATAACTTTAATCGAACAGGTATTAACAATACCCCCCACAATTAGTGCATATTAAGAAGATGCTTTGTACATAATATCTTGAAAATGCGATGATGTTGAAAAACTTAAACGATGTTTAATAATTTTTCATGCCTTCGCGGTCATTACATATAGAAATGAAACAACGATGTTTGTTGCAGGTACCGTAGCCGCTGCCGCCACTGCTATTTTCGGTTTCCGCTCGTCGAGGCCAGCCGAGCCTAGCCGCTTCGTCGCCAACTTCCCTTTCGTATACCTCGTATACGAACGACCCACTAACTCCATTCTCTTCATGGGGGTCTACAGGGACCCCAAGAAATAAACTGAGAACAAATGTAGGTATCTTTACTAAATCGAAGTCGAAAGTTAACTTAGCCCTGTTTTGTACATTTAACGAGCATCAGTAGTCTCGTTTACGACGCCCTCTAACGTAATGTTTTATAATGTCTGAGTTAAGGTACAAATCTTAAACTAACAATAAATCATCCACCGGGTCGGGGGGTGAAATAGGACCTTAATCTCTATTGCGAACATTTGTAAAACGAACAAACACAATGATTTTGTCAGCACTCAGCGCTTAATTAAACTTGAACAGTTTTAATATACCTATAGGTAGAAATCGACTCGACGGTCGGTTCCTGTCTTTAGACATGAGAAAAATTAGTATTCTTACATTTCGAGAGACAGGTGTCAATGGTGTCATAGCTGAGATTTTATTAATACGGACCTAATTATGTGTCCTAGCCCGTGAGTCTCGTAACAGGGACGAGAGAACAATCGAATGCGTATTTAAAAAAAGATCCTCCCTTTGTCCTAGTATTGTTCAGTTTACGTAAATTATTTGTAACATACTTATTAATACAGTAGCGTAAGACATCACAATCCGTTGCTGAGGGTATCTCATATCATTACGAAAGATGATGAGATTCTATGATTCTTCTTCTATACATGATGAAATTTCTGTCTACTCAAAATATTTGATGTTAGCTTCCATAGCGAAAATTGTCTCCGTGTATGGAAAAGTGTCTAGCAGATATTGGATGCTCATTCAAATTTCAGAATGTATAAGGATAATGTAGATGCGATATGAAGGTATTTACAGTTGCGTGTTGTATTTATATTTCAATTATTTGTGTGTCCCTCTAACATATACATAGGTAAACTAGTTATTTGTAAGAAGTCTATAAAGTAACATACTCACTTATTTAATTTCAGGTATCGTAGTCCATACCAAACAAAACTTGGTTATATGTAATTGTATCAGTCAAAATATTGCTGTACTAAAGGCAGACAATGCCTACTAAATATTTGTAAACCGTGACAATTGTGATCGTTTGTTATTATTTATTATGCAGAAGAGAATTGAAATTATAAATTGAAACAGAACACTATTTCTGTAACTTATTATGTAGTTTCACTCTATCTCAAGCACTATCTCTCTAAATTAGGTACGCGTGTCACTTTATGAAATTCTTAGCGCTCACAGATTTTTTTTTGTAAGGAGGCTGTACGTTTTTTAATTGTACGACTGTACCTATAGACGCAGCGCGACAATATCGATAAAGCTTGATTCTATTGATACTGGTATGTATCGTCGCAGCATGGCTAAGTATATATATTATAGCGTAATTAAACAAATACAGCACGACTGTGTGTATGCAAAATCACTACAGACTAGCGACTCTTTCGGGTATAATGGATGTAAGTAGTAACCCGACATACTCTGTCATTGTTAAAATTTTGCAATGAGTTTTCACTTATATGCGATAATTAAAGATGCTTTTCGCACGAAAAAAACTTTACGCCCTAGGTTCCTAACCTCGGGGTAAACTAGTATCTTGCAGGGGTAACGATCGGCTGGTAGTTCGTCTCGAAAGCCTAATTTCAAAGTGACAAGTCTGAACACAGTATAGCGTCGCCTAGCGCGCTAGGTCTTCGTTGGGAGTTGGTATGTTTTCCTTATGTCGCATCGCCGTTACGAAGAATTTATTTAAAGTTGATATGTAGAATCAGTAGCTATTATTTGTAGTCGTGTGCATATAATTGGCTTAACATTTTTATTGTTTAATGATTTATTTACTACAGATATGTCAAGTTTGTAGTTGTAATTCAACTTGTCCATAGAGTGAGTGGATACTTAATAATTATCTATAGATGAAAAGGTATTATTTCGTATAATTTTATTCGCTATTATAATGTTTTAGAACATATTTATAAATGATAAGTAAAAGAATGTGTAATAAAAGTAAATAAATCTCCTACTATTTCATTAATATTTCTATAAATTTTATCTACTTAACTACTAAACTAAAAACTAATATTACTAATCAAAAAACTCATCTACCTAGTAAGTACAAACAAAATAGTACGTATAAGTAATTCAAAAATACACTTTCTAAAGCATACTCCGAATAATCTCCTACTATAGGTACCCAAATATCTAAGTGACAAAAAAACAAAAATAATAATTTGGACAACGCACAATGTTACCAGGATGGTCTAATCGATCTAGTCCCAAACCTGACAAAGCTCGAGTGAATGTAAGTTTTTTTTTATCATAAGCCAAATCAAGTAGAGGTAAGTCAATTTGTTCCATACATTTCTTTATCTTTAACCGATATCTGCTAGCTAAGTAGATGGAAATTTTACAAGTAAGTACCTATAGTAAATACATTTTCCTTACCTGCTCCTCTTTTAACAAGTGATATATCCAGCAATCGTGAACGAGATCGAAACTACTAAAAAATGTATAAAACTGACAAAAGCGAACCAAAAGTCACGCGATCTGTTTACGTTCGCTTAGTTATTTTCATACATTTTTCATTACCTATATTTGAACATGTTTGCGATTGTCTAAATATGTCATTGGTCAATACTTAAATTGAAATATTATATTATTTTAAATCAACCTATTATAATTTTATGATGTAAATATACCTATAGATGTGATATTCTTTCATTTGATACCCCACTCGAGTATGTTTGTAGACATTTAGTCTTAATTCGGTTTTGTAATGACTTCACATAGTTAACCATGCATTGTCATTAAAATTGTACGTGTGTACAAAATTTTAGCTCGATCGGTTAAAGTTATCTGCTTCAAGATTGAGTTGCAATATTTCACCCGTACATAGGTACTTATATTGCAAGTTAAATAAAAACTTTTAAAATGTGCAAACCCAACCTAAGCTGACGAAAAGTCACGTACATAGTCCATTTCCCTAGCTTACGTTAATTCTACTCATTTTTCATTTAATTAAATGTCACTAGTATTAGAGGTTTGTACAGGTTAAACTATTGGATTCCCATTTAAATGTATTTTTCTTCACTAACTTGACTTGCCTCGTCAATCCGCCAGGGAAAGTGAATAAAATCAAGTTTCTTTAATTTTCCGGATTCACTATGTTATGACTCGCAGTCAATTTAGTTTTCCGAATATAGTAAGTAGGTAAGTATATATATTATATCAGTGGGTATTATTTCACATAAAAGATATAAGTTATGATGTCTATGACTCGTCTGCAATGTAATATAGAAACTGTAATCTTCTCGAAACGTCATCAAAAAAGTATGCGAGGTACCTAAATCAGTTTCAGTGTTTTTGTTATAAGAAAACTCGTAGAAAATCTTTCCAAAACGCGTATTTCCCCCTGTCTAAGTTGTTTATGGGACAGGTAATTGAAAACGTGGAATACCTTCTCAGTTTTCACTCATAAGCTACGATTTCCTGTAGAATGCAAGAGATTACTGGTTAGTTGCTTGTATGAATGTCATGCATGCTCATCGTGTTAACAGAATATTAGTTACCAACTATATTTAAAGATACTTACTTAAATATGCCTGGGTCATCTATATTTACTTCTATACTAATATAAAGAGGAAAGGTTTCAAAAATTCGTTCACTGTTGGAAAGCTATAATATTCCCTAGTGACATAGGCTATAAAAGACGGGATCCGTGCGAAGTCTGGCGAGCTGCTAGTATTACCTATAAAATCAGATACAGTAAACATTCAAAAATCTATTTTGCTAATAGTTATACTTGATAATTTTAAGCTTAGTAGATACCTAAAGGACCAGCTGTTTACACGCTACTAGGAAACGTCTGTAAAATTATACTGTTTGCAGTAGACCCATAAAAACTTATTATACTTACTTTGAAGCCAGTGCCGTACAGCGTACAGAAAATGAGATAGTAATATAAAGACAAAGCTATCTATGACTAAGAGGTGGTTGCCGCGATGCTCATTTCATCCTCTTGAGACCTGTACAAAATGTTGTATCAAGTTAAATACAAACACAACAAACTTATTGTTTATTTGTTTTTCATAATATAATTTGAATCTATTCTGTATGTCTAAGTAGATCTGGGCGACCGAATACAGAGAAAATGAGCTAATATTACGTGCCTATGTATACTTATTAGATACCTTTATCGCTCATCAACAACACCTAGACATTAAATTATTTAATTCCAACCTACATTAAACTTTATCGAAATTTATCGTTGGCTTAATTATTTCCTAGGTCGCTAAAATGTCAACACTTAAAAAATACACAAGTAGTCAATTTTGAACAGTATTTCAATTTTTAGGAATACATTGCAAGTTTTGCGCTTTATAGCACTATTCGAATCAGATGTGATGTCAGTAAATTATTTTTGTATCAGAGGTGGATTCTTGTAGAAAATTTAGTCCGATGTAAGTGTGTGTACAGTACAATATTTTAAATTGTCGTTGATTGCAGGCAAATAGTTAAACGTGTTTATTTTTGCTGATTGAAAAATACACGCGAGATAAAAACTTTTACGCGAGTCATATGATAACAGGTAAGTAGGTAGGTAAGTCATTTAACTAAAATTTATGATGATTGACGGCCACTCGGCTAGAGAAAGTTTGAGTGCTCACAATATTCATTTTAGTAGGTATGTCTGTGTACAGTAAGTAATAAGTAATGTAATGTTTTCCGGGTTTTCTTTTCGTATTCAATAACTTGGTAATAATCTTTATTTATTTATCTTAAGACAATGAGTAGCAAATAATAATCAAGAAAGTCACAGTAGAACTATAGTAGAAGATAGATAATTTTGTCGTTTTCTACTGTTTAGTATTTTACTGCATCTAAGTACCTATAACGAAAAAAATCTAACTATAAAACTATAAAAGAATTGGTATATAAATGGCTAGGAAAACAGGTAGGTAAGTAAATCCATTGGAACAGTTTGTAGCATCGATAAGATCACTCAATCCACAATAGAGCTAATTACCACCTATGGCCCGTAGCCGGAACCGCGGTGAAACAATGCTTCGCGTTCTGTTCAAGACATACGACCGATAATACATCAAGGTACCTATAGCTATTGTTAGAAGCCCTCAATTTGACTTGATTGATGTAAATGCGAACTGCTGTTAAACGTCAAGAACGGTTGTTGACCACGACCCAACTTCCAACAGCGACACGCGCTTATTTCACGTTATCGTTATCTTCATCTAGATTTTAGTAGGTAAGTAAAACAATATGAATCCTCTATTATTTTCTTCTCAGATGGGTTATTGATTAATCTGTACGTAGGTGGATTCCTACTATTTTTTTACATAGATGTTAAATTGTGTATTTTTTGAGTTAGGTACACCTACTCTGCATTATTACCTTTTCATCTCCCAATGAGGCTCATTGGAGCAGTATGACATAGTCCAATGTCTTAAAATATACTACTTACCTACTTACTGTGTCAATCGTACCAGATATTACCATGTTTCAGTGACGTTTAAGGCAAGGTCCAGTAAATTTATAGTATCCTTACTTACCGTACTAAATTTCGCTTCTACTAAAGTTCACCGTCATTCAAGCCAGATTATTCGCTGACATCGCATTATCACCGTGTGTACAATTCAATTACCTACCTAATTATTTAGTAATATGTGGAAGTAAATAAGTATTATCGCCTTACCTGTTAAATATAATTGCTACGTCTGAAAACAAGCCTGTCTAAACTCTATCTATCTTAGCTTCATAATTTCGTTTAAGATATATTTGTTCAATAAGCTAATAAACCAAATGTTTTAAAAAGTCATTCGATTTTTTAACCCCCGACGCAAAAACGACGGGGTGTTATAAGTTTGACGTGTCTGTGTGTGTGTGTGTGTGTGTGTGTCTGTCTGTGGCATCATAGCTCCCTAACGCATGAACCGATTTTGATTCTGTTTTTTTTGTTTGAAAGGTGTATATGTCGGGAGTGTTCTTAGCTATGTTTTATAAAAATCGTCTCAGTAGTTTAATAATTAGGGGGGGTTAAAGAGGGGGTGTAAAAATAAATGTCTACTAATATACTCGAGTTGGGTATCCAATGAAAGAGGGTGACGAGTACATTACAAAATTGAAATCATAATGAAAATCGGTTGAGTCGTTCAAAAAATATTGGGAGTGAAAGTGGGGATGGAAAACCAAATGTCTACAAATATTCCCGAGTGGGGTATCAAATGAAAGAGGATCGCGTGTACATTACAAAATTGAAATCATAATCAAAATCGGTTAAGTAGTTCAAAAATTATGGGGAGTAATAGTGTAAATGGTAAGCCCAACGTCGACAAATATACCCGAGTGGGGTATCAAATGGAAGAGGAGAACATGTACATTACTAAATTCCATGTGAAATGGAAATTAGTTAAAAATAATAATATGTAGTAGGTACCTACATACCTACTTACAAAAAGTATGAAATAAAAAAATAAATTAAAAATTTAACAAACCCCCGACATAAAAACTAAAAGGCCCTCTAAAAAGTGTAACAATAATAAAATCTTAATATTAGTAACCTAAGTATTAATATTTCTACAAAGAAAACGTCATGTCGGGGGGACCGTAGGTTTAGGTAGATTGTAAATACCTATTAGGTAAGTAAGTACACCTAAATGAAAAGCGGTCCCCCCGACATGACGTTTTCTTTGTAGAAATATTAATACTTAGGTAACTAATATTAAGATTTTATTATTGTTACACTTTTTAGAGGGCCTTTTAGTTTTTATGTCGGGGGTTTTTTAATTGGGTCTATATTAAAACGCTTAAAATAAATCGTCATAATTTGAAGTAGCATAACAATTCTAAGCATAATTGTAAATCAGCATAACATTAATAAGCATAATTGAAAATGCATAATTTTAATACGCATAATGTAAATACTCATAACGATAAACTAGCATAAAAATAAAAAGCCTAAAATTTTTTTTTTATAAATATGAAAAATTATAAAAAGTTTAAGTGTCTGTTCACAACCTCAACTGATTTAAATATGTTTTTTGTGTGCATAATGTATACCAAATTTTCAATATTCAATTTTGAAAAAAAAAGTTTTCATAGATATACTTTTATTTTCATCTATTGGGGCCTATAAAATGAAAAAAATATGTTTAATAACTGATCTACTTTTCTGGTAGCAAATCGATCCTGCAAGTGTCGCAGTTTTAACCTAACCTAACCTACTTTTCTGATAATATTGGAATAAAGACAAGTATGATTAATATTATTCACGACACTAAATGATATATCTAAGAATAACTATTGAAAGTTTCTAGAATTGTTGTAATAATTTATGATGAAAAACTATCTGAGATAAATTTTGGTATCTCAATAATCGACTTTTCCATTTTATGGAAACTGTGGTGCCCCCTTGTTTATGCATTTATTTTATTATGCATATTAAAGTTATACTAATTAAAATTATGCTTTTTCATTATTATGCATTTTAAGCAGTATGCCATTTTATAATTATGCATTATGTATGTTATGCATAATATTGTTATGCCAAGTCTGTTATGCGTTTTCAATATATGACAATTAATGTTATGCTATATAAGGGGCACCCTTTTTAATTACACAGTCGTTCAGATATTTTATAGCTGTATTTTGATTTATAAGTACAGTCAGCGTCAGGCATATCTGATCCCGTATACTAGATATGTGCGGTTATTAAATGGGGTCAGATATCTCTGAAGCTGACTGTACCTACTACAAGGAGGCCTTCAATAAAACACTTATAAATTCCAATAATTGATTTATTTTCGATCCAAACTATTCGTCCACTCGCTAGACTCCTAATATACAATCCCATTCTTTGTATGATCTACCTCTTAGCATGTACTATCGCATGCTTTCGGGGTATGCCATTTTAGAAAAAAATTGCTTGCACTTGTTGCTTCACACACAGCCGCCAGGTACCAGGGTCGTTCAAGCGATTATTGCCTTAAAGGTGTAACATCGCCAGCACAGTTGATAGTACTTATCAGTGTTGTAGTTCGTAGATTTTTCTTTTCCCGTTTCCGTTATCATCTGCGAGTGGTGTCTCATCACAGCGATTTATGGCGATCCGCTAAACGGCGATCTTTTCATTTTAAATTTAAATATGTAGTACCTAGTGATAATACAATACCTTGTTAGTATCCATTCTCATTTAAGAAACTACGAGGAAAAGCTGTTCTAATGAATGAAATAAAAAGTGCACGTTTATTTTAAAACATTTTATTAGAGAACTAACGTAGGAAAGTAAAAAAATACGAAATCCGTTACAAATCTGTAAATGTTGTAAAAATATGGTAAGTAGCTTAGACAGATTTTTATTGTAAGAAAATGTTGTGAAATTACTCTATAAAGAGCCCGCGTTCAGTTTGAGCTTGGAAGACGTCAGTGATCGATGATGAATCCAGGGCATGTAAATACCTACTCTGGGCTGTTTGAGCGAATCACTGATTCGTAAGATATACAAATAAGCAAAAATCACAGCTCGGGTTAATCAAAATACAATTATTCCGTGTCTCTTGTGTCGTCTTAACCACATAATTCTATTAATAAATAATAAAAGTATAGTAGTTTAAAGTATTGTCTCTGTTTAAGGATGAAGTGGACGAGGAGTTTTCGTAAATATTACACCGATTTTTAGAGGTTGGGCTCAACAGACCGAGCCGCATAGTTTAGTCGAGAAGACGAGACTAGCACGGGTATCACGCACATTTATAAACCGAAGGTTTATTTAGGCACTACTTAACAGATGCTATAACTACCAGCTTATAATAGTGCGTTACAGCCCTACTGTCGGTCAGCTGTCCCTACTCACACGGATTGATGTTAACGGTTGGCTTTTAAATAAATTAATAATTTCATTACTTTATATTTACAAAGGTGTTGATCCCGCCGTCAGCTGCAGCTTATATCTATTAAAAATAATCATCCACGTCGCCCTCAAAAGCTACACTGATACCTACTACATACATAATAAAAATTAGAATACTCATGCACGATTTACTTAAATACTAGACTTCTTACAAACTATAATGACTTAATTAATTATTGATAAAATCTAAAAATCAACTCAGGAACAAATGCAATAAAATAAATCAATATTATTAAAACTTCTTTTCAAAATAAGTCTCAAAACGAACATATTACATTACATGAATATATTAACAATCATTTATGCACTCGCATAATTTAATAAGGTAGCCATAGCTTCTTAAATTATATTGGTAAATCTCTCAATGTGCCTAATCACTTACCTATTCATCTATATAAATTCGCTAACTTTTCAAAATACCATCTAATGAGATACAAAGTGGTACAGAGTATAATTTTATGCCGCAATTCAGTTTTCACTTGTCATCTTTTTCTTTCGTATTATTATTTACACAAAAATGAGTATTGTTCAAGGCATTCCCCAGGGCTTCGTAAAAGTACCTACACAAATATATAAAAGTACAGAAAAAGTAAAAATATTTTGCTATAAATAGTTGCTATAATAGCAAAAAAAGAGCATTTTCAGGCAGTGTATTTTAAATGAATTAATTATTGTTAAAGTTGAATTATTACTCACAAAGTAATATTATTGGCAAGATGAATAAATGAGTATATATTTGGTTCCTGAATCCCGAATATTATTTTAAAATATAGGTAAAGGAATATATTAAAGCTTTTGATTTAGTAGGTATATTAGTGCTTTTTTATATTCGCGTTAGCCGTCAAATGAAGTAGTGGCCGTGTAATGGTGTTAATCAGAATAATATCTTCCAAACATAAAGTTCTTCATAATAATGATTAAATCTACCACAACGCGTCTAGTCTAGTAAGTAATTCGAAAAATAAAAGCGTACGTCTCTATATAACAAATAATTAATTGAATTAAACATAATCATATCGTACATTTATGACACGATTATTAATTATTTATTTATTATGAGTCTGTATACTATCTTCGATTTATAAATAGAATGGAGAAAAGTCGTTGTGAGGGCGTGCACCGCGCATCGTAGAGGCGCTACTAACCTGCTGCGTCACTGCTAATTTTACAGAAAAGACCCGCATTGCCTAATATGAGCATCGAACAAAATATCTATTTGCGTTTTTAAAATGAAATTGCTGAGTAATGTATTAATGAACACGTAGTGCAGTTGGCGGTAAACTATTTTTAAAACGTGTTGCTAAAGTTACAGCATTTAGAAAGCTCCACCTATTAGATCTAAATTTGTAAAACAGTGAAAGTTTAATTATGAAATGGATTACTCTGTACAAGTTGTACAGCGTGATAATAAAATAATAGACGTAATGACGTAAGACCCAACTTATTTAACGGTAAAAAATTATAAGTGCACTCTATACGTGTCTCTTCGAATAAACCATTAAATACCAAATGGCAAGTTCCATGTAATAACCCTTTTTACTTAAGCACCGCAATTGTGCATTAAATGAAAATATCATTGAAGTATTTAAGATTGAGATGATTACTATGTTTGATTATTTGCAACCTATGTTTGAGATACGGGCTATTCTAGCAGAGGGATCGAACAAAGAAAGGCCAATTTATCAGTCGAGAAAGGGAGTACAATTTTAAAGGCCGCTATTGAAACACCACTTGTGGTTCAAATTTATAGCAATCTGGGAGTAATCAGGCCTCTCCCAGTAAGAGGAGAAAGATGTAATTGGGAATAAGAAACCGTTCACTACAGTGTTCGATATCAACGTTCAAGTAATCATTCCGTCGCATCAAATGACCAATTTAATTGGGTATTATATTATATTATTGAAGCAAAAGTAAGTTCAAATATAGTATTCTAGTCTATGTTCAAACTCAGTAAGTAGAGTATTGGTACGTGTACAGATATCCTAGTGACAGATACTACTACAGATACTTCAGCATTTTGTTTGAGGGTAACATAATTATCTGATATTGCTTAGTTTACGGTGTTTATATAATGAGTATTTAAAACTATATTGCTAATGGTACCTACTTTAGGTACAGCTTCATGATCAGTTTTTACAATTTAAAATAACACTGGCCCCTAATCTGAGCGGGAGGCGATGAGATGGAGATACGATAACCGAGCAGTGAAAGATGGTACTGAGTGCTCGATCTTTTGCTCTGTTTTTTTTTTAGAAAGTTTAGTCGGTCGCATGGCGAGAGAAATTACGGCGCGCCGGCGAGCTGCAATCCCAGCGCCGCTCATCGCTGTTGCTTGTTACTTATCTGATACTCCACTTTGTTTACCAAAATTACAATAAAAAATAAATGAAATTATAATATGAAAGCAGAAATGAAAATGGCCTTGCACGACTAACCAATAAGTAATTAGAACTCAAAGAAGCTCAGGAACCAAATATGCGGAAGATCGTTTACGAACTCACGTATGACTTTAACGTAAATTATAATATAGCTAGGACTAATATAAATAATGGAATGCACTTAAGAGTTTATAATCTCATAATTATACTTAATAGTACCTGTTCTTAGCTAAAGCTAAAAATGTGTTCGGTAACGGACGGGAATACACACAAATTAACAAAAAATAATGAAGGCTGCGGACTTAGCTAATTCGTTTGTCTTCTTTATTTTATGTCATCCTTTGCGATAGTTACTACTTTAGCACCTTACCAAAATTCATCTGTGATATTTCAGCCTTTAAGTATTTGCTTATAAAAATACTAATGTTATCACTGTGACAAAGTTCTATTGACTATAAATGTGAAGGATCAATAAGTACGGATCGCGCGGTTACCTCTGTTTGCTGGGCTTGGCGGCACCGTTGGCAGCTGCGCTCTTCTGCGCGACATGCGTCTGGTAGTGTTTCGCGAGATGCGCCTTCTGTCGAAAGCTCTTCCCGCACAACGAGCATGAGAATGGCTTCTCGCCCGTGTGAGTGCGCACGTGGACGTTCACCGAGTATTTGTCTTTGAAACCCTTCGAACAAATAGAACAGTAGTGCAACGATCTCTCTTTCCTCACTCCGTTCGATGTAGATGTAGCGGGTTGAATAGCGGTGCCTGTTTGCACTTGTGCTGAAGGTGGCGAGCTCTTGTTAGAAATCCTCTTATAATTTTTTTTCACTGTTTTTGTGCTGGTCACAGTAGGAGAAGCTGTTAATATTTGCATGTGAGGCAATTGTACTTCTCCGGCAGGGATCATCGTCACTAGCTCTCCGTTGACGTGGTGTATGTTGTAGACGCTCCTAGTGGGATCTATGGGTTCAACGGTGCAGAAAGGTTGTACTGATTCGCCGAGTTCTGTTGCTATTCTCTTCAGCTTCTCGTAGTCCTCTGGGTAGTTGGCGTCTAATTGTGATAAAATTATGTCATCCACACTTTGGGTGGATGAAGGGTTATCTCCGTTCGTGATCACTGCTGTATTAGGATCTTCCAGTAGTATCGATATATTAACATTGCCCGTTGGCGTGTGTATCAATAGCTCAGCATCTCCGTCTTTACTATCGTGATACATAGATGGAACATCGGCTTTGTTGTTATTATTAATGATTACTCGTTTCAATTCTGTACTTGCATCCAGTTTAGCAATCGCGTTCTTTTGTACGGTACTATATCTAATGAAAGCCTTTCCCTGTAGTGCATTCCTTAGTAAAGATTCGTTAGAGTCAGTATTTTGATCAGTTAATTTCCAATCATTGTTATTATTATTAAATTCGACTGGGCTTTCTAATATCGTAGGAGTACCAATTACAGAACTACGCGAATCATCTCTTTTATCGTTTGAGTGATATTCGCTGTCGTCGTAGTTATACGGTTCGACTTTTACTAGGTTACTTGTGCTTAAATCTGGGTTCTGACTGTCTGTTTCACTTTCATCGTAACTATAACTTTCCACTTTTGGGAGAACATTGGAGCTAAGCGAGTCCTGATTAAAATCATTAGGAAACCCATTCATATTTAATATTGATTCGAGATCTAAGGATGAATTATTTTCTATGTCGGTGGGGCTAGACATAGACACTTCTTCATCTTTACCCCAATATCTATTAGTGCCGGCTTCATGAATATCCTGGTTGAGAACTGTGAGGGTGTATATTTGGCCATCTGTGTTA
Organism: Polylopha cassiicola; assembly: GCA_038024825.1. Taxonomy (NCBI): domain Eukaryota; kingdom Metazoa; phylum Arthropoda; class Insecta; order Lepidoptera; family Tortricidae; genus Polylopha; species Polylopha cassiicola. The sequence continues at coordinate 6,599,299 of CP149045.1, forward strand.
TTGCTGATCAGTTTATTTGAAATAGCCGTATCCGTACACGGATGGGCACTATTGATTTCACTGTCTTGGCTCCAATAGTATTTGTTGAGATCTTCCAGCATTGCCGTTTCCAGTCTGTCTCGGTCGCGGTCCACGTTCCAGATGGAGTCGAAGCTCTGCAACGCGGTGGAGGTGGAGGTGGTGGCCGCGGCCATGCCGGCGGCTCCTGCGGCGCCGGTGCCGCTGGCTATCCCAACGCCTGCTGCTCCTACCGCGCTACTAGATGTAAGCAGGCTATTATTGTTTTGCTCCTTGGGATCCTCCGACAGTAACGGGTTGGACCTTGAGTCGGGCGATTCCATGAACACATTAACAGATCGCATCTGTTGTTTATATTGCGCATCCGTAACTTCATTCGATGTCACAAAATCAAAAAAATCTGATTTGGACAATTCAGGGGCAGTGGCCGTCATGACTACCGTTTCGATACTGTCTACCGAGGGCGTGAACTCGGCTCGGCTCTGTTCAGGTTCCTTGCATAAAACAAAATATCGCGTTGCTCGTTTCGGTTTGTCTTTGTACTACAATAAATATAATAATCTACATTTAAATATGTGAATTCTAACCAGGTATGACTTGTACTTTATTGGCAGTCGCTAGTGCGTCGGTAACTGAAGGTGCGGGTGCGGGTGCGGGTAGCGAGCGCGGGGCGTGGGCGGTGCTACTCGGATTTGCCCAACTTGCTCAACTTGATAGGCGGACCAATAGAGTGTGCAGACTTGATCCGTACGTTACTTTTTCCCATTATTTCTCCAACCTGTCCTCTGCCTAGCAAAAACTCATTTCGAGAGGCTTTCAACGAGTAGGTAAACGTACTGGATTTTATTGGCCATGATATTAGTGCAGGCTGTCGACGTCCGAAGAAAAGGTTATTCTGAAAAGAAAAAAAATATAATTGAGCAATCGCTTGCAAAATTCAAATTTAAAATATGGTGTCTAGAATGATAAATTGTTTATTACTGCCAATATTTAAATATTTAAAAAATAACAACGTGCAATGGAATGGTTGCATCGTAGTGAAATTCGTGTATCGGTGTATCTGAATGTTTAATTAATAAGCTCGTTTGGTTCGTGCCTCTAGATCCTGCCGCAAATCAGGGCGAGCGAGTCACGCGGCGGCGGCGGCGGCGGCGGCGGCGGCGGCGCGCTACATGCCGCCGCCGCCGCCGCGCCGTGTCTATTGCCTGACGAGAGACCGCGCCAACAAAACGGATTACACGGTAATTCAAGTAAATATTTGTGATTTCTCATTTGACAATAGTACCCTAATGAATGGGTAAAAACCAGTGAATGGTTAATTTATTATATCCACGTAGTTTCAAAAATATATCTAAGTAGGTAAATAAATAGGACCTTACAACCAAAATCATTTAAGTAGATATATATATGAGTGACCGCACCTTACTGATAGATAAAGATACAATATAATAGTTTTGACTGAATTATGAATGAAATGTCTATAGATAATAATTGGTGATACATAATATAATAATGATTAATCTTTCCACTTTTTCTTCCTTATTACCAACATACCACGCTATTCTTACGATTGTAATTGTAGGATTAAACAATGAATGGTGATAATTGCAAATTATTATGTCGATGATTGACTTCGTTACTTGAGTGACTATTTAAGGTTTAGGTTTCAAAACAGATGTATCGACGTTTGTATTAATGTGATGATACCTACGATATATGATATAGAGGTACGGTCAAATTTAGTTTTTTGATTTCTAAAAGAAATAGGGCAGTTCTCAATAAGGATGAATTTCCTTACTTATTTGATCTTACGTTTATTTAGAAATGTTTTTTTATATAAAAGTGTATCTACCTTACATTCAGATTAGTTTTATTTTTAGCAAAACATGATCCGATGACCGAGGTATTGAGGCCACATATAAAAAAATTTATTAATCTAAGTCTATTGCTTTAAAATTTTAATGAAGCGGACGAGGTTCCGTAGTATTTTTTAATTTTTTTGTTAATCATTCACGTGGTACGTAGACGTAAAGTGAGAAAGGCCTGTCAAGCGACACGTCGAATCTGAGTCAGCTCGCGGGACCGAAACATTCGGTGTCGTGTTGCGCCGATAGCTGATACTTCGGCACCTAACCAGTTGATATTTAACCAAATATTATTAACTATCAAATATAGGCCGACACACGAGACATTTCCAATTGAAGTAAATTATAGGAGTCTGTAAACGAAAACTGCTAGTCTGAGTGTCAAAAACATCACTATCAACCTTGCTTACGCTAGATCTAAATATAGATTTTTAGATCTATATGTAGATTTTTAGATGCTAATAAATTTTAGCGTAAGCAATATTTCTTAAAAATCAAAACGTACAGACGTAGTTTCTCATTATATCTACAACATATCCAAAAATTATAAAAATCTAACTATATTTAGGTACTGGGTGTAAAACGTTATTGCCTTTTGTATGAAAATTAACAGGTTCACAATCCTCTTAAATTTAAAATGTGTATTGGAATGAAATAACTTTAGACGGATTTAACTCGCCGCGCCAATAGATATTTTAAAATGTGTAGCTATGGGTAATGAACGTCTCAGGAACTATCGCTTATTATTACTGACAAACGTCATATTATTTTGTAAGTAAGCTTTAATTTAAAAACTAAATATTGCCCATGATTGCATTGATGTTAAATCAGTCATTTGGGTAGCTTAAATGATAAATAAATAATTATTTTTGGAAAATTCACACGGCTTGATATAGTCCCTCACTAAGTAAAGCTTATACCTACTGTGGCTACCAGACAACCGATAAATATACATTCGATACGTATGCTCGTGTTCATCATACTGACATCCTAGCAGGACTCGAATCCTCAGTCTCTGGTTGCGCTGACCATTAGACCGACCGACTGATAGACGAGATGTATCAAATGAAACACTTTCGTTATAAATTGTACTGTTTTACTACTTTAAGGTTGTTTTTGGAGATAAAAAATATGTAATAATGTCCTTCCCCGAAACCCTATATCCACGAAATTTCATCTAAATAGCTTTAGCAGTTTAAGCGTGAGGTAATAGATAGACAGAGATACTTTCGCATTCTTATTAGTATACATTTTAGTATCTTTAGGCACATCGAATTATTGAACGAATCTTTAATTGGAGGCAATGATGTTTTACACAACGGGAATTAACGTCTGCCTTAGAGAATAGATATTAACTGGAGTCAGCTTCGACAGACGTTCCCCTCTGCCAAGGTATAAGATAAATTATCTAACGCGTTTGTAAAAACTGTTTTCAAACAGGTCACTTTGACAGTGTCACAATCGATATCGAAGAGAAAAGAGCTCCCGAAAAATGTCTTCCTGCGCTAAAATAAATTGCAAAAATCTATCCACTGTATCAGATATACAAAAAAACAGTATTTCCTTTCATCTGCAGATATTTTTTTTGTTCGTTAATTGTTATTTTACAAAAAAATATTTTCTCATTCACCACGCGAGAAGCATCGATTTACGCATCGATTACGTTTTTATTCGTTTAAAATCGTTTAAAAATTATTATGATAGTCTATGGTCAACAAAGAGGAATGACACACATGTATAAAAATTTTGCAGAGTAGTGTATCCGATACTAGGCGATAATTCCTTTGAGTTAAAAGCGATAATAGCATCCATGATCAAAATACGGTTAGAGATGTACTTACTGGACAATATCAATGTCGATGAATTTACAGTACAGATGATAAGAAGTACGCGTATATTTCAATATATCAGGTATTATTTTATTAAAATATTTTATTTCTTTATTCGAATTTCAAATGGTTTAAGCGTACCAGCAGCTTGGGATTCGGTTGTCTACTTTGTAATTTTTTTTTAATTATGGTTGTTGATATTGTTATCTCTCCAGCTCAGCTGTAATAGACATCTGCCTGTTTTTTCATGTTAAACATAGTGGGTAATTGTAATTGTTTAAGCATTATTATTAAAAGAAAATAACTTGTTTATTGAACTACGTAGTAACTAATGTTCATTTCTATAATAGTATGAATTAAAAGAAGTAAATACATTATTATGTATGAAGTTAAAATATTTATATTAAAATATAAATTGGTTGATCCGCCATTTTGTGTCAAATATAGATAAATGTATCGACAGCCACTTAATCAAGCACTATGTAATCGGTTCAGTTTGGCTACTAATACATTTCAAACTTGTGTACGGATACGACGTTTATAGTCTTGTTTTTGCTAGTGTGAATAAATTCCGCCTAGTGTTGACAGTTTCTATTAGTATGCGTGTGTAACGATAAGAATTATTTTTACATCAGTGTGCAGTTTTTTGAATGTGTTCCTACCTCGTCCCCCGCTAAAAGTGGCTAAAAATTTTGTATGACGAATAGTGTCGAAGCGTACTCCAGTTGATATATTCTCTAAGACGTCTGCCTACATCCGGTGAAAAAGCAAACAACCGCTCATCATAAGCACTAGTTAATACTCCCATGTCCCAAATGATTGATTGATTGATAAAAGATTTTTTTAACACCGTGTGTATGAAAACGCAGGTCAAAGTAAAATGCTCGCTTGTCTGTTATTCGATGCTATGTCTAATTAGTAGTATTAATCATGAGAAAGTTGTTTAGCTAGAGTATATATATGTACCTCAAAAGTAAGTAATCGGTGGAAAAAGTAATAAATAAATAAATATCTTTAGACATTTTACACTAGTTCTACTAAAAAAAAGCTTGTACTGTGGGTAGTAAATAAACATGCATAAATAGATCTAAGACAGGGTTTCTTAACCTTTTTGCAGTCACGGACCACTTTTACAATTTAAACTATACCACGGACCCCAACCCATAAATATTTTTGGAAATAAAAAGAAAATATGTTACGATATGTTCTGTACTAATAAATATGCTTAGACTGACTGACCTACTGCGGACCCCTGACATACAAGCTACGGACCCCTAAGGGGTCCATGGACCCCACGTTAAGAAACCCTGATCTAAGAGATCCAAGACTCAGATATATTCGTGCTTGTCACGCTGATATCTGCCCCTACCGGGAGCCGAACCCACATCCTCCGGTTTCGTAGTCCAGGGTTCTGCTGACCAATAGACCAACTCTGACCGATATGGCGTAAAATCGATTGGTGTGAACTATCTATAATAGGTAAGTAAGTAATTATTATTATTATATAGTTGCTTCGATGTTCTGAAAAATGGCATTAAGAAAAGAATAGGTAGGTACGTCAAGGCGGGACCCGATACCGATTACGGTCGCTGTAGCGGTTTTTATAAGAACCATATCGTAGCCATTTGGTAACCTACTAACATAACTGATAATTACAAGTTTCATTCTAAAATAGATGGTGCTATAACGTACTGTTAGCTTCTGTCCGCGACTTCGTCTGCGTAAAGTAGAGAAGACGACTGGGTAAAGAAAACAGAATTAGTCAGACGTGTATTTTTTTTTTCAATCAAATAAAATATTACAAAGATTTAAGCAATTGAAAACTTCGGTAGGGGTTTGACGTCATGTTTGAACATCTTTCGTTTCAATGCACATTCATATAATTTATTTTTATGTAGTTTTTCCATAAAGTTTTATTTAATAATTGTAATTAAAAACCTGAGTCGTAACGGTCAATATTAATTACCCGAGAGTTTCTTCATATAAATTGGGTTGTAAAAATATTTTTCAGTGGATAATGGACTCACTACAAAGGCTTCTTTGGCCGAGATCTGCGATCGCGCACGAACTGCTCGTTTCGTGGTGAACTTCTTATATCTAGGTCAAGCTTTACCAAGCTTATGAAACATAACGTATATTTTGGAATGAAACAAATATTATAACGGATTTAACTCACGCATATTAATTTTATGCTTACGTTACAAAAACTTTACAGTTCTCATATTTGTAGTAGGTTGAGCTGACGATAAGTCTAACACCGTCTAGAGTACCTACTCTAGTGTAACCGCAAAATCATCGGATATTATTATTTAGAGTATATTTAGGTATCTAAGTATTTTATTTTTGTAGGTGACTAGAGATAAGTTTGTGAATATGTTCTCGATTTATTAGAATTTTTTGGTTCATTTTGCTATGTTTTCAAATAACATGATAGAGCACTAAGACGAACTCCTCTAGGGCTAAAAATGCCTACTTGCAACCTACTTAGTTTTAGAAATGTGCCCACAGTTTTCAGCAAACTACAAAGGGATTTGATACATGTTATATGTATTACTAAACTCTAAAGTTTTATAGGTATCTTAGTAAATTGTTCAGATATGATAGTCTATCAATAAAGTACGAATATAGTCTGAATGATGAAGTCAATTAATATAAGTTTTTTAGTGGTATTTAAGAATGATGTTTTAATATGAGGGATTGTGGAGTAGTTAGAAATATTGGGATGCATGTGTAAGCTAGCGAAGCGCGTTACGACACGCAACTGGATCGGGATCCCCTTGAATCGCATATTTTTTTTTAGACTAATATCATTTCGCATAATTCATTTGGCATAATTTGTATTGGCATAATAGTACTGTCGCATAGTAATCCTTTGGTCTACTACTTTTTTGGTATATTAAGCTATTAGAATAATTTCAGTTGGACTAATTTGTATTAGACTAATACTCATTATGCATATTATTGTTTGGGCTATTAATTATTTGTTATATATGTTATTGACCATAATTTCAGATTTCTAAATAAATAAAACACAGCTTCATTAATACATTGTTTTCTTGGCCTGTTTCTGCGTTTTCCGAAATAAAGTATTTTTCTTTTAATTCAAAATGTATATCTGTTGGTTCAGTTATCGAAACCGTTTTTTTCTTTTGTCTGTATATTGCTTGTTTTAAATTAATATTTTTTGGTAGATTAGCCAACACTAACGATGTGGTCGTAGACTCGTAATTGGATATAATGCGTATTGGCTTCTTATCTAGATTTAAATCTGCATCTTCTTTTATTTTGTTACGGGCGCATTGTACCTACAAAATGTATAACAAAATATTAGCTTAGGTCAGGTCAAGTTAGGTACATTAGGTTAGGTTAGGTTAGTATGATATCCAGGCGCGAAGCGCCCAAACAACTCAGAAATAGGAGGTCCGCTCTGCGGACCTCCGTCGACCTCGCCTTAGTTCCTAAATATAATATATTAACACAAAACTAACCTTTTCCCGTAGGCTGATGCCCTACTCTAACTCATGATTGTGGTTCTTTATCTGTTTGGAAATGATTTCATGGTTTTGTGCATCATTTATCCTTCAAACAACTTCATTGCTATGTGCCATTTATATTATATTTTAGGGCAATATACTATTATGCACTTTGTAATGATGCTAATTTATTATTATGACTTATTGTATTTATGCCATTTGACGTTAGTCTTTATGAAGATTATGCATTTTGTATTTATGCTTTTTAAATTTATGCTTAACAATATATGCGTAAAGATGAGTATGCGTATCGCGAATTCGGCGAAAAGTAATTATGCGTAACAATAATATTACAAATAATTTTATGCCTTCCAATAGAGAACCAACTGGATCACGACGCGACGCGCCAGCGTGGCCGCGGCGACGCGGCGACGATGGCCGGTCACCGCATGCACTGCCCATGCGCATATGCGCCCATTAATAACAAACAGCTTATGCACTGATTTTTAAAAAAGACGTATCTTTACAGGTCTGAGTCTCCATCCGAACTTCGGTATCTTTAGTGTATGTTGTTATACTACCTTTTAGAATCCAATCCCAAGAAAGGTACAACAAAAGTAAATTTAAGTAATTAACAAATGTTTCACCGTAGATATGGATCCATATAATACCTATATCGACATAAAGAGTAGATTTTATTAGGTTTCAAGTCCAATATAGATAATACCTAAAAATTAGGAAACATTTTCATCAATTATAGAAAACAGTATTTTAGTATAATATGTTATGAACAGGATTCCCAGCTAGTTGTATGTAACGAGTAAAATAATACCAACTCACATGCACATTTTTTACGAAATAATTTGTGTAATATTTAAGTGAAATTTAAAATAAAAGTTGCCAGGTTTAGATGTCTTACCTAACGCAAGTAGGAAGACGAGGAGAACCTACTTAAAATAAATTAAAGTGATATATCTATAAACCAAATTTTGTGCAAACAGATATAGATACCTGTGATGGTATTTAATCAATTACTGTAATTACATACTTTAGCGTTAGAATATTGTCATCTCAGTCGTGCTACGATTATGAAAACCGTAAGCAAATAAAATAAATTAAATCCGTTAATAGTTTTTACATTGTAATGAATACTGTAATTACTTTATGATAAAATTATCCACTTGTGTGTTATAGAATTAACTGTTACATTAATAAGTCGAACTATATTGGGGAACCGGTGATATAGCACGTTATCTTTAATTAACATGAAAGAAACGGCCTCGATATCGCAACAACAATGCTCGACCTTATCTTTAAGCGCCATCGGACGAAGTCTACAAATTGCCTTGTAGGTATTTATTTATAACAAAACGAAACAGACAATTAACACCAGTAAAATGGTTTGGATAAATGAGAGCAAGTGGCTGCGGTGGACCGGTGTCGCGATCTCGCGATAGCCTAGCAACGACAATGCGACGGTTTTAATTGGCATTCTCGGTCTTAAATAGATTTTACTATTAAGTTGAAAAGCCGCGCAGCGCAGGTGCAACACAAAATGAGCGAGCGCGTGACTGGCATATACACTTTCAACTGCCAGAAGCATTTATTGATAGCCATTGCCAATTGTAACTATACTATAAATAAGCGCGTTAGAAAACGCAACTTATACAAATTTGGAAATTAATTAGACATAAGCTACAGAAGAATTAATATTAGTCAAGATTTTACTAAAGATTAGGTATTAAAGACATGTATTGAAATAATAAATAAATTCATTCACATTGTAGTTGTGCACACAAATAGATAGGCAGTACATACATCTTGTCTGTGTTGTTAGTTTCCCTAATTGAATATTTTTGTCAAACAAAAAATTGTAATATAACATTAAAATTATAATTGGCGCACGTATATAAGTTGGAAGCATTAGTGCTTACCACAGTTCCGTCACCTGCGCCGCGCAGAGCGCTGTCGGATAGCGCTCACCTCTGACATTAAATTTATGGAAGATGAGATGACCGGTTACTCGACCAGTCTGTGATCTGTTGCAATTTTATGCCAGTTTAAGTACTGCGTACATAAATTGTACATATTTTACGAGAATCACTACTATATTAGAAAATTATATGGTTTGCTTAGCATATTATCTTACTTCACTCGTTATAGATACGCTAATTAAGGGCTATCTGAAATAGAAATCTCTAGTTTTACTAGGGTAATTATAATTTCCAACAAGAAGTAAAGAAATGTTGCTTACTAAAAAACTAAAAAATAAATATAGCTGTTCTCGAATCTGAACTTTAAGAAGATAGGCATTTTATAACGTTAAATTATAGTAGGTAATATAAAACGTATTTAATTTCTTTGTAGTCCACTGAACACTGTGGCACATTTCTAAAATAATTGAACAAAATATCTACCAATCATCCCGTATATACATTAATACTGTAATTACAAGACTTGTAGTATAAATGAGACCATTATAAATGTCAAATATCAATGCAGGTCAAATGCTTAGGGATAGAGTTACCGACACCGAGGTACCATGTAAAGGATTCACAATCTAGTCGTGACATTAATGGTGTAGTTACTTACGCGTACGTTGTAACTGGAGTGCGTCGAATTCTGATGTAAAATATGGCTTGGCAGTCTTAGAGTACCTGCGAACCGATGGGTTCCCACGCGAACGTGGCTATAGCGGTTACCTACCTACCACCGCATCCATACAGTATAGTTGCACTACAAATTTAAATGGCTTACAAGGCTAAAATGTCTTCAGATTCTATATACAACCATCATTAGGAATTTGAGGATTTACAATGAACGTTATTACATGGTAAACAACGAGACTACATTTCTTGATGAAGTTAATGATGATGTCTATATTCCACAGTCCGATATCACAATAAAAATAATGATGATTAGGTATGTAGTCGCGAAAAAAACAGCTCATTTGAGAGTTACGAAGGTACTTATGTGATCGTGAGTTGGAATATGTAAATTAGGTCGTTTAAATTATAGACATATTCAACTTATATCTAATAATACAACGTATTCCAATAGGTATTACTTTTATTAACGTGTTAGTTTCAGAGGGTAATGACTTTTTTAATAGTTTTATCATTATGACAAGTTTTGTATTAACAATACATCACTCGAGGTCGCACTAGTCTACAAAATTAATCAATTGTGTTCAAAGACGATTGGGCAAACAGTTTTCATCTCGGGAAAAAAAAGAACCCTCCAAATGTAGCAGATTCTAGCAGGTAGTTTGACTTCGTCATTAGATCGTTATGCAGATTATTTAATTTATGAAATACGCAAATTATATTAAATCTCGTTTAAAGTTCAAGTATACAAGACAACTTGATTCTAAAGACAGGGGATAGATAGGCGATTTCGGCGAGTAATCGATCAAGTCACGAGTAGGTCTCATCTCCAGAGAAAAACGTTTAATAGAGTTTGCTGTGGTCTAATGGTGTTGCATGGTCTCCCGTAATATTTATGTAATATGTACATACTAGAAACTTCTTGTACGTTTTAATTATAGGAAACAATTAATATAGGCAAATAATAGTTTAGTGTTTTTCATATAGCCAATTCTACATTAGCTGAATAACCTATACATAAATTACTTAATGTTAAATACCGTACACATTAATTCATAACCCTACTAGCTTGATTTCCTTAAGCAGGTAACACGTACAAGACAACCTTCAGATAATTGCAATTAAAGAATTGGAGCTTCAAGCGCTTTCTTGAACAGACAGCAATACAATAGCAAACAAGTCAGAAGGTAGGTATAATCGTAAGACAAAGTACTTTATAATTTCGCTAAATTGTTCTTTATCCGATAAGCGTCAATCATGACATGATATTATAGTTTTGAAATAACCCAAGATTGCCCTACATCGCAGGTGCACTCACAAAAAAGAGAAACTACGGTATTGCGGTGTTCGAAAGAAAATCTTATTCAGCTTATGGGGCGATATTCGAGAAGGTCTGCTCCAGTTACTCGTTCACTAAAGTATCCCTTCGATTTGGATCCGGTTTGCTCTGGTTTGCTCGGACTACCTACTTTAACTCACTTATAGCGTTTAATCACTGTTATTTGCAGCGGTTGTCTTTCAAATATTGCTGAGAAATCGAAAACACTACATCATATGGTTGATTTTTTTTATCTTTAAAAGTATCCTATATAAGCACGGATTACTTTCAATTCGAAACATTTTTTATTTTTCAAATTGACGTAGCTTTAATATGAGCGTAATGTTGTCCATAATTTGTTGAAATAACTACACGGTCTCGCTTACATTGTTATTAGCGGGTAACGATATAGAATTTCTTACAACTCTCACTCGTAAATATTTGACAAGTTGGTAATATAATATTATATCTTATATCTCCGACAACCTATGACGCATCTGCAGCGCTGGAGGGGTTAGCAATATTCAAAATATCAATTAAGAACGATATGAAAAAGTGATGGCAATTTAGAAATGTGTTTTCATATAATAATCAATAAATATCGGTAAGTAATTAAGTTACTACGTGTATCTGACACTTGGTACTATAGTAGGTACTTACCTACAATGTTTACTGAATTTGAGTATGTATCATTTATTTTAATTTGACCCAAGATTTGTGTCTAAATTTAATCTTATATCAAGTTTAATATCTCATAAATACATGTTACCTACCAGCTTTACAACTTGTTGCATTTTGCCATTCGGGAAGTAAACCTGAGTTAATATGACTGTCATGCATAAGAAATTCTGTTTATGCATTTATAACTCTTATGTGGTCATAGTTATATCTATTAGATTTATAACATAAGCTAGTGGCAAGTGTAGTGTAATTAGGTAGGTAGAGTAAGAACAGTACCTACATACATCAGTGTATAACTATGTTCTTATTTTATTTATAACAAATTAATTTGCTTATCTGTGCCATGCAGTTTCGCTCTCGATTATTCAATAATCTCGAGGGATCAGAAAAGAGGATGTTCTTTTCCGAGATTCCAAAAGTTATACTCGCTTTTGCATTCCTTGAAGAGTATATTATGCATACTGAGGTACAACATAAATTTTCTGATTGATGTAAAACGCAGGTTAGGCATTTTAAATCGTGAAGGAATTTATATTTAGTTGATAATCTAGTCGTGATCTAGCTGAAATATCAATATATTCTGCGTATAATAGTTTGCAGTTATTTATATCTAGGCACTGGTCGCTGGTTGGTTGTATTTTGTAATACGGCAGTTTAGAATCATTTGCATATTTCTCGGTGTCGAAGTCGAGTGGCGTTGTAGGTTGGTACTAAGTATAATATGGTCACGGCGACGGTATTGTGGTGTCGCTGCACGGAGCGGCTCGGCTCGCGAGCCGTATTGCGGACGACACCGCGGGATGATCCAGATTTATCGAATCCTTTCACCGCCAGCAACCTTGAGCATTCACGTCCAGGACAAATGTTGACCATTAGCGAAGCACCTTTGTTAATGCCCTATCCATAAACCTAGATCGTTGCCTCTAGATATTGCGGCAAGCACCTACTACTCAACTTATATGTGTTGACATTTTACAATGATCTTTCTCAGTATTGTACAACAGTTCTTTCAGGGTCATTAGTCAAACTGCAGGCGATTATTGCATTCAGTTGATGAGCAACCAATCGTATCCTCGAGTACCTATGGAAACTAAGATGCCCGATGGACGGAAAGCATACATGACATGTCCGCCAATTAAAGTTTCATCGATAACGAGGCGCGACGGCCGAATCCGGTAGACGTGACGTGCTGCTTTGCAATTTAAATCAATAAATACGATCGTTATTTTCATTGATATTGTCGTATTTAATTGGCTTGAGTGTCTTCTCTCTTGGTCCTGCGCGAGCGATCGTAAACAGATAGCCGCGTGGAAGGCCGGAGTCGGAGACTAGCGGAGTCGTTCGGTTCTCGTTGCAGAAGTGAGAGTGGAAACGATGCCGCCACTTAACAATTGTACGTCCCGTTTATCTTAAAGTCGACGGTCACAAGTATGCACATTAAAATGGAATGTCAATTTTTATTAGCCTGTGACACTTCACAAAACTACTTTCGTAATGGATATAGCCAAATAACAATTTGCAATAAAAAGCGTATATGCAAGTATAATATGCGAAACCGGAATCGTATCCACATTAATTGAAGGGATTCGTTGAGGTTGTTTATCAAGGCAATTGAGACAAGTTTAAAGTGAAAACTCACATTTTTTGTGCACGTTCCATCTCAGTTGCTCTAAATATTAAAAATTTTCAGCGCTGTACTTTACAACAGGAAGTTTTTAATTCATTAAGGTTAATTACTTACTTTTTATTAAGATGTAGGACATGTCGAATTTAAAAAATATGGAACGAGTATTTAATTTACATGATTTCCCTTGCATGTAGGTACTTCTATTTACGCCCATATATAACTAATTCCAGAAACTCCATTTTAGTGTTATATGTATAGGCGATTGCCATGCATAATTTAATGTATTTTTTTTAAATACCTAAGTATAATTTTTGGTTTGGCGTTTCGGAATCGAACAAACACGTTGACAGGTTTAGAAATAGGTACATACCTACTTAATACTATGCCTGCGGAACCGCGGTCCAATAAAATTACATAAGGATAACCGAAATGATGTCTTGTCTTCAATTGAATTAAATATATATTAAATATCCTAGTTGTGTAATAGGCTCAGATTAAGATAACCAGCAAAGAATAACATATTATGTGCAAGTGCTATTATTAAAAAAAATCGTCATTTAACTGAAAGTTCGAGTCAAAAGTCTTTGTTTTATATCACACTACCAATATTTTTATGGGATATATATACGCAAGCATAAAAGACAATGTCGATCTTAAATTGTCCATTCATAATATAATATGTATTGTACCTATACCAATATTATAATAGTCATTAAACCGCAACTACGTTTATCTGGTAGCACTATTATGTATCTACATTCACAATATAGATTATCAAGCATACTAAATTTATTTATGCAATCTGACATCAAAATTGTTAATGGACAGCGCTTTTATAGAGAACATAGTGAGTGAAGATTTCACAGCGCTCACTTTCAATCTTATTAGTTTAATATGCACGTAAAGTGTTATGTTTATGTTAGGGTCGATCCACGTTGCGGCGTTTATATATAATGTATTGCGGGGTTGTTGCGAGTATCTCGTCGAGGCAGTATGAAAGCGGTTGCGCAGCTGCGTGCCGGGTCACATACATGTGAGAGATCTAACCACGAGTAGATATGGGAATCCCAGTAGGTATTTCCTTCTTTACATTTTTAGCGTATGTGGTGGCTCTGTGCTAAGAATATAAAGAAGCGCATATTGTTTTCCAATAGAAAATAATCTCTAAAGTTCAACATTTTGCACAAAACATTCTTATACTTGACATTTCAGTTAGTGCCTTTCAGCTTCTCTCTGTATCTTTTTTTAAATTTAAGCGACCTCTTAATAAGAAATGGGGTTATATTCAGCTTCTAAGAATAAATACATTATGTAAATTATACAAATATAAAAGCATCGACAAAATAAATATAAGTTAATATAAATTAAATCCTTTACTAAAACATACAAAGTAGGTAATACTGGTAGCGCTATGGCAACGTGGCATTACAAGTTGACGCTCGACAGAATGCAGCCTAATACAACTGCACGCAATTCACACGCTATTCCCGCTATTACCATAAACTCAAAGTCTTTAATCACGAACCATTAGTACCTAATACCGATGTGCACCTGTGATAAATTAGATATGCCAAACTACAACCATCTCGCTCGGAACGCTTGCGAAATACATCGATACCTCGTAAATCGTTAGAGCGTTTGACTACTTAAACGAAATATGTTCACTCGGATATATTATGCCACGTAGTGACTCGTTACCTCGCTATGTGAAACTTGGTATAATGAAATGCGTTATGATGCCGTATCTGGTAATTGCGACTCGGAGGCTGGACTTCACAATGTTTGTACATAATTTCTTTGCGGTGACCGTAGTGCTCGTCATGAGGATGTAGAGAAATTCAACGTTTTTCAATAGTTGTGAGATAAGACTGCGCAATGAACGATCTATTGAATTTATTTTTTTATTAAGTTCTACCGCGAAATTGACAACAATAAAAACTTAAGGTCACAGCAGAAATTGCTACAATTAACTCATAGTGAATAATATGTATAAAAAACCTTAACAGGATTTGCAGCAAATCCGCGTCGTAATTGCGACGGAAAAATTCCAATGACAATAGGAGACATGGTTTCAATGTCAAGTTCACAAAAAAACCATAATTAGCTACACTACTGAGGCTGTCGTCGTCACCAGAATTTTACTTATTGCCTCAATGTCATGTAAAGCATCTAGTTAGGTAGGTAGGTACTAAATTATATTTAGATCAGTCGTAGCGCATGCTTATAGTAATAATTTATCTTTTTACTCGACAAAGGCATATCTAAATCTAAATGGTAACGATATAATTTCATGTTTGTTAAATAAGATAGTTTTGTGAACCTGCAATGGTTTCCGCGTTGATGTCTTTTGCTCGCAACTACGAGTTCGTTTAATTTTTATCTTCTTAGGTAGGTATATTGATACGAGGACGATCTTTTATTAAATTTCTAAATACAGAGTTCATTTATTTATTTAACCATAAAATCGAACACAGCTCGGTTTTCAAAATGATGAATAATGTCATTTAAAGGTTTTAAGTAATTTTCAATATACCTAATACATAAACTTTCTGCTGAATAGAGACCACGATGACGACAACCTTGTCGAATATTTTTTATCAATGGATCTATAACTATGATCGCATGCAAATAATATTGCTCTCACAATTGCAGGTCTATATTCAAGCTTTAGTTTATACCTGGAAGCACGCACGGACCGAAGGTAGTTCCGTGTTGGTCGACGTCCGGCAAACCTTCGACATTTCCGAACAAGCACGTTGAATCACCATCGCCGCCGACCGGAGAGGCTCGCCGTGCGAAAACACGACACGAGGTCGTTTGTTTTTTTTTTTTGCTTTCTGACATTCGAACTTAATGGAGTTGCCTTATTGAAATTTAAGCAGAACACTCACCGACTTAATGGAATAAAATTAGGTTATCGTAACATGAAAACGGTCTTCGAGTGGCCATCTTTAAAGTTCCACGACTGTCCAATAAGAATTCGAAACATTTAACCTCGGTCGCGGAGCTCTGAAAGCGGCTCGTCTCGCTCGAGACGGCGCCGGCGACTGTTGCAAGAGAAGGAGCGATATAGGAACATGTTTCTATCAACGAATAGTCATTGTTCTTGGTCGTGATGGAACAAAGTTAAGACAGCAGCAGCGGTATTCGTGACGCTGAGATGCAACGAGAGAACGCGAGGAGTGCGAGAGGGACGTCGACATTGGAAGCTTTAGGGTCGACGTCCGGACGATGAAAGGTACAATTGGAGTTTCTGAAGAATTATCTTTAATTTAGGACACGTCAATCACGATCGCACCGTACAGATTGAGATGTGTCGTCCAATTGCATGAAAAGGGAATATTTCAATTGTACCGAGTACGACGCATCGCTTTCGATGCAGATTATGTGTTTTAAGAGAACAATTCCGATAAATGCAAATTTTTGTATCTACTAATAGATAGCTTTCGCATTTTTAAAAGGTACATTACGGATTTTTCATCAATAAACGAATATTCTCTAAATTAAATTTGGCCTAATTATCTTCGCAATAAAATTGTTGTAAACTTTACCTTACAACAATCTTATTGCGCACTGGGCCGCAATTCAGCGAGCCAATCATAATATATTAACGAAGCTCAACACTTGTTCAATTCCGGCACGTAAAAGCAATGTAGGTGTTGCTCTCTGATATCTTAAAACTTATAATGTATAAATATAAGACTTGGCATCGACAACAAATAACTAAGTACAAAATATAGATAATATGTATATTAAGTACCTATAGGACAAATAAGTATATACTACAATGACAGTTACTAGCTTCACTTGTTTATTTCACTCGCGCGATATCGTTGTTTTGTACCTATATTCCTTTGTCCGCGCGGACAGACGCGGCGGCGGTGCTGCAAGCCAGAATCATATGGGATAGCGGAACAGCGGGCGCGCGTTCTCCCGCGCCCGCTGCCGCGCGAGCGCTCGCACCGTTACGCCGGCGTCCTTGGCTGAGTTCTTTCTTGCAACAGGTCGGTCTGAACTCGTTCCGCGCTGTTGGTACCACTGTGCACGTGTGTTAGGCATTTTTCTACGTATACGCAGTGTCACTGTGTGAGTGCTATGCTCGAGTGTTCGTTTTGAATTAGTCTTAACGGATATTACGGAATTCGTCAGATAAATGCCTTAAATTTACAGTGCAACACGTACTTGAGAATTCTTAAATGACTTATGCCACTCGTGTGCCACATACATAGTTAAATTATTTGTGCAGTGCTAATAGATATTGAGCATTTGCAATTAAATTCAAAACTGTATTGATTCATATAGACTCTATAAAATTATTTTGTTATAGAATGTGACTTGTCTAGGGTTTCAAAATCATTGGTTGACCAACCAATTAGAAAAAAAAAATGAATTCGTCAAATCTGTCTGAAAATCAATCGGCAATAAAAAAAAACTTTTCAAAAATAAATCATCATTGGGTATGTAAGTCATTTTAATTTGTTCATCACCAGATATTATAAACGCGAAAGTTTTAGGAAAGAGTCAGGCAGCCTAAGACTATATAGAAAAGTAAGCTACGTCCATTAAATTTTAACTTTGACATTCATAAGTGCCTATAGCCTAGCCTGAATAAATGATTATTTGAGTTTGAGTTTGAATTTAAATGACTACCCCAGAACCCAGCATACGGAGTGGGTAATATATCCACCTAAATTGTATTTATAGGTACCTACAGTGGTAACAATATGGGATAATAGCTTGATTCTGACTTCAAATTAAGGTAATGGTTTTGTTAGAAACAGCACGCAAGTTCTGAACTTAAGAAAAGCTGTAAACGGTCTGTAGGTATAAGACCGAACACCCTGATATAACTTTTACACACATATAGAGTAAGTGTGCTAGCTGGAATGATAGGATTGTTTTTGTTTTTTTAATAGTTTTTTATTTTATTGTCGAAATGAATTTTATTTAAGTATACTAGTTTTTAAATATCATCTATCACGAAAAACAACTTAAATACGTAACCCACGGAAATGAGATCCTTTGTTTAATGAAACGCAGACACGTGACCTTTTCTTATTAATGCGAATATCTAAATCTGGTTTGTCAACGAGTCAAGTTTTTTAAGAATCACAGATCGTGTTTCATTTAATACAGATGAGGTTCTTGGTATTTAAAACATACCTACATATTATTAAGGTATTTCATCTATATATATGTCACATAAAATATATTCTCTTGATATAATTTAATAAATAAACAGCCGTGCAGCTAGTACACAATGTTAACGATGAAATTATATATAGCTGCAATACGATAGTTGAAAGATCATTTAGAGCTTTTCTTCATTGTCTAATTCATAACCATTTCACTTTTTTAAATAACCTATTCGTTATTTATATATACATAAATCTGCAAAGACTATTGGCAATGAATTGCTTAGCTAGGTCAAATTAGAAAAAAGTAAGCTCTTTTAAACATGCTTTTGTTAGATCGATCTTACTTCTTTTGATCTTAATTTCTACTTATATTGGAATTTTAGAATATAGTATAGGTAGTTTAGGTACCAATCTAGGCATTATCGTGAAATTTGGGAGTCTAGACGAGCTCTGATGACAATCGGTACAATAATATATCGCTGTCATCCCTATCTCACGATGAATTTAGAATTGAGGCATTGCAGCTCCTTAGAATATACACACGGAGAGAGGACATCTCCTATGCGTTATTTTTAGTTTTAAAACTAATAATAATTTGTTACGTTTCCCAAAAATGTTATTTGTAGGTACGGTGTTGCGCGCGACCTTACGCAACGCCAGTAACAATAACGTTGCCTTCTGCTCACGTGTCCAATATAACTATTGCGAAACCGTAACCGACAAAGGTCGATCAGTAATCACATCTAGAGCTCGACACTCGAAACAATTTCAATTCTTTAATTACTTATTGCATTTTTAATATCACTTTTGTACTCAAAAGCTTTTAATGCGATGAGGCTAACGCGCGTACTTATCGAACGTGAAGCGAGCGAGCAAGGACGGCGCCGGGCAGTTGCCGCAATCGACCATAACATGCCTCAGTAACACTAACTGGGTCAAATAAATGCTATTTTAAAATGCATTACGGCAATTTAGCTTCTAGGAAATTATCTGTATAGTTCAGAGGGTAGGCACGGCTGAAATGGACAAGCACGGCGGGCGCGAGCCGCGAGCGCCGAGCGGCGCGGCGGCGCGGCGGCGCGGCGGCGCTGCGGCGCGGCGGCGCGGGCGTGCCGTGAATCAGATTAACTCGACTTGTACTTGTTAGAGGAACACACGAGCACGCGGGCTCGACGGCAAACGACCGACCAACCAGTATGGATCTCAACTACGAAACGGAATCTTTCTTACAGAGCGGTGCCGTCTCTTTCGAACTCTATAAGTGTGAGAAAGACGGCCGCGTCTATGTGTGCTCGCCTCGTATTCTAACTTTTCGTGTATAACCTACAATAGTATGGCCGATATTACTGCGGGTGAATTGACACACAGTTGAAACGTTCTCAGTGGAAGCAGGGTGCGTGTACAGTACACGGTTGGTTGTGTGCGTGCGCGCAGACACACGCGCGAGAGGTTCAACGTACCAGGCGCCAACTACGCGAGTTCCTTGTTCCACTTTACCACTTACTATATTATTATCGTTCCAATGGAGGTTCCGACTTGAGCAACGTTTTTTATAGAAACATCTAGTCCTTATACGTAGGTACACTCGTTTGCGGCTTTTTAATCATGATATCAATATTTTCAAAATGGTCATTCTGAATTCACTGTCGCATTGTCGAACAGGCAAGTAGCTAAGTGTTAGAATAAAGTATTAAGTCTGAAATGCTGGCTAGCTAAAATTAATATAAGTAAGAACACTTCCAAATACATACATATACAAAATTAACTACAGGTAGACGACATTCTACAAAATCTAGTTTTTTTTACATATAATATGCGCCCGCGCGCCGCGTACAAAAGACTTCAACGAGCGCGCCACATACTCATTTTCCGCGATTTTAATATAGCCGACTACAAATTAAGGTCAAAGGTGACATTACTGTACTAATTTATACCAGGATATTTTTAAAACCTGTTGTTTAATGTCCGATTAAGTCTCAAATAAGCAAATTTTAGCATACCTATGAATAATCTCGAAATAATTACTAGGTGCGTAGAAGAGTACCTATGTATGTTTTTACTAGCTAGAAAAGAGACAAATACGAGTAAATTTATTGTCACAAGACACAAGTTCTATATAAGTGAAGGCTGTAGATGGTTTTTCACTACTACACACCTTATAATGTATAGAACCTTGTGATGCATGGGCTACTTTCGCTATTATTATATTGGTAAGTATTAAATAGGTTTATTCTATATACAAAAATAAATTGTATATTTTATGAAAACTATCTAGCATAGATCATACTAATTAGCAGAGTGGTCTAACGAGTTATCTAGTGGAAAAAAACCTACGTCCGGACTGTTTCGAAACGGAAGCAAGTGCGGCGCGGGCGAGGCGAGCCAACCATTTCTCACTAAGTAGGTACTTGTAATTCCAATTAAGGGATTATCAACAAAATTTTATTAATTTTAATACATTTTATCCATGAAACTTGTCATTATTACTATACAATATCCTCACGTTTGATGTATGAATAAATCATTCCTTATTTCCAGGTTTCAAAAATTCGAAGCATTCCAAGAGCGCCAACGCGCACATTAAGAAAAATTTAATAAGTAATTTATGGACAAAAGTTACGGCACAGCCCCTGCTTGTACCTATTACAGGTATGTTATTTTACAATTTCAGTTAACTATTTTGTAATATTTTATTATTTTTATTGGATAAAAGATCATCGAAATTTAATCTTGATATAATATGCATTTTTAAAAAATATATTGATGAGCATGAGGTGAATCGTTCTTGAGATTAATTATTGTTCATACATTTAAAATTAGGTCTTTTTTTTCTGTTAGCGCGGATATACATGGTCACCCGATATGAAATGCCCAATGTCGTACCTATTCTAAGAACTTACTTGACTTTGAAGAAATGTACCTATTTGTTACAAATGTAGCATGAATATAATTAGTCGTGTATAATAAAGAAATTGATTAAGTTATACTGTTTAAATATAAATGCATTCCATGCAGTGCGCTAAAGCTATTATCCAATTGGCGTTAAGGAAACTCAGCGCATAGGTATTCGTTGGAGGACGTTCGTTGCACTCACTCGATTACCCCGTAGTATATATATACATATATAATATATCAATTCATGACTCTTTCCCGTAGAAGTAAGCTGAGACATTCGACAACACAAGCAAAACATCTTTCGCTTTTTTGACTTACGAACCCGTAGTAAGTATACATATAGGTACAGTATACAGGTAACAAATTATTTTTAATAACGGAAATTTATAGCAGGCAAACAAAGGATATCATTTTCCTTAAACAATACGTATTTTTCGTAGAAATGGAAGGGACAAAAACAATACTTATTCCATATTAATTTATCCGTTAGCTAGAGAAACGCTTTCATAAAGTTTTAAGCTTATTTAAATGTAACATTCCTTAACGTAAATTAAAGGTTATAAGTTAGACGTGGTGCAGCAGTATAATAAATTTGCCAAGTCATTACAATCTTTATTACAATGGCGAGAGTAGCGAGTGAGTGCAGCGGAGGGCATAAGGAAGCAAGTGGAGGCCGCTCGAGGCGAGTCGCACGGACACCCAGGTCTGGTTTAGGGAAATCATTAAACGGTTCAAGAATTTAATACCGATCAGATTTTATGAAATTCACGGCGATCGAGGTTGCTTTTATCAATAATGCAGTTAATAATGTGTGTTCTTTTAATACTAGCTAAAACTATCAAGACTGTGTCTGGGATTTTGTTAATAGCAGCGTATTAGCAGTCGCAATGGCGAAGTAAGGGTGGTTCGTCCTAAAGAGTCTAACTAAGTGTTTTAGGGCTATCATCTACTTTTTTCGGTTGAACCTTTAATTAATTAAGTTCGCCGCTAGGTAGGTATTCGTAGCTGAAACAACGTGTATTTAATTGATTCAGTAGAGCAGGAAATCACAAAAGTTAAGAGCTACTATGAGAAGCCCTAAGAAGGTGATTATTGTACGATATCAAACTGGTTTCCAGTGCTTATTTTATAAAATAAAACCGCGAAGTCTTACGCTTGGAACTGGCTCACCGTGGGTTTCATGGATTTTAAAATATCAATTAATAATGATACAAAAAGCGGTTATCCTTGCTTCTCTAAATGAGTAAAATTATATTTACTACTAACAGATTCGAATCTAGCACTAATTTTCTAATATTAGCATAAGTAGTTTGATATGCCACTGAATCTATATGTTAAATTCCTTTGCCTTATCGCGAGATGTGTAAAAAAAATTGGCATTAAATATACTTCTATCACGATCTTTGATTGTGAACAACATTAGATGTTATTTAAGATAAACAATAATGCGTTAAATTTAAATGTAACTTTTTCTCCGTCCATTATATTAAACGACTTAAAATTTATATTTTATTTCAGAGACAGTCTTTTTCTCTACCCTAACATAAAATTTACAAAAAATATTATTTGATTAGGAGAAATAAATAATGAAGTATAGTTAAAATCCTTGTTTCGTTACTACTATCATGATAGGTAGTTTCCAGTATAATTTAAACATCCCTTTGTTTCGACCCAGGCTTATTTTTACCTTAAATTTAATGTCTCAAAACATTAATTATAAGATTATGAATATTTCGCGTGGCTCGCGCGCTTATTTTAACAGTTTTACACATATTTTGCACCACTCGCAATGGCCTGAAAACATATATGAACATTCGCTTGGCGGGCATACAAATAATAATAAAATCAACATATACCTACCAGCATAATGCAGTTATCGTGTCAAACCATGTTTATACAATACTCCCATATACATATTGAATTAATATAGTTCACGTAGGTACCCACGGTAATCAATGTGCATTAGGTTTTCTGTGACTTCAACACCGAACTTAATGTTACTTATCTGTTTACAGTAAATAGTATAAGTTGATAGCTACTTATATAGGTACCTATGTATAAATATGGAGGTAAATGTTTACCTATCACTTTTGTCAAAATTTAAAACATTCTGATTTCCGAAATAGTATCTGAAGTCCTCTAAAAACGTACCCCACATATACTAAATTTTATATTTCATGTAGGTAGTAGAATATCTCGGAATGCTAGAAAATAGTAGGTACGTAAAAATGTTTTAAAATCAAGGTCAACCTGGGACTGTATACAAACGCGGCACGTACCCTATTGGAACTTATTTAATGCGCTCACAAACAACAGTCAACCAGCATTGTAATTTATTTATTGCGGAACTATAATTAAGGTGATAATAATACCAGCGCAAAATGTGTTTTTGCATGCAAATGTAAGTGTTGAGCAAATATCTCAGAGTTAAGAGGTTGCTCGCGTTACTTGCTTGGAAACTGGTGCAAAGCAAACTGGTGCAAACCGCAGAACCAGTCCTTCGACAGGAAGCGGCCTCAGTCGAGCCGCGCCCCTCCCGCGCCACCTGCCGGCCGCCACCGCCGCCGCCACCGCCGCCACATCATCCAGACAAAGCGAATACAACTCAACTACTTAACATGCCTTCAATAACAAATGTACATTTCTGTAGGTACTTAACCATATTCAACACTCATTATTTAACCAAAAACTAGGTGTAAAATCGAATCGAGGTTTGCTCGATAACTAAAATATTATTGAACTGATGTACCTACTTAGGTACTAGCCAAATAATGGTAGCTAGTTAGAACCTGTTGTTAAATAAAATAATTCGAGTATATTAGTTAGTGTTAAGATACCTAATGTATTCTACGTATATCATAATTCATTTTACATGAGCCCATTAGGTGAATGCGGGTGTGTTTCTCAGAACACCATCGATTGATTACCAGTTCCAACTAAGTAACAATTATATCTATCTAAATCTTAAGCATGATCGAAACTAAAATATCTAGGTGAAAATCTAGAATATATTTCTTCGATGTATTAGGAGTCCCCCAAGAAAATGAACAATGTACGAAACTGAAATAAGCTCACGAACCTACATAGAATAATAGTTGTCTAGGGGGCAGGTCTGCATACAATGGCGGCACTCCGCTCGATTTGGATAAATGCAGGAGCACAAAGACTCCGCAACCGGCGCCACGTTGCGTCCCATCACGCCGCCCAAATAAACGATCTCGAAGAAAGTAGAGCAACTGTTTCATATATTCGATGCAACGGTGGGTGCGAGCGAGATGGACCAGTGAAACTGGCTCATTAAAATAAAAATCCGATTTTAGAGTGCAACACGCGCGAAGTGGAATAAAAGTTTCCGACGAAATTTGCTCGAGTTATTCCAAAAAAGGCGCGCGAAACGCCTTCGCAATAAGATCGCGAGATATAAGTGGTGTGCGGTGAAACCGACCGCGATAGCCTCCGACATACGCGTTTAAGCTCTGAACGCTGCGTCGCCGCGTCGGCAGGCTGCTGAGGTAGCACCTACCACCTACATATTATACTAAATAAACAGCAATAAAAACATATATATCTTAGGTAAGAATGTTTAATTAATAGTTTAAAAGTAATTATTTTGGTCACTCTCGGATATGTATTTAATATTTCATAGACAATTAAAAGTAAGTAGTGAATTTTATTGTTACTTATAAGTACCTACTGCTAAATATAATAATTAAAGTTAGGTACTAATATATTCCATAAACGCGAGTTAAATCTGTCACAAGTAAAGTTAACACATACCAATGTGTAATAATCAGGAAAGCATGCTAATTATTATTTACTATTAAAATGTGATTCAGAAAACGAAATTGGACAGCTTTATGTAGGTAGTTCATTTTTCTTTGGGTAATAAAATAATTTAATTCGTGAGCATAATAATTGCTCTGATTGCTTGATTTCAAGGCGGGGCTTGAGCGCCGTGGAGTGGTCGACAAACGATTGCTATCGATTATTAAATATTATTATGTGATTTTTAGTTAATTAATCTCATAATCGGTGCCACGACTTTAACTGATATTTCGAGTAGGTATAAACGCAAAAAGCTGTTAGGTATTTTTTAAAATCTTATCTGCCTTTTTAAGTGTTTAAGTTATTAAGTGGTTTTTATACGTAGAGCAAAATAAATATAAATAAATATATATTCATACTTAAATGTGAGTTAGTCGTTGCTTTGTTCGTTTTTAATTTAGAACGGAAGCAATAATCCTCGCGTCTCATTGAGCGGAAGTTAATTTTAAAACTGTAATTAAAATAAGCGTCCGTACCTACTGTTCGTTTACTACCTATTCGTATATCTAATTTGTTTCGCAAGATATAAAATTTAAGTCAGAATATTAAAAAATAAACAAATTTTAGCAATCATTTTAACCGTTTCGTATTATAAAGATTTAGGTAATAACAGTAAATTAATATAGGCAACTCGCTTATGCCTTTTCAATGAAATTTATAATAGGTAGTTCGAATAAAGTTTAAATTTGAATTGAAAATACGAATAAGTCACTAATTAGGTACTGTTTGTCTACAATTCTAATGTTTTAATTATGATTTAGATTTAGTTATAATGCTTTTTGTACAAAAAAATGCTACATATAGGTAAATTATCATTATCATTTTTTTTTTAATAAAAGGTTTCCAGTTATTGCGACTGTGGTTTCTCTTTGTTCTAAAATTCGTTACAGGCGTCATGGAGGAATGTTCATGTGAGATGGTCACGAACGCCCGCCGCGCCGCGGTTAGATCAACTTGTCACGTCAATCTGCAAGAGAAACCTACTCACACTCTATTTACTTTTAATACTTTTTGCATTGTGAGCTTAAATACGAAACCTCCGAAACTATTTTAAACCTTAAATATTACACTGTATTTGATAAAGTTAAGCGCTCAACTGTGTTTTGACTTGTACACTTATATAATAAGCTTTTTGAGCTTTTTTATGTGAAAAAATCTTGGCAAACCGAGTTTTAACGGCATTATGCTGGTTTTCTGTCTAAATTAACAACTGATATTATTATTTTCTATACGTTTTAGTGGAACAAGTGTTCGAATTTGTGTGAGAATCTGGTATACTAATTCGCCCAGATATAAGAATTAGGTAGAGCTGGTTATTTCATAAAAATTGTTAAAATCGAAATTCGAAAGCAAAATGATTTGATTAACACAATACAAGATGGCGCCACATAAGTAGTTAAACTTTTGTAATTTGTAAATAAAACTATTGTATCTAAACATTTAACATTATTTCAGTGCATGGCATAAGTTTGTTTGTTATGTGGTATAGCTTTTTTAATAAAATGGTTTTACTATTTCAATTTGTTGGAATAAATCTTTCTATCAACGACCCATGGAGTTTTTATCAAATTTCAAACAAAGACAATTTTATCTTGTCGTTATTAGATTTCATTTTTTTTCAATTAGCTGATCTAATAGACATTGTTCATAGTTTTTTAGATGAATGCAAGTTAATCAAATCGGCGCGTAGGTACTTAATGTAAGCAATAATTGCTTCACTGAAACCAACTCAATAAATATTTTATAGCATTGCGGCTTAACTCTTGTTGATTGTTTCCATGCCTATATTTAATTTACTTGCTTCCGCAATAAAAAGAGAAGGCGTTACATTTAGGTATTTACTTACAACATATTAAGTTATAGCAAGGAACTCAATTTGCCTTGCTATATTTTTTTATAATCATAGATGGAAGTTTTTTTTATCTTTACGCTCCCTCTCTTTTTCCTACTTTGTATCTATACATCTATACACATTACGATATGGCTCTAAAGGGTTATAGTTATTATGGGTTTGTTTTCGTTTGGCGCTTAAGTATAGTGTTTTCTGCGTCGATTTTCGGAAATTCTTCTTTTAAGAAATTGAAATAGGGCGGG
This sequence comes from Polylopha cassiicola, assembly GCA_038024825.1. Classification (NCBI taxonomy): domain Eukaryota; kingdom Metazoa; phylum Arthropoda; class Insecta; order Lepidoptera; family Tortricidae; genus Polylopha; species Polylopha cassiicola. The sequence continues at coordinate 6,626,668 of CP149045.1, forward strand.
GGTTTGGAGGGGGCATTATGCGTGTATTAGAGAAACAATATGCTAAAAGCACGTAAAATGCGCCGCACACTATTATAATAATATCGTTTATTCTCTACTATTTTCAATGTTTACCTTTCTTCCTTTTTAATTTAGAACTGCATTTGGCCAGTGTTAAACCATGCCATAATAAAAAGCTAGATTCTATATGTATGTATGTAGTCACGAAAATCACGAAATCTAACTAAGCATAACGAGTACCTAACACGGAAGTTATTTAGTTTTCATATAGAGACAAAATGGCGCAAAGAATAAATAGAAATATTTGTACCAATGGAAAGTAATGATTATTCCAAATACATAAATGAAATAACTAGTTGATATTTTTAAGTAGGTACCTACATCGGCAGCTGGAGACATCCGCCATCAAGTGGCAAGGCGAGCAATAAGGATCACGACAAGTCACGGAGCGCGGCGCGGCCCCTGCTATTAATGTTACATTGTTATGCGTCCGGCTAGTTGCATAATGACTGCCCCTACCGATATTATAAGTTATTTACGCTATGCTATTACTCTAACTATAATTAAATAGACGTGCATAATATCTATATCTATTAAATTCAGACGACTAGATCAACTTGCCAGTTAAGACCGATTTTCATTTTATCAAACGCTGTTGCGTTATTTTAATTAAGAAACTTAATAACTGAAGTAAATGTAGGTCACTCCTTGATATAATAAATTTGTCGTTACAGCTTATTTTAAACTCGTTATAAGATTCCAAGATAATATTATTTAGGTACACTATTTTTAGGTATGTACCCTAAATATTAATATTTCCATATATTTACATTCTTGACTTTTCTTACATGTAAGTATCATTCATATCTAATTTGCTGTTCTGTATCAATAGGATGTTGTGATTTCTTACCAATTTTCGAAGCTATTTTGTACTTAAGCAAAAGAAGTATTAAGAAGGTGATAATACAGCCATTTCAATATGTAAATGCTACATGAACTCATAATGACTATATGAAAAGTAAAGCATTGATACAAGTGTACCTACGTTAGTGATGGCCTGTAGCAAGATAGCGCCACAGCCGTGACCGCAGCACAACCGGATGTCCCTCGGCAAATGCACAATCACACTAACAAAAACTCTCACGAATTTTTCTCCCAACGCTTTCACGTCTTCCACTAATTATTATCCACTTTATCGGGCATCTTCAATTTGATTTACGGTCTAGCACTCACACAGCTCAATTGGTACACTTTTTCTTTTCGGCAAGATATCTTAAGTGTAGTACCGCAGTCATAGGAGCGATGCCACTATTTGCCGGCTCGACCTCCTTCGTAATCGGCTCGTTAGCCGTCCGGCATTTTTATACAAATGTAAGATATTAATTAGGGTCTGCCCGGGCACGGAACGAACAAACTTTTTGTACAAACTATTGCGACGGGCGGCCGTTGCCATTTCTCTAATAGATACCTTTTCGTACACGTGTTCCTAATGAAAAGTTTGAGCTTAATTACAGGTGTAAAACACCTCTTGCATTATTGGTCATTAAGTAAATTTGATGTTCAATTAGAAAGTTATATTTGCAACATAAACTTTGCGGAGAATTATTACAAAATAATATGTTTCACTTGCATTTTATAGATTCAGAGTTGAAGCAGGCTTCAACTCTTAAGGCACCTGGCCGTTAATGTCTAGAATGCATATAAATTTCCTTGAAATATCATCAATGGTTTTCCGCGTTCATATAATAGATGCTTTAGTCGTAAAAAAGATTTAATAGAAAGTAGTTAAGTATATAATGTTAACAAAATGATGAAAACCTTTTCAATTAATTAAGCTCTCGCAATCGTTGCGTCGGTACCTACTTGCTTCCAGTTATAAATGATTAAGAGAATGTGGATTCTGATTTGACTTCGGCAAAAAATTGTATAACTGCATGTTTGTCTAACGATAGCTTGAATACGTTTACTATCTTTAATTTCGATTTTATTAAATTTGGCGTAAGTACATAGAGAGGTTATCTATTATATTAGGGTTAAAAAAATATTAAGCAATAAGTCCTTAAAATAAACCTTTAGTACCTACATTGTATTAGGTGCATTTTACGCTACTTTATGACTTTCCTTCGCATCGGCGTCATCGGCCGGCGCGGCGGCGACCAGGCGGCCGCGTGTAATGCAATATGTGATGTGATGCAAAGCACATTAACCGTAACACGGTGCCGCATCTTGTCACACCTTCTTCAAGCAACGTCTGCCAATTACTGACCTTAACTTGATTATTAGGTACACAGGTATAAACCTTTCTAATGCTTCCTTTAGCTTTCAAAAGTAAACGATGACTTGTTAGCGTAATGGTAGTTTGTAACATTACTTTTAATATCTAAACAATCAACCAAGTAAACTTTTTCTCACAGTAATAAGTCATAGATAGGTCGATTTACTATCGAACTCGTGTAAACCCTTGCACTACCCTTTGCTTCAGTTTTGTATGAAGATAAACGAGTATAGAGCGTGTCTGACACATAAAATCTAAAAGTACATATTATCTAAAAGACATAATTTACTTTTGTTTGTACCATAAAGAGGATCTCTGAATAATCTACAATTTCAAATAAGTACGCAAACTGTTATAAGAACCGAAAGCAAATAGTACCAAACTACTAGAACAACGTGGCGCACCAGCTAGCGGATAATGGCAGAGAGGCTAGTGATCAATTTGAAGCGATAATAGAGCAAAATAACGCGTGGGTGCAAAGAGGGCGCGGGCGCGGGGCGCTGCCAACCGGATCTGAGGCCCCGATAAATCACTAACAGAGACTTCGTGATTGCTAGTAAGAAACCTCGCCGTCGGTGTTGTCGTCGTCATCATCATCCATACCACCAAATTAACACTGTTTCTACAAAATGTATCTACCTCCTCGACTCTAAATGACAACTTTTTATAAGTACACGGTGCACAAATTCCTTTACTTCACATTATTAAAAAATAAAATGCAAGCATAATAATGCTGACGTGCCTATGCCGCTATGATTAGTCGAAAACATTTATATTTTATAAATAAACATGTCACACGACATTAAAATCATTAGTAAAACTAAACAAGGCAAGTCTATTAAAACGACACTGTAAAAAATTTTATTTTCGAAATGGTTTCCATATTTCCATTTACGGTAAACGGAACATTTTAATGTCAATTATGTGTAGTTGCATCCATATTTCTAGTAAGAGTAAAAAATACAATTTCATGATTCATAAATATGTACCTAGTTTGACTTATTAATATTGAGTAGGTCACGTAGCACGGTCAAACTTTCAAACGAGATCATTCGTTGGTTACGAGTAGGTGCTGTATTGTACCATAATTATGATATATATGACTTAATTTAATTTAATCTTCAGTAGTAGCTGGTTTACCTTTTTATTGATGGAAGATGATAGGATCATTAAGAAGAATCGCGACAGAGCGCCGCGCGTCTTGGCGCGTCTTGGCGCGTCGCACTGCGGCCACTGCACTCGCTTCGATTTCACTTTTATTAGCAATCCACTTAATTGGATACCACTGCTGCGGTTTTATTCATTTTGCAGATTCATCTAAAGCGCTTTTGTACACTGGCAGTCTATTAAATAAAGGAACCGACGTTTAGGTAGAGAGAGCCAAATAGTGCAGATATAATTACCTATGTTAAAATAATGTAAGTTTAAAGTCGGGTTAAAGAGAAATGCATTGTACACGCGTTTTCATAATAATTAATGATAATCGACCATCATGAACGATCGATAAATATACTAATAAAATACCGTGTTTTTACCAGAAAAGTATAGTCGTATCGCAAATGAATTATCTAAAATAGCTCTTAAGAATTTGAGAACGAAGAATCAGTCTAGCATGATCTGAACTTTAAGAAAAATCGTTTTCTCTGTTTATGAACAGAAAAAGCCCAATCACCCAAGTACTGGTCTAAACTCATGCTGGACCTACAGTTCGCTTATAACTTATAGTAAAAATAATTAAACCATGACGGTGTTGTACCGAGTTATTGCCAACAAACCGCGACAATATCATTAATGTTCAAATAGTAATTTATCGAATGAAACAAACGAGTTCTTGTTTAAGTAAGCTTTCTTGACAAATGTTGCGTGTCGGAGTGGTTGAAGGTCAGGCTAACTGGTGGAAAAGTACCTACGGTAAGATTTAAACTCGTATTTATACCTAAAACGGCGCACTTAATCCCACGGTCGAGAGCTCGATCAAATCACTTTAATGGCGTTTTCGTTCCTTCCGTGTCCTTATGTATATTAGTTTACTTCATTTAACGATATTTTGAAATAAATACTTATCATTATCATTCTAGCTATATGAAATAATGCACACTCTTTAAGTAAATAGGTACTAGCACTACTCAATCCCTCAATATATTTTTTGGGAAAATAAGTATGGTCTGGCGGCCCTGGGCTTTTGGGCCAATACTAACTATGTACTACTAGCTGTGCCCGCGACTTCGTCCGCGTGGAATAGTTATTCTTCATATAGGATTCATATTTTTCCCGTTTTTTAAACATTTTCCACTATTTCTTCGTTCCTATTGATCGCAGCGTGATGTTATATAACCTAAAGCCTTCCTCGATAAATGGTCTATCCAACAAAAAAAGATTTTTTCAATTCGAACCAGTAGTTCCTGAGATTAGCGCGTTCAAACAAACAAACAAACAAACAAACAAACTCTTTAGCTTTATAATATTAGTATAGAAATATAGATAAACAATAAAACTTCATACAAACAGCTGGTCCAACAGCGCGCGTCGTTCGTGTCCCTCTACACATAGGGACGGCGTACGATAATTCATAAAACATTAAATATATTTTCATAATAATGCGTGCCTAATATCCAAGAAGTAATAAATGTTAGGTGGTCTCATATAGCACTTCGTTTGTTTCTTACATACACGGTTAAACGACTAACTAGGAAGTAATTATTCGATTAATTTCCGCGTCCAAGTGTCATTGGAAGGTCATTTGAAATGTCATTATGCAGTTTCAATCGGTTGGTTAATTTGATATCCTACATACTTTATGAATAAAAGTACAAATTACTACCAAAGAGAACGAGTGTTTAAGAGAGGTAGCTGTCACTTAAGTACATTTTTTTTAAAGAATTTTAGTATAGAGATGGAGGACTTTCGAAAAGAACATAGGCTGCGTTTTATCTCGCTCCCTGAGGACAATTAGGTGAATCCGCACGGCAGAGCTAGTACATAAGTAATGTTATTTTTGCAGGTCTATATTTTGCCAACTAATTAGTAACAATCCTGTGATGAACCGGAACTGTATACACGTACATAAGTTGATCATGACTTTCACTAGCACACTATCATCAAATATTCCAACAAACCTGTTTTTATTAAACTTGTTAATTTTTTGCTACGGTTTAACTAACTTAACGTCATTGGTCGATAAAACGATTATTCAACAATAATTTTATTATAGACTTCTTGACATTACAATTTAAATGTACCTACTGCAAAGTAGAGTCCCGGAGATCATTTTTACAACTGACATCATTTTAAGGGGTGAAATATAATTTAAAGTAAGTAATAATTCAAATTTCAAATCTTGGCATTGAGATGTACCTGTATGGGCCCCGGTATAAGATACCTACTCAATATAATTATAAATAAATTGATATAAGTATTGCCATTCAATATTGCTTTAACCATTCCAAAACGGGGTCCAGTATAAAAATAGTAACCTCATTGACTTTAATTTATACTCGGCTATATATAATCGCGGAAAATTGTATACTTATGTGGGGTGGCGCGCTCGTTGAAGTCTTTTGTACGCTGTGCGCGGGCGCATGCGATATATAAACAACTTAAAACCATTTCTCGAGTAAAATATTCGCAACTTCTTTAAAAGATATACCTACCTTCGTATAATCCCCCAATAGTAAACTAATCCTGTTACTTATAATATGTAGTATAATTATATTATATTATTTGTAGTATAGTTTAATTAAATACTCGCTTAGCTTAAACGAAGTTTTGTCAAATACGAAATTTACTATACACTTCGATATAATTTAGAAAATAAGGAAAACGCAGATAGTATATCGGTATTACTCATAAAAGACAAACAAAAGTTAAGTAGGTACGAGCAAAATTCAAAACGGGCCGGCCTCGTTCTCGTGACAGACGGCAACCTAATTTTATTGTTGGCACACATAGCAATACAAAGACTGCCGTGATTTAGATATCGGCGTTCATGTTGGATGCAAATGAAAACTTTTCTATAACCTTAAGGCTGTATTCAACAACATTTACATATATCCAGAAGTAACGCGTATCTATCTGACTATTATTATAATTGCGTACTAAATCTATCTGTTTGTCTGTTGCCAGAACGATCGTGGAGTTAGTTTGAGTGCAGAAGAAATATCCCTTGAGATGGTTGGATTTTACTTTGGAAGTACATTAATTGTAGCGTCACCTGAAAGACTAATTTACGACTATGAAATGGGAAGGTATTTTATAAATCCTCTAACCAACTTAGTACAGCAAACCATAAAGTATAAACATATGTACGAGTATATAATTTGAACACAGTAGATGTTACAATTGGGTGGAATTCTATAAGTAGGTATATAAAAGCGGCACTTATTCAATATGTCACGGTAGTAGTCACAGGCCAAAAATATTAGCGCCCATGGGTATCGTCGAAATGTAAAGTGTGCTCTAGGTACGTAATAGCCGCGTTTTCTGTGACAAAGTGCCTACAAAGGATTATTAATATGCAGTTTTGTTTTGATTTCATGGATTGTTGTCATGAATTCAATAGAATTATATTATTTCGTTGCTAATGTCCAACTGCAGCGTTATTCCTGTTGAACCGGTTCCAACAATCGCCTTGTTCATCTTTTAGCCTCTAATGCCGAATTAAGACTGGTTATTATTATTCCAAATGCTTAGCTTGACGGCCAAGCTTAGCTCTGTTAAAATACATATAGGTATTAGAATTATTTTCTCCTTGATGTTTCCTCCTACTTAAACTCCTAAATTGTAAATTTTGTTAAAATGCACAAGAACTGTATATTGATGACAAGTTTAGTGTAATTTATTTCAGATAATGTCAGTGACGTTTTTATCGTCTCAAGACCGACCGACCGTTATCGCGACTAGATTCGTCTGTTAATACATTTTTCGAGAGCCTTTATCGAGAATAGAGCTGATTTCGTGAAGGCGATGGTAGGTAAATACCTATCGATCAACAGAAATGATGAAGGAAAATTCCGAAAATAAAATGTTATTTAAATGCATTAATGTCTTTCATGTTGGTACATTGTATTAGAAATTTATTAGATGTGAAATTACTAAGTATAAACTAAAGTCGTGCCGAATACATGTTAATTTGTTGCGGAAACCGAGAGCAATAACCGACGATGCTAGCGGTATTCGGCGGTTTCTTCGAGTCTAATATTCGACAAAAACAACCAACCAGCATATAAAACGCATGTGTATGTGTGTGGTTATGTGTAGCTATACTTGGCCCAAAACGTTCGCATGTTTCCCAGTGTTTGTGTACATTTCGACATATTAAACTTAATGTGCAAATTAGTCACGCTTCGGCCTGTAGATGAAACAAGCCCACTTTTCGGAGATCCGTACAGTACGTTTAATAACAATTTTAACAACTCGAGTAAGAAAATAAAAATCCACAGATTTATTTATTCGGGACTAACTTTGTATGGGACAAAAATAAATTCACGGATTTATTTATTTGGGACAACGTGATTTCTTGGTTCAACCAATTTAAAGTAGCTATTAATAAACATTCTCTTACAGAACTAATGGGAGATGTGTTGTAAAGTAAGATTAACTTACAAACGTGTAAACTGATGGATTTAATGTAATAAAACTTTACAGTAATATAGTTCATGCAAGAAAGTCATTGGTTATAATTTCTTAAGATATCGTGTCAAGTACTAAACCTGAACAGACGAAGTCGCGGGCATAAGCTAATTAATCTACTTATACTAATATTATAAAGAGGAAAGGTTTGTTTGTTTGTTTGTTTGGATTGAATAGGCTATATAAGCTACTTATATTATTGTAAAGTTTCATAAAAATCATACATCCGACATTCATCCTTACATCCATACATTCGTTAGTATTTTCCCGTTTATAATATTAGTAAGGATAATATTATTTTCTAGGCACATGTTCCGGTAGTTCTCCTCATAAATACAAAGGTTACCTGATCCGAGAGGCGAGATGTCTAAAAATGTACAAAAACTGGACAAAGAATACTTAATTCACTACCTACGACTTATTTTTAACATGAAAGCTTCTGTCAATAACGTACTTATTTTTAACTTTTTCTCAGAAGGTACATCATAGATATCTTAAAAATTTATAAATTCACATTATGTATTTTTATATTTATGATCTAGATAAAGGAGATGTGACTTGACTGACTCAATATAATATAAGTAGGCATTTTTTATTTTGTAATAAAATCAATTATTTTACTTACTTTATACATGTCTACGTACTTGCTAACCAAAATGAAGGTACATTAGATATTAACCATACAGATTCGAACAAGTGTACAATACTCTATACCTACTCACGACAGACAGTTTACTTTGAGTTTCAGTTATTCTTAATGTTGACTTAAATTTTCAATCCACTTCGTAAACTAAGATGGTGGATGGCCATACAACCTTGACCCCTTGCAACTTGGACTAAATACAAGTGTATGCGGAAGACTTGTGTGCAACGGACCAGAAAACCAGGACAGAAAGTATTGTCCTTGTATCGTTCGACCTTTGATCTTGAACCTGACAATTTAATCAACTCTTACATTGAGGTTTTTTAATTTTTAAAGCAAATACTTAGAGGCTAATGTAAGAAATTTTTCATCAAACCTTAAAAACTCTATGAAAATGAAACCTAAAAATGGATATAAATCCACTGTAAAAACCATTAGGTAACCAACTTAAAACAAAACTTTTAATTTGCCTCTACACTGTAAGTACTAATATCAGAAGTGTGAAGTGTATGAAATTCTTAAAAAAATCATAAGATTTTGAAAATTCACCAATAGGTACCTACCTATTAATGCACTTTTCGCCAGTGACTTTAGCTACTTTTTGTTACGAAAATGTTTTAAATGGTGAAACGAGATTGACAGGGTTTGAATCAATTCTTCAATATTTGTAATTTCTATTAAAAAAACTAATTTTCAATATTCTTCTTCTTAACAAATACTTACTTAAATGATGTAAATGATGTGTAGCTATTAGTGCTACTTTGCAATAACGAGACGCATGGTGCACCTAAGCACTAAACTATATTCTTTCTTTGACTAACTTCTATTTCTTACTATTGGTGCCCACTGCCGATTATTATTTATTGTAAAAATGTGTATGTTTTATGGTAAAATATTCACGCGACTGCATAATCATTAAGAGAAACATAAGAAAAATACCTAAAACTGGTACATAAGTTAACGTCTTTTAATGTCAATTCTAAGGGTAATAAAAAGACTTTAGTATTTACTATACGTACTTATACGAGTGCAGTTAGTTAGAAATAAAAACAAAAACTGTACTTACTATAGCTGGCATTTATTCTATTATTTTTATAATAACCTTACAGGCAGAAGTTATAACACTATTATATTTATTATAAGTAGTGTAAAATTACGCCATAAGAATTATTTTTAAATCGGAGTTGACAAATACTTTTGTAGAGCAAGAAGTAATTAGCTTTAAATATAGAATAAGCTTGTAGCATCACATAGCACTTGAAGTTTTATAACGGAGTTTACAGATACTTTTTAACAGCAACAAGTACCAATTGATACTACAATACAGCCTGTGTACAGCTTTAACGATAAAATCAGCTCGAAGTATTACACAGCACTTAAAGTTTTATAGTAGATTTTTTACATTCTGATACCCCATGCGTACGCAGATTCCTTTATAATACAGCTTGAGTTCGGCTTAGTTTTCTCTAACATTCTAATAAGTCCCATGAAACACTATAAGTTCTAAATGGACTGGTATATTGATTTTAGCGACACTTAAATGCTACTTGGGTATGGTCACCTTCCAGCTCCATCTTCAGACCCTGGTTACCATATTAGTATCAAAGTACTCGTCAAGACGAATCAAATGAGCAGAAACTCGAAGGGATGCGTCGTTTAATTACTGAGTTCCCGTGGCCACCTTCCAGCTCCATTATCAGACCCTGGTTACCATATTAGTATCAAAGTATTAGTCAAGACAAATCCAATGAGCCCAAACTAGATGGGGTTGCGTCGTTTAATTACGGAGTTTCTATGGTCACCTTCCAGTTCCATCATCTGATCAGCGCTATGCCACAATACTATTGCATTGACATCCGATTTATACACGCAGGCAAAATATCAGCCCAATCAGAAACCGGGAAGTGGATCAAATTTAACTTGCAAGATTTTATTTCATACAGACAGTCAGACAACGGGACAAGTTAAACTAAAAGCTTGTAATAAAAATATGAACCTTAGAAAAGTATTATTAAAATTCTAATTAAACATAGCACAAAAATCATGATGTTTAAATGAACTACTTCATCAAATACTACCTACCTACTTATTAAATGGTTACATCCGGGATAGGCAAGTAGGTATTTATATGTGAATCAAATTGTGCGCGTTTAAATTTGACAGATACCTACTTATGTTTCTAAACTTGATAAAAGTGATAGGTAGTAGTAAGTATTTTTTTTTTAAGGTTAAGCACAAAAATACCCCCAAACACAAATGAATCATGCAAGGTATTTTAACTAATAACTACAAGAGCTTACATATTGCTAGGCAGAAAGGTTGTGTAATATAAATAATAAAATAAAATTACAAATAAAATATAAACTCACCTTCGGTAATGATGAACTAAACGATCCAAACCACAACCGAAATTCGGGTTAACACTCCAGTGACATCAGCACGAGTTTAACACGTCTCTATCGAAGATATCCAGACCCAAAAGATAAGTTCATGAACACCTCAACGTGTAAAAGGGTTACAAGTCCTTGCAGTCCTGGAGGGTAGGGGGCTGACGGTGGCAGCGTGACTGACAGGGCCGGGTCTCCGGGTAGGGGTGCCGGCGGCGCACGAGTGTGGCAGTCCTGCGTCCGGCCGCACGACGCGCCTCACAACGGTAAACTGGCGGCCCCAGGCCGCGCTTACACAGCCTCTCCCTCGCTTGTATGAGTGCCTTCAACCTCCCTCCAAACAAATAGTACCGTACGCCGCGTTTGTGTCTTGGTAACTTTTATTATACTTTTATTAGTGTTGCCTCGGGTCTTTGCGTGTGTGCTCTATTGCACCAATACAGGCGCAAGAGCCATGAGACGTGATGATGCCGTGCTCGTGTGGGTATCGAGTAGGTAAAGTATGCGTGCTTTGATCTTACGATTTGGTATGCACGGCCGCACGGCCGCACGTAGTGCAAGTACCTAGTACTAGTACACAACTATAATATTTTACTTCTATCTACCAGGCCTATAATGTGATTTTGTGTTTGTGCAATAGCACACACTGGGTCGAGCACGCCAGAACTAGGCTAAGATCTAACTACTCTGGCATAATGACGATTTACCTTCATATACATAAATTTATTTTAAGATGCAAGGTGTTTGTCGATGAAAGAATTACCTTACTCACTTTTATAAATTTCGTTGATCCGATTGTGATTTGTACTTAAAGCGCATGGCACGTTCTGGACAGGAACGCTAAAATAGAACAAACATATTATAATTCTTACTTAACATTAGTAGTACTAGGTATTTGAAAATAAAAAAGTACTTAATTGAAGTTATTTTACTACCCGTAGGTTAATTATAACTCCGTACCTAAATTTCGGTCATCACTCATCATGATACCTAATTAGTAATTACTTATCATATAAGTCAAACACAGTCAAGTGATGTGGTTAGGAGGTTATCGCAGAGGCTTAGATCAGCGCGGACTCGGGCTTCGTACAAACACTGACGTTGACGTGACAGTGACCCGTCATAGGTTAACATACGAGGGTCACTATAGCGATTTGACCTCTTAAGCTCCGAATTGCCTACTGACTTATAGGAACCGTACGAAACCTTTCACGGTCAATAGAAAAACATATAATGGGACTTCGTTCCTGTGCCTACCAACGCTAATCTAAAAAAGTTTTGAAGTGGATAACGAAGTGCACAACCCCAATTTATTAGGTTTCCTTATTATAAAGCCATACAAAATACCTTCAAATAACGCTCAATTTATATTTAGGTTCCTAGAATATGACGTAGGTACTCCTAGGTACTTATCCTATCCTATCCTATACTGTCATATATGTATACTCTATACTAATATAATATAGAGGAAAGGTTTGTTTGTTTGGATTGAATAGGCTCCAAAACGGCTGGATGATTTTAAAAATTCTTTCACTGTTGGGAAGCTACGTTTACCCTGAATGACATAGGCTATATAATATTTTGAAAAAATTAGCGCTACGCGGACCGCTAGTATTATATAAAATCCTTTGTCCTGAATGACTGACGGATCCTTGCACAGCCTAAACCGCTGATCGTAGAGGTTTGAAATTGGGACACCGCGTATTCTTTGTAGGTATGACGTAGGTATCCGATAAAAAGGTATTTTTCGAAATTCTACCTCTAAGGGGTCAACCACTTAAACTTTAAGTGGTTGACCCCTTAGAGGTAGAATTTCGAAAAATACCTTTTATCCGACCAATAATCACGATGTTTGTATGCCTTTAAGTCTTAAAGGCATACAAACATCGTGATTATTGGTCGGATTTACTCGTATTTCGAATTTTGCATAAACATTCTTTAACAAAATTGATGGAGAATGTGTTTCGTATTGGAATGAAACAAATATTAACGGATTTAACTCGCGTATTTTTATTTTATTTTATTAGCTGACGTTTCGGATTCTTTACAGTTTCCATAATCGTAGCACGACTGAGCTGACAATAGTCTAACGCTAAAGAGTAATAGTTAAACCTGAGTTAAATCCGTTAATAGTTGTTTCATTCCAATGTGTAATAACCGCGAAGGCATCAGAAATTATAATGTGTTTCGTATTTTAGTTAGCGGACTATATTATATAAATCTTTTTTTTATCAAATGTCCGTATTAAAGTATTTATTTATAGACATTATACTTATTAATATATTGTGAAAGTAGGTACATATGTAGGAGGTAATCTGTGGAAATAGGACCTACTTATATAAAATAATATATAAAAATGAACTAATATAGCGCTGCACTTTTCCCCACTAACATATAAGTAGACAAGTCTTTTAGTGTGAGTAGGTATATACCTACCTACTTGGTCTTTATTTATTCCGGAATAGGATAGGTAGGTACCTACTTAAACATCTATAACGTTCTCAATTTCATATGAACTAGGGATAAGTAGGTAAGTAGGTACCTTCTATGGTCGGAAAATGGTATATGGTGATTCTGTACAAACTTTATTTTTAACCGAATTAAATTGGGTTTTTTTAGGTTCCTACCTACTTATATGTTCCCCGATTATTCGAAGATCCCTGGACCGATTGGGAAAATTCTTCTTTTATTCAAAAAGGTATGATTCCCAGGTGGTCCCATTCTACGGAACACTCAATTTGAAATAAGAACAGTCTATTTCATTATAGGTATATTCACATAGGGTGTGAACTGAACTTCCAGTCCCAGACGTGTCAATGAGCGATTTCAGAGGTGAAGGAGGAGCCGCAGGTCAGGCCGGCGGGGAGGTCCTCGCCCTTCTTGCGCCAGACGCGCAACGCTCTGCACAGATAGCGCAGCACCTCGGCCACCGCGGCGCTCTTGTCCGCGCCCGCGAACACCAGCGGCGGCGCTGACGGCTCCAGCCGTAGCAGCACCAGCGTCGCGCTGTGCTCCGCTGGCAGCGAGTCCCACGTGGCGCGCAGCGCTCCACCTCCCGCACCGCCACTACCTTTGAGCTCTCACCGCTCTCCGCGCTCCATACCTAGAGCCTGGAGACTTCGGGGTATTGCGACATGGAGAGATAATTTGTAATGTATCTACATAGAATTGGTTATAAAGAACCTGGAGTTAGTTAAGGAGGGGTAGGCACAAAACATCCCAATGGGTCAAAGTGCATCCGAAAGGACCCCACGGATAAGATAACTAATACCTACCTATAGTATAAGCAATAAGTATAAATAATAAGATACTAGGTCGGTAGGTACGTAAGTAAATAGGTACCTATTGGATATGCAGTCCTCAACTCATGACCTAACCTTGTTTTTAGTACAGAATGTATAATTAATAATTATCATTTCAGTTAATAATCTAAGTAGGTATTAAGGTATATTTATAATAATATATCCATAGCTAGTTCAATAAAAATAGATAAGTCCTAGTACTTAAACATTGAATACCTACTGCAATCAGGCTGCGAGATTTTATTTTCGAAGCGCTTGGATGTTAAATTATAATCCAGATAGAATATGAATAGGTAAGTACATATAACATTTCTAAAAAGGTTCCGTTTACTCTCCCGTACCTATGTGTTGCTAGATAATTGTGCGCCATGTTTCATGAGTCACGACAACACACTGAACGACAGTAGTCTAGTGGAAAAAATAATACCTAGGTACCGTTACGTTTCATCACTAAAGATAAAAAAGAACACATTAAAATCCCACTTATAAAAGTAAATCGATGTAATTTAATGAAACGGTTCAGGTTAATCGGCTCTCATACTAATTGTTACTCATACTACAGAGATAGAGCTATGTTAAGTGCTCATAATATTATAGTATCGCCATCTATTATTGATTCGGGGCATATTATAATGTACATTTATAAAATCCTGGAAATCATAATCCATTAAATCTTAAAATACGTACACGATTAACGAAATACTAAATTTAAACAATGTGAACATTATTTTACAACATTTTCGAAATAATTTACACATAAATTAAATTACATTATCTTCTTTCTAAAGTTGAATGTAATTTTTGTTTAACCAATACGGTCCGAATTAAATATATTTACATCGTGAGTTGAAGAATGAATTACTTTTAATCTTTAATAAACTATAAGTCAGGATAATAACAAAGCTAACATAATATTACTCATTACATATTTGTCATTATATTTATATTTACGATTAGCTCCACAATTGTTTTTTTTATATTTTATCATGTTATGGTACCATATATACGCTATTCGGAACACTCGTATTTTCTACACTCTTCTTTTCTCTCTGTCATACTTTAAATTTTATGACTGGCATCCCCATCAATCCCCACCGGGTGTGTATGCGACGTTCGAGCAGTGTATCTGTAATTCGCTTAATTTTAATTGTAAACAATATGTTTAATATATTATTTGATAGCACTATAATAAAATAATTCATTTAAATTGCCAATGTTTCATCTACTAGTGGTTTTTGTATACCTACTTTTTACATTGATGTGAATTCTCGTGCTTTGTCTTCGTGTGTGACAATACTCCAAAATGGCGCATCAACTAGCACCGTCTGTAAATTGTGCATTAGACGACATTGATCTCAGCGCACTAAAGGTACAGTAATGAATCGTAATGTATTAATAATATTTGGAATATTCTACTTTTATAGGAGGCCTTTCATCTTTATACTCTTGTAAAGTTCTCAATTAATTATTAAGGGGCAATGATCTCACTGGGCGTGAATCATAGTCAAGTTTTAATAAAGGCTTCATCGTATTTTAATTTCTATAACGCGTCATTTCAGGATCCAGCTGGTATATTTGAGCTAATTGAAGTTGTTGGCAATGGAACCTATGGACAAGTGTACAAGGTATGTCTAATTATATGCTTTGTACTTATCAGAATTCGTAGGTATTTTGCTACTATATAGAAGAAACTTATAAATGTATTTAATGTCTGTCCTAAGATTATACATAATTGGAGCAGATTTGTGAAGATGTAGATATGAACCCGAATATATTTTGATTCTTTAATCATTAAATGTGAAATATTTTCTAACTACCTCCAGTGTTCAGTATTATAAATAGTAAAATTGTGCTAGGCGAAATTCATTTTGGTTATGTAGTGTGATATTATTACAAGTAACTAATAAAGTTCCAATATCCTGAATGTTTATAAATTTATTAAACTACTTTACCAATACAAATCATTTGAGAATTACTCTTATTAGATTTTTTTATTAGTAGCTGTTTAGTTCTCAATCCTCTTTAGTAGACATGTAATCTATTACTATTAATACTCGACTGACAATGTTTCTATCGCATGGCCACCTATAAAACTCTTAAAGTGCACACTTCAATGTTCTACACAAAAAATAATGCTTTTTGAAAACATTTTAAATAATAAAATAAGAATATTAAATAGAGCCATGGACAAAAACCTATGTTTTGATTATTTATTATGATTTAACAATGAATATCCTTGACCACAGCTGACTCCCCTATTTCTTCTGTCAAAAAATTGTAATCATACATGTTGCATTAAAGATTACATAGAGACTAAGAGCTAAAAATCTCCATAAATATAATGAAATGTCAGGCTTCTTGTAAATAGAAATTTCTTGTTGATTTTTCTAAAATCTATTTATAGTAACTTAACAGAAAAAAAATATCATTTGCTTAACTATACCTATTTACCACAAAATTCAAATCTGTCAAATTTAACTATGTAGGTATATTTTTGTAATTATTATCGGTGCTTCAACAATGTTCTCATTTGTAAGAAAGGTGGCAAATTGTTTGTACAGGGCATTGTGGTATTATTTTGCCAGAGCAGAGAGCCGAGAAATGTAAAATAGTATCATTTTATAAATTTCAATGTGTTACAGCCAGAGTAATGTTTGCCATGCGATTATTTATCTTAATTTCATATATTTTCTTATGCTTTTTAACACTTAATATGGCCTAATGCATGCTTTGCGACTTGTGTTTTTTTTTTTCTCACATAAAATAGACAAAAATTATATTAATCGCAAAAGGGGAAATTATAAACATATCAATAATGTTATATGAATTATGCTAGGTCAATATAACCGACAATGAGACTAGATAAATTGTATTTACTTTTAATATTATTTATTTGTATATCACCAGTTCAATTAAACACCTTATCACATTTTGATAATAAATTTATTATGCACACATATCATGTAATAATTATGGGCTCCTAGTGAAATAGGGTAATTATTGCATAAGAAAAAGGCATGTTCTTGTAACAAAGCAATGTTTCCTGTAACAAAGCAATGTTATAATGAGTTATAATGATGTTTTGGATTAATTATTTGTTCTAAAACATTTATTTATTTGATTACAAACATAAGCATTTCATTTTTATATTTTATAATAAATATCAACACAATAATATGGACTCATTTGTAGTTCTTAAGTATGTTTCCCCTTGAACAATTAAAAAAATAATTGTTATTTACATAAAGAATATTGAGGAAGTAGTAGAATATGTATATATCCATTATCATAGGAATAAAAAACATGTATACAAAGATTTATTTATTCTGCTTTGGCGATTTAAAACATTAGTGTAAAAAGTATACTGCCTAGGTATTTACTTGAATTGACTAAATTGTATTATTCTAATAAATTGAACCAATAATTTATATCCTAAAAGTATATATATATTATATGGAACCCTCACCATGTTCTTACATATGTAATTTTTTGTTATCAATTTAGTCCAGGAAACAACATTTTTTTGCATGATATATGATAAACCATTTTATAGTCGACCATTCTACTACTCTTACCTACAGTAAGCATTACAAATTATGAAGTAGTGCCAATTAATGTCAATAAACTTGATTCAATTTCTTCTCTTCGCCTCTAATAAGCGCAAGTGGGCTAATAAATAAAAAGTATGTCATTGATAGGTACTAAGTGCATTACTGTTAATTAAGTTAATCATATTTGGGTTAGTATAATGCACTAAGCGATAATAATATAATGTAAATTATTATCAAAATTTAATAAATACAATATATGTATATTAAAAATAATATCTGTTCCAATTAAAATTGGAAAATAAGTAGTATCTGGAGTATCTGTAACCAATGATGAAATGGTTCCTATTAGACACAATATATTTTAATTTAATCCAAGATAATTTTCAAACAAAAAGCTGTGCATAACAATTAAAACAATTTGTTTTAAAATTTTAATAGGGTCGTCACACAAAAACCGGACAGCTTGCTGCCATCAAGGTTATGGATGTCACAGAGGATGAGGAAGAAGAGATTAAGCTGGAAATAAATGTGTTGAAGAAGTATTCCAATCATCGTAATATTGCGACTTACTATGGAGCCTTCATCAAGAAAAGTCCTCCAGGAAAGGATGATCAGTTGTGGTTGGTCATGGAGTATTGTGGCGCTGGTATGTATTTATTATTCATTTCTATATATATATAGTTAGTTATTTGTCTGTATGTATATGTGCAATGTGCATATTACAAGGGTTACTAAAACAAGTACCACTTATTTATGCTAAAGTGTAGTATGCAGTCACATTAATAATTTCATTTTGCTAATAAATTCATTCAAACTTTTACCACTTTTTCAAACATTCTAGGATCTGTTACCGATTTGGTAAAATCAACTAAAGGACAATCACTCAAAGAAGAATGGATTTCGTATATATGCAGAGAAATCCTGAGAGGTCTGAGTTATTTGCACTCCAATAAAGTCATCCATCGTGACATCAAAGGGCAAAATGTCCTTCTCACAGATAACGCCGAAGTCAAACTCGGTAAGTTGAATATAACAAAGAAAAGTTCAACTATAAATTTTTGATAACTATTATTTATTGTTTATTCTTGTCTACAGTCGATTTTGGTGTGTCCGCACAACTGGACAGAACTATTGGAAGGAGGAATACATTCATCGGTACTCCATATTGGATGGCGCCAGAAGTAATTGCCTGCGATGAAAACCCTGACGCAACTTACGACAATCGCTCTGACCTTTGGTCCCTTGGTATCACTGCACTTGAGATGGCCGAGAGTCAACCACCTCTTTGTGATCTGCATCCTATGAGAGCTCTCTTTCTTATTCCAAGGTAACTATAACTACTGGCTTGATGATTGATAACTAGTTAAATGTATTTTTTATATTTCAATTTCCTCGTTTCAGGAATCCGCCGCCTCGTTTAAAATCAAAGAAGTGGGCAAAGAAATTCCATAGTTTTATAGAGACTGTACTGGTTAAGGACTATCATCAACGACCTTACACTGAGCAGCTGCTGAAACATCCTTTCATAAGGTATACTATTATAGTCTTAGTCATATTTTTATAAAATTATTTTCTTCGGTCGGTCTTTTTCATTAAAATAGGAAAGGGTATAAAAATAAAGTGTATACAAAAAAATATTTGACTAAACAGTACAAAGTCTTGAATATTTTTATTCTTCAGAGACCAACCAACCGAGAGGCAAGTCAGGATCCAATTGAAGGATCATATAGATAGATGTAAGAAGAGAAAGCAGGATAACTCTGTCCGTGAAGAGTACAAGTACTCTGGTTCGGAAGGCGAGGAAGAAGAGAACGCTGTGGCCGGTGAGCCGTCGTCTATTGTGCACAACGCTGCCGCTCATCCTGGCGGTGACACTCTGCGCCGTAATTTCCAACAAATACAAGAAGGAAGGTAAGTTACACATATCTATCGTTAGGTACATGTGAAGCCCCGTCCTTAACTTCTGTGTTTCCTGTATAACATACAATTTAATAAAATAACCCAGAGCCGCAGCAGAAGCACCTCAGCCGCAGCCGCCGCCAAAGCGCAATAGCAAACGCGAGGAACGAGAGGAAATTCCAGGTAACTTAAAGATCTAGCTAATGCTGTTAATTTTTCTCTTATAACATCTAGAAACTTAGAGTTTAACTTGTGTTGTTTGTAAATCAGAGCCTGGGCCGCCAGCAAGGCCCTCCATTCCACAAAGACTGATTGTGGTGCCAGATCCACAGGCACAGCAGCCTAATAGATATAGGTAAAGGTTTTATTTGCTATTTTTAAATATTATATAATCTAAGAATGTAATGAACAATAACTATTATTTGAATTCTCTAGGTTACATTCATTGTTCTTGTAGTTTTTGAAAATTGAAAAGTTAAATATCATACGTAATTTATTTGGCAATTAGGCCTCTGCCACCGACGCCGAAGTCGTCGGGCTCGTCCAACAGTTCGGGTTCCAACAATGGCACGCCACCCGCTAGTGGACCGCAGCCTCCGCAACGAGGATCCAATCACGTCTTCAAGCCTATGGTAATCTGGACAGCATAAAACATTAAACAAAATACTAGTATATCCACCCCGCAAACTTGTCAGTGATCAAACTATTGATATTAAGTCATGCAATATTTAAAGAACGGTTAACACCACATATATGTTTGCTTTTTTGCTTACAACAAGTTTATTTTTCATATTGAAACGTAAAATAACCCTTTAAGAACTATTGACTCCTAAAGAATTGGCTGAAACTTTGGTGATGTCACGCGTAGTTAAGTAATCTGTATAATATTGTATAGAAAGTAGTATATCCTAAAACTAATGTGTTTGCAATGCTATCAAAATAATTAAAGAAAATTAGTTATTTGACTAATACTCGTATTGATATGACTTCAATTGTTTTTCAAAATCATAACTGAAAACGATTAGGCATTCATATTTGTCACTAATTTTAATGTAAGTTATGAACACGTTAATCAACTTTTTGTTTGCTTTTTGTTTTTATTTCATGTCATGCTGTATACTTTCTTTGCACATCCGATTAAAACTTCAACTGCAGCTTCCACCGCGAAAGCCAGAGGTTGGTTTTTTACTATGATTTATTTGCTTATCATTAGTTATTATTTTAACACTTTTTAAAGTATTTTTTTTTGAAGCATGTTAACCACAGTTTTAAATATTTTAGGATTTGGATAAACTGGCTGCGCAGCTTAATGAACTGGGTGTTGTTGGCAATGAACCTCCGAATAGACCACCACGAGCTCCCACCAATGGGCAAGGTAACACATAGATTTAGTTTGGATGAAGCACCATTATACAATTCCTTAATGTACTAACTATTTTTCTTTGCCGGAAATAGAAGTTAATTTAAACCAACAATGTTGGTATATCGCAGGTCCTCCAGTGGAAAGGAATGCGCCAGAACCAACATTCGATGATTCTGACAGCGATTCTGACGCAGAAGAAAACGGTGGCAGAGTCCGCAACGATGGCACACTACTTGCTAGTGATCCCCCGAAACCGCTGTAAGCTATTGCGTCACCTTTTTAAATATATAAATCAATTAAGAAGATTATGGAAGAAGTATACACCGTTTTTATTAATTATATCTTCTGCCCGCGACTTCGTCCGCGTAGAACTCCACCTTTTTTGCAGTCGGTTAAAAAGTAGCCTCTTTCTCAGGCTCCAGACTTTCTTTGTGCCAAATTTCATTTAAATCGGTCCAGTAGTTTTAGCGTGAAAGCGTAACAGACAGACAGGGTTACTTTCACATTTATAATATTAGTTAGGATGTATTGAGTTATATGAAGAAAAGGAAATAATTAACAAAAGTACTCTTCAGCGTTGCTCAATATCATTTTTTTTTTAATTAGAATAAAATATTTAATGAAATAACAAAGTATAATATGTACATAATAACATATTGTAAATTATACTAACTTTTTTTTTTCTTTATGAATTATGTTGCCATTTTGATTTGTTACCCATATTTGTTTTCGTACCACGTCATTCCCGTCCTACCTGCACCGCGGTGCGTGTTTGGTTTTGTTTCGCTTGCCAGTCCTGAGTTCTGCTACAGGCCGGGTCTCAGCGCGGTGTCGGAGGACGGCGGGGGCAGCTCGGCCGGCGCCGGCGGTGCTCCAACTCGCCCATTGCCGCCCACGCCCGATGACGACGACGCACACGCAGACCGTACTCTTGTTATGAAAAGGGTAATCACATTATTAATTTACCGTGCCGCTTCTGCTACTCGATACACATGTTACTTAATTAAAATGACAACCATATCTGAGAAATTTCATTTGCTTCTTTTTTTAAAACTTTATCACTTGTATTTTAACTACCTTTTAGATTTCACGCCAAAGTAAGATAAGTGAGCAAAAACTATACAGTTAGGGATATTTTTCTTTTTATATTTATTTGTATTTTTTGTGTGGGGCATGTTTGAAAACGGCAGAAAGAGAATGCGAAAAACAATAAACAGCCTACAGACGTCGACGAAGCTGTTCTTCTAAAAGATTGGGATTTTGCTAGATTTTTCCCATCGAAGAGTGCAGATTTGTCTGATGAAAAACGAGATCAGACCAAAGAAGCGGAACATAAGCGCTTACAGCTGCAACGACAATCTAGGATCGAAATGGAAGACGCGTGGGCAAAGTACAAGGCTATCGCGACTCCCCCATCTAGACACAAGCAACTGTTCCAAAAACCTGCCGAGAAAACCACGCAAGGCAAGCTAGCGGATATTCTTAAATACAAGAAAGAACAAGATGCAGAGCTGAGTTCTCCAAACAGATTTTTTAGAGGGTTCAGAAGAGAAAACTCTGATCTTTTTCCATTACCAAGTACACGTCACTCTGCCATTTACTTTCCAAAGAATGATAACCAGGTTGGTCCTAGTAAGCAACTTAGATCGAGTGGCATTTTTAACAATTCCCGTAAGCAACAGATAATGAAGCCTCAATCATCAGGAGAACCGATACTAACGGATTTTATCAAAATGAATGATAGTCTGAAAATGTCGGCACAAGGAGAAGTAAAGAAAAGTGACAAGGCCAAACCGCAAACGAATAACCCTATAGACGCCCTGAAAAGCGTTGCAGCACTTATTCGACAGGACAGCGAAAACAACACACCTAGCAGACAGAGCAGCATCAACAGCGATTCACCTGCCACTAGTATTTGCTTTACGCCTAGCGCGTCATTCGAGAAAGCCGGCACCCCAGACCTAACTGCTAGCACGTTAGAAAATAAGGAACCAAACACAACGAGCATGATCAAACCTCGTAGAGAAAAGACTGAATCAGATATAGTATTTCGAAGAAATTCTCATTACAATCGCCACACAGATCTTATACCCAGTTGTGGGCAGGAAGCGGTAGTCGCACAGGATAAGGTAATTGCTCTCTGATCAGGATAGTTTGTTTATATTACACTTACATATGGTATGAGGGTTTGAATATCTAACATGATTAACTCTGAACTAACATTAGGAAGAGGTTGTATAGTGCTTCTTTTCTGAGATTTTGTCATAGCTAATGGTATGGTTCTTATTATTAAATAAGAATATATGTGTGGGAATGTGTTTGTTAAATTAAAAAATAACTTTCTGTTCTATGTTTATGAATATTTTATATTTTTTATAGATGAATCTTTTATTGGCATTCTAATATTTATTGGTGTCTGCCGAGAGAAATGTGTTACATTTGGGTTAAACTATACTTTCAAGTTGGTGCTGTAGGGAGTTATTGGTTTTTTTTTTTTTTGCTTGGGGTTCCCATTAGATATTTTGAACACAAATTGCTCACACGTCTTACATTTTGGCGTGATAATAATTCCTTCTTATGTTTTACGTTTGTAGTTAATATTTCATGTTATTTTTGCAGTAAAACGTTTCAAGTAGAGTTTATAATGTAATAATAGGACCACTAATTCAACAGCTTTTATATTTCTAACAGTTTTCATAGCGGCAACTATTAAATAATTATCAACTAACCATAGCTTAAATTATATTTAATCTTCTGCGCGAATACCGTCTTCCTGTCAAATGCAAAACATATAAGAGAATATTCGTGTATAGAAACTAGAACAAACCTGTGTGTCCTCGCCATCAACACTCGGAACCTAACAGTTTGGGAATGATTATTTAACGCAAAAATTGAAGCTGAAAAGAAAACCAGTCGTGAATTATCTACTGTGAATGTGTACTACTATTGCATGTTTGGCTGCCGTGTTTGTGTTTGTTTCGTTCAATCGCTGATGTTTATTAACGCTATAAATAATTAAGGACATAACGCTATAAATCATTTAGTTATGCCCGATAAGACATAACTAGTACTAAAATGTAATAAAATATAATTGCGATCGATTAATCGATTAATTATATAAAAAATATGAATAATAGCTTTTGAGTTGAAGCTTAAATAATTGTTATTATGTAGGGCCGATCAAGTGGCGCAAATGAAGGTAGTGGGTCTCGAACCAGCTCTGTGCTTCCGGATCTGCTTACCCAGGCAGGCCAGCCTACGACTCCGCCGCGTCATGATAAATCTACAAGCGAGGAGGTAAGGTTACTTTTATATCTTAGCCCCCTTTCATTTACATTTGCCGGTTTACCGGGGGTTGCTTGGAACGGACATTTATTACATAAAATCCCTTTTTTGTGTTTATCGGTGTCACTATTTTAATTTCGTGAGCCACAGCTTACGAAAAGTAAAAATATTTATTTTTAAAAGAGTAAATTTAATAATATTGATTTATAGCTGTGTCTTTCGATGTTAAAATAAAATACATTTTTTTTATTTTTATACTATAAAAAATTCATATTTTTTAATTAAGTAATCAATTCACGGTGATCTAAAAAAAACTTTAACACTTTGATGATATCTTAAAATGCGCTAACTAATTAGTACCTACATTTACTATGAGTTATTTTATTGATATTAGATTTAATTGCGACCTTATGGGGCTTCGTCAGTACTTTTCTTTTTCATGGCATCTGCCTTTGCGCTTTTGAAACAAAATGTCTCATTATGTATCGACGTGCAAAGATGTGTCATAGAAATTAATGTATTGATAAATAATTTGAGCTATTTCTATATATACATATATTTTACTTCTTTAAATGGAAAGCAATTGATGATACTTCAAGATGTTTTTTTAACCTACATCTTGCAGTTTGTCATCGTTAAAGTATTGTTTCATTTAATATTTCTAATATTTGTTAATCCTTACCATTCATGTTGGTGCTTTATAACACCCGATTAAAATAATGGGTGATAAGCTTTAAGTATGTCGTATTAATGTGATAATGGTTGTCGATCATGCAAACATCCTGGAGCCAACATCTTCGACCGCTCTGAAGGCAGCGCTAATACTGCGTAAGTATAAATCGCATTGACTCAAGAGGATACGCTTATAACAATGGTTCTCATAGATTGATATTTGTTGAAAGTAAAAAGCTGCATCGCACTTCTTCTTGTATAGCCTATGCATATTCTGGACTGCTTCCATTTGTATCGACCTGTCATGTATTTAAATGCAAATCGATATATTCACTTGAGCTTTTTGGAAGTTAAATAATCTTTTACGCAGCTTAATAACAGTAATAAACTGAGGTCGAGTGGGGATTTTTCATCGGATACTATAGTTAATATGTTGTAGCCCGGCGTGAGACTAAGCTATATTTGCATCGGTGTGACGCGCCCGCCGTGCCGTATATTATTTACTCATTGGGGCAAGTGGAACAAACGTAACAAACTTACTGTCGGTTGGTTAACGTTCTACCGGACTAATAATTTTTCAAGTGCTTGTGTGAGAAAGATATTTCGATTTTCATTTTATAATCCGAAATGGCTTCATTTTAATCTATGCGAGAAATCACTTGGCGATGTAATGTTCTCTACATTTACAATTCAGAATCTTTGGAATGTTATTCGTTCATTGCCTGCTATCATGGTATTAATTTGATACACATTACGAGTTTATTATAGTCATCCAGCTAATATAGAAATATAACTTTCCAAATGTATTCTTTAAACCACTAATCTGAGGGAGATGGAATTATTTGACTAACCGATCATTTATTATTTTTTTAAGTTATACCTTAGTTAGACGTCAAATAATCAATGCCAAAAAATATAAGATAACAGTAATAATAATACCTCCCTTTTTACACAGGCGAGTAATTCGGGTGTATACCAGCTACGTAAGGCAATCAGTTTCTTTTTATTTTTCTACAAGTTATCTGTATTATGATTAATTTGTATGTATTATGTTTCATAAGAAACAATTATGAAAATTTGTATAAATAAAATGAAAATAGTTATTCAGTAAAATCTATTAAATGTCGAAACAAGAGTTAATAACAAACATAGTCAATAATACAAACAAGTTTTATTAACGACCAGTAAATAAGATAGTAAAAGTCAAATATTTTTCATTGTATTTAAATGTCATTTTTTTATTGGGCTATAAATAAATTCGAGAAACCACGCGAAATAACGTAATTTAACCCTAGCCATAAAATCCTTTAATTTGTTTTTTCTTCTTTTTTTCAGTACAGACAAGCGATAGCGGGCGGCACTCCCGCAGCGCATCAGCACCTTCACCCGCTCCCGTCCTCAGTCCAGTCCACTCCGTCCAAGTCTTTCGTATCGGGTGCCGCTTCGCCCGCGCCCCAGCACGCACATCAGCTTCAGCACTCCCCGTCTAATTCCTCCGTGGGTTCTCAGCAGCAATTCCTCCCCTTGCAACAGAAGCAGAGATCATTCCTCACGTTCGGATTCGGCGCTGGATCCACGGGCAGTGGCACCGGCGGTTCGGGCGGAAACGCTTCGCGCCGCGAGAGCCACGTCAACGTCAACGTTACGCCGACCGGCCACGACCTCTCTACCGACACGCCTGAGATACGCAAGTACAAAAAGAGGTTTAACTCGGAGATTCTTTGCGCCGCATTGTGGGGTGAGTACATCTACTTTTGTTTATTAGCATATAATTTGGACTCGGAAGTGTTTTGTACGCGCAGTTAACATGTATCCCAATTATGCAGTAACATGAAGTTAGTTTTTGACAATTTAGGTTCAACTGTTAATTAATAAGAATAATTTCTACTGCGCTTTATACACCCGTAATTTTTTTTCAGGAGTCAATTTGTTAATTGGCACCGAAAATGGCTTGATGTTATTGGACCGTTCCGGTCAAGGAAAAGTATATCAATTGATCTCACGACGCCGCTTCCAACAGATGGAAGTGTTAGAAGGGCAAAATATCCTTGTAACAGTATCAGGGAAGAAAAATCGCGTACGTGTGTACTATTTGAGCTGGCTGAAGTCCAAGATTTTGCGCACTGACGGTCATAATGACGTGAGTACAGTAGCATTTTTAATTGTGTTTGTATACCCCCACCACATTGTCAACATTTAATTTTTAACAGTTTATTGTGCAGTTAAGATGTCAACATTTTAACATTTACGTGTTTTTTTATTACACCGAAAATCTCCGATTCCATATTTAAAAAAAAAATTGTTGCATTTTAAACATATGTATGTGAAAAAATATCTGAATTTTATTTCTCGTAATGGTTTATTAAAACCACTAATCATTTCTAATATAAATTAGTACTAAAGGAAAAAAAACCATGGTCTCAAGCACTATTCTTTATATTACCTCTGAATATTGCCCTCTATGATATTATTAATAATTATTTAATATAAGTATAATTATTTACATTATAGCAAGTAGAGAGACGGAACGGCTGGATAAACGTCGGTGAACTACAGGGTGCTGTTCACTTCCGTATCGTCAAGTATGAGCGAATCAAGTTCCTAGTTATTGCTCTGAAAGATTCGATTGAGATATACGCATGGGCGCCCAAACCATATCACAAATTCATGGCATTCAAAAACTTTGGAGACCTTCAACATAGGTAAGGGTTGTAATGTTACAACTTTCTGACGAAGTCAAACTACGAAAAAATTCTAAGTATGAATAAAAATAAATACTAAAATTAAAAAAATATATATTTTGTTTGTTATTGTCAGTCAGACAATATATCTATACAAAATAGATGACAAGGTTTTCGAAAATTTGGAAATATTAATGAAAAAAAATTGTCTACGAAATTCGCCGGGTTAACTATTGTAATATAATATAGGATTATATTTAAGACGGAAATAATAGGTACACTTATTTCGAACCATTATTTTCAGGCCTCTATTGGTCGATCTCACTATTGAAGAAGGAACAAGACTGAAAGTAATTTATGGATCAGCTGATGGTTTCCACGCCGTTGATCTGGATACTGCCACTGTATATGACATTTATATTCCAAAGCATGTGAGTTTTCGTAGTATCGTTTTTAAATAATGTAAAATGATTGTTGCATTTGCTTTAGACTACTACAGACTTTTTTAAGCAAGTATGTCATCCTGTACAATATTAGTCTAAAATGTACTTGTTTCAGATACAGGGGGCCATAGTTCCGCATTGTATTGTTCCTCTGCCGAACTCGAATGGTGTGCAATTATTACTGTGCTACGATAACGAAGGCGTTTACGTCAATACTTATGGGCGAGTGAGCAAAAATATTGTACTTCAGGTTAGTACTTATTTATATGCAAAATATATACCTTAATATTTACAGATATAATAAATACCTACTGGTATAATAAAATATAAGATAAAAGATTACATAATACTGTTTTTATTTTTATTACAGTGGGGTGAAATGCCAACCTCTGTAGCTTATATTGGAACAGGCCAAATCATGGGATGGGGCAATAAAGCAATTGAAATTCGTTCTGTTGAATCAGGGCATCTGGACGGAGTGTTTATGCACAAGAAAGCACAACGACTCAAATTTTTATGTGAGCGCAATGACAAAGTATTCTTTTCGTCCGCCAAAGGCGGCTCTTCATGTCAGATATATTTTATGACACTTAACAAACCCGGTATGGCCAACTGGTAGGCTGGATGTACCTATACCTGTCCCGTGAACAAGTGGTCTGGAGCACATGCCCATGGAGTAGATTAGTCAACGTAAGAATAAACTGAAGCACTATTGTCGGCCTGCTTAATAAAATGTCAGTGACCTTCTGTTAGCTCTGTAATATCCAAGTGCTCAAAAGACAATCCCTATAACACTATCATGATCGAGTATAAGGCCATTATCTTTTATTAAATGTGGCATTTTGTACTGAATATTGTAATTTCAATACAAGCTACTAAAATATTTAATATTAAGCAATAACCTATAGGATAAATGTTTTGATATTGACAATTATTCATAGTAAGCTATTAATGCTTAGGTTTTTATTATGTTGCAATGTTTAATTTCTAAAAGAAAACGTAATTCAAATCAAAGTATCAATTCATTATATGCCATATTATATTGTTTGTAATGTTAAGTGAGTTGGGTGATAATACAAATATTAATTGGTTATATAATTTTAACAAAATATTGCCATGTCTGACAGATGACGATAAATATTAATTGATTTTATGAAAATGACAAAATCCAATTTGTTGTAAAATATTGTTTTACTCATGGTAATAAACATGACAATTTAGTCAAATCACTGTGTATCATATTATCACACCAAGATTTTTTTATTGAAATTATCTTATTAAACGAAAATCTACATTTTTGGAACTATTTATTATTTATTTGCTGTGTACTATATAATTTACATGTATAAAGGTAACTGTGCATATTGAAAATTATATATTTGACGACTTTTTATTTGAGAATACCTTAGCCCAATAAAATACCAAAAGATATAACTTGTTGTTTCATAAAAATATGTTCCCTCTACTAGAGTTCCACTTCGATGTGGAAAGTATTATTTAAATAACTTGGTTGCCAGTTTGATAGAGGCTCACATATGCATAATTTAGATTCCCTTTAATTTCCAATCATTAACCAATATCAAATGAATTCAGTTATTTATATAAATGACTAGTAACCCGCCCAGGCTTCTCACAGGAGCTATAAACATTCCTCTTGAATCGCTCTTTCTATTAAAAAAAAACGTGTCGAGTTGACTAAAGAAAGAAGTAAAAATATCACTAGTTCAGTTGATTGAAAAAAAGTATGTAAGTACATCACTCATGGAAGTTTGTTCCTGATTCTTAAGATAAAGGCCCGAGAGCTGCAGTAGAAAGCATACTAGTCTAAAGACCCATTATCATCACTCTACATGAGTAAATTTCATAAAACATGTTGAATCATCTGTAATTATTTATACCTTGGTGTCCCCATGCCTAGATATAAATTAGATGTTCTCCTGAAAATCTAAGCAAATATGTATGAATCAACAGACAGTTCTCTCTGTGCACATTTAAATAAAATTTTTAACCCATTTTTGCGCTAATCACAATACATTGTCGTGACTTTGGAATGTTCAGCAGGTCCTGATCGTAACAACATGTTGTTAATTACTTGTTAAAGGGAAAATTTTGGATGACCACTAGACTAGACCACATCAGTGTCTATAGAATAATATAAGCATCACTATTCATAATTTTCTTGTTAACAATTTTACATCTGTATTATTTTATTTTCTAGTAATTCTGTATAACTTTAGTAAGAAAAAAATAAATATTTTCCATAACTGCCAAGGTAACTTAGCATGTAATTTGCATATTTTTTTCTTATGCACAATACTTATGATATTGTGATCTGATTATTATTATGCTTTTCTTTTTGGATACCATTAGGTTCATAGAGCCCTCTTATACCAATTAATGAATAAAATACACATTATTAAAAAATAACTTAATGTAATCAGGATATGTTAATACAGCCAAATTAATTATTATTACTATATGTAAACACCCCACTGCTGGATAAACCAACAAAGTCTTTTTGTGACAGGGGCACTAACATGAGACCAGGTACTGGTGGCTGCATTTCAAGATCCCTTAAAGTATTGACTTTAACTTTTAAATCACTCCGAAGCTTGTTTATGTGGGCATTCAACTTTTTTTGGTCAGCTTCTAAACGAGATTTAGTTGCTTCTTTACTGTGTTTGACGAGCACGGATCCAATTGTTAACCAACAATTTCCCGAAGTTTCGACCAACTCTCGCAATGCCTCTCGACCATGATTCCTTATCATATCTAACGTTATAATCTCACGTTTATCTGATAATATCTCTTCCGCCAACTTTTCAACGCTTTCTAAGTATGTTAAGGACTTTTCTCGGTCATCCATGATTCAAATAGTAAGTACGTATCGAAAAATGTTCTATATTTTTATCACGTAATAATGATGTATTTTTCTATCGAAGTTTATTTAACATCCACACAGAAACCAAAAGTTACAACAAGGTAAATCAATCGATTGAAAGTTATCCTCGAACACAAGAAATATTTATATTTTTTAAACAGGAGTCCCGGAGATATTTGTGTGGTGTCGGTGAGAATCGATGACAGATGTCAATGTCAATCGAGTGTAACTCTATGTGATCATACACCCCACAGTATACATGAATACCGTTGTCTCTTCTGTGCTCCCGACTGCTGTCACATGCTCGTGAGGCAGGAGATGGCCAGGAGCAGGACGAGCCAGTGTTGCCAATTTAGCGATTTTGTCGCTAGAACTAGCGACTTTTGCTTAAGGCTTAGCGACAAAAAAATAGTTTGACGACAAAAATAGTTTAGCGACTTTTCTGGCGACTTTTGGAGTACAAATGAAAACAGTTCTAGAGCCAATAATAGATACATTTTTTTATAAAATCTACACAGAATTATTCAATGCCAAGAGATACTTAATATGGAAAACGACGAACGCGATAGTGCACCAAATTCAAACTTTATTTAATTGAAGGTCCATTTGTATATCATTACGGGGGGGGGGGGGTCCCCGAACTTTTTATGGTTGTTTTAGTTTTAGCGACTTTCTGGCGACTTTTGACTTTGAATTTAGCGACTTGAATTTCTAGGAGTTGGCAACACTGGGACGAGCGGTATCAGGTATGACGAGTATTGTGTTCATACGCTTGCCTTGTATGCTTTCCTCGCCACTTCCCTTGCGTAGTCCCAAACATGTGGCAGCACCTTTAAATACGTAACAAACCACCGGCAACAACGTTGACAAGCATTTTTAATAAAATTTGAGATTTAGCAGAATTTAATGATTTTAGTAATTAGTGCACGTTTTAGTTAAGAGTAAGTGTAGCACACAAGCCACATTGCTGTGTTATATATATAAGCAACTTGAATTCTCAACCATACTATACTCCTCACGCTACCGCAATGTTGCCGCTTCTGGACACACTCTTCTCTATTTACGTAATTCATTGCTACAATTTACACTCGCCTCTATGCAAGAGTGTGGGAGGCTTGACGTGATTAGCAGCTTAATTCTTCTTCATTCTTAACCAGGATCAGATGGCAAAAAGGGATCAGCTGCAGCAGTATCGCTAGCTTCAATGTATTTTTTCCCTTTTTGCCTTTAGATTCTGGTAGACCTATATTTACAAATATAAGTTGATTAATAATTGAAATGCCATAATAGCTAGGGAGCCCACTATGCTAAATGGGGATTTACTCGAGCATCATATATAGAAACCTATTGGGTTGCCAAGCTTTCATGATAAAGCCAGCCATAAAGTCCACGTTTTTTTTTATAACTTTGTGGTCCTCTTCCTTTTTTGCGTCACCATCAAATTGTCAGATTAGTGGAATATACTCGTTTGGCGTGTAATTATCGCACTCTATCTTAATCTGGCGCGCTCGAGTAAATAAAGCTTAGAGCATATTATTATACATATTGTATATATATATATGCTCTAGGAAATAAAGTAACAGGAGGTATTGAACTGGCTACAAGGTGGGATACCTTGTAGCCAGTTCAGTAACTCAGAAATCATAACATATAATTTATACTTTTATACTGTAAATGAGGCAATGAGCTCTCAATGGACTCAAATTAAACTACTAACGCTACTACCTACTTAAATAAAACTCAAAGTAATCAATTAAAAAAAAAAAGTGTAACACTGACTGAATAAGTTGTAATTTTTAGGAATGTTGCCATGTCTTAGAATGTAGGTAACGCTTAACAGCGACGCTTGGTGGTGACGTGTTCCGAACGGAAATTCGAACGAATGATGAACTGAATGTATGTCAAAAAAAATGGCGTGTAGCGTCGCGTCTACCGGTTTGGTTCATTGATATTTGGTATCGAGCGGCCTGAGTCTGCCGGCAACCATAATTTTGTAATTGCTACGACGCTTATTTTAGTTCTGATCTCCTTTATAGTAGTAAAATTGACCTTAAACAAATATTGTTTTGACTTGGAATTCATTAAGTACCAATAAAAATGGACGGGCCACCCGGGCGTGGATTTCGTGGTGGACGTGGAGGTCCTCCGGGCCCAAATCCTAGAGGACGAGGTGGTTACGACATGCGTGGTCGGTAAGTTAAGATTAGGATTATTTTTTAAAGTAACGTAAAGTGATAAAATTATGAATAGAAATTTGATAAGTCACATTTATAGGTTATTATTAGAAAACTGCCTTTGACCTTATATATTTAACTTTAGTAGGTAGGTATATTGTTATTTATGATACGATTGTGTTGCAGCGGCGGTGGCATGAGAGGACGCGGGGGCCCCATGGGTGGACCGCCACGAGGAGGACCTTCGCCACGTGGTCCGCGAGGCTTTAGAGGTGGACCTATGCGTGGAGGCGGCGGTGACCGAGGAGGGCGTAGTTTCTCGTCAGGACCCCAAGGTCCTGGTCCTCATCCTGTACCTACCATTGAGACTAGAGGAGCTCCACCACAAAGTAAGTATATTTTACTCAGAGGAAATTTCAAACCTCATTTCTCACTCCCATTCATGTATTATCTAAAATGGTAAGTAATTTAGTTTTTGTAAAAAACACTTTGATAGGCAGCTATTATGAATACTATTTATCAAGAGGTATTAAAAATTACTTAGGGATTTAATAAATATAGATTTCACATTTTTTTCTTTTTCACTAGGAGGAGGATATAACAGAGGAGGCCCTGGTGGCATGAGAGGGAGAGGTGGTCGTGGACGAGGAGACTTTGGGCAAAGAAATGACCGTGGTGGTGGTCGTGGTGGCATGGGTATGAGAGGTATTATTGATATTGAACTTTGGTATTTCTCCTTATATTGCAGTGACATTTAATGCTTTTATTACATCATTTAGGTGGTAGAGGCGGCAGAAGTCATGGCCCATCAGGGCCTGGTGGCCCACCAGGGCCACATGCTGGTCCACATGGACCAGGCCCAGTTCCTGGAGGTCCAATGCAACAACGCTCTGCTTCAGTGCCCCATCAGACATCAGGGCCACAGGCTCAAGGACCTCCATTCAAAAGAGGGTCAGGTCCTCCTCATGGAGGCCCCGGAGGTCCACCTAAACGAGGAAGGTGTGTTTCTTTCTCCTTTCTTCCTTTCATATGGGAATGGGTAATAGTAACATCAAATATACTACATCCATCAGAATTCAATTGGTGTCAATTACTAAGTATTGTACAAATTCATAGCAGATATGTTTAGAAATATAGAAAAACAAATTTCATGTCATGAAGTTTAATGATTAGGAATTCAGAATGTTATGGTGCAATGTTTTAATCTAGGTTTGATGGACCACGAGGGGGAGGACGGTCTGCACCTCAAGGAGGATATCAGCAGGCAACTCAATCTCATAATGCACCACCACAATCCAATGGCTATGGACCACCCTCGTAAGATATTTCTCATTGTATAAGAATTTTTTCTTTTGAATTATGCTCATGATTCAAATTTTATAATTAATGATGATCCAGAATTCTTGATAGGAATGTGCCGTCTGATACACACATGACGCTACTTTAAATTACTGATACAACCTTTTAAGCTACCTTATTAATACATATTGAATATCAATTATTTTACTATTTTTTTATTTTGTTAAGGCACACTGGATATCAACCTTATGAACAACCAGCTCCAGATCCTTATGCTCAGTCATCATACAACCCCCCCAGGTAAGAAAAAGTAGTAACTTTAAGAATTTATTTAATTATAAATAATGTAATATAATGATGAACACTTATCTAATAGATAGGAATTGCCGTCTGACACATAAATGCAGACAAATTAGATTCTGAACTAATTAATAGTAAATACAGATTGCTTTTAATTAAGAGTAAAATGAATTACATTTAACATTTCGTTTACAGTTCCTACCAAAGTAATTACTCATCTCCGGCCCCAGTTCAGTCTAATTCAGGCTACAACTCTGGTGGTTATGGGACTGGCTATGGTTATTCTACTGGCCAAGGTGGTTATGAAGATGGTTATGGGTGAGTAACTTAATGTAGTTGTTTTTACTTTACATAAAAAATATTTTATAACTGTATAATGTTATGTTTCAGTTGTATATTTTCTCTTTTAACAAAGTAAGAATTCACCCTAAGGGCATCATAAATTATGGCAGGAAAGGCGATTGTTAGATTGTTTATTTGTTATAGTGGCAGTGCTGCGGGAGCAGGAGACGCTGGTTACGGCGCAGCTGAGCCCGCATATGGAGGTCCTGTGTCTTCATATGACTCCTATACACAACCTTCTTACAACTCGTACCAGCAATCTCAGCCGCAATATGAAAACAACTATGGTAAGTACATTGCAAACAATCTTAATTGTCATAGCCCTAACTAATAGCAACTCGTACATGGGAACTTTCAGGATGAATGGAATTATATTTCTTATTTCAATGTAATTAAAGGACAATTATACATTGCATAATTGGGAATTGTTGTCATATATGTAGGTACCTTTTTTAATCTACAAATCTAGTTAATGTACCCTAAGTGCCGTTATGCAATATATGTCCATTATATATTTATCTATCATAATATTATGTCCATTTATACATCTTACTAATACAATAAAGATAAAGGGTTTGTTTGTTTGGATTGAATATGCTTAAAAACTACTGGACCGATTTTAATAATTATTTCACTGTTCAGAAGCTACACTATTCCCGAAGGCGATATATTATTGGCTGTATTATATTTTGTAAATTTCCTGTTAATTTCCATGTTAGTAGTGAGTCCTCATGGCCTTCACCGATACGAATTAAAAGTCATGGTTGATAAGAATATGGTATTATTTAGTAGGTTTATGATTTACCTACTTATTTTGGTATGATGGTATGGCTCGAGACTTGCAATGAGATATGCAAGGCTGAATCAGAAGTACTAATCAACTTACAATTTATTTTTATTTCAAAAATAAATATATGTTCATGATAAATACGCAAGTGTCTTCGATAAAAGGTGATTGGATAAAACATAAATAATTGCTAGAAGCTAGTAATTATTAGTAATAGTGAAGCATTCGTGTTGTAAGTATTTGTTATGTAGCTTGTATTACTTTATATAACTGTGGTATATAATTTGAATCCCAGGAATTTCATTCTATACAACAACATTACATGTATTATCTCGTAGTATAATATTAAAGTCTAAAGACGTTATTGTCTTTTGGTATAAAAAAACTTACCGCCTGTATATAAAAGGTTTTGACTAATAAATGATTCGATTTATTCCTTGAAAGGGGTTATTCTAAATAATCCTGGAATATTAGTCAAATAACGAGAGTTTTTTTTTATTAGATAGTGATTCAATAGGAAGGCTTATAGCACCCGTGTGAAGCCGGGGCGGGTCGCTAGTCGGCTATAAATTTGTATAAACCTTTATTATGGTACTATTATGGTAGGGTGTCCGCGTCTTCAGATTTTTCAAGGATGAAAAAACTATTTTTAACAAACATTTCGCTTCCTATTGGTTTTATGATTTTTGTATGTACATATTAAAATATTATAAAGGTGAAACCCTAATTTTCCTGGACTAAAAACTACTTCATAATATTTATAGCCCAGTTATCTATAGTATCAAGGGTCTGACATTTTCATTTTTGACAGGAAACAATATTAATATGAAAGTAAAATTTGGTTCTGGTCACAAAATAAGCATTTCTGTAATATGTGGTGAATAAGCTACAATCTGCTTAGCACAACTATTAAATTTAAGTAATTGAAATAGTACGAAAATTACGATACGTATAAAATATTTGTAGCATCGGTACACAGATTCTGATGTACAAAAAATTTAAATACGTTAAAAACTCATCATAGCGAATAATTACTTTATTCATGAGTACAAACTTATCCTACTGAGGGAATAAGTATTAAGTATAGTTACTGATATAAGAGTCGTTAAGTGCCTTAATAATACGATTATTTTTATTTATTATATAATTCGATGACAGATTAAAAATGTTATTATTTGTACATATTCAGCGGTCATAATTATCAAATAGAATAGGTATGTACGGATTTATTATGACTATGGGGCGGACTTGAATGGAAATATGGGAACTAGTTCTGTAATTATCTCACGGCGTGCGAGGACAGTAGAAAAGCATAATAATATTATGCTATAAAATTTCGTCTCGTTTATTTAAATATTAAAATTTCCTTATGTTTAAGACGTTTTATTCGAAGTACTCTTTAAGATCGATTATACGTAGTATCGGTATTATGACACTACTTAGGTATAACATATTTTTTGGGGAACAGTTGTTTGTACAAAGCAAGCCACCAACTAAGTTTCAAACTTTAAAGGGATATACATAATAATATGTCAAATAACATTGTAAGTAAATGCTCAAAATAAAAGAAGTGAAAAAGAAGTCGTACCTCAGAGACGATTTAAGATCGTTCCTAGGCCGCACAGATGCTTGTCAGTGCCGCCAAAGACAAACGTTGACATATTTTAATACATAGTCGGTTGTTTACATACTCGAAGAATAAATCACACTTAAAAGAACTAGAACTGGAGCAACATTTATATATTGTAATATAATTGAAATACTTGTTTACAGGATAATAATAATATTGGAAGTCTAAAGCATCTATTTAATTGTTTGCATTACAGGAAGTTGGTGAACTCTTTCCATATAAACGGAAATTATAATTGGGTAAAAGCTGTTTACTCGAAATAATAGCTGGATCAATATAGAGAAAATATGGACAGACATTAATATACTAAAATTAATTATACGTATCTGTTAGGTAATATAAAATGAAATGTTAAGAGTAGCATAATTCTAGTACATGTTACTTATGACACTAAGTTTTAATTTATTATTTTAAAGAAGCACGCTATATTTGCAAAGGATTAGCAGGTCACTCAAACGTGGCTTTCTCTTTTAAAATTTCACGTCGTACGTCATCGGTCCAGTATCTATTAAAAATGAGGAAGCGAATTTATTATATTATGCATAACAGATTAAGGTTTTTGTAATGAAATGAGTGCAAAACTCGAGATTATTCAGCTATTTTATTTATAGTCTAAATCGTAGCATTTTAAAGTGTAAATACGAACTTTTTTAAATAAAAGCTTGCATCTAAGAGATTTTAAATTTGATAGTTTCGAAAGTCATTAATTTTTGGGTTAGCTATAAAAAGCAGAGAAGCGTTAAAGTAATATCGCATAGATGCAAAGGGCGGCCAATGCCGTAGGCATATAGATATACCAGACATGAGAGATTAAATCAAAGAAAAATGCATTTTACTGACTTATAAATTGTTTTTTATATTATTTTTTATTTGACCACCATAAACCTAATATTAACAAATTTTATTGAAAATGAAATTTCCAACATTTTAACCCTATTTATGAGACCATTTTATTATTACAATTAAACTATAAGAACGATACTGTTGTGATGAATTAAATATCATATCATAAAGCTTGCACAGGCTTGTATTGCAATAATTATTATTAAAAGTGAATGATAGGAAGATAAAGTAATGAAGTGTTTCTGCGTGACACTTGAGTAGTGGACCGTTGACGTACGAACGATAATCAAACACAATGAGATGAAATTGTATGAAAGTGTTTTAAAAATGTTTTAACTTCAGTGTGGTGTTTTTATTACTTGTGATCGTGACTTAGGTATCATGTTTTAGTATTTAAGAAACTTGAGTCGTAATAAATTTATTAAAGACACTTGTGTATACTTTATTTACTTAGAAATAATGATATAGTGAAATGGAACAAATATATACATACGTATATAGATATAGGTATACGATAATTTGACATTCCTAACATACAAAATGTTGACCAGTTCCAATGATGAGATGTTAACAGTTTGCGGTTGAACAAACATTGTCAACGTGTTAGTCAATAAATATGATAGGTTGTTTATTTGGAAGTTTCGAAGTTGATAATGTTAAGACTGGAAAAAAACCTAATATGGTTATATTATCTAGATCTGAAAATGAAAAGTTATGTTCCATGCTGTAAATTAAGAACATGCAATTATTTTTTATTGAAATAGCGGGTCTTGCGATACATACAAGATATACTATAGAATACATTTTTAATAAGCTAATTTTTCAGCTCACTTTTCTAATTAAAAGTGGTAAATATGGAATTATTATTAAATCTGAAATTGCAACCTATTTAGACTTTAGGATAATGGTAGTAGGTAAAATTATTTATCAGGGTCAGTTCATTTCCCAAACTGTGAAACAGATGCACTGCTAATAATGATGCTCGAAACAATAATTTAATAAACGTAGGTATAATTTATTAATTATTATAGCTGCAAGGATCCTCACTGGCGGTGTACTTACAAGACATTGAAACTACTACTGTAGAATAAGCACCTATTATTTTTTATTACAGTAAAAAAATGATAATATTCAAGTTTAATGAAGAAATAAACTTGCATATTATAATGAATTTATTTAATACACGATAAAAATATTAAAGCTTAATTGTGGGAAACATTTATGTACTTAAATTAAGTTATTTGGCATAAAAAGATGAATTTAATAGATATATACGTAATTATGCATATTGGTAGGACGATGCATGGACAGGTCAAGCAAATAGTATCAGCCCTACCTTGGCACATATGTAATTATTATACCTCATGTCATAACTGTCGTGTTTTTTAAAGTAAGTATCAAAATTTCACTCCTACGAAATACATTTTATAAGGTACAATGAACAAATCCAGTTAGAGCGTCTTCCTTAGGCGTTATACAAATCGTTACATGACAACGTAGAGGTCCTATTTAATTTGTGGGAAATGGTATAACCTAATGTAACAATTAATTTTGCAAGCTGGCTATAATATTTTTTTGCAGCGAACTTAATTAGAGCTTAATGTATTCATGGTAAAGTGTAGGTAGTGGGTGTCATTTCTCACGTGTATTTATTTAACAGTCATCAGACCACGCTTTTATGTTAATGATAGTGGAATAAGGATGAGATTCAGCTCGTACCCATATTATCATGACAAGTAACATGCAACAGTATTTACAGATAACGCTTCTATAAATTAGTAGTTGAATTATGGAAGCTCAGGTAAAAGGGTATAAATATTCATTCATAAGTATACTGTAAGTATTAAGTAGGTAATTGAAACTAAATTATGACCTATACCATAGTTGCACTATAGACTTGTTACATAATAAGGCATAAGTTTGTACTTCATTCACGTCGACGGCTATCATGTGCTTACAATTATATATTTAACTAGAAACGATTGCTAGAATGTCGAATGAAATTACTTATATTTTATGAAGTTGGTACTTTAGGTCCTTAATGACCAGTTCTTCAACAAGGTAACATGAGGTTCCACAAGAAACATGCATACGTATTTATTAAATGCTGTCCGCCTACTTTGAAGATTTATGCATAACTACATTTATGAAAACAGGTAACCATTTTGTGATTTTGTTACGCTATGTTTTAAGTACTATTTAAATAAATTTAAACTTCCTTGTCACCTAGTTAAGCTTTAATTCTGATATATTCTTTAGAAGTATGAACCAAGATGCAATTTTCAACCAGATCATACACTAAATACAATATATCTAGTCAGTTTCCAGGTTCGATTCCTGGTTCATGTAACACTTATTCTCTACGCTGATAAAATGTACAGCGCTAAGTACTGGTGGCCATACTAAAATTCAGTAGGAGAGTGAACTCTTTGATAAATGAGCTGTTGGTTTACTTTATTAACACAAAATTTCGTAGAAGTCCAATAAAAGCTCAATGTGAATTCACTCTAAAATGGGACGATGTGCAAGCCAGCATTTGTGCGGAATTTAACCGATTATATCTGCTCTAATACTTTGAAATGATTAGGTAGTTGTATTAGTAGGTAAATGTATAATTTCATAATCTATATAGGTATTCATTGCTTACTTATAGCAATAAGTTGTTGCTGATATAAAGTGCTACATACTATGGTATTTTTCTAAAACTAAATATAATAAGTGCCCGCCATCATACATATTGTAAATCTTTATTAATCTAATCTCATCTAGGTATATAGGCAAATAGCATTAATTTTGAAGCAGCGGCGAAAGAAATGTAAAAGTAGGTAGGTGCGTAATATATATCAATTTTAAGGAGAAAGTATATTAATTAAGTGTATTATATATTAATAATTATGAATATTCCATCAGAACTGAATAGGTACTAAGTTATAAGCCTACGATATTCTATTAAAGGTTGTTATAACAAAAAAATAACTGAGACCACGCCAACGTGAAATAAATATTTTTAAGAAGGTACTTATATTATAATACGTTGTCGCATTAGTTATGTGACTAGAGTTAGTCATTTTTTTTTATTTAACTCACAATAGGTACTTGTTAGAAAGATACTTACTATTTGTAAAACTCATTTGCCTAGCCTATATAGTGCTTTGAGTCTATGAGTTATAAAGTACTTAACCTTTTTGTTATTTCTTTCAGATTATGGATGACGCAAATAATTATGAACAATGTGTATTGACATACCTACAGTGAATAGTCATACAATTCGTACTATGGAGTGTATTATAGCAAAAGTTGGAAGATGTCCTACAACGAGGTAATAGTGCTACCTATTTATAAAGTACCTATTCTACAATCATATGATTTACAATTTCAAAAACCATACGCTTAATTGAGAAGTTTAGTTACAATACTACTACTAGCAATGGATGGTCTGTTATCTGGGTGGATTTTAAGAGTGTTTCAACATTTAATTTTAACCGCCGTCTTCATCAGCTCTAATTATTGAGAAAATGAGCTACACCATGTATTAAATTTTGATCCAGCAATGTTTTTACTGTGCTCGTAAGTACATGTCACAATTAATCTAGTTCATATCTTTTGTAGCTAATTCTTTCAATATTCAGGGACAAGGACTGAAGGCGGCAGACACGACCGTGAAATTCACCTGCCTACGCGAGTTAAATTGGTTACAGTTGTTATGTGGAATATTCGCGAATAGGTCAGAAGCTATACCTAATACAACTTGCAATGTAAGTTTTCTTTTGGTTCAATTACCTATTCATGAAAATTAGATTTTAGAACTTGTGTCTAACGTCCGATTAAACATTCGGACGTCCTTTCTTTTTTTTATCAATATTTCCTCATTATAATGTAACAACTATAAACGGATTAAACTCGCTCGTAGGTATTTCATTTTATTAATTTCAGCGTTAGAATATCGTCAGCCCAGTCGTGCTACAATTATGGAAACTCTTAAAGTTTCCGAAACGTCAGGCAATAAAATACTCGAGATAAATCCGTTTATAGTTGTTTCATTCCAATGTGTAATAACCGCGAAGGCAACAGAAATTAACCTTAATAATATTTAGGTAACAGTAAATTATTGAGTGTGGCAAGCAGGCCTATTGAATGGATCCAAAGAAGATATTTATGTATAAAACTATAGGTATTATTACAGATAAACCTGTATTTTCTTTTTGTTTACAGGTATTCATAAGGCGGATTCACGTGCAAGGGAAAAGTTTATTTGAATAAAAAATATACTTTTTTTAATTTGTTACATTATCATTATTTCTATCATTTATACACTACCTCTCAACTGCACTGCATGAAATGCGCTCATATTTGTTTTTAAAATAAATACCTACCTACTATGTTCTGGCTTCAACTGATTTAAACTATTAGAAAATAGAGCCATGCTTGTAAACTATCAGAAACAGTAAATTAAGGTAGCTATTACAAACGGTTGCGCGACATGTCGGCAACGTGAAAAAACTGGCTTGTTATATTTTGTGAGGTTTTATTTGGCGCCATTTGATTTAATTATTTCTTAACATTTATGATAATATTTATTAAATATATGAAAATAATAAGTTACGTGTATCGAAATATCATCTTTATATCGATATGTATCTTATTTGGGAATTTTCTAAATTCATCATTTCGTGCTCTCTTCAAAGTCAGTTATTTAGGCTAAAATTAAATACAGTGAAACTTGTTTAAGAGGGACCTGGATAAGTGAAAAACCTCCATATATGGAACTCATGCTGAGGTCCCGGCACTACGGCTATGAATTACCTCTGTTAGTAAGACAAAAGCAACCTCTTTATCTGGGATTAGTTATTTCTATCTTCTTGTCATAATTACCTCTATAATTGAGAAGACGCGTGTATTTATCTCTGTAACTGGGATAAAGTCAGTAGGTACACATAGGCTACCTCGGACCTCAGATGTCTCCTCTCCCTTTTACCTACTCGAACTTCTCTAAATCGGCCCTTATATAACTTAATTTTAATGCGGTTTCTCTATTAATCGGGTATTTAGTTAAAAAATACCTAACCGAGGACAAAGTCTTATTATTACGAAAAAAAACTAAAATTAACGTCAGTGCCCGAATCAGTAAAATAATCTGCCTCCAACTTTTAATAATTTTATAAACGTCAACAACGAATTATTAGTTTC
Source organism: Polylopha cassiicola (assembly GCA_038024825.1). Classification (NCBI taxonomy): domain Eukaryota; kingdom Metazoa; phylum Arthropoda; class Insecta; order Lepidoptera; family Tortricidae; genus Polylopha; species Polylopha cassiicola. Next base: position 6,670,240 of record CP149045.1, read on the forward strand.
AGGAGAACTGTCTTTAAACCACATTTTTGATATTTTTAATGGAAAATAATGAATTGTTTACAAAATAAATCCGTTGCTCTATTGAATACACCTCTATAACAGAGATTACCTCTTTTCTTACCTCTGTTAATTAATGAGACAGGTATTTTTTATATCTAGATATCTGAGACACTGCGTAAGTGGAATACCTCTTTACGTGAGACTAATTTACAGGTCCCTTGGAAGTCCCAGTTAACCAGGTTTCACTGTATATTATATCGTGATTGAAGGACGGGCAATGTAAAAATCTTCGTGATCATTAAAACTACTGAGCTATCAATTTGAATACTTAGTAATATTTTTCAAATAATTTAAGAGCTTCTTAATTTTTTATCAGAATAGGGTAATATAAGAAGACGAGAGTTGATTATAATTTGACCAATCTAACTAGGTAAATAGCCTCTGTAGGTACATATTTTCGCAAAAGTTAATTATAGTGTGGCCGTGTTCAAAAGACAGGATAAGAACTATGGAAAATGGCCTAAATATGTCATGGTATGGAGTAATGCACAGTTTACAAATGAAAAAATAAAACAAAAAATTTTTTACTTATACATTTATTTAAAATTACGCAGTGGCGTCGGGTAACGTAGTAATGATGTCAGAATCGCCAGGATCTGTGATAGCAAGCGTGCATACTCGGTAGTACTTTCCGCAAGCTGTGCCCAACTCAATATTGTTGCCACTGTAATGATGGACTCCAGTTTTGGCCAAGAGAGCATAGTACTCAATCTCGGATTTCCTGTAAAGATATTATTCCTGTTAAATCCAAAGTTGCAATGTAAAAAATCCAGTACTAAGAATATTAAAAGAAACTTTTAGAGAAGTATAATATTTCATTTCGGCTTAAATTAATGTTACAGAAGAGAACTACATCTTTTTATTAACATAGGTAAAGCAGTCATGTTTTGCTGTCTGTAATACAAAGAAAAAACTCAAACTAATTGAAAATTTACAGAATTAAACACAATATTTACTATTCAACAGAAAAAAACATCTGACTAAAACTGGTGTAGGATATAATATAATACAAATATGTGTCTTTCAGGCACATGTACAAAGGATTTTAAGGTGTGCAAGAATCTTTTCCTTGTTGGTACTGTTCAAAGAAAACATTTATTCTTACCTGTAAATTAAACCTACATTTCAAAGACTACTCCATAGGTTTCCCTTACCAATCATGAATTAGTAATACTATTTCCAAAGTATATGCAGAGTTCAAATGAAAATGTATTACTCAATTCATTTCAAGAGAATCCATACTTCTTTGCCTTAGAAAGACTCCATATGGTTGTCGCAGTTCAAACAATATAACAAGACAAATGCTAGCCATACTCACATTATACTTTATTTCATAAAGTATAAAGTGTGCCAAGCGTCACATTAAATAGTAAGAACTTGTGACAACATGCTCCCTTTTTAAATAATGGGAAACTCTACTTCTCAGTAGTCTCACCTTAGAGGAGGAGCATTCTTAGCTATGATGACCAGCTTAGCCTTGCCCTGGCGAAGAGTCTTCAAAGTCTGCTTGTAGCCAAGGCAGTATTTGCCAGATTTCATTACAAGCGCCAAGCGCGAGTTGATAGACTCGATGGTCTTTTTCTGAAATAGAAAGAATACATAAATTATAATTTGCTTAAATTTTAGATTTAAGCACCTAACCTCAAAAAGTACGCCATACAACTTAAGATGTCTGAAACGATCTCAGCTTCGCAAATTAAAGAATTAGCGAGCCTATCATGTATCATAGTTAATTTTGGACTATGCATACAGTTATTCTAGATATAAGCATGCCTAGAAAACCATGTCGAGTCCAAACCCTAAACCGACACGTGTTTGATACTAACCTGTTTTTTTGCGGCAACCATGGTGCTGTTTATTACAACGAGCGCTGAAACAATATAGAAGTAAATTAAATAACTATAGCACACTTCACAAATAAAAAATAATTGTCTATTTTACTCTAAAAGCAACGTACGACTAGACGCGTGTTCAGTCAGCCAAAGAAAGAATGAAATTCAATGAAAGAACAGGAAAGACCGTTCCAGTGAATGAATGATTGTACGAATACTGCTTTTGCTTTAATATTCAATACTTGTATTGTTCGTTCAACTTATCATTCAAATACAAAGATAATTGCCATGTGAAATATTTCAATAACTTGGATAAAGTAGAATTTAATAGTGTTTTTGTAATTGAAATCGATCTAAAAATATATTAGAATAACTTTATCTGTACAAATAAACATAAACAAGCGTATGGCGTGTTACGTTAACAACTATTGCAAATTTTAAAATGACATAGCCAAGAGTAGCTTACCGAAATAGTTTAATATAATGTATTAATTAGAGAATATTTAAAAAAGAAATTTTAAAATGTATTCGCTGGGTGCGCGATGACAACGCCATCTGACAGTTACAATAACAGCGGACTTTGAAATGTCAAATGGCTGCCTGTCATCAAAAAGAGTAAGTAAACAAACAAATAATTTAATGAAATGTCGCAATTTACGTATGTTTTTTTTCGATTATGTTAATTTATAGTGATCTACAGTGTCAATAATAACGTTGACTTTTGCTGTTTCCCGTCTAAAATGGCCAAATTAATAATTTTCAGATAAATCACACGGACCTTTTCATGGCTGTCTTCACGAGAAGTAGGTTACAAAATATACAAATTCAACCGAATAACGCATTTCATGCTTAATGCAGGCGATCATTTATGACTCGTGGGTCGTAATAATGCAGACTTTTTTGTATTTTCAGTTACACATGGCGCAATCAATAATTAAAACCGGATTTTGCGCGATCCAACACAACATCAGTTTCCAACCCCAAACTTTGATGAAAGGCAAACAATTAGTTTTAGCTGGACATGTTCAGGACGTGAATGAAATTAAACTATTAACTATTTAGTTATTTAATGATTGCTGATCTCAAACATATATTTTGTTCTGAATATTTAATTAGTAATAATAAATCTTTTTATTTACTTAATTGTTGCTGTGATCTCAAATATATCTATTGTTGAAATTAGTAATAATAAATCACTTTATTTACTTAATTATTGTTCTCATCTCAAATAAAAGATAACTGTGGAATTGTTTTATTTAAATTTACTATAATATATAATTATTTTAAACCATTTACAGATTCATTAGAAAATATTGAGGGCTGTAAATTTACTAAAGCACAGCAAATATGTACAATATCTTGACAGCGATTATCCATTTTTTTCGTTGTTCTCGTTTCCAACTTGCTTGTGGAAATGTATAGAATTTTTCTTTACTATTTTTTCCATTGTTCTTGCAATTCACGACGCTGCAGGTTTCGTGTCGCATATTTATTTATTTTCTAATGGCTCAATTTCGTAGATTTTCCTACTAAAAAGTGACAGTTGGTCCGCCGAAAGTTTCTTTTATTGGCCACTGCGGGCGCCGCGATCGATTCGTGGTTCTCCCACCACCTACTTTGCACCTAGCGAATATCCGCACAGACTGTTAAATGCTAGCTGTTGCTGCTTGCAACTAATTTGTCACGAAACTTGTACTTGCTACTGTCAGTTATTCCTAATAAAACGTAAATTCGGTACAGAAGCTATGATAAAAATACAATAAATATTTTCGTTTTTAGCAATAGTTTGTTTTTAAATAGCCAATAAACTATTGCACTAAAATTCAAATTTAGTAAGAATTTAATACTGACCTTAGAGTATATACAACCTATACATAGTTGTATAATATGCTCTAAGATACTGACTAATGTAATTGGGCTAGCACAATGACATGCTTGCGAGTACGCAAGTAACGAGTGGGGTGGCCACACCCATGCTCTGCATACTTTCCTCTTCACTTGCGTCACGTAATTGTGAGTATGTGGCAGGTTAGTAATGTAATCCAGGTATAAGAACAGATTATAATTACACTTGAATGGACAACTGCAATGCTAAATTAAAAAGGTGATATAATTGGCGTTAATTTTCAAGCTAGATGGACGAAACAGACCTGGTGTGAGCGCTTAACAATAATTATCACGTTAATCTCTTTGATGTACCGATATTTCAGCTATCGCCTAACATCAAACGACATTGTGAATGCCGTTGTCAAATTAAGCGTTAAGTCGTGGCTACACCAACGTTTAATGTTCAACAGCGCCTTAATCAACGGCATTTCGTGTTACTGTGGCCCCAGCGTAATACTTGCTTTATCTGTGAATTTTTGGTTGCCCCTCTTTGAATTGTCTGTCTGTCATAATCTACCTAGCACCTGTCGGCTGTCAGTCTAGTGGCAGATAGTGAAGATAAGACTTGTGCTTCGTACGTCACATACGCAACGGCCATATAAATTACGGTTCCCAGTATGTTTCCTTTAGAAAAAAAAAATAAATAAATTAGTATTAGGCCTTATTCTATTATATTGCGAAGAAGGCATAGTATGATATATTTTGATATATTGTTTTATCTTTACCTGATGCATTCAGAGAACTGATAAGAATTATTGTTATATTTTGTACGGGTTATATTGATAATGTAGGGCTTACCTAATAAAATATGTTATCAGAATTAATTTTCATAGAACATTAGCCGGGACAAAATTTTAATATACTATTAATTAACTGTATATATATTTCTAAAATTTGGTTTAGATTTTGTACGTGTTCATAAAAACTTTTAATGTTGCAGTAATGTCCGCAAAAAGTACGAGTGCTAAAAAGTCGGAACCTTCAACATTAGGAAAACTTTATCTTGTAGCATACAATGTTATCCAGACACTAGGGTGAGTTATAAGAAAGTTTATTAATTAATCTTTATATCATTTTTATTCTGTAAGTGTATATGTTATGATAACATTTGTATTAGGCAGTAAAATAACTTCCTGATGATAAATATGAATAGCTATTTTGTTAATTATTTTAATTACTGTGTTATTTTTATGTCTGTTTTTTTTTGTATTTCTTATTGTACTATGAAATTATTAGATTATCTGGTTATAACTCATCAAAATCACTAAATTTCCCTTAATAAAATTAGCTACAAAAAATTACTTAATGTACTTATATGAATATACACATAAACACTGTAAGTTTGTAGTATTTACAAAATATTCATATTTTTGCAATAGGTTAAAATTTTTAAGATTGCCTAATACAATTGGATTCCTGTAAATGTTTAAATGACTTTTGTAACATCTATTTTTTCAGATGGTCTTACATGTTGTTCCAGTCAATTGTATACTTTTTAAACCGGGGCACACTAGACAACTACTGGAATGAAATAAAATGGACTGTTGTTGTATTCCAGAATGCTGCAATTTTGGAGGTTAGTGTAAAACTACTTATTAATTGGATTACAAATAATTTCATCATAGCAAATTTGGTAGGTATTAGTTGTATCTATAACTAAGAATGTACCTATTACCTACTTAATTGGGAACTTATAATCTTGTATTGGTCAAATGGTGTGAATTGTTAAAATTATTATATTTAGTTAAGGATGTTATGATTTTAGTGCTTTATCATTTTCATCAATATACCTACTTAGTTTTAAATACCAACTCTATTATTTTTAACATTCATGAAAAGGTCAGTAGTTTGTTTGATTAAATCTTTAAAATATTGGGTGTATATATCCTGTGTAATTCAACAAATACGAAGTCGGCAATTACTGATGTATCCAAATACCTACCTACACACCGCAATTATACATTTCTTTCGACATCATTGTGACCTGCGATTCTGAAAATTTTGGTGTAATTTAAGCTAGTAGAAAAGCACTTAAAGTAGTAGTCGTATAGTTGTTTTGTAAATATACCTACCTAAGTACCTACTGAGGCTATCTATCTGCTCGCGTGTATTTAATATACCTACGTGGCTTATTGGCGTGGTTACGTCGCTGTCGCCCGCCGACGGAGCAAATAGAGTAATTAATATAAATGTTATTTATAATGCAATCGGGATAATAATACTAATAGTTTACTTACTCATTGCACCATTTTGTTGGTAAGTTCTCGTAAATTTATGAATAAAATAATTAAGTAACCTGTTATTTTTTTAGTGTTTAAAGGATTATTGTGCCCCATATCCTAAAAAATAACATCAATAGAATACCTACCTTCCTAACTTATTTTTCTTAAGTAACTATAGCATTTAAAATTACCTACCTATTAACTTTATAAAATCTGGTTAGATACCCATGTACAGCTAGGTACTAGCTAGGTATTTCCAAAAATCTTTCTACATGGTTTCCTTTAAAATTCTGTTCCAAGGACTGCAAGCTCCGATTAAGTGCTCAAACTATAGGTAAGTAGGTACTTGCTCTAATAAAACATTTACCTAAACTAATAATATTAACAATATATAGGGTGCGTCGGGGTAAGGTTGAACGAGATTTTGATGAGATAAACCATGTTTTTTTTAAAGCCTCATAATTTTAATCGTATGAAGCTGACGTATATGAAGTGATGTTTTTAGTAAAGTTAATGAATGGTTCTTCCTATCTACCTGAAAATGGACCTGATTGGAGGTGTTTTTCATGTATAAAAACGACGGCAAAGTTAATTTTTTTGCAAAAAAATCATGGGGTAAGATGGAATGATGAGGGGGGAAGATCGATATAGTTCTTAAAATCTTTAATATCCATTGTAGGTCCATTCGGATTATATGCACCGAAAGCATATTTTTTTCTCTATTCAAATATATAAATACATTTTAAAAATACCTAGTTTTAACTACCAAAATTAAATTTTGTTAAATATAATATTTCAGTCTTACCCCACTTTGTATTCAGATGATATGCGGTTCTCAACCTTTTCTTTTTATATCCTAATATTTAAATTTTACTACCATGTACACAAAAAATGTAATCATTTCTTTATTTAAATAGACAGGTAGTTAAACTAGCTAAATATATTACAACTTTTATTTAAAATCTTTTTTTTTTACACTTGTTTTCATGAGTTGTGAATATTACACTACTCATGAACGAATCATACAGTTTGACAACCCCTGACTTTTACTATGGGTTTCATAATCGGGGTAAGTTGGAAAAGAAAATATTGCCGTCTTGCCCCTGGGTTTTACAAGCGGTGTAAGATTGAAAAATATAAAAACTCCAAAAATATAAAAGATATGCAAAATCGGATTTTATGTATCAACTAAAAAAAAATTATCAATAACACGTATCAAAAAAACATATTTTTAACTTGCGTGTAGAAGAAACTACGGAACGTGGGGGAAGATTAAAAAACGCATTTATCGCTCAAAAACATACCTTGTCGAAAAATTGCAAAAAAAACATATGCACTCACAACTGACGATTATCGCTGACTGAGATAAGGAGCGCAGTGAAATTACCTACAAAACTCTGTAGTCAGTGTTAAAAAATATGCACGGAATAGGCAGCTATGAGGGGTTTTTCATCTTGCTCTGTTTTTCATGTTACCCCGACGCACCCTATACATATTTCTGCATCCACGCAATTGTATTTAAAGACTACAATAATTATATAACTTTTTTATTGGATAATGACGAAAAAAATGCTCATTAGGTATTTACCTTTATTATTGGTTGATACCTACGTACCTACTTAACTACTTACCCGGTGTTTATTCTCATATTGTTGGAGAGTAGGTAATTTATTCCGTAAAAGTTTTTTTTTATGAGTTATACTATTGCAATAGTATGTATAATATCGTATATTAAACTTCGTGAGCATAACTAATAATTATGATTTTAATAGGTAATTGAGTATCATGCTAAAGTCTAAACAATAGTTTTATAGTAGCAATAACCCTCAAGTTTAACCAAGGTTAGAGAGACAGATCGACTCGTCGAGACCATAAGGGTTCCTTGTTGATCTACTACGGTACCATAAGAAAGGATTTATGTTGGGCGTTAGGCACTTATTTTTACGGAAGTCACAGGACTCGCAGGAAACGAAGAGATATAACGTCATTTTTTTTTACAATTTTATTTAACTCGAAACAAAAAAAATAGGTACTTATATGTAATAGATAAGATTTTGAAGACGAAGAGTTACTCACATAACACATAAGAATATGCTAATAATTCAAGTACTTAACAGTAAAGTGTTTACAGTAGACAATTCCACGAGATCATTAAGTAATCTGCGCTAAGTTGATAAGTACGCGTAACATACTTAAACTGTACTTAATTACTGCTAATGGCGTTGGGACCATTCTTGCGTTTTCATATGTATGTATTATCCGTAATATTATTTTTAAATTGCGTGATAGGTATAAAATGAAAAAAAAAACATGTCTATATTTAGCACCTGCCACCTACCTGTTTAAATTTTTACTACCTAAATAATTAGGTATAAAATATACTTTTAGTAACCTATTCATCGGAGATTATCATAACGCGATAAAAAAGTTCGTAATAAAATTGTAGGGTATTTAAGCGATGCAAATAGACAGCTTTTGTATTAAATGATTAAAAAACCGTTCCGCCTTTCATTCTCTATGGCAATAATCGTAGTTGATTAATGACATTCAACAACAAATTCATAATCAAAATATAAAAAGTATTTTTTATGGAAGCTAACCTCTACGTTCTTACATTTGCTTATGTGGAGGTAACTTTCGTAAAATTTGTTACTTTTAATAAATTGGTTATATATACCTACCTAAAAAGTAGTATTAACTACATTTTATTAACCATATACATTTGTGTTATCGTTTAAGGGAAAAATAATGTGTTTAAACAATACCATTAAAAGCTAATCCTTACGTTAATAACAAAAATGTGTAGATAACAACATGTTACCTTTTAATGTTTGAAGAAATCTAATAGTTACATAAATCATCTCGGTCGGGTAAACATTGCTTGTCCACTTTTTCCCCGCTGCTATTTAAACATGTTTAGCGACACAACCGGTTCCTAGAGTTTTCCGCACAACGCAAGTGCAAAGTGTGGACATTACTTAAGTAGGTAATTGCAAGCCGGAATTCGAGCCACATCTGGCATCTCCATGACGCACTAAGTGGTTTTCAATTTATTTTCCATTGCGTCAGATATATTAAATTTCTCAGGTAGCTTTTACTTATTTTTCTAAAAGCTATAGCTACTTTAAGTACAGTGTGTTCCAAACACAAATTTAATTGTCTTTTAAAGAATAAACTCTTTTAACCATTATGGTTATCTTATAAAACTATGAAATATATATTTGGGCTGATCTTTGAGCGTTTAAGAGGGCGTCATTGTCGTCTACTTACATCTATATTTAAGAATAGAGCCAATAACTAACAAAAATTGAAGTTTTATTATCCCCTGGTATTGGTACAAATACTATTTCAATTCATACTTAGTAATATTATTTGCAACATGCAAATGCTAGCCTACCCGTTTGCTTAGTAATGTACACTTACTCTCATGACCTTACATGTCAGGGATAAACAAATTCAGCATTTATTAATTTTAATTGATTCACGGTAACCAAAATGTATTGTATTTAAATTTCCCCAATAGGAAATGGAGTATGTTGGTATTTAGTAACTACGATTTTGAATATTAATTCAGATAGGGGTACTTAGGCAGTATAATTTACTTTTTATATTTGTTTTGTCTGGATATTTAATTCAATATTTATACTGAAACTTTGTGTAAAGCATGAAGTAGTAAGCTTCGGGGTCCAGCTGTTCCCGCTTTGATGGCTTATAATTTCAATAATGTGATTGCTAGCGTATTTGTAATTTATTTTAGTTATTTTTAGAAAACCAGTTTCATTATATTTACTCCAATAACGTTGCGTACCGGTCTCAGCGTATAATTCAAATGAACAATCGGCAACTTTTGGAAGCAAAACCGGATTTTTTTTGTTGTTTACTTTCTGATTTACACTCGCGAGCAAAAAAATCGGTTCACCGGTTCATGCTACACTTTTCCATTCAATATAATTTTACCTGTTCATATGAAAATGAAAATGTTGGTACCAAATGAAAGTTTGAAATTTAGCCTATTTGGTAACGTAATTTTTTTAAGACGTAGCGGTTTTTATTATTGAATAAAACTTAATATTTTTGTTAAATAAGTATTTTTTAGACAGAAAATAGGTTTTTTAATAAAACCCCCTTCCGTTATGATGTGGAAACATCATGACGGAAGGGGCGTGAGTCGTCTTCTAACTGACAGCGACTCCTCGGACCAGCTGAAGTTGTTCCTGGATAGAAACAGGCGTCCTGTGTCGATCTCGAAGCGCGTTAGAGACGATTTTTATTTATTTGGAAGCAAATAAATAAAGAATATTAGTTTTTTATTATCTCGTTAACATTAACAAAATTAATAAGTAAGACATTTTTTTTGCTCGCTAGTGTAGTGATATATACATACATATTTTTATTGCGGAGGTGAAGGTCACACATTTAATTTATTCCTCTGTGAGTTGACCGCTGCACTATCGGCCGCAACTGTTTCCTCTACATTTTACTTTCACTAGTGAACGTCGTCGGGGATTAATTCATTTTCCAAATGTCTCAGCAAACTTAATAAATAAATAAAAACCATCCCTTGAAATTGTTTGAAAACTCCTTTTTACTAACAGTGATAGTACCTTGAGTTGTAACTTGTTATTTTGCAGGTAGTACACGCGGCTGTAGGGCTGGTACCGTCGGGAGTGTTCGTGACGCTGGCTCAAGTATACTCGCGAGTGTTCCTCGTCTGCGGAGCGCTGCTCGCCACCACCGGCGCTACAACCAGCCCCGGCCTCCCCCTTTGCATACTAGCTTGGTCCATAACAGAAATAATTCGATACGCCTACTATGCCCTCAACCTAGTCAAAGCGGTCCCGCACTTCTTACTCGTAATCAGGTAAAACTAGCTTCCACGTTTAAAAATAAGTAGTTCCAATCATAAACTCCTTAAAAAAAATCGGATGTGATAAATCGATTCTCATTATATAAGTTCCAAATCGGTGACTATTATACCGGTTATGCAAATGCGAACATTTTTATTGTAACACATTGAAACTTGTTTCCTGCTTATGCGATGATTATGTAAATATTGCACCGCAAGCATAAAATATTGTGCATATTTTATGCGAGCTTGTCATTGTCTAAACTAGATCACGTAATAAAGGAAAAAACATATAGTACCTAAAGTGGTTGCGATATATCTACAGAACAGTTTAAAAATTAAATGTCTTGATATTTATATTTGCAATATAAGAGAAATGTTTGTAAAAGTCCTTTATTGATCAAGCGCTTAGCAAATCATAAGGATCCGTGCAGCACGTAAGGCTTTGGTCGCTTGAGAAAAATATCTGACACTCTCGCTTACACGTCGTCATCAACGTCTTACATGCTACCTGGGCTGAGCGTTATTTATTATGAACGTAGAGTATATTGTGGCAAGTGTTTGTAACGAGGTATATTTTGTACAGGTACTCCACTTTCCTGGCGCTGTATCCCCTTGGCGTGTCAGGCGAACTTCTCTGCATGTACCACTCTCTCGAGGAAATTGCCGAGAGACGACTCTGGACCGTCTCCATGCCCAACTCGTATAACTTCATATTCAGTTACTATCATTTCTTAATATTCTACATGTTCCTATATCTCCCTCTGTTCCCCGTTCTTTTCGGACATATGATGAGTCAAAGAAAGAAAATGTTGGGCATTAGCTCTAAGAAGAATATCTAAATGTTTACGACTAAATAGTACCAAGAGCATTTTAAAATTAACTTTTATTTATTACGTTATAACGTTTATAATAAATATCATATAATATTTTTCGTTATTGGTACTAAACGTTTGTGATAGGCTCATAGGTGTAACTTTATATAAACAAAATTAAAGATATGGGTACCAAAAATAATAACAATATAGTAATTAAATTATTAAGACTTTCTTATGATACCAAGTAGGTACTGCTGTATGAATATCTTCTATGTTGTGTGATACTATAAGTTTTATATATTAGATTATTTATCGCTCGGATACCGGCATTAAAATGCTTAGTTCGTTTCTGACAATAGATCTGAGTTGTGTACACTTCGACTCGGATTTGATTGAACTTTCACTTTTGTAAAACGAAGTCTTTAGGATAGCGGAGCACTTTCGCTAGATGTAACTCAAAGGCCAATAACTAACTATCATCGAAAGACGGTTCTGTGTATCTAGTATCCGGATTGCTCATTGCTATACGACTTGGAAAATATAAACAATTTGTTAACGTGCGTTATTAATGCTATTATTATTTTTGTTTTCACTTTACGTACACATTTATTTTTAAAATCTTACATAGTCTAAGTGCGCAGGTATTTACAGATTATAATTATTATATTGCTGTTTAATTTATTCCATGTGATCGACGATAAATGATAATCGACGCTGACGCCTTAATCGATAGTGGAAATAAAATTACAAAACTATTTTCTAGAATTGAGTAATGGAATGTAAATATTCTGGCATTCATTAAATTATTAATAATAGTACTTTAAGCAATCCCCATTTATTGTTTGTCATCATTAGCTTATTAGAAAATAATTATGCTTAACGATCTAGCTGTCACGTCTGACGTCATTAAGCACAGCGAATTATATGCGCACATGAGTGAAGGCATCGCAATTATTAAGAGTCAGAGTAGGTTCAAGTGTACCGCTATTCTTTTCACGGCAAAAAATGCGGTCGAGATGTGGGTTCGTCGATTCGTGACAATGCTATAATTGCAGTAGTGAAGTCGCACGAATCGAGCGATAGTCAGAGAATGAATTATGTATATTTCTTAATACAGGGTTGGGCGAACTATGTACCTATATTATATTTTAATTACAAAATAGATATATTTTAAAAATAATTAAATTATTTTTTTCTTAAACGAAATATTCATTAACTATGAAATATAAATTAGAATAACATTTTATTACGTATTTGAACATATTACAGTAATTAAAATTTTTTCGTTTTTATGATTTGGTTTTCGTAATAGTGCTTAATTCCTATTTATTAACTATAAAATATAAATTAGAATAACATTTTCATTACGTATTTGAACATATTACAGTGACTTTACATATGGTCCTTACTGAAATAGAAATAAAATAGTAGGCACTCGTATTTAATTAAAACACTTACAGCCCAACCCTGTCGTACGCTGAGGTACGCTGTGTCCATTCAATGAGCAAGCGGAACGCTACGTATTTATTAAGAAAGCGTATGAGGTACCTTCGCAGAGGCCGCGTTGAGTGCCCCCTTGTTGGTATGATTGTTATGCTCCATGTGAACATACCAGACGGCATGATGTTGTAGTTTTGTTACTAGGCTGAACAAGCACGAGTAGAAAGTGAGATAAGGTTATCGGCGTACTTTTCTGATATGTATAAAGACCCTTTCACCGAGGTTAATGTCTGGTGGTACTCGAACACCTTAAAATACATTTATCTTAAATAAACATTTTCGCCTGCGCATTATTCTCATGTACCTACTCCAGAGAGAGCTTTAGTATGAAATAAGGATTCTAGTATAGAACATTTCTTTTTCCAAGGTTTATTTTGATTGATTATTTGACAGATTTTATTTCAATGTTTGGACTACTGACAAGTAATTTAAGTATGTATTAATAAGGATATGGCTATTTATAATTACTATTTTTTTAGAATGTAATACATATTTGTATAACCTAATTGAGGTTAAAATGTCTCGACTATCGTCAATATTATTGATGTTAGTCCAATATAGTATAGTAGCGCTGCACGCTGGCTGCGAAACTCGAGGCTGCGGATACGAATCCCAAAGAATATTTATGTAACACGATTATTTGTAGTATGTTTTCTGTGTAAAGCTTTGCTTATTTCGGATCTAGATCTATGTGTAGGTATTTTCCTTTGATATTGTTATTTTAATAACGTAAATTTGTTAACGAATGTGTTTTGTTTTTATGATTTGGTTTTCCTAATACTGCTTAGTTCCTATTTATTAACTAATTTATTTCTAATATTCTAGAACAGTGGTTATTAACCGGTCGTCTGTGGAATAAGTAGATAAGGTACCTACTGATGGTTCTTGGAGCAACTAAAATGACCCGCGAAGTTATCTTAAAATATTAAATTAAAGAGTGATGATAAAATAAAAAACAAATTTAAAAAAAAGGTTAAGAACCACCGTTCTGTAACTATTTATTAATACCATGTTATTAAATATTATACAACTTTCATTAATTACCTACCTAGTTATTTCTTGTCTCCACTTTTTATTCCTTACTAGCTTCTGCCCGCGACTTCGTCCGCGTGGAACTATTTTTTTGAAGTCGGTTAAAAAGTAGCCTATGTCCTTTCTCAGGCTCCAGACATTATTTGTTTCAAATTTCATTTAAATCGGTCCAGTAGTTTTAGTGTGAAAGCGTAACAGACAGACAGACAGAGTTACTTTCGCATTTATAATATTAGTAGGGATTCAAAGTAAGGTACTGGATTTTGAATACTTAGTTTGCAAATTGACTTCCCTTTGTCATATACCTAGTCCTAAGACCTACCTACTTTGTCGATTTTAAGTAAGATGAAAAATACTATTACTCAATTATCAATCTACCGAAGATTGGAATTATTTCAGAAATTTTAAATCGGTTTATAATTTTATATGCCTAAGCGAGACTAACACACCTTACTTATATTTTGAACAAGGACCAAATTACAATAATTGTTAATTTGTTTAATAAGTGCTCATAAAAACTTAAAGTTTAAAGTTAAGGGTATAGAGAACCAAACGACGTTGAAATCATGTAGGTAAGTAGATAGATGGTGTCTTAAAATGGCAAGCAAAACCGCTAATGTCTTGAGTGTTAAAGTGGATTTCACAAGAGACCAAATATGGAGCCATTTATGGTTTTGAAGTACAGTTATTATGCATTAGTAAATTCAGGTGAAATAGCGGCTAAATGCGTGTCGGGTAAACGCACACGAAACAGTTGCATAATTTTAAGTAAAGTAACGTACCTAACACCTGTTTTAGTTTTTATTACCTACTCTATTCAATATTTAGGTACCTACTTTTACTTTTTTAATATTATATAATAAAAATAAAATACTTTTTTAATATTACCTAACTATGTAATTAAATTCACTTAAGTATCAGTTTAATTACAATGCTGTAGCAGTTATACTGGCTTCACAGGGGTTCTGTATTTATGCACTAAGTACCTACAGATTCGAGTGGATGAAATGTACTGTACATTTCACATTTGCACAATTTGCTGTCCATATTCCTTGCTTTAGGTAGCCTGTACATTATGTACAGGCTACCTAAAGCAAGGAATATGGACAGCAAATTGTTTTTTGCGAACAATGTTTAAACATAGTAGATAGCTTTAATTGTCTCTACTTGCCGTGGTGATTTGTCTTGTGTGCTGTAAGTAGCTAATAGTAACTAGTACAGTGAAACCTGGTTAACTGGGTCTTCCAAGGGACCTGTAAATTAGTCTCACTTAAAGAGGTATTCCACTTACACAGTGTCCCAGATATCTAGGTATAAAAAAATACCTGTCTCATTTACAGAGGGTTTCATTAACAGAGGTAAGAAAAGAGGTAATCTGTGTTATAGAGGTGTATTCAATAAAGCAACGTATTTATTTTTTAAACAATTCACTATTTTCCATAAAAAATATCAAAAATGTGGTTTAAAGACAGTTCTCCTGAAACTAATAATTCGTTGTTGACGTTTACAAAATTATTAAAAGTTGGAGGCAGATTATTTTACTGATTCGGGCACTGACGTTAATTTTAGTTTTTTTTCGTACCTAATAATAAAGACTTTGTCCTCGTTTCGGTCTTTTTTAAATAAATACCCGATTAATAGAGAAACCGCATTAAAACTAAGTTATATAATGGCCGATTTAGAGAAGTTCGAGTAGGTAAAAGAGAGAGGAGACATCCGAGGTCCGAGGTAGCCTATGTGTACCTACTGACTTTATCCCAGTTACAGAGATAAATACACGCGACTTCTCAATTATAGAGGTAATTATGACAAGAAAATAGAAATAACTTATCCCAGATAAAGAGGTTGCTTTTGTCTTACTAACAGAGGTAATTCATAGCCAAGGTGCCGGAACCTCAGCATGTGTTCCAGATATGGAGGTTTTTCACTTATCCAGGTCCCTCTTAAACAAGTTTCACTGTAATAGGACGGTCGCCGAGCACAGCAAAAAACGGACGTTGCCCTTTTTGTACTTGTCTCTGTCGCACGCGCGTAGAAATAGTGCCCTCACGCTCGCAAATGATCTTTAGGCATATACCTATAATAGTTTTGTAATTACTTATTTGCATTGTACCTACATTAGGTAGGTACGCACGATAATTATTATTCTATTTTAATTCACGAGGAACGCGACATAATATTATTATAACAGTTATCGGAATTCTTATACTATATCCGACATATCTTGGTAGGTACACCTACGCATAAATTACCACATAGGTACCTGGTACCGTAGGATTTAAATAGTCTTTTAAGATAAACAGTAGAGCGGTATACCTACTGCTATTAAACGTAAACTCATTAATTATTAATTATAACGATCTAAATCACAGCCGACATTGATTTGTAATCCCTAATTTTGCGATAACATGTCTTATATCAATTCCCTATCTTTTGGAAAGATTCATATAAATAAAAAACAGAAGATAATAATTTGAGTCCTATTTGTTCTCGCCTGTAAAATGAACAAGAAATATACGGCTGTGGTGCTGGCGCTGATGGTGGTAGCGGCGCAGGGCAGCGTCGTCCAAAACAAACTAGCCCCGCTATTACTGGAAAAGGGCGAGTAAGTACTAAATTTAATAAATATCGCGTAAAATTAATACTAGGTTAGGTAAGTACTTATTAGGATATTATTTAGTTGAATACGAGCTAATTAGAAACATTGTATTTGACATGAACATTTAATAGTTGATATAAATGAATACTTACAACGAAGGAGCGCTTAGATTGTTCATAAACTCTTCCTTCTACCAGATCGCTACAACACCTGTGAGGTCATTCAAGAAGCGAACGCTATGATATTTCAGCAATTTCACCAAGTGTCTTAAGTTCTATTAGGTACCTACATAGATCTTGTTGTTTGCTTTCCGAATGTCTGTACGTTTTCTGGATATGATTAAAGTGGTATACCCTACCTACTCGTACCTACAATCAGGAGTAACCAACCAGGTGTGAGTCGGTCTGACGCGCAAAGGGTTCCATACCATTAGGTATCTGTAAAAGTATTTGTGGTCTCCCCCTTAAATATTTATTGTACCTACACTGTTTTTAAGTATTATTTATTTACTAAGATTCACTAACAGTTGTTACAATAGTAGGTACATTTATAAACATAGTACCTAGGTATAAGTAACTTTTATGTTAAATGCTCAACTAATTATAAGTTAACACAGCATGCAATGTTTCAACTATAATTGATACGGCGGTAGCTACGGCCCTGGCGCAATGTAGGTATGTGTTAGGTAGATAAAAAAATTACTTAAGTACTTAATTGAACAAAAAATCCTGGTTTGTACGCAGATGTTTCTTAAACCTAGGTGTATATTTACCCATTCCTCTCTGAATCACTGTACTCACCTACATGCCGTTTTGGCAAATCCCTATCTCATTAAAAGTGCAGTGAAGGTATATTTTTTTTATAATCTAGGTACCTAGTGTTCTTTACTCCACGTTCATTTAACGGTTGCAAATAAAAGTTTTATTATATTGCGCTTTTTTAAAGTTTTGGTAATTATTAATTTAAATTACTTAACCTTATTAATTCATAAAACTTTTATTAAGTTACAGTTAAAAACAGTTAGTAACTAATATGAGTAGGTAATTCTTATGTTAATACCTAACAATTGAAAAAGACTAAATAGGTAGTACTGCATTGCACTGTGCATCCTCTGCATTTTATATTCATTACCTAGGTACTTACTCATTTAATTCTTCGTAGGTATAACTTTCCTAAAACACGGAGTAGGTATAGGTGTAAATGTACCCACCATTTTTTTTTTAAATAGAGTTTAAGTTAACAGTAATAGATACTATATGAAAATTGTTAATATAGGTAGGTATGTATTGCATAAAATTATTTCCTTTAATAGCCGAAATTATCGGATCTAATTGCTTATTATGAAAGAATAAACACTAATTAATTATAGTCACTAGGAACTGTTAAGATTTCTTTAAAAATCACTTACTATAACTTACCTATTTGTTATAGATAGTTAGGTTCTTACGTAATAAATAGGTAGGTAAGTAAACATGCACGAAAAGTTATAAGCAAACTATGCAAAATATAAGAAAGTAGGTAGGCACCTAATCTATATAGGTACCTACCTACTTATTGACAAAGACCGACAACGAACGATATTACAAAATTATGTAAGTACATGCTTAAATATGTAACTACCCGAAAAGGCGGTCTGTTGATATCAAATAGAGTGACGGCACCAATTATGGACATGTTAAGCGCACTAAATTAGAATTTCGTTTAAAAATGGGATGTTTTTTTGGCTATACAAAAATGGTGATTTTTTGTTCGGTACTCAAATACATGAGGAACATTTAAACAACACCAAAAATCCTGTATGAATAATACATAATTAATAAAAAATATATAAATTGAAATTTACGATATCACCATTGATGGACATCGAAAATTCAGTGATGGACCCCCAGTAATGGACATGGACCCAGTAATGAACATCCATTAATGGACACTTTTGTATTGCACAGATAAATAAAACAAATGTCAAAAATCTACTTTTATTAACTCTATTTGAACTTTCAGCGTGATCAGTCTTAGATTTCCAAGTTATACTATAAGGCTTTCAATCAACCATCTGGTTTCTAATCATTTATTAAACATTAAATGAAGCTTTGCTTCTTTACCAGCAGCTGCAGCTTAGAATTGGTAACAATAAATCAATCAATTGAGATCTATCAGAAGTTGCAGTGCATATATATGCTATAGAGTAAGCATGGGAAAGCATACCACAGTACTTCAGACAGAAACGTATGCTGCATGTGCACAAGAAAATACAGACAGGTACCTGAAGGAAAAACCATCTATATTTTGAGTGACAGCCAGGCTGCGCTGAAGGCCCTTGCAGCCCATAAAGTGCAGTCGGGGCTGGTATATAACGGCGTCCAACACCTTTAACACAGGCCTTAAGGAAAACGCAAGCAAGACCCACACTGAAGAGTGGAAGGCATGCTTAGATCTAAGGTTCTCACGGCAATTATTACAACACCCAAATGAAAACTGGTCTAATAAGCTCTGGTTTCTAAACAGAAGACAAATCAACGAACTCCTACACAAAATGGGATTTACAAACAGCAGCGACTGCAGAATGTGTGGAGAGGAATGTGAAACTGTGGAACGCTTGGTGTGCCACTGCGACGCCCTCACCAGATGTAGAATGAAGATATTTGGCTCCGGATACCTGGAGCCTGGGGAATTTTTTGCACGCTCTCTGTTAATAATCGTCAATTTATGTGAAAATGCTTTTAACTCATTGCGACCAACCATTTCACCAAATTGCCCTCTTCCTCTGCCGTGAGAATAGTTTGAGGTCCCATAGTACAATCTGCAGGACATTTGCCTGGACTTTGTTGCACAAAGTTATTTGAGGGACCCCAAACCGGAGGGCGAATCCAACTAGGATGGGGGGATTTTGGTAAGCTCTCAGACGTCCTGAAAGACAAACGTGCGCCTTTATACCTCAAGCGACGCACGTTTCAACAGTGCCTTCTTCTCGTAATGGTCTATGGAGCCGAGACTTCACGAGGCAGATGATCCATCGACTCCAAGTTACACAGAGGGCTATGGAAAGAGTTATGTTTGGTATTTCTCTTTGCGACCGGGTCCGTTATACCGATATTCAGAAGAGAACGAGACTACCCGACATAGCAAAAACCATAGCTTCGAGGAAATGGAAGTGGACGGGCCATGTCTGTCGTAGGTCCGACGGAAGAAAGGATGCTGGAGTGGAGTGCAAGTGGCTGGGAAACATTGGATGCGGGAAACTCGGGATCGTGGGAAGTGGGCTGAAATGGAAGAGACCTTTACTCAGCATTGGGTAAGATAAGGTTGAAGAAGAAAAAGAAGAAACCAGAGGGCAGCTGTGATCATCATTTCTTCCATTCTCAGCAGCATCATACAGCTTCAAATGCCCTCCCTATTTGTTACGGGGTGTAATTTTTATTGGCGCCATATAAGATAAAACAAAGAACCCAATGATGGACGACTAAAAATAGCCATTTATGGACATTGTCCATCATTGGAAAATAAAGAGCAATCACAAAATCAACTCAACCCAAATGTTTAGTGCAACAAATTAAATAATTTAATACAATAAAATAAAAAATTATTAAAAAATTAAGAATGGACACTTGTCCATAACTGGAATTCGTAAAAAATCGAATCCAGTGTTGAACAAACCCCACAAAAAACTTATTATTGGGATTGGACATATTCAACTTAGCTCAATTTACTTGCAATATACTATTATTCCGTAAAAATAACATAAAATCTCATTACAACAGAACACAAGATAATACCATGCACAAATATGTACTCGCCTCCTTAACGATTTCAATAACAAAAACGGATTTTTATGACCACCGCGCGAAACGAGATTTCAATTCGCAACCATCTTCAAATAAAACGGGCGATTTTGATGAGGTGGGTCAAAATGAAAGCCCAAACGTCTATTGCTTATGTTTTAGTGTCTCCAATTGAAAAATGTTGGGCCAGTTGCTTAATAAATTCGATCAACGAAAATAATGTCCATAATTGGTGCCATGTCCATTACTGGTGCCGTCACCCTACCAAGGTAAATAGGTAGGTACTTAATTATTGATAAGAGTGTATTGAGTATAGGTACCTACCTACTAAGTTGCTACCAAATACATCATGTGCATATTATCAGTACCACACTTAATTATTTTCCCAATCTGGTGTGATTAAGACACACTTGTTGTTTTTTAACAGTATCTTTAATACCCATCTATAGATAACTAAGTATCCACATTGGTAAATTTATCTGTAGACAATTGTACGATAAAGATTTGATAAATATCTAGTAGTTATACTTACTATCTACTTACCGAAGGCAGGTGTGTGTAATTACATATACAATAAGTAAGGAGTAGGTAGAATAGAAGTTAACTATGAGTAGGTAGGTAACTATAATGCATATTTTGTAAAGACCGCAACTAATTAGAATACCTACCTCACAGAGGATTTTTGCCGTTATAATATGTCTTTGTTAAGGAACAATTTATGAATTAGTAAATCTAATGAGATATCTAAATATCTAAGTAAGTAGGTACTAAAATTATTTTCTGCTTACTAAAATAAAATTATCAACATTAGGTACGATTATTCTTATAAAAAATCGCGAACAGTTGAGATATATATATTTACCTATTCAATTCAATTGAATAAATATCTTGACCATTCTCGAATTTTTATTCTTATTGAAGCTTAAATCAACTATTATGTCACCGTTTGTGCCAATATTTATGTAAACCATTAGATGAGAACCAATAATTTGTGTAGGTACCTAATCGTGGGAGTAGATTCATAACTAAGTACGTCATTGTTTGAAATCGCAATGTCATTTTTTGTGATTACTTAATTAGGAATAAGTAAACAAATTGTAATGTACTTACCAATATATTTTTATGATACACTCCAAAGAAATACATAAAAAATTGCAGTCTCGTTGAAATTTCAACTCACATTTAATTCTAGGTACTTATCTAATTCACGCTTTTTTTAATTCATGACTGGGTAGGTTAGGTACCTATTTATGAGTAAGTAGCAAAGTATTTAAATACATGTTTTCTGACCTACTGTTGCACGAGTAATTAAATGAACAAATTTTATATAAATACAGAAGGCATTTGTAAGTAGTTTATTTAGGTATAGCTTTAACCACGTTTTAATTTTTGCTTAACTACAATACAATTTGGTCTTTTTAATTGTTTTAAGTGCAAGATGGGGTGATCTTGGGCTAACGGCGACTGTGAACGACTATGTGGATGAAACGATCGCGATGCTGGAGCCGCTCATCCAACAGTATGGACTCGACCCCATGGACCTGCCAGATGTCGTCGAAGGCTTCTCAGTGGTACGAAAATATATTCATGCACAACAAGTAAAAGCTAGGGATCTAGGGACCTGTTTAATAGGAAATAATACCGACTTAGCTTTGACAAAATCACGTTGACGATATTTACACAACACGTAATAGAAGTTCATCGATGTCATATAATAATTAAAAATTAGCACTGACCTGCAAGATTTATAATTATCACCAATTCAAGTTCTTAGACACTCCGCCTTCTGGCCAGCGTTTTACCGCAAATCACACAACATGATATTTCCTATCAAATTGAAGCGGAAGTGGCAATAAGGGGTCCTCATTTAACATAAATAATTGGAATGAACCTACTCGAGTATTTTATTTAACTTTAGCGTTATACTATCGTCAGCTTAGTCGTGGTACAAATATGGGATATGTAAAGTTTACGAAACATCATCAAATAAAATAAAATACGCGAGTCAAATCCGTAATAAACAGTTGTTTTATTCGAATGTGCAATAAAACAGCAATGCAAGAAATAACAAGGGATTTTTAAAAAGTCTAATATGTAGGTACTAAATTAATTTATCTGCTGATACAACATAAATTAAATTATTAAACAGTAAGAGTTTGAACATCGCATAACGTCGCGTCGTCAGTGCGCGTAGTGTTAGGTAGGCATTTGCATAATTAATTAACATGTTAATATTTGTGTAACGGAGCAGAGGTCGTGGGCCGGAGCGTCACTCATTACTTTTCAACAACATGTCAATGCATAGGTATGTAAGTAAAAGTGACTGTCATTTATCACATTGTAGTCTTTTGCCGCGGGAGCTGTAAGCGCCAACAAGTTTATTTAATGTTAAGGTCAATGGAATGTTGCAATTAAGTTTGACTTACCTACCTACTGAAATTTCGCACTTAAGGACAACGAGATAGAGCAATGACTATATATTTGAGCAGAATAATTATATTTACATGCCTACCTACTTACTTATACTAGATGACCACGAACACACACACACGACAGCGAACTTCGTACTGCGTTTTTTGATAATTTTATTTAAAATAAGGGTTGATAGTAGAATAGTAAAAATTTAATGGTCGTAGGTTTTTAAAAATGCTAAATTACGAAATAATAAATACAAACAGATTGTCAAAAAAAACCTTAAGGGTGGACCACCCTCAACATTTAGTGGTAGGTATGAAAAATAGACGTTGGCCTATTTTCAGACCAACCCGATATGCACCCAAAATTTTATTAAAATCGGGTCCAGCTATTTCGAAGGATTTTGTCCTTTAAAGATATTAGAATAGTCATCAGTTATACTTACCTAGTGGTTCTTCTTTTCAGAGATATATCCTAATTACGTACAGTGCATGGCTGAAGATCCACGATGGCTACATGACCGGGCTAGTGAACGTGGCTCGATCTGGCGACCAGACCGTCAGCTACTTCGCCAAGATGCTGCGCGTGCGAGTCGAGCTGCAGTTCAACGATCTGGAGGTAACGCACTAAATACTAATATAATTAAAAGAACATATTATTAAGGTGTCAATATATTCACTAGGGTTCGTTACAGCTACCTATTCACCTTGTTCAGTTGTTGGATTTAATTCTTTCTGGTATTTTGGTTCGATGCAATTATGCATTATCCTGTTTAAGAACTTAAGTAGGTAGTTCTATTTCTACACCTTAATCATGACAATTTTATGCCTAAGCTATATTCTAATTTTTCATAGTTAATTAGATTACATATAACAAAGGCTTAGGGTTATTAACAATAAATACAAATTTGATTGAAATGTTTCAGTTCATCTACAAGTACCTCGTGAAGGTGATGAACCTTGGGCCTACTGGAGGCATCCGCGGCTCCTTGAACCGCTTTAAGGTCGTCACTGACATCCTGATTGACTTCAATAACGATGAAATTCATCTGCAGCAGTTCTCAATAACTGATATCGGGTTTGTGCAATGATTTTAATATTAAATCAAATCTTATTTAAGTACCTATAGTTTATATTGAAGGACAACGAAGCAGTGGCGCATTTGCAGGCAGCGGTCCATCGTAGTAAATAATACATTGATTAGCCGAGAAGTAACGGTTTTACTGCACCTAGTTACTACTCTGACAGATTACTCCGCTACTGCAACGAAATAATCCGAGTAGTAAGTAGGTGTAGGTAGGCTCTGACTGGCGCGGCTTTAAACTTGTTTAACTATACTATAGCAACACCATACACATACCATGCATTCAGCATTTTTTCGAATTGGCAAATTGAAATGTCTCATACCCGAACTGTATAATAAAATTATTTGTTGTTTATTTAAAACTAAACAAGTAATATGTAGTCATCTGTGTTATCACTATCTTATGCGGAGAATTATTATTATTAGGTACCTACTTACTTATGTACAAAAAAATCAGATCTCTATGATTAGCTAACATTTACCATAACAAAGTACCTAAGTTTCTATAGCTATTTTTTTTATTTTCAGCCGTCTTCGCGTGAGGCTTACTGGTAACATCCTGACAGATTGGCTCGTTAACCCCGTCATTACCGTATTCGTCAGTATCTTCGACAACATCATCATTAAGTTCGTTGAAATCCAGATCCGCAACGCAGTCCATGATGGCATCAGTTTTATTAACCAAAACCTCAGAACTATGATCGATTGGATTGAATCTTTCAACTAAATAAATTATCGTTTACCGTTGGCTAGAATACCATGATTTAATTTCAATTATAGTTTTTGGCAGGACGATACTAATGAACGACCGTTTTAATAAAATGTTTATTATTTATACTTTGTGTTTACAACTGCCTGTCTCACACCTATAGGTACCTACATATCTTCATATACCTAAATATATATTTTAATCCTGTAAAGCTACTTTTATAATTAAGTGTAAATTTATTGGATACGAATGATTGATAATGACTGTATCACTGAACTCTGCTCGATAGAAAAACCGATTAATTAATTACTGTAGGTAAAATAAAACTATATATGGATGTTTGGCGGCACAATTTTACCGACATGAAACTTTGTTTCTAACTTTAACCTGGCACTAAATAAATATGATAAGGAAATATGAGCAGGGGGAATTATTTTTTACGCTGATCAAATGCTTTTGTTAAATTGTAATGCATATCTCCAAAAAATATTATTCCTATAAGTATGTGTAGATATGGTCTTGATTCTCTCGATTTAACACAAAAAAATATAGAACACACCTCCCTCCCCTACTTTGTTTTCGCTATAAGTATTTTACTTAATATTATGCTGCTCTTTTTCCTGTAAGTACTAAATCATGCACATAATAAAAATTGTCCGAGAAATAAATCCTCAGGAAGGATATAAGATACTTTATGTAGACTTAAATAGCGCAAGTTATTGTGTGAGTCATTTTGAATTATCCCGCGGAATGGGCGATACACAAAAGCTAAACAAAATTTAAACAAGCTAAACAAATTTTAATGTTGGCAAGCCAAAGCAATTTTCAAAACAATAATGCAACACATTGGCAACACCTTTGTCACACAGATAAAGTTAGCACAGACAAACTAACATAGATTAAGATTTGTATTGATTTAAATGTATCAAAGTAAGTTCCACATACTTTTTTGTAGAATGTAGTGTTGATCGCTTTTCATACGAAAAATATTAAACGGTTTTGTTAAATTATAATTTGTCAGATTCTTTGTACGGTTTGAGGTTAGTGGTCTCAACTTTATGTTGCAGAGCAAGTACTTATTCAAGTACTTGTCTTGTCTATTCAGAACTATTTTTTTAAATTCATTACCTATAAATATTATGATGGATTAATCATATTAATCATCACAAACGGTTGGTTAGACTGGCAAAATCTATATATTATTTGAATAATAATAAAAAACTATAATAAAGATAGTCATGTCCTTTTCGTGCCTCAAGCAGACAACATAATAAACATAGATGTCGTTTTGACGGTCGCAAATGTCAAAAACAAACCACATGGCTTGTTGAATAGATAGAATAAAATTTCTAAACTAAAACGAACGTCTTTTAAACTTTATTTTCTTTATCTAGGAGTAAAGTATTTGTAAAAGTTGTTTAAATAAGCGTGAAGTCACTCCTATACGCTATGGGAAAAGTCAAAAGGTTAAAACCATCGCAAGTTGGTAAAAACATTGGACTCGCAGATCAAATCGAAGCTGGATCTTCAGTAAAAAGCAAAGGGAGAACAAAAGAGAGAAACAGACACGACGACGACGAAGAGGTAAATTCCATAATATCTCTAACATTTTTAGGTGCGCAGATACATAAAATTTCATAGATTGTGGTTATAAAGTAAGACTAAGTATAGCGAGTGCATATAGTCCTATGTATTATAATAGCTCTATAGGTATATATAACAAATATGCGTACACATATTATTAAGTAATTTCACACAAGATTTTGGTATTTTAGAATATTTTTTAATTATTTTTTTATGGATAATCATAATGCTCTTGACTAATGTTCTGTCATAAAAAGTTATTGTCATCTTATTCACTTGTTAACATCATCTTATCTAGTCTATAGAAAATACTGTATGTCTTGTATAAAATATTGGTATTTGTTTACAGTTTGTAAGCCCAGGTTTATCAAAGAAAATATTAGAGGTTGCTAGGAGGCAGCAAGCCGAAATAGATGGCAATGAAAGTGGTCATTCACAAGCCAAACTTGGTCCAATATCAACATTGAAAGGTATCTACTATATTTTATTCATTGCAGTGTTAAACAGAAATAAGTTCTTGTTATTAGTACACTTTACCATTTTATTTTGCGGAAATTTGGCTTTGCGAATGTATTTTTTTTTGTGGGCATGTCACTTTCCACTGTTTACATTTAATGGAAAACAATGATGTGATTTTAAGATATATTTTACTCATGGATGCATTTTTTTGTATTGTCAGGCATACAAATACTAGATCACCAAAACTATTTTCATAATACTGTAATTAAATTTCTTTTCTTATTCTAGAGTGGAACTGAAATTATTTTGAATTTTACAAACATGCATTTTTTAGCAACCAATTTAAAAAAAAAATCTTGCCAAGGCGAATGTGCTAAGCATGCATCAATCAATAGTATAAAATTATTTTTTTACATTGTAATTTAATTAGTGATTACAATTTTGATTTTATTTTGGTTAGAGTGTTGAGTATGTTTCTGGCTTATATAAGAATATTAAGACATTAAGCAGAATTAGGTATTTCAATTATGATGTATTTGGTAATTGAAACTATATATATATAATGTATCACATGTTTTGTCCTATGACATTTTTATCTATGTTGACATCATATTTACAACTTCTCTTTGTTTAGATCTATTGCTTGATTTTATTTATGTTACAAACTTTATTTTGCACTATCAGGTTTTTGAACATTCTTTTTATATCCATAATTCTTTCACTGCAGGCGACTTACAATAGTATTATGCCTAACACATAAATTATTATAGTGTACCAACCTATGCGAAAATGTAAATAATTTGATATAAAATTTACAAATATATATTAACAATTTTTTTAAATAATTTTATATACTAACATTTAAATTTTTTTTTTAAGCAGATAATGACAATGATGATGACTCAGATAATGAGGATAATGATGATTTGGAGCCAGATACTTATTATGACAACATAGTTATAAATGAAAAGGATGAGGAGGCTCTTAGAAAATTTATGTGTCATAAGCCAGAGAAAACACGAACCTTGGCAGACATTATCAAGGACAAGATTACAGAAAAAAATACTGAATTATTGACTCAGTTCTCTGATGCAGAGACATTGAATTTACAAAATGTTGATCCCAGGTATATTTTTTGGTTGTTATAAAATAACTAACAATTATCTTATGTTAACCAGGCTATTTGAACTGATAATGTTATCTTTTTGTCATTTAACAATAAATACTATTCTAAATTACTAACAGTGAAACTGTCTCAAACCAGTAACGCAGGAATATAAATTAAAAAACAGTAATATGTAAGAAGGATTTTCATAATGTAACATACTAATTGATTGATTAAATATAAAATATTGAATAATTGATATACTTGCAGGATAAAGTCACTGTATGAAGGTGTTCGGGATGTGTTACAGAAATATCGCTCTGGAAAATTACCAAAAGCATTTAAGATGATTCCCAATCTTCAAAATTGGGAACAAATGTTGTATCTTACCGAACCTACTACCTGGTCGGCTGCAGCAATGTATCAAGTAAGAATATTTATCTGGATTCCTAATATTTACCATGTAAAGTAACCTATTTAGTTACAACATATTATAAAAAATGTTATCCCTACTAATATTATAAATGTCTGTCTGTTACGCTTTCACGCTAAAACTACTGGACCGATTTAAATGAAATTTGGTACGAAGAAAGTCTGGAGCCTGAGAAAGGACATAGGCTACTTTTTAACCGACTGCAAAAAGGAGAAGTTCCGCGCGGACGAAGTCGCGGGCAGAAGCTAGTATTTTATAAAATGGTTGTTCTTTCCGTTTATAGGCAACTAGGATATTTGCTTCGAATCTGAAAGAAAAGATGGCACAGCGGTTTTACAACTTAGTGCTTCTCCCGCGTGTGCGTGACGATCTCGCAGAGTATAAACGACTCAATTTCCATCTGTACCAAGCATTAAGGAAAGCCCTTTTTAAACCTGGTGCTTTCATGAAGGGAATTTTGCTACCTCTACTTGAAGTAAGACCCCTTTTTTAAGTTTTTATACATCTAATAATATTATAATTTGTAAATAAGTATAGTGATTATTCAATGAGTTAGTTATTTGAATGTGTGCATTCTATTCAACAATTAGTGTATGAGCGAAAATGACATGCTTTCTTGCGCAATACACCTTAAATGCAACCTCTCTAGATACAACTATGTTTACTCCACATATGTGTTCTATTATCATATTAATATATAAGTATAATTAAAATCCCAAAGGCAGGAGATTGCACGCTTCGTGAAGCCATCATAGTTGGATCAGTTCTTTCTCGAAACTCCATACCAGTCCTGCACTCCAGTGCCGCATTGTTGAAAATCGCTGAAATGGACTACACTGGCGCCAACTCCATTTTCTTGAGAGTGCTGTTTGACAAGAAGTATGCACTGCCATACAGGGTAGTGGATGCAGTTGTGTTTCATTTCCTTGGGTAATGTAATGACCTAGTTATTTATGTAATTAAGTCTTTAAATGTAGAACCAAATCTTAAGGATGTTGGGAGTATACCAAAAATAATATAATAATAATATAAGTGTGTTATTTGAATAATATGTTGTACTAATGAACACAATTCATTTTATTTAGTTAGGAAATAAAGATAACTTTATATTATAAACTTTCTCTTTGAAATATGATTTCAAAATATTTATTTGTCAAATTTAGGTTCCAGAGGGACCATCGCACCCTACCTGTGCTGTGGCATCAGGCGCTGCTTACTTTTGTTCAACGCTATAAATCTGATATCTCAACTGAACAGAGAGATGCACTATTAGAATTGCTGAGGAAGCACTCTCATCCTAATATTACAAATGAAGTAAGATTTTTTCATAATGGCTAATATAATTATTTGATTTTTGCAACAAATATGGAATTAAATTTCTTGAACCATAAGAACAAAGTGAATATATCGCACACCTAGATCTAAAGGGACTAACTCAAAAACCTGAAGGTTTGAGTTGTGCATACCATCAAATTCCTCACAGCACAACCTACTTACTAGTAAAACAGATTTTTAAGCTAATGCTCATAGCTTCATATAAACAGCATAAATCTATACAAAATAACCCGCAGTGCACACGGTGAATAAAGAACTTAGGTGTGCAATATGTGAGTTAAATCTATTGTTTTAGTCCAATGTGTAACCTCAAGTCTCAGTATGCATTAATATTATGAAGGGTGAGTTCCGATAAGATCGGACACAGTTAACACCATATGATGTGAATTTATCTGGGAGATTTTTTAGTGCTGGCAACATAACATTTTAATGGCACTATGAAATATTAACTGTGTCTGATGTTACCAGAACTCACCCTATATCATTTTGTTTTAAAAATAGCAATTTTTATTTTAACATCTACTCTTTAAAATTATCTTCTACTTGACTAAGTTGTTTAGAAGATATTGCTGTTTAACAATAATCATACTATTATACTGTTCCTATACTACTTCCAGATTCGGAGAGAGTTACAGTCAGCGCAATGCAGAGACATTGAAGAAAATGAAAATACAGCTTCATCAATGGTGGTTGAATAAATAACAAAAGTTGTTGTTTAACTATATTTAATGAATTAGGTACTTTACAATAAAGAGAATTATTGATAATAAGGATTTTATTTCATTTACGATTTCCATTTAAGTAGTTACTAATATTGGTCTATCAACTTGACTACTAATGAAGTGTACAGGTGGCAAAATAGTTTTTCCACATTCACACTTTCTGCCTGAAATAAAGTCAAAAGAGCCGACTTTGCTTCCACAGTTTTTACAATGTAGTTTTCCCTTGGTCCACTGTTCCTCTTCAATTTTCAAATGTATCCATTCAGGAAGATTACTCTCAATTAAAAATAGTAAGTTTCGAATGTTATAACTATCACACTTCTGGGTATCACAGCCAAAGTCATTATTGGTAGCTTTGAAATTTTCATGTAAAACATGGCGGCACTTTTGACATTTTATTGTTGTGTTTTGTGATTCCATTACGATTAAACGTGAAATACACTTGGAATTTAAACAGTTTCAATTAAATACAAACATTAAAGAAAAAAAATATCGTGGAGGTTACTAATTTACAAAACAATAGACAACATGTGTATCGACTGAGACTGACATTACTGACATCATACATATTGACATTTGATTACAGAGTTAATTCAGATTCATTTAAGGAGTTATTATTTCAATTAACTTTTTTAATTGCTTTAAAAATACTGACGTTGCACTAAGCGTTGCACAAATCGACGAGACATTATAAACTTAAAATAGGATATAACTATAGAGGTAGTATTAAATATAGACTATGCTAGATTATGTGAGCCTTGAAAAAGAAAGAAGTGGATGGATATCTTTTGCCATCGACATAATAAAAAAAAGGTGGCCTATATCAGCGTTATTTTCTAACAATGTATTTAACCTTTAATATCCACAGATTTAGTTTTCATTTGTGGTCTGGCCTATTATTGAAACTAGTGACATCTGCCGGATTGACGCTGTGAATTCAAATAATTGTACTCTGTAAGGAGCGGGAATTTTAAAACGGGTTAAAATAAATGTGTCGATGGATCATTTATAAATATCATTTCTTTAAAGGTCTTCGGGAATCAGTCTAGGTTTAATCTCTAGTTTTCTCCGTATTTTCGTTGAGCAACGTTGCACATCCCAAGGAAAATATTAAAAAATAGTGGTATGTATAAATTTAGGTATCACCCCTTTTTAATACGTATGCCTAAATCTAAACGATTATAAAATTATCAGTTTAGGGGGTGAGTTATGGTAGGTAAACGAAAGATATTACTGTTAGATACTTGAATAAATACCTACTTACTATTTGTTACTAGGCTAGAATAGTGATAACGCTTATAGCGACAGCAAGCGGTTAGAACTAGCAATGGAATGCTTTATTACAATAAATTATATGAACAGAGCGG
The DNA here is from genome assembly GCA_038024825.1 of Polylopha cassiicola. NCBI lineage: Eukaryota > Metazoa > Arthropoda > Insecta > Lepidoptera > Tortricidae > Polylopha > Polylopha cassiicola. Next base: position 6,702,027 of record CP149045.1, read on the forward strand.
AGTACGCTTATCAATGAAACTTAGTACTAGTTTAGAATTAAAATTTACGAAAAGCAATCATTTATCAATAAAATTATAAATTAATTAAGTAAGTAGGTACTGTTTAGTATCATAGATAGGAAATACTCAAATTCGTCGGTTGGTCCATTAAGGAAATAAATGAAACTACATAAGTGTCGCATGTGCGTGAACTTTTATTAATTTACTGAACTTTTTTGCGCTGTTCAATAGAGGCAAATATTCAGTTAACTATGTGACTAATGTGCTTCGTTTAAAATGATCTAAGTACATAAGTACAAATGGTTAGCATGTACGACTTGTATACCGGTAACAATATATATTTTGTACCTACCTAATGAAAAAAAAACAATCATGTCGTATAAAAAGTATAAAGCATGTCTTTTGTGTGTTTATTCATATAAATAAACTATTATAAGTAATACATTCCAGTCAGTTGGTAAATAAATTCAGATTATTCAATTGTTTAAAAATTACTCTTACTACCTAAATGCAAAACATACTTATCTAAAGCGAGAAATAATATAAGAAGTAGGTATGTAGTTTAAAGTGATTTTAAGACGTTTAGTACTTAGTAATTTATATTTTATGTCTCAGGTAAAACTATGCTTATGAATAATATACGGGATTTTTTCCTGCGCATCTAAGCAATAGAGGTTCTAAATGATATTAATCTTGTAGAATTGGGTACAAGCCAATCAATATTTGTTTCCTTAGTAAATTGAAAAAATAATATGAATTAAGAAATTTGTAGGTAGTTATTTGCTTAGTATTTCGTGACAAAATAGATTTAGTACCTATAAATAATTCTAAAATAATATGTCAATACATTAATGTCTTCCTGAAATAATGCACAACTCAAATACTTCAAAAGTTACATTAGGTTTTAAATAAAATAATTTATATATATAAAAGGTGTTTTAAGAAAAATGTGTCAATGGAGGCTGCCGCGTGTCAGGTAGAATGAGATCCAGCTGCTGCTAGCTATTAGCTTGGATGTCATTGATTGAACATTTCAGCTAGACCTCATTCTACAGTATCGCATTTAGAAGATTATTGATGGCGGTGTTAATAGCGTTTACTGTGATTTGTTTATTTATGATTTACCTAGTATGCATATTTTCTAAAACAATATAGGTAATTAGGTACCTAACTGGCTCAGTCGATAACAAGAGTAAACATCATTGATACGCGGTCATACATCAGTCGGTAGCTGATTTTTGGTTCTCTTTATTCTGACATTTATTTAATTAGTTACATAACTCGCATCTATTTATTATAGTCACTAGTAACACGCAACATGCTACGGAACAACATTTTGTAAACAACACATTATGAGATATAATATATCTATTGCGACAACAATGATGATGAGATAATTCAAAAGTGTCGTGTATCTACATTATGTCATAGGTAAGAGATATACATTCTGTTAGTAAAGTTAAAGAATCATTTATCCAATATTCCAAACACTAACATTTTTTGACTAGCGAATGTCTCTCGTTTTAAGAAAATATTTATATTGGTACTTACCTAACTATGCTATGGTTTTTTTATCAAGATTATTATTTACTCATTGAATAGCAAATTTTCACTGTTCTTTTTATGACAGGTACATGCAAATCTCTTTAAAATTACTTTCAGAACGTATATGAAAATGAGCAGCTTAAAAATAATAACGTGCGCTTATTTTTCAGCTTAACAATATACAATTTCGATCACAGACAAAAGTACACTTTATAAATGATGCACGCATTAAATTTGCGCATGTTGTAATATAAAACACTTAACTTAGCATTAAGTACAATAATCTATTAGGTAGGTATAGATAATTGTGAGATTCGAAGCTGAAACAACCCAGTTTACGGTGGCTAAAATATTACAAGGCAACAATTTTCAAAACGAATTTTTTTGTTCGCATTTTTTTAAATATTTGCGACTCTTAACTTTTATTATCCGTTACCTAGGTTGTATTTAACGTACTTACAATTTTATAGACAGGTAAATACAGAAGCAATGTTAAGTGTGTTTTTTTTTTCAAATGAGTTTCCATGAGTTTAAAATAAATTAAGAAAAATATGCGTGTAGTATACAACAGTACATCGCCAAACATCATTTTTTAAGAGAGAGTTCAAATTTCTACTGAGGATCTCGACCATGCCAACTTAATATTACCTACTTAGGTAAGTATACGACGCCGACTATGAACCTACTGCAAAATAAAGTTATAACTATAAAGTTAATTACAATATAGGTAGCTTTGTAAAACGAGGCGCATTACTAGTACCTACATTTGTAGTGAATCAATAACTTCATTAGATTACTATTGCAAAACTTATGCCATATTTTTTTGCTCGTGTTTTTGCTAGATTTTTGACCAGCGCCGCGAATAAATTGTAACTGCATTATTATTTGCTACATAATTTCTAATATCATGTTATCAGTTCTTACAGGTAGGATTGTGATAATAGTTCCTTATTGAGTAATTAATGAAGGTACCTACGCGAAGGATTAGTTAAATGGTATTTAAGCTAAACAAGCTGTTCCATATTTAAGCGCTCCTCTAACGCGCGCTCTTGAAATTAAGTGATCATAGTTCAGTGAGAGAAATATAGTACCTATGGGTAAAAGTTTGCGACAATTTATAAGTGCTGATCATAGTCCCATTATTCTAGAACCGATTTCTACTAGAAAAAGCGTACAAGTATTTGTATCTCTATGATGCCTGTGATGTTTTACATTCGAACATTTTGACATTTATCTTCAGCCTGTGATAGGTATAGCAGCTTAGCGTGCATATTGTGCTGATTATGCTGCTTGCGCTGGTACTCCAGTTCCGAGTTATTTTCCGAAAACCGTCCGTCTGAACATTATTTTTGTTGCATAATATATTTTAAAAATCACAGGAGTTTACGGTACCTATGTATATATTTAGATTCTGTTACATATTAATTAATTAAATCAATACGATGAAATGCATACCTACTCTTAGCAACGGTAATACACATTTAAAACAATCGTCATTTTAATTTTAAAAAAGCGGCTGAGAATGTAGAATTTTAAGTACCTATGCAATAATATTACAACTAGGGTGAATATGAACAGTCAATATTTGCGATAGCCTTATAAATAACACACTTATTGTAAAAAGGTTTCGTGACATTTAAATTTCTAATTCATAAGCTGAAATTACCCAGTTTGATCAATAATTTTAAAAACTCCCACTTTGCGCCAATTTTATTCATTTTACATTTATGTTTCTAATCATCGCAAATAATTGTTCACTTACAACTAATTAGTACCTATGTACTTGTACATCACATGATGGATAAAAATTGTGGTTAACCGAGAAAAATCTTAGATAAGAATAACCGGAAGTAAATCAACTATTTAGTACCACGGTTGATTGCGCCTGGGATATTGTTATGCAGTGGTTAGATATATTCGTTTGCGTTGAAAATCGTCGGTTTATGTAGTACCAAGTCACCCGAGAGGTTTCAATTTGGGATATAAGCTAGGATTAAATATCTTTGTTAGCGTTGTTTGGGCTGATAAATGTAGAATAGATACCTAAATTAAGGAGTTTAATTATAACGATTGAATAAATCAGTTTGCAAAAGCGTAGGTACTATAATTCAAGGTTTATCCAAATAACAGCTGCTAGAGCATGACGGTAGATAGATACGAGTTGACTAAACTACGCTAGGTAACACGACTAAACTGACTATAAGTGTGGTTAATATTATGTAGTCATAATATTGCGCATGCTACTTGATTTTTTATAGGGAGTACCGAAGCAAAAAGCGATGAGTAGGTATAAAATTTAGGTTGTGACATAAATTGAAAATTGACGAACTCACAGAACTTTATAATAATCTACTTAGCATACTTTACCTATTTACAAAGCACACTGCGCTAATGTTAGTTAAATAATTTTATGCATGATCTAAATATGAGGTCTAATTTAAGTGTCTCCTTGGAAAGAATATCTACTACTTTTACTTGTTAAAACATTTTTGGTTATATTTCTTATATATATCTGTGCTGCCTACTCATTATGTCATGCACTTGGTTTAAGTACATGCAGTCCCAATTTTTTATGCTACTACTAAAACTTCGTAATTGTAGTCAATTCAGATCACGTTTAAAAGTCCAGATCACTTGATAATTGTATTGTATTGTCAACACAGAGACCACGTAAACACAGCATTCAAGATGATTCCAGATATGTGCAATATGAATATTATTTTAGAATTTGATGATGTCAAGGTATAGGTACATAAATAAATAAGAAGTTAACACATTTAGTGCACTTAGGTACCTACGCATTGCCTTGAAAACGTAAACAATATAATTTTTGTATTTCTGTATTCAAATTAGCGACGTACCTATGATTTCTGCTGACTAGGAAAACTGCGACTGATGCTGTATCTAATTGGGCACATTGGCTTTTGCAATTAAACATAAGATTATTTTTTTATTTTGACTTTTTATAAATGTCTTTTAGTCTTCTTCGACTGTTATTCGATCTTTCATTTACTTCTTAAGTTTACACTATTTGCATAATATTTCAGGTATTTATAGTATGTATTCAATATGTGGAATAAAGGTGGACATTTAATTTCACAATGAATATAGTTGGTATCGAGTACGTAAAATAAAATAACGAAATCTATAACTACATAGTATCTACGTAGCACTATCTGAGTAAAGTTTACAGTTCCATATATATATATATATAAGGTAAATAAAATATGAAATATATCCATATACATTACAATCACGATGTTAACTCTTAAAGTATGATGGATTTTATTATTGCTTAAGTGACAAATTGGCGATTTCTTATATGTACATCTATGTACATTAATTTTAAATAAAAATAAGCAAAGACTGAGCCATGATTTTACACGATTTACAGAAGCTTTGAGAGTACAGAGTTCACTACAGAGACGTATATATATGCACCGTGCATTTGAAGTGAGCCTAATTTCATGTATTTATATTAGGTTTTCAAGCTGATTTGCTATTTTTTTAAGATAAGTAGGTACATAGATACATACAATTCTGTCTTTACAACAAACGTTTACCCTCGATTCCAGATCAAATTGCCTTTTTTATGGTTCCGTAGTAAATTAATAAGAGTAAATACCTACATAGAAAAGGGATTTACCGAGTAAGTAAGTATTTTTGTGCGACTGTCCGTCTGTTTAACTCTTAGACTTATGGTGATATAAAGCTGTAATTTAACATTGTACACTACTGTAAAATAAAACGTTTAAAAAGGCTTTAGAAGCTGCTTCACTTTTTTTCTTCCGATTTTTACTGAGTATTGTACAAATATAATCCTGAGAGCATGCCACTAACATTTTTCGCTTGTGAGTGCTTGCTACTAACATTATTGGCTTAAGGCATATACGTAGCTTTAAAATGATAATAATATACATTACTATCATTATAAAGCTTAATATCATTATAAAGCTTAATATCATTATAATCATAACAGTTAATACACATTGAGATTTGGTAATAACTACGGAACCCTACACTCTTTGTGTGGCCTAACTTAGGTACCTACTAATTATTTTGATTTTCAAGCAAATCATCTTCTTGTACCTACTTATATGTCTACATTTAACATAATTCTCGGCACATACTGTCCTAAAGTGATCAAGGTCTTGTGAACACTTATACTTAGGTAATTAAAGTTGATCGATTTATTTTGGTATAAAAAAAGTGAATGGGCATGTTATTAAAGACATTTGAAGAATAATATTATTATGTGCGAAATGATAAGTCACTTGCACGTTGTGTTGTATCACTATAAAATAGTGTAGACATTACCTAGCTACATGTAAAGGCAAGGAGCAAGGACGGGTAGAAAGCGTTTATAGTTCTCTCGCTTCCGGAGCAGTTCAAGGTAGTTACGTAGTCTCTCAGTCTTATTAGCCTTATTCTGATTAGCTGAGATATTATAAACTTAATATATTTATCTAATCTTAAAATAATTACGTAAACCAGGTCTTTGTAGCTAATTAAACATAGATTTTTATTTTTGTCAGATAGTGCTCTTGTATGTTTTACCCGTCACACGTTATCGTAAATATAGGTAGAGCTTCATGTTATTTAAAAGCCGGTCCACTACAACAAAATAAAGCACTCAGTATATCAACCACACATTGCGTTCCAACACATGTGTAGACTACTTCACAGTCGAATTAAACTCCTCAGTCGGCTTAGTCCCCGTTGTCGACCTTATTATTAACCGAGCCCCTCTCTGATGGACAAATTAATAATTTACTAATGTATTCGTGTGAAGTCTTATTCTTTAGTACAAATGGACTTGGTACGGGTGAACGAGTTCACCTGCGCGCAATCGCGAGGACGTGTTTTTTTATTTGTAATGGAAGTACAAAATTGGTCCATGCTGGGGGCCGGGGTGGCCTCAGAGGAAGCTACGGGCGTCGTCGTGGCGCATGCGTATAATGCGCCGGCAGAAGTGAAAGCGCGCGCGAGGCGGCGTCGGCGTCGGCGTCGGCGGCAGGCGGGAGCCACCGGTCGCGTGAGCGGGCGCAAGCGAGTCGGCCAGCGAGCCGCACGACGCGGACTCAGCGAGCGAGCGCGTCGAGCGCCGGGAGCGGGAAGCGCTCGTCTCGCCTGCCTCACACTACCTGTAGAAGGAGTGCGAGTGCGGGGGCGGCGGCAGCACCGGCGGCACGGGCGCGTGCGGCTCGGACGCCGACCGCTGCACCACCGGCGTGCGCTCTGTGCGGTGCCCGCGGTCACCGCGCCCGCACCGCACGCTGCCTCTTTCTCGATCGCCGTTCCAATTCCAATCCCATTGGCTTTGCTGAAATATGCATGATCGATATTTTTATCTCGTATGTCTATGTACGCTGTAAGCGAGCTCACTTAGATATTCATAGCTTAAACTTACGTCGTTAGCTTGAGGCACCGAGAGAGAAGCCTTTTGAAGTTGTGGAACCGGCGTGTGCACAGACTGGCCGTTTGGATGTCCGGGAGCTTCACGTGCTTGAAGCAGATGAAGTATTCGTCGTACGTCAGTCGTAAGACCGTTTTCGAGAGTCGCTACACGTCGACTGAGCTCTTCTAGCCTCGTAAGCACCGCCGCTACCGATGCAGCTGTCGCAGCTGACCCTACGTTCTGGTATTGCGGTGACGTGCTCTCCTGTTTAATAGGTTATTTATATGTAAATATGTTAGTCGACACGGCTAAATACCCGTAATCAAACAATGTTTCATATACCTGAACAGAAGCATTCAGTCGTTCGGTGGTAAAAACAAGAGCTGTAGGGCGGCCTGCCTGGTGTAGGTTGAGAGCGGAATGCGGCGCTGAGCGCGAGGAGGGAGGGTGCGCATGAGGCGGCGGCGCGGCCGGCGTAAGGATGTCGTCACAGGAGATGTGGACGGGAGCGGGCGGTGCAGGCGGGCTGGGCGATGCATTTGTGTAGTAGGAGCTCGGATTGGTGCTAAGACTGGACACGGGAAGAGTGGCGCTGTGCGCCGGCGTGCTGATGGCCGCCTCACCCGCCGCCGCGCCCGCTCCGCCCCCGCCACCCGTCAGTGGCGACGTGTCATTCAGTGGCCCAACAGAAGACTGCCGCCGTACTCCAGCCCTACTTCTATACGTTTGTGGAGTAGATTGAGCTGAAATTTAAACATAACACTAATTATGTACATTGTTAAGCTCCACAGTAGTGTGCCCTTTAGTGTTCTAAGCCTTCAAATGTGATATAGTTAATATGGCATGAAGTATATTATTTTTATCGCTTGTAGTAAATAATTAAATTCACGCAGTAAAACACTTAGTTATTGTGTATTAAAAAAATTGCTATTAAGCTGAATAAGTTACATTAAATGTGAGTTTCTTAGTGTAATAATCTTGAAAAACTACTCCAGGTATAAACCCGTTCGGTACTTAATAAATATTAAGAGTAACTTAAAATGTTAGATAGGAGCATGCACTAGAAGTCAAATGCATACTTACAGTACTTGTTGTGCAGCGGCTGGTGTGTTTTATGGTGGTACAGGTCTGGGAAGCTCCGTTTAAGTTGCGCTAGCATGCCTGCACACAAGGGCCGCGCTCAGAGCGAGCTGCGGGCAGCGGGCAGCGGGCATCGTTCTTATTCTAACTCTAAACGACTTCATGAGTCTCTTTTTATTTTGTAAAGTCACTGAAGACGATTAAACTCACCGCATACCCATTGCCCACGTCATCGATAAACAGGAAAAAGTATAAAAAACAAGCGTTGTACATGCTGCACCAAATATAACATAATTATTATTTATTTATAATCAGATCATTATTTTGCAGATCTGTTGCAGTAAACTACAGGGTTGAAGTAATATGTATGTATTAGATGATTACACTCAGCTCGAGTAAAATAGATCCATAGAAATTTATAAAAATGATCCAAAGTTTTAACCTTAGGTGCAATCTACTGTAGGTATCTACTGTCAGGGGTGCTATTCGGGTAACCTCCTCTAATGCCTTGGCGCTGCAGTTCTCCTTACGCAATTGAAGGTGCGGAGGGAAAAACAGGACTTGGGCCGATGAACCCTGGGCATCGGTCAATAATTTCTCTTTTAGAGATATTGTTGGCCGATGACGAATAACTCGACACGTGTTCCTTCTATTAAAAAGGGCATTGCGGATGAGCCCAGGCGGAAATGTGCTGCCTACTTGTCGTTTGCCCAGTGATCTTTCGGAGTTATTCCGGCAGGGTCTCCCATACTGGACCGGTCCAAAGTGAGGGTAGCGTTCATAGGCAGTCTCACGTCGAGCTAGCCTAGCCAGGGCTAGACTTGCCCTTTTCAGGGCGAGCATGTTTTGGCGATGCGCCCTGTGTTAGGGCGTTCTGCCTGGGCTGTTTTGGCAGGTCGTCGGCCGACTCGTAACCTTACTCGTAGAGTTTGGAACGATGGCCGCTACTCTTTGTGATAGGGGCCTCAAGGACTAACGTAAGGGAAGGGGCTATGTGTGTCTGGCTCTCATTTCCCCCTCCTTATTTGTGTTAGTGGGCTTGCCGGGGGTCGTTGCGGTGGCTTAGTGAACATCTCGTGGACGCTCCTATATATTCAATGGCAGTGACGGACACGCCGGAGTGGTTTTAGTGGGTAGGACCGGGAAATCCGATGAGTCCCACATAACCCCCACAAAGCAGAGGGCCAGGGGTATGCGTAAATGCATTACCACTTCGTCATAAAAAAAAAAGGTATCTACAGCCAGCTAGGTGGTTAGTCCTATACATGGAGATGCGTATTTACAGAGTGTATTCATCTATTGTAATGTACTTATGTTTACAAATTTAATTTCGAGTAGGTAGGTACATTGAATATTATGAAACAATAATTTATTTAACACAGCATAAGTTTAAAATTTAGTATATTCTAATATATATAATTCTTAGAATTAGGTATTTAATAAGGGGTAGATTTAAATACATTTCCTACTTCTGATAGAGTCGGAACGTGCATAGCAGTAGGATTATAAAAATCATTATTTAAACATATATATGTGACAGGGCTATTCACGTAGTAGGTATACTCAATGTCTGGAAAATTGTCATCTTTATTAAGATTAGTAATAAAGTAATAAGAAAAAGAATGAAGTAAAAGCGCCCTAGAAATAATAGTCCTGTGCCCTTTTAAAAAATAATTGATGGAGAAAGTGGTGCTTATAAGACAAGTAGCTACATAACCCTGCTGTTTAGAACTCACTTTTCTGAAGTCGACAAGAATATTTCTAATAAAGATGACATATAGGTAGATAATATACCAAGTAACCAAAAGTAAATAGATAAGATACCGTTCGCTGTTTTTGAACTGTTATTTTATATAAATCTAAAGAACTAAAGATATAATGCTCTTTGATTTCAGATTCTCATAAAAAGTAAAAGGTTTTTGACACTACGCTATCGTAGAAAGATACTTTGTCAAAAGTAATGAGGGATTTTGATATTTTCCTCATGTTTATGGTTATTTTGGGTTTCAGAAATAAATCATACTTAGAGAAAATGATCATTCCTTAATTTGTGAGAAATCTCTTACCTGTGATAGAGTTGAGAGTGGTGGAGCGTTGCTTGCTGAAATTAAAGTTGAGCGGCGTGACATCCTGCCCCGCCTTCTCTGCGGAGAACTCGAGAATACCGCGGCTCGGCGGCGACTCCGTGTCGTCGTCGCTGCACTGGGAGTCCTGCGGAGCACGCTTTATCGTTGTACCAGCTCATTCATCAGTTTTTAAAAGTGAGCAGCTAATAAGTGCAACTATCTCTAGCATGAGTGTAAGGTTACATGTACCTATAGTAAAAATGATCATAAGCTCTAAGCAGATTAAGCAAATGTCAGAAGTCTAAAACCGAATGGAATACCTGCTCTGTCTAAACGGTCACTATTAGTAAATACAGTATATTTTATACTATGTTCCTCTAGAATGTATTATTTACTTCATTCGGTTTTAGATAACTTAATAATATATTTAATTTCCAGAAGGATGAAGAGGGCGGGGTACTCACATACATTTAGTAGAGGGTTTCCATTAAAAATGTAATGAATACGTACTCGCATGTCATTGATTGCAGTATTTGTAGTACGCACCACCTTTTCGGCGAAGGTTTCAGTGTGCGGTCGCCGCGTGGTCCGCGCGTATGCTTCGCGCAGCAGCCGCGCTTCGCACGGGTTCTCGTAGCGCATGCGCCGTCGCGGCTCAATGCCACCCAGCTCCTCCTGCAGTCAAGCCAACGTATAAAAATTAGCCCAATCATCTTATATTTACGACATACCTACTTCTCTAAAAATATTAAGAGAATTCATTAGTCACATTTCGTGTTAGTGAAAATTCTGAAATTAATATTTATAACAATTTATAACAGATAAGTATAGTTAAAATATTTGTTCATTGTTACCTGTAACGGTTTTAGCATTGCAATACTAATTAATGATGTTAATTTTGGGTGAAAGAACGATAAGGAAATACCTACACATGAATAGGATAAATCTCACACATATAGGTACAGTTCAAAAGGTTAACTTACATCACGCATATTGTATGATATTTCAAGGTTGTTGACGAAGGAGGCGCGGAATTCCGGATAAAAGTCGAGTACGTCGAGCAAGTCGTCGCGGTGCACCCGGTGCAGGTCGCAGTAGGTCAGCGCGCGCACGCGGCAGTTGCTGCGTCCCACCGTCGGGTACACGCAAGGGTTCTCACCAAAAATGTCGTCTTTCCCTGTGGAAGAGCAGTATGTTATATACTTACGAATATTTTTGTAGGTAGGTACCTAAGTATACAAATAAAATTTCAGCAGAACCATATTATTGGCTTACTACCATGTTAGTTAATCAATGAGTTTAACGTAAGTATATATAATCAAACTATAGTAAACTTGTTCACATTCTTTGTTACTGTATTAATTTGCAGTGTTTTTTTTTACAAATTGAATATTCTTACCCAAAATTGCCATAACGATGTCATCTTTAAGTATTTCAATTGATCCCCGAGAAATGAAATACAAAGATGTGAGGACGTCACCCCGGTGAGCTAGCGTTTCGCCAGGTGGCGCGTGAGTGGTTTTAAAACGTAAAGAAAGGGCCCTGCAAAATGGTTTTTATTAGTATTAAGTATAGAAGCGTGTATTTCAACTGTTTGTTTCAGAGTAATTTCAAGGGCGTTTCAAACGCCGTCAGTTCCTAGTTCTGAATATTAAGGAAATGAGCTACATTTTGATGCAACGACATACTGCACTCTAACATGGCGTAAGAATCAATCGTTTTAAATTTAATTGCATCTAATTCCTTCAATAGCAAGGGGAAGGGCAAAGGACTGGTGGCGGTTGAAACATCCGTAGAATCATTTGCATTAAACAAATAAGTATTTACCTTAAGCAACCCGGGCTTGCGCCTTCGAAAGCGGAACAATTCGCAAGAAGGTTACGATTGAGATGCAGGCAGATGTCGGCCTGTAGGCACTCCGGGAATCCTTTCAAGACACTCGAGGTGTCGATACCATTAGTGTAACTCCAAGCGTGCTGGAAGTATTCTTCTAATCTTTGTCGTAGAGGATTGGCAATCTGTTGATAGTTATCTTATAAGTACGAACTCTAACTTAGGTACAGCTCCGTGATATCATTTTATTAATCTCAATTAATAATTACCTGATGGAATCTAATAAATTCACGAACTCTTAATATCTGAGTGTGATATCTAGCGGTCCCTGAATATAGCCTCTGTATTATTGCTGATACGTTTCCGAATATGCTGGCGTACATTAGAGCTGTAGTTAGTAAAATATGTAATTAGTATAGAAAATATACCAAAGTTATATATATATATATATATATATATATATATATAGGTACCGAATATATATGTATATCATTTATATCTTAAAGTTTATTGAATATATATATATTTTTTATACTTAGTGTTAGTTATATTGGATATATGCATGCAAGTATGTTGTCACTTACATCCCACAAGCATGACAAATATCGTAAAGCCTTTTTCCATATCTGTGTTAGGTGCTACATTTCCAAAACCCACACTAGTAAGGGAAGTGCATGTGAAGTAGAGAGCTGTGATGTATCGAGACCTGGAAACAAAACAATTCTATGTAGTATTTTCATGTAGCATTAGTTTAAAAGAAAGCAACCGTGTAAATTAAGTACCTCATAGATGGTCCAGTGGAATTATCGTATGTGGCCTGCACATCGTTGGCGAGAGCGTCCAGCCATCCTATTGGAGCGTGGAGTTGTGGTCGTTCCCAGCTACCAATAGCATACCTATCGCAAAGTAATACAGTTTGTTAGAATTTCACTGTACAATATGAGCGACGCTATAGTTTTCTACGCAAAGCATCTCACCACAGACAGGCCAGCCAGTGCGCAATAAGCACAAAAGTGGCCATTAGAAGAAGAAGGACCGCTGTGCCATATTCGGAGTATCGATCAATTTTGCGCGCCACGCGTACAAGTCGTAGCAAGCGCGCTGTCTTCAGGAGACCGATGAGCGTCGTCGTCTGCAACCACCACAACCACAGCTGAGAAACCTGCTCTAGCCCCAGCCAGCACGAAAGTAATTCAGCCGCAAACCGAACTCAAGCGTTGTATGAATCGTTTGCTTACGTTACTATAAATAGCATCAACGAGGCTTTGCAGCGAAAACCACGCTAACCAAGCAAGGTGTGAACTGTTGTACTTGCGAGCGTCGTTCCAGCTCAACCAAACTTGGATATTAGTAATGTTTTGCAGTATTACAAGCGATTATTTTAAAACTATAAAATTAGCTGGCTTCATACAAAATGCAGTGCATGTAACCGTATTACAATTAAATACCTAAATTTTGTTAATAATACTAATTGGCAGATAGAATATAGCTCTATTTAAAGTATTAGATATGATTCAGAGTGATATTCACGTTATGTTTCTTTGAAATATATGATTTTTTTGAGTGATATTTTTTACCAGGTACTTACTGGAAGTCAAGTGTTAAATGAGGTAGTAATATTTTGAATTGCACATTAGTTCTGTCAGGCATATAAAGCCTGTTAGTAAGAAAGAGGTTATCGTTGATTAAATTGGGTTGATTATGACTGGTGATAATCGAAAAATGTTATGGCAGAACATTTATTATGTACCTATTCCGTCATATTTTTTTTCAATTGATATTGAGAATGTCGGCGTATTGCTTATGTTATTTGTCACTGTTTAGTTATTGTAAAATAATTTAAGTATATTTTTAGTAGGTATGTAGGCTGTTGCACTTTATTAACGGCTAGAGGTTTCTTAACCAAATTCAAATAATCACTGCCTCTTTGCTAGAATTAATTGTTATTATAAAAAAATCTATACGCACCAATGTTCTAAAAACATGAAATCTAAATACAGAAAGCGCATTAAGTAAATACTTTTAAGTAGATATCCTTCTTGTACAATTATAACGAGTTCCTTCACAAAAATACGGTGAGACGTACCAAGCCAATAATTTCACATTTTAGAAAACTTGTTTATACGGTATACCTAATACCAATCGTACTTATTGATGAACCAAGTAAGTGTATTGCACCATTACACGAGTATTAAGGAGAATGAACGATGATTTCGTATGGAGAATAAACATTTCAGTTAGGTACTTGACGGTTGATCTATAATTATTAGAATCTATACATTTAAGTGAATAGAAATTTTTCGGTTACATTTTGGTCTCAGATCTCTACCGATACACTGAATCGATTTTTTTTCGAACTGAATACCGAAGAGCCTAGGCCTGCTAATGGGCCTTCACTGCAAAACCGAACGGGAGGCGAGCCTCCAGAAGGGAGGCTTTCAAGCCTACACTGATTCGAATAATATTAACCTAGCTACGTGCGATATTTTGTAGAAGACATATGATACCAACATAGTTCACAATTGAATCAGTGAAATAAACTAAAACCTAAAATGTCAATATTAATAATTACCCAGTGATGAATATACTTCATATGTAACCTTCTCCTACTAATTACAGTAGGTACAAGAAGGTTTGCGACAGCAGCCACAGAATAAAGTGAGTACCCATAAATGACTTAAAAAGTATTGAATTGAATGCAATGGATGAAATGATGATTTGTCAGATCGATTGGTGCACCACTCCGTGTTCCGCATGCAGAGTCAAAGCTTGTGTGATTACTTTTATTTTAGAACAGGTGACGTGGATTAAAATATAATCTGGTTAGTCAGATTTCAGGCGATATTTCTCTTTAAACTTCTAAGGAGGGGACAAAATCGGAAAATAGGGTAAAACTAAAAAAGTGTAGTTATTTATTAAAATAAATTTATTGGAATATAAAATAATAGCAAAAGAACAAAATAATGTAAGGATTATTATTGAACATATTATTTGAACTTATTAGTAACAAGATTACTATATTTAAAATGTTTGAAATAAGTAGGTACTGATCCGAGGTACCTAATTCATATTTTTGAAGTAATAAATACACGAGGGAAGAGAACTCTATAAAATTATGTTCCTTAGTCATTGCATTTTACATAGCTTTATACAGTTACCAAGGTAAATATTACAATTTAAAACATAGCAATGCCTAAGTAAGCTATGCGAGTAGAAGTTCCAAATATTTAGATACCTACTATTTCTGAACCAAATAAATAGTAAGAGGGAGATCATGATAATAACAAGAAAAAAATCCATATTGGTATATGACTCTAAGTTTAGCGTCTAGGTGAAACACGGGTTGTGTTGGACTTCCAGTGTTGCAATAATAAAAACTTTTGTGTCGTTTGGCATTGTTTTGCATGACATTGTTCGCATTACTTTGTGCTTTCATGTCGTGACGGCAGGTGGTTTATTGATTTGTACAAACAAAGGTTCGTCTGGGAAGTGTGAGCGTATGTTGCTATTAAGCTCAGTGCGTCGGTGACTTTTGCACTTTTACAAATAAAAGCCCATGGAAATGTTTGCAATCAGTACAATTCTTAAAACGATGCAGGTACTGCATGAAAAGATTTCCCACTGAAACAAAATGAAGTGCATAGAGCGAAGAACTTTCATAAAACGAAAAGACCTAGTAGAGCTAAATTTTTTTTCGTATGGTTCAGTGAGTATTACTATTATAAAAAGCCATTGGCAGTTATTACCAAGCATACCTAAGGATATTAAATGCGTAAATTTGTATGAAAAGGTGAAGGTCCTCTCGAGGTCACCTTGCCACTGGCGATGGCGCATGACCTGTCGTGGCTCCTGCGAGTACTTGCTTTCATTTACCCCGACAGGTATAACGTCAATACACTGTCGCTGAATATTTTACTTATGCTTTATATGTTAATGTTTTGAGTTTTTAAAATCCCATAATAGTACAAACTTTAAGGGATATCACTCTTTCCAGTCAACTTTTAGGAACGAAATTTCTACTGATCTACCTGCTTACTTTATTGCGGTAAGTCGAATTAATTATTTAGATTCAGGTAGATGTATGAAGTGATGTTTGAGAACATGGCTAGATGAGTGAAAAAATCCCTTGTTTCGGATCGGCGGCCGTCGAGCCCGTAATACTTAAGATATTATTTCCTATGAATAATATTTAAAACGGTTACATTGTTTGCTCAAGGGAAGCGTCCATATCTTCCATTAACGATTTTTGCTCAGTGGGTTTAAAATGGCTAGTGGAAATTATGAATAAAAATGTCAACTAAAATAAATGTAAGAAAATCGAGTGGCAGCAACAAAAATATAACTTTTAAAGATGGTATACCTCATCACTTTCCAGCCCCTGCTGTAACAAGAAATAGTATTACAAATTCAATACACACCCACCTTTGGGTTTTTCCACACCGTGTTTCTTTCGAGTATGTTCTAAATGTCATTAAATGCTCGACTTGTCATTTTCCATCGAATTCTTAATAGAGTGATTGTTTTTACTTTACCGATTATATTATATAAGACAGATAGGTACGTATGAAATTTTACAGAGATCAATAAAATGAGGACAGTTCAAAGATAAACTAAGATTTTTGCGAGAAACAAGAATGTTGTCTATAGATTGAAGTAGGTTCAAATTTGAAAAGAAACCAATTATATAGTGGTATGAAATGAATAACTGAATCACTAAGGTACTTGAATTGTGGTTGCTTATGCAAGAGTGATAGTTGCAAAAATCGCATTCCACTACAGTACCTACGTGATCAACAATAACACCCAGATTTACATTTGTCCGAAAATTATTGTTTCTATTTATCCGGACAATTTATATAACTTATATAAAAATATAGTATTCGTTAATCGCACTATGTTAAGATTGCCTTAGGTTCTACACGTAGGTATGACCTACTCACTCTTGGCTTTGCGCCACCCTGCCCTAATCTTGTTGTAGCTGTATGGCTGCAGTTTTTAAGTAGGTGCATTTAAATATCGATAAAGTTATACCGATTTGAGGTAACTTTTAGTCTTGTCGCTTTAGATTGGACAGTTTAGGTACGTCAATAATTCGGACAAAAGATCATCTGGTAGCTCATCTTCTATATTTCAGGCATCTGTATCTAAATTCAATGGTTTTGTATGTGTTTTATGTGATAGGCTTTTATATAGTCAATGAAATGGTATAGATGGAATTGCGGCTCACTTCGTCGGTGTCGGTGCCGAAGAGCAGGAGGTCGAAGGGAATGGCGGCGACCAGGTCGATGACGAACCAGCCGCGCAAGTAGTGCATAGCAATCTTCGCTGGGTCCGATTCTACTTCATCAGCTACGTTCACATACGTCGTGCGAAAATTTATTAGGATATCTATTATGAAAGTTACATCCACTGAAAAAAAATAAGATGTATATTTAAAATACACGTACTAGTTAAAAAAACAATGATTAAATTAGGATGAAGAGTAGAACGTATACCAATCATATCGATTATGACAATCGGGTCCTCGCCAAAACTGCGCGAGCGCTTGTCGAAATCCGGCTCATTTAATTGAAACGCAGCCACGTATGGGGTGAATATAGCAGTGTAGATGACCAATATTAGAATCAACCAATCCCAAGCGGCCTGAAATGTAAGGGAATTTTTGTAATCTTGTATAGCTTATCAGCGAGCCTTTGATGATGATCTGCCGAGCGACATTTTGTCGACATCATATTGAGAACGTTGCCGTCAAGGAGAAGGTTTGTCGTGTCGATATTGTTTCGTTGTCGATATGAATAAATAGGACTTCGACATGATAAGAGTATCATATCGACTCGACAGTTCATCATAGACTCGCTGGTTTGATCTTTATTTTTGCATGATCGTTACCTTGTAAGGAGAGTGGTGGAGGATAGTGCAGGGGTGAGAAGGTTGCGTGGTTCCCTTGTGGCCTCCTGTAGCGCCCAGTGACAGTACCTGTAAACAATGACGCCCCTGGTTCATATAATATGTACGTACTACTTGCTTGGTAAGCTCTTACCTAAATTAGTTGCCTTATACTAACTTCTCTAAATTATGCTAATTTAGCTATGCAACGACCAGACAACATCGCCATAAGATATACCTACCCACTAGTGTCTTAACTACAGCGTACGTAAAATTTCTACTTGTGATTTAAGTCAATTACAATTATGGGTACAGCGACAATAACATAGTGAAGTAATAATAGTAACATTAAGCATCTACCTTATATCTATCTCAACATGTCAGGTGCTACGATTATTTTAATTATATGGCTAAGAATTTGGTAGACAACATGCACGAAATACGTAGTTTATTACCAAAAGTAGTCCGATATAATTGGGTATACTATAAAGTCTGGGTAATGAAATATGAACCAGTTAAAATAAATTACCCGGCAACACCACGATATGTACACACCGCACACATTACATTTTGACGAACGGTGTTACCGCGTTATTGATTTTGACAGGTTTATTTATCGCTCGTTCAACTCTAGGATGAGCATAAACTGTTCGTCTGCTTAATTTTGCGAACAGCGAATTAGGGTGTTCTATTTTTAAACATGAAATCAAAACCTAATCAATTATTTAACTATTAACTAACACAGAGATACTAGTCTGGTCTCTCAATGAACAAAAAATGAAAATTCCTAAAAATGTTGTTAACTTTAAAAGATCATATTAAACAAATAAAATAACTTTTATGAAAGACCTCCAAGAAAGAAAAAAAATTGGAAAGATTATTTAAGCTTTTACGACGGATTTTATGTAAGATTAATTCCACGAAAAATTACTCAATTAACAATAGAATAACTTTAAGAAAAACCGAGTATTTTTTTTTTTCTAAAATTGACTGTATTCTTTAAAGTGTCTAAATGACACTATAATTTATTTAGATTTTTAAATTAATATTAAATGTTTTAAAAAAAATATTTTCTATTGGTCACCTTGTTTGACGGTGACGCGGCGGCGCCGAATCGGCCGCGTGGAACCCAATTTTCAACGTTAAATTAAAATTATAAATAATGGAGTTACAAATCCGGGAGTTGGGATATTTGTTATTGAAATTTTCTCTTCTTTCAGAATCTTTTTTCTAAAATCTTTAAATTTCAGGTAACTTCAATATTTTCCGAGCAACAGCTACAAATAGGACATTACCATTTCTTCACTACGTTTATTGTTTATAACAATTGTAATTTACAATGGCGGAAAAAAAATACCCCCTTCTCGAAATTAAAGTCCGAATCGAATGCAACAATCCTATAATCATATTTTTAAGACAACGTTAACGATTTTTCGTAGAGAACTCACTTCTCGACCAGACTATACGGCATTTGGAAAATAATTACTTACTGTAATTTAAATGATATTTGTCAACAGTGCATTGTAAGCAAAAGCTGCATGTTAACACAAAAAGACAAAAAGCAGAGGTATAATACATTTTTAAAGTATATAGAGGTGAAACCAGTGAACCATAAAAATTCAGGTGGTGTTAATTTAGGCGCATGTGGTACGGTAACACACTTTGGCAATTTTTTGATGAGAACAAAACGTAAACGTAATGCTTAACTCGATTCGAACTTTAGTGCATAACATGCTGAAAAAGTCATAAGTTTATTCATAAAATCGGAGCAGACCGCAGTTCTTCCAAGCCTTATAAATAACATGATTATTATTCATTATATATTTTTAAAAGTGTGTGCTATGATCCTATTCACGTAAACATCGAAGTATTTTAATACTGTGTTTGATTCATGTGAGCGTGTGGAAAAGAAGTTTACAGATTACGCTCATTTGTGATGTCAAATCACTATTATTTCTGCGTATTAGGTACCCACTATATTATAGAGAAAGTGATTGATACATTGTCATATTTCATGAAAGTAATACTAAAAAAGTAAATTTTATAATAAATGTTACAATAAAATGTATTCCGGTTAAACCATGTAATATGATCTATATAACAAAACAGCTCACAAACATTTATTAGGTATATCATGATTTCTCGTGGAAGTACGAGGCACCCCATGCCAACATGGATACTAGGGTGGGTCAAAAAATTTTTTTTTAAGTAATCGATTTTTAATAGCGATAATATGTTGGAGTATGGTATCGTTATGAACCCCTTAATTTTTTTTTGAATTATTTTAACTGGAACAGCCCGCGCAACGCACTTGAAGTTTTGATAAAAAATCGTTTAAGTACCCACTTTTACACCTTGACTTACATGTTTAACTTTGGGTATAGTTTAATATTTTAAAGAGTATCCAGTGAAATACACGTTACTTTTGTTAAATAATCGGTATTGTTTATTAAAAGAAGACTTTTGAGGTAAGTACATTCAGATAATTCATGTATCCGTAATGCTAGTTTCTCGTGAAACCTTGTGAAATTGTAATTTATATAATTTTTGTTTTAGGAATTGGAAATTAAACTTTCTCATCATGTCAAACAAAAGACAGTCATACAAGTGCCCTATATTTAGAACTATAGAGGATATAAGGCCAAGGATGTAATGAAATATTACGAGTGGAATAGACTACAGGTGAAAATTAAAAATGGCAGTAACAAAGAGCCCCCATTTTCCGAAATTGCAGAAATTGTAACCCAAAAAGTTGAAGAAGTATGGCCAAAGGCATCAATCCCTGTGGTCTCGCATAGAAGAGTCATTCAGCTCCTAAAAGCTTATCATTCTAAATGCAAAAATATCATCAAATCATTGAAAAGGTTGTCAACTGAGAAAAAAGTGGATTTCTTGCAAAAAAGCGAAATTTTGTTTGATATTTGTATATGCAAATGCAAGATAATAACTCAGTGCAAATGTCCCAGAGAAGTCAAAGTTCCTAAAGAACAAGACTAGTGTTTTATTTTCGTAAAAGATACAAAAAAATATAGAAGAACCTTTACCTTCTACCTCTGTGTGTGGTTCGAAATTAAGACACATTCCTCATGCAAAGACGGGTCACGGCACCTTTGGAAATTGATTAAAAGTTCGCGATTTTTATCGAGTGCATTAAAAGCAGTCATAGATCCTGTTATTCAACGAAATGCATATATTGCTCACCCTGAAAAATTACTATTGGCGATGTTAACAGATGAAAAAAAGCATATACGAGAACTTGCAAGTAGAAGAATTCTAAAAGCGCGTAATTCACCTACAACCACAAAACCACGCACTTTTCAAGTGCCTAAACTTAATTTTGAAGCTAAATCTTACTTTGAGCTGATAAACTGGCAAGAAACCAATTTTGATCCACCTGTTCTAAGAAACCAAACGAATGAAGAATTTCTGCAGATAATAGAGAAAAAAGGTGACGAAAGGATGCTGTTTATTAGGCCACCCTGCCATACACAAGCGGTCGAACGTAGTGTAAAGATAGTAACAGAAGCTGCAATGGCAGCTTGTGATAAAAAAGCAAGGGATGGCATGATTCATGCAAAACTTGCTTCGAGGAAAGTTATCCCAAAATTTGAGAGTAGGCGCGATTTTTCGTATAAAAATAACTAACTTTTTTATTACTTTTTATGATTATTTGTTTAAGTTTTTTATTTTACATGTTAGTATATGTCTTTTGTAAAATATTTGTTATTTTTCGATAGTACTTAAAGTAATTTCTAATAAAAAATATGCCTTACAGTAAGACGTGTTTTTTTCAAAAAACGTATAGTTTTAAAGCGCATGCGCGGGCTGTAGATGTATGTTTAATTATATCTTTTTTAGCTAAAACTACTTTTTATAATACACTACAACATAATATAACTATTAGAATTTGATTCATCAACTTTTTTTTTTTTTCATACTAGAGTGACCCACCCTAATGGATACTCATTGTTACCTAGTTAAATTCATTAAATGAAAAGTCGTCAGTCGGGCAAAGTACCTACTTACTCTCACGACAATAATGTCCGATACGTATCGTCATCCCTGCTATATAACGGGGATACTTCAGTATTATTTTTTTAATCTGCCATGTTCACTGTTGGCCACCTCAGCCATAATAATATAATAAAGAATATACCTACTCGTATTTTTTACATTTAAGCTCATTTTGCACTTAGAAATTAACAACCACAGTAAACATGTTTAAATAACAAAGACAAAGGCAATGACATAAATAATTGTTTACCTGTTATAGTTACGGTATGGTTTGACTACAGAGACGGGAGAATTGTAGATAACGCAAGGATAAGCATTTAGATTAACAACATCGATCAACCAACGCAAAATGGCATTCGTGCGTACGTTGGAAACACCACAACTTGATGATTATCCAAACTTGTCGATTTACCTCCTTGCCAATAGCAGGTAATCCATTGAGTCCGTTACAGGGTGGTTCGAGACGGACGACGCTCTTGCGGGAGCCTTGAAATGTGGTGTCGCGCACACGCACCGAGGAGCGCCAGGCGGAAGGCGGTGGATCATCGCGCGAGCTGCGCGCAGAGGCAGTGCGCCGCGAGGTGGTGAGCGCGGCACCGCCGACGTTGCAGCCACTGCCGCACCCGTCCGGCGGCGTCACGATCAGCGGCACGTCGCGGTCCGGCGGGCCGCGGTCCTCCATGCCGCCGCCACCTAGGTAGTCTCACCGAAATCCGCCGTGCTCGGAGGCAGCTAAGTGCTCACATTCCAGCACGGCTCTCTCGAAAGCCGACGCCGACTCCAATAAAGTTATGGCCGTGTTTTGCATAGATGCTCGCGTCTGAACTTCTCTTGTTATATACGATGTTAATTATTCACTTTTTCTCACGCTTTAATCGGTGCGTCCGCAATATATTGTCTCTTTGAAGTGACAGCACAATTTCTATACAATAGAAAAAATGTTTCAATATTTACTATGGTATGGCTTTAAATTATTACGGTTTCTAAAATTAGTTTTGTATCGGAAAAAGCTGACAGTTGTTACATAGTATACCAACACCATGTCAGCAAAACTAATTTTTGTGAAGTAAAAGTTGTCCAACAATGGTTTTGTTTGCTACGATTGCAGTGCGATAGGCATGAGGCACCGAGACAATACATGTAGCTGGGTGCATGCAAGAAAACCAACAACACCCGATTCTTTTAAGTACCTATAAGTAAGTACTTAGTTAATGTTTTCGTAAAAGGATTAATATTATTTATGATATAGGAATGAGTAAAATAATGAAATTAATGAAAATGTTAAATGAATAAACAAGCGATACTATATATACTAGGTACATTCTGTATTTGTAAATAATTAGTTAGATAACATAATATATATTGCGTTTATCATGTGTTTCATTTGGTAAAATTGTGTTTATTTCAAAACAAAGTTTAGTTACATAGGTAGGTACACCATTTGTAACTTGACAATGACTGGACCCATTTTTATGATCCTTGATTTATTAGAATTTGTAACGGGTTCTTTTATATTAACGGATTAAATATATTTGAGACAATCTTCTTGAGGTCATGAATAAAAAAAAAACATGTTACTAGGTACTTAATTTAGGTAATAAGATAATGTTACATTTAATAACTCAATTCTGCGGTGCGCACATTGTTACAGTATATAACAAGATATTAAGGCTATGTATGTATGATAATAAGACTCGAAAAGAAAAAAGAAAATAGACAAAACCAAAGTCAATAACAAGTCGGTCATACTTTAAAATGCTTATAGAACTTCAGATAACAATATTATCTTTACTTATATATGATAAGTAATAATATTAGGGTGGATGCTTTAGCCTTTTTGGCAGAACGCCAGCCATGTCAACTAGAGACGTCGTGAGGCTCAAATGTATTAATACAACCCTGAAAGCTGAAGATTCCCGAGCTCACTCCACGGTCTGACCTACTGCAACGGAGCTATATAATATTATGATTTGAGGCATTCATACAACTTGGCAACATAAAATCGTTATAGTAGCTGGAACTAAGAATGTTATGTAAGCGGGGTCAAGAAGAAATATTGACATTTTAGACATCGTATAGCTGAGTACTTTATTGATCAGTAGGTATAGATAGCTCTGGGTGAAAGAATGAGTATGTTTATCATTGCTTTCCAATGGAGTAGGTGTATGGTGGGTACATAAATAAAACATATGGTTCTGAACCATAATAAGTTTACGTAAATCCAACACAATATACTAAGAAATTAAATTGAATCACGTTTATTTAGTTTTAAAAGACAAAATAATAAATCCTACCATCACAAAACGTCTGTGGAAAAAAAACAGCAATAAACTCAACGACTAACCAATACGACCATATGTAATTAATTGGTAAATAGCCCTCGATTATTATTTATCAATGTCATTGATGCTTTTAGTACTTATTTAATATGAAGTAAATATTAAATAGAACGGAATGTAAAAGTAATATCGTACACGTAAATATTAATTAAATACTGAAATATGATCACTATCTACGAAAGCTATAAATATACATAACAATCCCCTAAAGTGCTGCTACAGTGTAAGTAAAGAAAGTATTGGTTGCAAATGTCAATGATGAGTTGCGTAACTTTTGTCGTCCATGCTCGGATTGTGTTCTTGGAGGCCACTGCGGATTGCATCAGTCACTATAGTTTTTCGGCTTATTGCAAAAGGATGACAGTGAGTGGTTTATTAAACGACAAAAGCTTCATATGCTAGCCTGGCCGCAGTCGGTGAGACATGCCACGGCAAGTCAGAGGGAGCTCAGAGAACAATAAGGTACGGGGGATGCGGTGGACGGTCGAGCGGTGCGCTAAATGCCTTGTCTCTGTCGCCGCGCCGCACCGGTTGCATTACGGGTACGCCGACATTCCGAGCATGAGCAACAAGCGATATAACATACATAATACGCCGTAATATATGTATAGAGGTATTATATGTATATACATATATAACGGTTATATCAGATAAAGCAGCAGTTTAAAGTACATATTATATATTATAATAAAGGGTGTAAGTGTATACTTGTAAAAATACTTGATTGAGTCTATGTATAACTAATGTATAGTAAAAATAAAAAGTATGCCTTTTAATTCGAAAAAATATACCTTTTATTATTGTTACATGTTTACCAATTGCAAAATTTAAAGAACATTAATTTTGTTAGATTTTAATGAGCCCATATATCAAAGACAATGAAAACCATACCACGGTAGTCATAACTCCAAGCATGGATCGCGTTTTTCACAAAGTAAGCAAATCGCAGATAAAAGGAACTAAATGAAAAGAAACTGCAAAAGCTCGCAAATGAGGGACCGCAAAGAAAAACCTTTCAAGTTAGACGCACTAACACAGCGAGAGCTTTCACTGAATAAACTAAGCACGGGACGGTTTTGCACTTAAAAATATGTGTTACTCAGCACATACTTAGACTATTCATTAAAAAAATAACAGAAAATGCCTATCGCAGTGCAACTGATCTCAAAAGCTCGTCAGCAAAATGATAATAATATATTATTCCGATTATACGGACGATCGATTAGGCGGTCGACTTTTTTATATTAACACACTTAAAATGTAGACGTTTTTATTTGTAAAGTAGCTTCTTAAATTTGGTTAAAAATCGCGGTCGCGGTCGTCACAGGCAATAGATAAGCCCGGATTCTAAATTGAAATAACAATTGGATGGCAGTGTAAGAGACGGCGGAATCCAGTAGCGTGGTTACCGGACGTAAACTGTATGGGGCACTGTGGCTCAGCACGTAAGAGGTCGCTGGCGGGCTGTGCGCGCAGCGGTGGGCGGCGGCGGCGGGCGGCGGCGGGTGGCTAGCCAGTCGGAGCGGCGCCTGACGCCCGCCGCCCGAACCGCTGCCAGGGAGCCGAGGCTCGCCGGACTCGCCCGACGCTTCGCGCCAGCGCTTTACGACGATGCAAGCTCCTCTTTCCTTTCAGGCTTTTACGCAATTCGCATGACGATTCCGCTGAATCCGATTCACACTCAGACCTCTTCATACTAAGAATGTCGTGACGAAATTTAAATCCTACTGGTACTATTTAAAAGTTAATATTTAATTAGATATATGTAAAATGTGAGGCCGTCTTTCAATTTGTATATGTGTTTTAAAGTTTCTTCTTTATTATCTGTGTCAAATTTATTACCGTACAAATAGGAAATAAACAATAGTAAATTACGCACCTAGGCCAGTAAAATAAAAAATGACTCAGACAACATGTGATTGTCGTCCGAGGCGAAGCCGAGGTTGACAAAAATGTGATCTGAGGCTTTTTTATTTACTGCCCGAGGTCAGTATACTAATTTTCTGTTCGACGAAGTCAAAAAGCGGCAACTTCATTTAGCGCAGCGGCTCGAAAGTTGGCGCTTTCTGACTGGAGTACAGAAAAAAATATTTTGTATTTGTTTATAGGACCTACTTGTTTATAGGATTCTGTCTAAATGGTCCTACCAGAACTCTATTACTGACACCGCAGCACGTTGGTCTATACGTCCGTTTGTCACAGTTTTTATGTTGCTATTTTATATACCTAAAGTATTACATCATCAGTTCATCAAATTATTTGAGCCAAAATGAAAATCCGCGACATGTTTTATCGATATAATCGTGCCAGTTCAGAGACGTTGCAACTAATGAAAATATATTAACAGATAGGTAAATATTTGTAAACTGTGTGTTATAAGTCAAACTCTGAGGGTTAAATGTATGTATATTGAATATTGCTCGTTTCATAAAAAAAATCTGCCGCATTAAGTCCATATATTGCCTTGACCTGGTTGTGACCAAATTAAAATGGGAACACCTTGAGTTTACCCTTTCGAGTAAAAAGAGGACAAATTTCGAAAATATCAAGCCTAAAATACATAGCTATAAACATAAATATACATTAAGAGAGTAAAACCTTTGTTAATTCAAATCGGGTGAATAAAGACACCATCTTATACGTAATCTTATCAGATTTTTTCTTTACTTTTACTTCACCCCCTCCTCACCAAGACTTATTTTATTTAATCCTTTGTGGAGATTAAAGGTAAGAAAGAATTAAGCCAAGTTTTAGCGATTTTTTCTAGGCTCTGATTTTTATCAATTAACACTGCGAGGCACTGCATGGTAGTATCTAAGTAAAACAGAACAGTTAATTAGATGTTATAAATTCAATGCGCGATAAAGTCAGCGTTATTGTAGTGTCACTGTGACTTATTAAATTCGCTGGATTATTTATTTAACAAGTAATACAGTGTTTTCCAATTTTATTACCTACGTATAATATAAGTTAGTAGTTATCGTCAGGTACGGTTTATTATTTGATAATATATCACGCTAGAATTGTCCCGCAAGAGATAACTCTAAAATCCGTTAATAAGATTTGAAATATAAATATACAATTATAGGAGCGTTATTTAAACGTATGGTTGTATCAAATTGATATGATAAGAACTCGTAAAATAATCATTAAATACCCGCGTGTAGTGTAAATTTCAACAAAACATAAGTTTCCACTTCATTTTATTTATCAATTAAAAGTTAAGCTGATTATACCACACTAAAAATGTATTATACCGAATAGTACAAATATTTATGTACTAGGTGTGCCCGCGACTTCGTCCCCGTGGAATAGTAATTCTTCATAAGGCTTCATATTTTCCCCGTCTTTTACACATTTTCCACTGTTTCGTCGCTCCTATTGGTCGCAGCGTGATGTTATATAGCCTAAAGCCTTCCTCGATAAATGATCTATCCAACAAAAAAATAATTTTTGAATTCGAACCAGTAGTTCCTGAGATTAGCGCGTTCAAACAAACAAACAAACAAACTCTTCAGCTTTATAATATTAGTATAGATTAGTATAGATTATTTCCTATGAGATAAAGTAATGACGTTTTGAAAATTGATGTTTGTTGCAATCGTAATTAAATCTGTTCTATTTTATCCTTGAGAAATACTTATTAATTAGGTACTTAAACACCGCTCCGATTAGATAAGATTTAGTATAATGTCAACAAGGGTAATTTTAATCTTTGTGGCTGAAACTTTATAATTAACTGGCTGCTAAGTACCAAGCCACGAGCTAGTTCCACATATTGCATATTATTAGTTAGTTACACAATACACATTTTGCACTAGGATGCACTAGTTTGTAATGGGTTCGGTAAAAGTTGGCTTTCTAAAAAGAACAAATCGATGATTAGAGAAAATATTAAATCTGTTGAACAGTTTTTATTGTAATCCATATCACGAGAACTCTATCAAAGTGTAATAATCTTTACCCGACAATTTTCTTTAAAAAAAATATTTTTTTTTTCAGCATGCGGAGTTTTTAAACAAATTAAACTTAAATTAATGCTTTTTTTAATAACACAACGTATTTTTATCCACATAATCGACTTGATTGTCTGCTTAGTACCTAACAAGATTTTTAATTCATACCTTTTCATCTATCTATGTTAATAATTTCGTCAAGCTTGACAGAAACCCTACCTACCACAATGATAAATTATAAATAAAAAGTATAAAAATAATAAAAACTTGATATTAGGTACGTACCTAAGTATTAATAGGTATTTCTACATAGAAAACGTCACCTACGGTACCGTAGGTTTCGATACATTGTGCATATAGGTAGGTACTTACTTAAATGATGAGCGGTCCCCCCGACGTGACGTTTTCTATGTAGAAATACCTATTAATACTTAGGTACGTACCTAATAAGTATCATATTTTATTATTATTACACTTTTTAGAGGGATATTAAGTTTTTATGTCGGGGGTTTGTTAAAAAATTTAATTTATTTTTTATTTCTTAAATAAACTCTGTGTTACCCATGTGTTTTTTCTTAAAAGCTGAGATTGGCCGATTGCCCATAACCTAGAAAAAAGAATAAGTACCTACTGATATCTATATTTTATGTGTGTGTATAAGGCGTGTCATATAGCTGTTAGTTATTATTTTTTTATAACGTACTTAGTACCTTTAAGACGCCTAAGGGTTTCTTGGAGCACACTTTGAGTATACCGGCAATTTACCCATCCCGAGGTATCGGTAAGTGATTAACCGTACCTACTCAATTTAACGGTCTAGGTTAAGGACGGCATATATACTTAGATACACTTTTAATCAAAATCTATCGAGTTAATAATACCACCAAAAACATAATACTATAATGTTATAATAACGAATTAATTTACTTTTGAAAGGATTTTCTTATATTATGTACCTACCTACTACTATTGAATAGTTTTGATTGTATTAATTCATAGGACGAGAATACTGTCAAAGTGTAATTTCTTTACCTCTCAATTTTTAAATTAATAATATAGTCAAATGCGTCCTTAAATTTTATTTGAGCACTCAAAGTCTTTAAACTACTTAAACTTGAATTACTGTTCTCTATAACACAATGTATTGATAAACCAACGATAATCTTCCATAAATTGACTTTATTATCTAGTATCTAATATGATTACAATTTGTACCTACTTAGGAATGCTACTAATACTAGAACGATAACTCTGTGAACGTTATCTTATGTTATGTAGGTATAATATTACACGAATATTTGAAACGATGACATTAACTTTGTTAGGTAGGTACAGCAGTAGGTACGTGAGATCTGTTACAATAGAAAATATATTCTAATAGGTATTAGGTTATTATCAAAATGTAAGTTAACATACTTAGGTATGTTCCTAACAATGACAACAGATATAAACGAAAAAGAGGTATGACTAGGTTTACAAAAGTAAGCCATTAAAACTTAGTTTGCACGGCGCAAAAATTGCTAGGCCGTCGCCAAACAACGATTTATACAGTTAAAGCTATGCAATTATGAAAAATGTGAGAGTGATGCGATTTTAAGAATGGTCTATCTTGTTAACTGATCTGAATAATATACTGTCAGTGAAAAAAGTTCCACGCTAAAAAGTAAAGGTGTGAGAAATGACCCGTAAGTGATTTCTGGCATAATTAGCAAGAATGTTTGATAGATCCGGTACTGTCCGATACATAGCGTTACGGTGCTATGATGTAGTCGTGAAACGAGTGTGGATCATATTTTCTAAGAAATCAATCAGTATTCAGTAGGTAACTGTAAAATAATATGAAGATACACATAAGGTTAAATTTTTTTCTCATATAATATACAGGTATATATTTAGCTATAGATACGTTTGATTTACAAGCCATGACGGTGTTGTATGTACGAAAAGCAACTCATAACACTGTTACTCCTTCAAGTTGGCACTTAAGGCAGAATGAAGTCGTCGGAGATAATGGAGTTAGCTCGTGTTTTATACTTCCAGCTTGAAGCACCCGAATATAGGGTGTCTACAATATAGCGGTTCGGGAATACATGCCACAATTGCCATTTCATATGAATAAGAGTAACATAAATAATTGAATTGTAAGGGAAGTATAACCACTATACCAATGCAAGCTATACTATAGAGTAAGTATATAATTATATTACGTCAGCAGATCAATGTAAACAACGACGCCACGAAATGTACCTAAAGCGAATTATTTACAAATATTTATATGACTAATGACTTTGACATAAGTCAACGAAAACTCACGAGATTCCATTAGCTTTCTATGTCAATCGTAATATTTCTTATAGAATTCTGCATAGCGTTGACGAATGTGGAGTGTTCTTTGGACCTCAGATTTCGAATGAAATATGTCTTTTAGAAACCTTACTTAAAACTAAAACTATTTCTTAAGTTGCAAATAAATAATAAGCGTCCTAAAAAATATTATTGGTTATTGCTTTACAAAGCATATCTCAATATTTATAAAACTTACATAAAAATCACTGTATGTAAGAGTACTTAGTTAATAATAAAACTCAATAAAAAATACATCTTTTGTTTTCGGGTTTGCGGTAATAAAATAAGGCCCGAATTTTAATATTCTGTTTTCGAGAAAATACTGTTGAAAACAGAACTGCGATTTAGAGCACCAATGGTCGTGGAGGCATTTTCCAAGATTGATATCGATCACGGCACACGAGCGTCCTAATACGAAATCTGTTTACATTTAGATCAACTAGAAACATAGAGCTATCTCTACGAGTATTTCGTATATATTAGTGGTTTACTTACATTCGCATGGCCGGCATTGTCATTAATAATAATATGTAAAGTTTCAGACGAGCTATGCTTTGAACACAAAAATATTAGTGCAAGTACATTTTGATGCAAAACCGAAAATTTTATACGATAATTAAAACATCAATAGGTACCTACATACAGGCTCAGTCTTAGATCTAAGCGTCCTTAAATTCCTGAGATTCAAAATGACTGTCAGAAAGTAAGCTAATTTGAGCAGATGACCAATTAATATATTTTTTAATTTTTAATACATAGGTACATAAAAATGATTACTCTCAGTATTTAACCGATTCAATTAAACTAAAATGAATATCAATTACTGTTAATGCTTTTTGGATCACCTTCAAACCATATTTTTTTGATATATTAACAATTTACGTTTCAAGTTCCTCAGAGCACTGAAAGATATATCACCTTATCAACGATAATGGTCATCTACATTCTACATGCTAACAAACATCAATCAATAACTTCGCTTAGCAAATAAACATTTATAAATACATTTGGAATCGATGATATTTCATGTTTACGTATTTAATACCTTACATAAGTTACATAAAATCGTTAGGATTTGCAGATAGATCGGTCATAAACGATAGTTTAAATGGGTTTAAGTTTTAGGGTAACATTGTTGGTTAAGGTGTGTGAGTCCTTGAACTATTGCGTGCTAATCGTCTCGGTTCATTAAAGCTCATCAGTCTCCCGTGCTACCAATAGCTAACGGCCAGTAACACTGCGTGAAGTGTAACCTAGCTAGCTTAATGTACTTTTTCTTTTGTAAAAGTTACCTGTAAACATGTCTGGACCTTGAGTCTTTTACTTCAAGTGTTTTGTTTAGATTCATTGCTGTTTATCAAATCCACCGACTCTTTCTTCTATCGACTAGGCACGAGATATTCACTAACGCTAAAAATCAAATGAGAAATGAATGAATTTGACATAAGCCAACGAAAATTGATAACGTAACTTTTAGTGTATTTTTTTTAACTTTTTTTTCACATGTAATTTCTTACATTTTTCATTCCATTCTTTTACGTTAGCGAATGTAGAATGTCATTTGTCTAAGGCAGAAAGTCTATGCAATATTTGGCTGGCAAACTACAATTATGAACTTTACATATGTCGAGTTAGGCACACAGTGAAACGCCCCGTAGCGTTCACAAAATCACAAGCGGGATCTGTAAATAGTTTGACGATTAGGTGATAAACGTTCTGATAATTATTAATCAAAATTATTAAATCACAGAAAAGAGAAAAATTGTTGATAATCCTGTCTGTAATGTACTTCTGTAGGTTATTTACGGGTTAAAATGATATATATCACTGTAAGTACGCAAAGTCAATTGATATTGATGTCCCAGCGTTTGACATTTGCTCCTTTGTGAGAGGCGATACATTTTTTAATCAATTTCCTTTTCTAATACTAGTAGTATGCACGTAAACACGCGCGCGTGAATAGAAAAACATTTAAGTTTTATTCCAGGTTATAAGCTAACTGGGTGCTTTTCATTCCATTCTGTTCATATAGGTACCTACATTATTAACAAGTTATTCTAATAATATTTAATTTTAATGGTTCACTGGTAAAGAGGAAAGAATAATTATAAACGTAGGTATATTGCTTAGATGTCCGAGTGCTCTTGGATTCCGCAGTTAAGATTAAGGAGGTATATAAATTCCCACGATATCTAATTTTCGAGAACCGTTTAATTGTTTCGTAATGAAAATTAATGAAATACAATCGATACTTTTTCAGTTCAGTCATTACAGGTAACCTTCCTGGTCGCATTTCGATATAAGTACCGTAGTTTCAAAAACCTAAAAGCCAAAATATAATACCTACTCACATGATATTAAATAGTATCATGTTAGAGTCAAAATTGTTACAAAATGTTAACTGCCTATTAAAATTGTTAAATGTATTTAAAATACGCTTACCACTTTCTCCTCCGCGATCTCGTTATTGTTGTTGTTGCTCCCATATTTTAAGGCACCGTTTTCCATGACCTCAACTGATCGTCGGGTTCTTTACTTATGTCTTTATCTAATAACTTTTTATTTTCAAGTGCTATTTCTGCTCAGATATGTTATCATGCTAATCGTGAAACATGAGCAAGTTAGTCCATTTAGTTAAATCATTAGAATTTCGTTTTATTGATTCGGTGTAGATTTAGTAATAGTATGAACCAACTTCACCACCCGCTCTTGCACAACTGAAAATTAAGACATATAGAAAGGATTACACGACGAAGGTATAAAAATGTGCTATAACATTCAAATGGTCGTAACAAGATAATATTTAGGACGAAGTTATCTGAAATGATTAAACTTTTTTTTTTGAATACTGTAAATAACTACACCGAATAAGTACACAACAATGAATTTATTTAAATAAGCTGTGCAACTAGCCGAGGTTAAATGATTTGATGCATTTCTCGACCGAGGTCGCAACATTAATATTAATTCAGTTGATAAAATGAAGTAGGTAACTAAGAGTAAACTTGCACTATTTACTATTAAATAGTCAACCGACACACCGACCGGCGGATAACAAATTAGCAAAATAATGACGTCGTATTTTACATAGAACAAACATTCACTGGCTCATAACTTTAATACTTCGTTTCAACTAATTATACAAATATTGAACTTAGGTACCTACATTCATGGAATGCTGTTGCTACGTTACTTTTCTTTGTAAACAAATTATGTATATACAAGTAATAGCTTTCTTAATGTCACGTTGCCATGTAGGTACGGTTGTTCTACTATTTTAATTATCCAAAATTTCTTTAAAAGTTTAGCGGATATTGAACAGTTTATTTTTTAGATAAAAATAGTATTAGTACCTATTCTATGAGGAATTACAATTAAGCTTGCCTATATATTATTATAGATGTCGCGTTAAAACTGCGTTTACTTCCAATACAATTTCAAAGTCCTAGCTAACTTAACCCTAAATCACGTACCAGATGCAGTTGGCGGGCAAACTTAAGGACTACAACTTAGGCGGCTCACGAGGCCCGAAATAAATTTTCGTTGAACGTTACAAGAAGGCACTGTTTCTATATTTCGAAGTAACATGATAATTATAATGTTGTTATTTCGTGTCCGTTTAGAGAGTTCGTTACGTTTGCGTCGAGTGGAACTGTGAGCGCGACACGGCGACGAGGGCGGGCGGGCGACTCGCGGGCCGCGTCATACTGCGGCGGCAGAGGCAGCGGCACCTCGCACTCCGCCGCTCCACCACGCGGCACGCGGCGCTCCACCGCACCACCGCACCACCGCACCACCGCAGCCGCAGTACCGACACTACGACATATAAAAATAACCTACTTACTTTGACAAAAAAACTACCTGGCTACTTTAAGTTATTATAGTAAGTAGGTACCTAAGTATAAGAAATTTCTGGCTGCAAGTAGGTACATTTCGATTTTAGTTACACCATTTTCATTTTGGAAATTAATTTAAATTCCATTTTCATGTCAAACTTTTGAAGAAGTAAAAAAAAACTTTTACACCCCGTTTTAGCCAGTTTAGGGATGAATTTCCGAATATATTGTTTAATAGATAACAAAATTATCTAAAACTTTTATGTATTTTACGTAAACGAAATTCCGACATCTCTTTTTAAGGCTTGGACATGTCATAATTAGAAGTAGGTATCTAAATTTTATTAAACAAAACATACATTAATACAATACTTTTTTGACTGTGCGTACCGGCTTGTTAAAGCCGTTGGTTCTCATTTTGGAGTTCCTCTACTGGTGTTTGCTAAACTGCGGAGGGTTGGGGTGGCGAGTGCGGACCCGGGGCGCAGAGCGCGTGGTGGGGCAGGATGAGGAGCGGGGGGCGACGGGACGGGACGGGACGGGGGAGGAGGGGGGAGGAGGGGGGGGGGGGTCGCAGGGCGCGGAACCCGCATGCCCGCACTCGCCACCACCGCCTGAACACCATCGTCGCGATACGCACCATCACTTTTTCGTATCGACACACGACCTTGGACTATATTTTTGATATTAATTTATTCCAACTTAAAGGTGCGTTGCAGGTAACGCTGGACGCGTAGGTTTACATCTTGGTTTTATTCTGTATTGGAGTTTTATTGGATTCTTGGATTGGATAGTGAATCTTCTTGGAGCACATTGTGCGAGCGCCAAGTTGAAGCGCTTGAACTTATGGTAAATAGAGGAATGGATTACTTACTTACACGTATATGTGTAAATGAATGAATTTGTAACAATATTTTAGCGCAAAGGGTTTTAATATATTTCAAGTAAGTAGAAAAATAAACATTCTGTTCTAGTTGGTTAATCAGCTTTGCAACCTTCACAGCGGAATACGTTTCTCATTTGGGTGTATAAACAGCTGCATGTTGATCAATACGCCGGCCTCAGCATATTTTGGGGTAAATATGAATTTGATGGATGTTTATATACGTACCTACTTAACTTACCTACTTACTACTTAATATATTTTTTAAACTAAAAGGAATATCAATAAGATAATTAAATTCGTAATTAAGATTCTTCGACAGCGATGACGTCTTTTCAGGTATACAAGCACATTAATTAGATATACATTACATGCAGTAATCTATACCTTCCTTTGTTATTAATTTCAATCTAGTATGGCTACATCATCGAGCTGCTACGGCTTTCTTTATAGGGTTCACCGCGGTGATTGTCATTCCTATTTACAAGTCATCATGACAATTCAAGGAACAGTTTATAAGAGCGATTATATTTATTGTATGCAAGTAACTATATAAATTTGATAAAAATCGTAATATTATCATACTTACCTCATATCTAGGTTTACCGACAATTTCGCAATACAAATGTCTGTTTTTTTAAATTGTACCCGTTAAATATCGATGGCTGGCAAATCTCACTAGAGAAGTCGATGAAGAATTAATAAGTTGTACTCATTTTTTATTTTATCTATGTATTGTCAATAAGGTAAATTGAGTCATATTTAGTTTATTGCTTTTCGAATTTAGTGCTGGCCGGTTGCTACGTTACTTTATTTGTAAACACGATTTAATCATGACGGCCTGTGACTATGAATCCGGAGGTTGCAGGTTCAAATCTTGCTAGGGGAGCTCCTATCGGTGTAATACGACAACTTGTAAGTGTGTCGTGGATGATATAATATATTTATGTAAGTATATTTATATCCGTTGTACTAGATCAATTGATGTGAGTAATCCAAAGTTACATTTATTTATTATTTTCATTACCTATGTGTCTACTTGTTTCATGATAAAATTTATATCACCGTAATTCCTGAATGAGGTTCATCGAAAACTGTAGGTCTCAGCTGAGATCGGGTTCCAAGGGCAGCGACTTCGCACGTGGTATTGTCGCGATTTTCACCCATTTAATAGCTAGATATAATTTCATAAGACAAGATTCCATTCCATTCATTAGAGTCTGTCGCAACTAGTCACAAGGTAAAGAACCTATGAAAACATTTTTATTATTTTCTAATTTAAATATCAACACTGATCCCAATATTTATTAAACTATATTCTCTTACGTTGTATTATATCGCTTATTTTATGTATGGATCGTGAATCTAAAGTATGATAGATCCTATTATACACCTAGCTTACGAACCTTCGTTAAACAATAATCTCTAAAAACCCTAAGATGTCGGTAATCATAGTAACTACTGGATTACTTCAAGCGGCCGTGAGGTCGTATAGTAAAATAACTAAACTAAATTTTAGCGCATTATGAAAGCTATTACTTATCAAGATTGTATTGTTATCTATGATTTAAGTAATCAGGCCGACAGGCGCCTCAATATCAGTCCATATTAGTCGTATCTCTTCATCACACGAGGAAAATAAAATATCAAAATACTTCGTAATAAACAATTACCACAATAATAGTATAATAAACATGCTTGTCTTTAAAAAGACGTGAGTAAGTTTATACTTATAGTAGTACTCCCAAGTCAGGGAGTTTATGTTACTGAGGATGATATATAATGATGAAAGTAGGTATGTAGATGTAGGTGCGTAGTTCTGCTGACGATACAATTACGGAAGGTTATTGATGAGGGAAATAGGTACCTACAATATAACTAAGCGGTTTTTAGTGAGCTATTTACTCAAATTGTAATATTTAAATGGAGATTCTATGTGGGAAATGAATAAGGCATCATAAAAGTGGTCTTCTTTAGAACCGCGCGAAGACGTCATGTAAGTAGGGCAAGAGGATAAGCTTCGCTAATTCCGAACAGAGTTCATCGCAAAAATGGACAATATACGGCGAAATTCAAAAACCTATGACTGCAAGTGACTTTTCTTGTATTTACCTAGGTATGTACCTATAGAAGTTAATTGTTACAAAGGTATGTTATATCAATGCGTACCTACTATTTTATATTTATATCATAGACGGGATACAGAACAGGGAGATAGTTATTACGGGTCTGATTTGTTGGTGCAAACGAGTTCCGTCATTTAATTAATTTATTTTATGCAGCTGAGTGAGTGTTACTCTGCCAAGCCGAGTTTGTAGTCATCTACTAGGGTCTTAACGACGTGGGCTCGGCTCACATGTGCCGACCTGCGCCCAATTTAAGCTCGGCCACCGGTGACCTACAAACATGCAGTAGCGTTAAGGTCTTCATATGGTTCCCAATTAACAAAGGTACAATTCAATTTTTATACATAGTCGATTTTCGAATAACCCTTCGAAAAACGGCATTGCGACATGATCGCTGTTAGATGCTGTATTTCGAAGCAAATAATAATTGTAAATGGTATCAATCTATTGTAGTTTCCTTGCAACTAATATGAGTCAGCCGCTCTCGATACCTATTAAGTCAACAGGAGTTCAATTCAAAGGACTTTTTAGAAGGTTTAATGTAATAGGGTGCTATTATTGAGCTGAAAAGGTACGTTTATTACATACAAAGTCGTATTATCCTGTCTGCTTGTATATTTTGTACATTCTACATTATCTGTGTTACTACCACGTGACTTTTCGTTTGATGTGAATTTTTTTAGAGATGATTTTTAAATCCATGTGAAAACTGCTTAAACTTACTTAACATGAGGTACCTAATAAGTACCCAAGTAAATCAAATTTCTTCGAACAAAATCCATTGACAATAAAGTAATGAAAAATTGATCATTCAGATATTTATTAGCAAACCACTTCACTTATAAGGATCCCAGGAATCGGAAGTCTGGTTGTTTTTTTACGCACGTGGGAATACACAGGGCTAGTAATTATACTCCATCCAGTATAGTCTAACGGACCCATAAAGTGTTATACCTACTTTGGATTTTAGGGCACGGCATTAAATGTGCAGATATCGGTGATAGCGGCGCAATCGATGGCCTATCCGTTTAGTCGGTTGTTTTCATATCAGTTAATTGTGACGTACTATCACTGTGCTATATTAATAATATAATAAACTACTACAGCGCTACGCCGAGCCTTAAAGGCAGACGTGTCGCACGCGCCCACTAAAGTTTGTGTTTTTTATAGTGCGCTGCATAAAATAAAATAATTCCGATATGTATTGAAGACAAGTGATTTTGGAATGAAGTGAAGCTTTTTAAATAGTTAGAGACAGATCCAATTATAAGTTGTATTTAATAAATAAAAGAGAATTACTTCAAAAATGACTACATCATCGATGAAAAGCACCCCGGGGGCATTTTCGAGATTTTGGTTTTGCTGGATGTTTCCCATATTTTACAACGGGAACAAACGAGACCTGGAGGAACATGACTTAACACCGGCAAAGAAAATGTACGACTCGAAGTTAGTGGGCGATAAATTGGAGAAGTAAGTACGGAGAGAGCACAACTCTTTGGCTCCTTATGGTTTCGTATTTAAATGATAAAAACCAAATAATATATTAATTACTCTGTAACAATATCGTACATGATCTCGCCTACAAACATCTTTATTAAAATATAATTAATTTCAACATTACAGTAAACAGGTCAACGCTCGCCAGAGTGGTTGGCGCTGACGCAGGTGTATAATAATGTATTTCTTTTGATAACGAATCGATTTCCTCAGTTTACCCTACCCCACTGGAATAGACTAAGGTTTATGCTAAATATTACACATTTATTGTTACGCAACAATATCCTATGTAGGTTGAGTATTGTTTCTAACATATACCTAGACATCGGTTTATCCCGTTATTTAACAATTAGACCGGTCAAATTAGGAATTCACCTCGGAATTCGAGATACCCGGCTATAATTTTGTAAATAGTTGTATATTGACATCCTTAAAGTTGTCTCAAAACCTACATATGGTAGGGTGTGAGCGTCCATTAAATTTCAAGGTCAAAGTGTCAAAAAATCGTTATTTTTGAAAATTTCTCATTACCTTTGGGTTTTAGGTTTTTGTCTTTGTTGGCAATATTGTAGAATACAAAATTCTCTACAAATTTTGTTTAAAAAATTTTTTTATACGGTGAACCGTTTTTGAGGTAAAGGCCGTTAAGCGCGCCGTCACAGCCAACAGGTGCCACGGTCGAAATCACGCCATATACAGTTGATGAACTACAAATATTATTAATTGTTGATGTTTACGCATGCTACTGTGTCTTTAATAAGGTTAATTGCACAGCACTAATTAAAGAAATTAACATTTTTTATGCACATTGATCATTTGCTTTTGATTTTATAATATTACGTAAGTATGATTATGTTCTCATTTTATATATAGTGAAAAACTTCCATATAACTATATAAGTATAAGCATTACACAGTAGCATGCGTAAACATCAACAATTAATAATATTTGTAGTTCATCAACTGTATATGGCGTGATTTCGACCGTGGCACCTGTTGGCTGTGACGGCGCGCTTAACGGCCTTTACCTCAAAAACTGTTAACCGTATTATATTGCCAACAAAGACAAAAAGCTAAAACCCATAGGAAATGAGAAATTTACAAAAATAACGATTTTTTGACACTTTGACCTTGAAATTTAATGGACGCTCACACCCTACCATATGTAGGTTTTGAGACAACTTTAAGGATGTCAATATACAACTATTTACAAAATTACAGCCGGGTATCTCGAATTCCGTGATTCTTATCTAATATAAGCTAAAATGACCGGATTAAATATTTCTTCTTCGTTAGCCGGGTAATCGAATATTCATCATGTCTATTTAATTTAATTTAAATAAAGTATACATTGCAATATTACTAGATCTAGGTATTAAGTATAAGGAGGACAAATATTAAATTATTTTTTTAAATCTATAAAAAAAATCAAATGATAAATTTTACGATTACCTACCTACTCACTACGATTAAGAGAGACTATTTTATTTAGATAGGTATTGACGATGCAATCATAATCAAATAGAGAAAAACCGTATTGAACAACAAGAAACGATAATGACGTTTCAATAACCGAATTTAAGGAATGCAGATTTTAACGAAATCGTTCCACTACCTTTTGAGCAACCGTTTGCACGCTAATTTAAAAATAAGTACTTTTTAAATTAGTTAATATGCTCGCAATGATAAACGACACGGAGAACGCTGGATGTTTCTATGACATTTCACACTTTAATCGCTAAATCAATAGTACCTAAGTACCTACTTAATCTGTAACTGTAATATTATAAAGTGATAAGGTTTGTAGGTTAATTAGTTAAGATGTAGAGGGTTATTATTCTTTCCACTATTATTTTTTATGTTTGTAGACCATACACAAATATCATTGTCTTATGATCTATTTCTGAACATAAATCCACCTAACACACATGACATTAGAAGGCATCATGTGTATAAAAATGAAGTTATTTCATGTTCAATGAATTTTTTGTGGTAACTATAGTTAATACTTGATTTTCTTCTGATTATATTACTAAGATATGTACGTAAGTATTTTAGATTTATTTATGTTTGTAAATTTTTCTTTTATTTTAGCTAAAAAAATGTAACATCTGTCCCGGTCTACATAAAACAGTTGGCGTATTTCATAATATTTATACTCTATTTGAAACACGTACCTACCTATCTTCAAACCAATACACAATCCCTAATACCTACTAATAATATTATAAATGCGAAAGTAACTCTGTCGGTCTGTCTGTCTGTTACGCTTTCATACTAAAACTACTGGACGATTTAAATGAAATTTGATACAAGGAAAGTCTGGAGCCTGAGAAATGACATAGGCTACTTTTTAACGGACTGCAAAAAAGAAGGAGTTCCACGCGGACGAAGTCGCGGGCAGAAGCTAGTCATTCATAAAAACTGTGGCGACTCAGTAGGCTCGGTCGATAAACTAAGAATTCGCCACTGCATAGGAAAAACATTAAAGTACCTAGGTATTCCTACCACTATCCTATTATAGATAACATATACACATTTACATATTTATTTCACAAAACTATGTATTACCTGTGATAACAAAGTGTTAGTATAATAAGAAGATTAATTAACTGTAAGTTAAATAATTAATGTAAGGAGGTCAAGTGCAGTCTACAACTGCCACCTATGTGTACCTACAGCTCAGGATTTTGTGGTTGGGATTTATGATGGCACGTTTTATTTTTCGTTCATGGCTACGAAATGTATCATTAAAATTAAAAGAAAACCGAGTTCGGAACCTCCTTCTTTTTATTTAATCCGTAACATACTTTCTGTCATGCTCAAGTAATTGTATAACCCCAATTTATAATAGTCTACAAAGATAAGAACATAAAAGATTTAGTTACACAAAATTGGCATTGAACACCGTAACTACACTACAAAATAATATTTAATTGGTAGCATTTGAAAATTGTAATACTATCACCTATCAGATTGCTCTCCGAGATTATTAAACAGACAATAACAATATTGAAATGTAAATAGGATTCGTGTTCACGCAAGCAAATGTTTGCATTAGTATGTAACTACAATAGCTTGTCGTATCAAAACGATAAAGTAGGTAATAACGCA
This sequence comes from Polylopha cassiicola, assembly GCA_038024825.1. Classification (NCBI taxonomy): domain Eukaryota; kingdom Metazoa; phylum Arthropoda; class Insecta; order Lepidoptera; family Tortricidae; genus Polylopha; species Polylopha cassiicola. The sequence continues at coordinate 6,743,948 of CP149045.1, forward strand.
TTTAAGATTAATGTTGCTCATAGTACCTATATCAATCAATCCTTGCTATAAATATATTTTCCTGACACCATTGAGAATAAATTATCTGTACTTTGTAATATATTCCTTTACGGATAAATAACTAAATCTAAGTAAGTAAATATTAAGACGAAATTTGGTGTTATTTTTATTTAACTAAATAGGTACAAAAGCGCAACTGGTCTGCTGCGGGTCATTACAACCTAACGCAGAAGACGACTATAGGAGAGCCTCTAGATGGGACGCTATAAAGCCTGTAAAAGATTTTTAGCTCTGACCGGAAAAAAGTGGTGTGGAAATAGTTTAAGTCAAAGGAAAAGATTTACATAGTCCAAGAACAAATACACGTACATTATATAATTGTTTGTAGAATATGATGTAGTAGGTACCATAGCATCTGTCAATAAGTAATTTAATATTCACATGAATAGGTTTGTTAATTTTTGTAAGTATACATTATAATATCAATAATGTAGTTACGTTCTTAAATTTACTTATAATTGATTTTTCCAATAACCGTCGAACCACTAATCTATCTATAAAACAAAATACACATTTGTAGATACCTATTATATCTACATCGTTTACTCTAAACGAAAAAATAGTAATATTCACGTGAGTGTGCCTTACTTAGGAGTCAACTCCTATTCGTAGTTGAATCATGTTTTTATTAAATTTTCTGCACAGCACACAGCTAATAGCAACAAATTAAATGACAGTGAGTAATAGAGCTATATACATAACTAATTACTGTGCAACTTTACAGAGCATGGCGAAAAGAAGAAGCAGACGCACGAAAAACTGGCAGAAAACCAAATTTCACGAAAACTATTATAAAGACATTTGCTTGGAGTTACATACCGGGAGGACTTATGCAATTTCTCAGCGTTGGTTTAAGGTTTGTATTTCAGAAAAGCATTGTATGTATACCTATAAGTTATTCATTATAATCTGAAATATATAACTTATTAATTTTAGTTGTTGTTTCAAATAGAACTTTCAGCCCCCTCCTGTTCGCGCAACTCTTAAGTTATTGGACAGTGGATTCAACAATGGATGTGCTTACTGCTTCTTACTACGCAATTGCAATGATTTTAGCCTTTTGGATCTCAGCATTTTTAAATCACCATGGTAATCTTTATTGTCAACAATTTGGAATGAAGCTTAGAATCGCTACGAGTTCACTGATGTTTAGAAAGGTTCGGCATTCATATTTTATCTTATACGAATTACATTCTTATTTCGATAATCATAAAGTAAAATTTATACAGAAAATCTACCTTTCAGATAATGACAATGAGCAATGGGGCTCTTGGAGGTACAACAGTGGGAAAAGTAGTAAACATTTTGTCTAACGATCTATTGCGTTTCGATTTAGCTTTCCTATTCTTGAATTTCATTTGGATAATACCAATCCAACTTGCGGCCGTTAGCTACTTAGGTTACTACCAGGCAGGATATGCGGCGCTTATTGGACTGGCTGCTTTGGTTATAATTGCTGTACCGATACAAGGTAATATTTTAAAACTATGCGAAAAAAAAATTGAAATTCATATCAAATACTAAACTAAGATTAACTTCAATTAAAATATTAACTTAAATTTTTATCATTTTACAATGATGATAAAAATTTAAGTTTTTGGTAAACACAATTAAAATTTACAGTCATTTATGCAATTTATTCTCATGATAACAGATTAACAAACTAATCAAACACACACACACACACGCTTACTTATGGAGTGATTCGCTGTAAACGCTCCGTTGACCTTCAATTACGAAATTTTACAACGAAAATTTTTACTTATGTTTATTGAAACTGATTTGAAACCTCTTCAGGTGGTCTCGGGACGCTCATAAGTAAAGTTCGGTTTCGTACAGCTGAAAAAACAGATGAAAGAGTAAAGACAATGAGCGAAGTGATCAACGGTATTCAGGTGGGTGCAGGGAAAGTTTAAGCTTATTTGAATATTACAAGGAAACCTAAATGAAAAAAGGCTGTGTAATAATATTAAAGGACAAGTTGATTGGTCTCTATTTCTATTTTTTTTTTAAGTCATGGTTGTATTATACTTGTCCCTCGTAAATAATAATAGATTATTTTATAAATAGTGAAATAAGTCCGCTCTGGATTATTCTGATAACGAACTACTTATTGAAGGAAATATGATCTTTATAAGTGCCACATTAGATAAATTTTCATTAGCTTATTCAAATCACAGAATGGCTGTGCAAATTTTATACTTAACGACTGATTAAGCCTATTATTAAGTTTTAATATAATTGGAATAATACAGGTAATCAAAATGTACGCCTGGGAGATACCTTTCCAAAAGGTTGTAAGTGAAAAACGAAGACAGGAATTGAAAGAAGTTAGAATTGCAACGATTCTTAAAACTGTATTTCTTGGCTTCATGATGTTTACAGAGCGCACTGCCTTGTTCATCACCATTCTTATGTATATATTTTTCGGAAATACTCTATCAGCAAATGTGGTAAGTATAAAAATATAATCAATATAAACAGTCCTATTTTATATGAGAAGAATGCTTTAAATAAGAGTCGACTGCTATAGCTTGATTGATAACGTACTTTTTTGCACCAGGGTTTACTCAAAGAGCGCCAATTCATTTTTAAAAAGTAATGTAGCACAATTGCTATTGGAGTTCATTTGATTTAACACTTTTTATTTGTATTTTATTATTTATTTAAACCGATATTAACAATTACGCTATAAATTATAGAAAATAGATTTTAGTTAGACATCTATTCGTACGTGCTTTACGTGAGGTTTCATCTGCCCGAATGAACCTGCATTGAAATGCGGGTTTAATGAACGGTTTAAGTAAGGGAATCTCAGACCAGAATTTAACGAATCTCAACGTTATTAATTGAAATTGTATTATAACCTACAGAATTTGTTGATGGAACTCGTAAGTGCTAATTTTAGTTATACAACTCGAACTGTATTTCCGTATATCATTACATACGTACGTGTGTACTTAATTTTACTCCTCTCTGTACGTTTTGTTTTGCCTACAGCTATTTACAGTTTAAACATTCTCATTATAATGATTAGTAAAGTAGTTTGACCCAGATATATTCTTTAAATACATAATCATATAAGGACTTTATTATGCATTACTAATACAGTGTCAACCTTCAAGATTTTCACTTTGTGGGAATCATATCTAAAATATACAAAAAAAAAAATCCCAGGAAACGAATGGTATAAAATGTCCCTTGCGCATCATACTTTATTCATTCTTTTGTGTAGATAAATTGACTTTGCTATACGACTGATAACAAATAAAGTTAGGCATATAAGTAGTTACTTTGATTACAAGCCAATGATAGCGAGACAATGGTTACTAATTGACGAAAATGTAAAGGTCGATTACGTTAGTAGTAGAAAAACAACAACATCAATCATTTTCGATACTTTAGTTATAACACATTGGAATGCAAGAACTAAAATAGACGCATTCAATTTGTGTCTTCTATTGATTATAATCGGCCAGCGATAGTAAGCGTGCATCTGTTGTCATTCTCAAAATATGAAACAAGTTTTTACTAACAATTGAAATTATTTGTCTTCGAGCATGAATATAGTACCTACTTCAAACATATTATATTTTCCCAGTAATCAATCTATTCGAGATAAAGCGCCATCCGACGAGTATACCTATTTCATTATCTCACGTGTAATGTCATACAGAGCTGCGTCTGGGCGAGACATCTACTGATTGTATGAATGATGGAAAACATCAATTAGGATACCTAGTATTAATTATTACTCTCGACTCTCCAGCTATTAATTAGAATTAGCTGTCATTATTTATAACTATTTTCATAAATACAAATTTAACTTCTATTTGTTCAAATAATTGATTAATCGTTTAAGCCTGTTTCGTAATTAATTAATAGTGCCTCTCATAAACCGGTTTAATATGAATTTTACATTTAAAAGCCATTGGGTTTGCCGTCCTTTTATAATTACACATGGTTTGTAATGCAAATATGTACCACTTATATAGCAAGTATTTCATTAACCAACAATAAAGAATTTATAGATACTTATATATTTTTTCGATAGGTATACCTACTCTATTAAAGGCTAATGATGGAAGGTCAAGCAAAAGATTTTTAAATGTATTGAGTTGTATTATTTGCTTACAGATCTACCCCTTGCAGCAGTTCATGAATGCTGCTCAGATCAACATCACGCTGGTTTTGCCTCTCATGCTCGCGTTCGCAGCTGAACTGAGAGTCACATTAAAAAGAGTCGAAGAATTTCTATCCGTGCGTAAGTATTCATTATTAAACTTTCTTCAGCCTTTGACATGGTCTACGTAGTATTCGTATCCCGGATAGTTTAGGTGATGCATCAACTGACGTACATCTAGTCCGTGGTATTTCCACCTCCTTAGGTAAGTAAATATGATTCTTTGGTAAATGATCCTTCTGTCGTTTTATGGGAATCATTTCATTTTCATCGGTTTATCAGTCTAATCATGAAAGGGTTATAACATAACTATTATAATTTAAATCTGATCTAATTAACATATATTCAATAAGTCTGAAAAAGTGTGATACCTATAGGTAAACATAGTTTGGTCTTGTACAATGTTTTAAAATATAAGAAATGTTATTGAATGTCATGCGTCATCATGCATATTTCATGTAAATATGTAGTTCTCTTTGAATTTTATTTACAGTAGCTACGATGTGCCATGCTGCGGTGTTGCAGCGTTCATAACGTATTATGTCCGGTTGATGATAATGTATACGCCTACAACCTACAATAAGATATTATTAATAGCTGACCAGCAATTTGCTATCGCGTATCATGAGTTTCTTTATTAAAAAATAGGGGTCGTATATATTTTCAAACCCGAATCATAGAAAAACAGAAATATAAAATAATCAAAAATTTTTTTTTTTTTTGGGTGGACCATTTAGGGGTATGAAAAATATTAAATTTTCTTTAGAGTATACGGTTTAATAAAAAATAGGTAAACAAAGAATAGATAAAATATCCTTTATTTAAATAGTTTCATTTAAATTGAACACGGTTCTTTATTCACGCAAGTGTATTTTATTTGCATTTTTTTTTATGATAAACATGTTAAGATAACAAACCGAATAGAGAAACGATAACAATATTAAAACTCTTCTAATTACAATAACTTAGAATCACAGACTATAAATATTTTTTAATGTGATGATCTTTCAATTTAATTTACTTGTTATAAGGTACCTAATTGCTAACTGCTTCTTAAAATATGTACCTACGCCTAGTTTTTCTTATTATTTTTTTCTTTGTAATTTCGTACAAACTTGGTTATCAATTCTCATTTTATAAATAGGTCACTATCAGGTATCATCTTCAACGATAATAAAATGGTCAGCAGATAGTTTCACTGGGACAGTAGTACCTACCTACTGTTAATTAGCACAAATGATAATTAGGTTTACATTACATAGCGTACTTCTATACATGTATCCGAAACAATGAAGCAGGACTAATTGGGTGTTTTGTAAGCGACACTGCGCCAGGCGGCAGCTCTCTTAATTGGCTGTTTCGATTCAAACCACCCTAAAAAAGACAGTTACGGTACTCGATTAATATTCGTCACGTTTCAGAACAACGTTTATTTACTGTACAGATTTTGATTGCTTTTACATTGTTATCATTTTATTCGGATCTCAATGCGTAACCGTTGAATAAATTCTGGATCCATGTTGTACATACGTCTGGAGTTAAGTCGCGTGGAAGACAGCAAGGCGGCGACCTCTTGTGCTGTTGCCAAAAGTACTATTTTTTTTTCAGAGGACCGACCAGACTTGGTGTCGGGCCAGGAGGCGCCCATGATGCTCAGCTTCAAGTCGACGTCGCCCGATACCGCCGTCGACGCGATTGCGTACCGACCTAAATGTGATGACTTTGAAACAAATTATGAGAATACGTGTATGTAGTCAATGAACCTAATATACCTAGTTGGAGCAATATCCTCCATACTTATATTTTAGTTCCATTGTAAAAACCTGGATTTATCTAATGTTTTTGTAGGAAATGTTCATATTTTCAAATAGTCAGTCACCATAATTTTTGATAACACTAAAAGTGGAAAACGTAGTTACTGCGCGTTGTTATAGTTTGTACTAACTAGGTATTTAGTTTCTAGTCCGTTGTGATCCTCCTAACGAACGGAGACTAAATGCGCAGTGGCGGATCATACATTTCAGAATTTTGTAGGTTAGTTATTTATAGTGAAATTTAATTTCAACGTCCTGAAAGAAATTCGAACTAAAAAGATAAATGAATTTTTTGTTGTATCTAATACTACTTTACCTATTGACAACTTTAGACACAATTCCTTATGAAAGGAAGTATCGGAAGAGTGTTTCGTACCACGACGACACCGCAATCGACATAAGGGACGTGAGCGCCAGTTGGACCAGTGACCCCAACTTCCAGGCGCTTAAGAATATATCGCTGCGCATCCGTAAAGGGAAGCTCTGTGCCATCATCGGCGCCGTCGGCTCAGGAAAGGTACTTACTTGATAACCAACTTACAGAAACACAACACTGGAAGAGATTTTTAAATACTTTTTTTAAAAGTGCATGAGAAGCATGATAATGCATACATGTATTTTTTTCATGTGATTTCATGTGAAATCTTTCATAAGATACGTACACTAAAATAAAATAAAAATACTTACCTTGAAGGCCTGGTACGATATATGTAGGTACTTACTACGTTTAATTAAAACATGATATAAAATAGGTACCTATATCACCTAGTCCCGACAGATTCAACTCGTACCTAAACGTAACTCCAAATTAGAATAACTACATCGTTAGTAATCCAGAGTTGGTATTAATTAAGCGGAGTCTTTGTTTAACGAAGTTCTAGAGTGCATGTGACACAAAAGGTGGCGCATGGTCTTATCAGGTGGAGCTCGATGCAGATTAAAAGCCGTGGCCTTCGTGTATATTTCTGTAAAGAGCTGCACGATAAATCTGTTTTACCACATAACATTAAGAATAACAGTTGGTATTGTTGATTGTGACCTGTCCCATTCCGATTCAGTCGTGTTTAAGTGACAGTCGTTTTATGAAACGGCGAATTTATCTGAAAAACCATTCGGTTCTGTTAATGTGTTCATCTGGCTGGCCTTGTTAACGGGCAACCCTTATGGTTATTATTGTTGGTGTTCTGCAAAAAACTTTAAAGTATACTTTATCAGACTAAGTATGTCGTAAAAATAACGGTTACATAAAGGAATAATATTTTTTCGTACATTTCATTGTTGTCTGGTCATTGATCGAGAGATCAGAGAGAGATAAGATAAATGACTACTTAAGGACAAAACTACTAACTATGTCTACGTCGATACGACTTTTGATTAATAAAGATGTCAATTTACTATGTTAATATATGTATCATTTATGTATATACAAATTAATATCAAAATGATTGTTTCCAGTCTTCATTCCTGCAACTGCTCTTAAAGGAACTGAGTGCATCCTCTGGCAGTGTTTCAATATACGGAAAGATATCTTATGCGTGCCAAGAGGCGTGGCTGTTCCCCAGTACCGTTCGTGAAAACATTCTGTTTGGCTTGCCTTATATACCAGCAAAATACAAGAGGGTAAGTAAAATAATGACATTCCTTATTATCGTGTATAGTTTACTGTACCTATAGGAATGTAAGTCTTTAACTTACCTATATAAAGTGGGTCCAATTATTGGTATCATAAACAAGATGAACATTATGCGAGGGAAGCGTACATTTTCAGATGTACCTAAAACGTGATAAAGAGTGGACCTTAACTCCTATGTATTTCTTAAATAAAATTTCCATTTACAACAGTTCAAAACAGTATTTTTTTAAACCATTCAAAGTTTAATACTAACTAGTGGTCCCGGCAGACTTCGTCCCGCCCGGCAAAGAAGCAATGTACCGGCATTAATCAGTCGATTTGACAGCTATCATTGTTGCGTTTTGTTATACCTACTATTTTTAACAAATGAGCTAAATATTTTTTTTTTTACTGGATCGGGATGAAAAGTATCCTATGTCCTTTTCCTGACTCTAAGCTACCTCCCCGCCAATTTTCAGCCAAATCAGTTCAGCCGTTCTCGAGTTATAAACGGTGTAACTAACACAACTTTCTTTTATATATATAGGCACATACGTTTCCTAAAACCAATATATCTACGTGCTTTAAACGTTACTTATCGATACCTTTGGGTTCAATTGGCGTAAAAGCCAAATTGGCACTTTTCAGGAGAGCCAAAAAACTGTTTTTGAAATTTTATTTTTCGTATAAAATTGTAAATATAAATCGTATAAAAAAGTTATATATACAAAATATGCTTGAATTTTCGGCATGAAGGTAAATAAATTGTCAATATTAATCAGCCTCCTTCGGTTTAGGAAATAGCTTGGAGTTACGCCCAAGATATTTGCTCGATATGGTAATTACGTCTATGAAATATCATTAACTAAGAATGGATCTGTGACGTATCACCCATATTAATAAATGTGGGTTAGTAATTCTTGCCGTAAAACACAGTAGTTTAAGAGTACTAGGTGTATTAACCATGTACATTTTTTATTTTTGCCAATAATATCTAATAATCACCTTAAAAATCATAATATTTGTGTTCTAATTAATGAAATAATACAAAGAAAAGTTGGCACAATTTATTTTCCTACGATTTTATCAGTATTAGGGTCGAGTAGTTAAATTTTCAGCTTGTATTGTTTCATTTAGTAAAGCAAATATTAAATATTTAGTTATTTTTATTATTATCCAGCATTATATTACCTTTTTCAATAAAAAATAGTCTATATTAACAAAAAAATAATATTATGAATCACAAACCACAAAATTTGCATTATTATGTAATGTTGGCATGCAATTATTTGTTATTCATCTTTGAATTAGACAACAAAACATATAAAAACAAACAAAATAAAAATCTATAATGACCAGGGTATGTATAACAAGGGCTACCTGGAGAAGATGAAAGCAATAGTGATTTAAAAACTTATTACTTACTTACATTATCTACTTAAATCACCATTGTATTTATCTTCTTCAATAAGCCCCTGTGATATTATTTCGGAATGGTACCATTTTTCCAGAGACATTTAAAATAAGTATAGATATATTTCGCTTCAAAAATTGGCAGTTGGGAAAAACATGATCTTTTCATACACATTTCTGTTTTATCGGTCGCCAATTCATTTGTCCTCGATAGTTTTTCCAATGCGTTTTCTATTTCTTTACAGCTTTTTTTAAGAAAAAGAATGTTAGTGTGTTTGTTGGTGCATCTTTTTCATTTCTCCGTGATGAAGTTACGGTATTCTCATTGATTTCTATTTGATACTGAGTATTAATAGTACTTACGCAGATATCATCAGGTACTAAGGTGTGGATAAGGATTCAGGAATGATATTTTTTTTTTATTCAACTCATGTTCTTATTTATGTAAGTATGTGCAGATTTTTATCAGATAAAATGGTTATTTATTTGTGTTAACTTTTGCAGTACCTACTTGAATTTTTTGAAATCTTTGTATCGTCACCAAAACATCGATGCAACAAAAGAAACAAAAACATTATTATAATAATTTTCCTTGATTTAATCCGACATTACTGTGCGAATCTTTTTTAACTTATTAGGCCAAGTTTCTATTTTCTCGTTGACATTTTGTTTCTTCACGAACTGAATTAAAATAAATAAAAATGGGGTGACACCAAAATAATAAAAGAAAATTAAATTCTGTTGCAGGTCGCTAATACAGTGTTCTCTGTTTCATAATAATATAATTTTATACACTTACCTATTACGTTTAAAATATTGATGTAAAAACCACCACCTTTTATAGTGAATCCTTAAAATATAGCTGTAAATGCAAGATTTTTTTGTTGGAAAACTTGTTATGGACGTAAAAGTCACACAATTATCAGATAGGCAGCGTAAGAAACTTAAACTTTTTCAAAATTTATTGGCGTAAAAGCCGTTAAGGTAAAATTATGGTTTATACGTCAATATACTTGACTAATTGTGAACTTACGCCGTCCGACTAGACGTAACAATAATAATATGGTATCAAATACTGTGACGTATAAACCCTCAATGGCTGCACTCGGCTTTTACGGTAGTTAATAAAAACTAAAAAGGCAATTACGGCTACGACAATTTAAGAAATTTAAGTGCTAGTCTGATACATCCAACATTTTTAATTTTTGATAACATTTTGTGTGAAAAAGTTGGGTAGTAAAAGCCATAAAATTGCGAATTTCGATGATCCTTATATACAGATCGATAGAGCTCAAAATTCTGAGAAAAACTGTATATATAACTCATTTTGGCCAAAATGGCTTTTACGCCAATTGAACCCAAAGGTATCGTTATTAAAATTTTCAGGTGTGCAAGGTATGCGCTTTAGAAAAAGATTTCAAGCAATTTCCATATGGAGACCAGACGCTGGTGGGCGAGCGCGGCGTGTCGTTGTCGGGGGGCCAGCGTGCTCGGATCAATTTGGCCCGCGCCGTCTACCGGGAGGTATTTGCATTCTAGTATTTCTCTGGATAAATTAAATCTGAACCAAGCCAATAAAGACATCAGAAATTCATAATTTACATGAGACATTAAAATGGACCCTAAATAGGTACCTATTGTTATGATAATCAATATAAGCTACTTGTTAAACCCGTGTCAGTAGGTATTATATGTAAGTATATATTGTATAGTAGAAAACTGCTCAACCGAGAGCTACGAATGAACCATTAAAAATGCAGGCAGTGCTACGCCACGCCACGCCTGTAGCTCGAATTTCGCAATTTTGTTGTTTCGTTGAATCTAACAATAATTGCAAAAAACCATTGTTTGTTTATTTATGAAAGTGAATTAACGGTTATTTACTTTTGTTACTATATATTTTTTATGATAGTAAAATCTCAAATTTATTTTGAGACATTAATTTTACACAATAGTAACTTTAGGTCTGGTTTATAAAAAGAGTAGGTATGTTTAAAAGCAATGGTTATTAGTTTTTAGATGAATTCTACTTATCCACTCCTTACCTATACTAATTGAATAAGTTTATAGTCCTAGATAAAACAATATGTCTTTTCTCGATTAAAGGCTGACATCTATCTTTTGGACGATCCGCTGTCGGCCGTGGATGCCAACGTAGGCCGACAATTGTTCGAGGGCTGCATCAACGGGTACCTGCGAGGGGCGACCAGGGTCCTTGTCACTCACCAGGTTCACTTTCTAAAGGCCGCCGATTATATAGTCAGCTTAAAAGACGTAAGTATCACATTTAAAACGTTCAAGGAATTAAATCATAGTCACATACCGCTCCCCGAATGCCCGCTACACAAATATAATAAAGAGCAAAGATAAAAAAAGATTTGTATTGAATAGGCTCCAAAATGTCTGGATCGATTTGAAAAAATCACTCTTTCTTTTCACTCAAAATTCATTCTCAATTCACTATTCCCGAGTGATATAGGCTATACAATATTTTGAAAGGGATCCGTGCGAGGCCAGGGCTGGCCGCTAGTTTAACGTATTTGGTTTAACTTGTTTCAAAGCACTAAAACGTTTTTTCTTAATACCTAAATAAAAATAAGTAGATAATTTTAATTGGTTTCCAGTCACTTTAAAGTCAATTGATTTGGACCGCTTTCATAATGAAGGGGAAGGTTACAAAATATGTAGGTGGGTACAGAGTGGTGTTAAATGCGCAATTTTTTTATTTAACTGCAGCTATAAAGCCCGGGGCCCGGTCACATAGCTCTGTAGCTGAATATAATGTATTATTTTAAATTACTTTTAACAAAAGTAAGTATACACAGTAATAATATATTTTAAGGAAGTATGTGTACTTGCACATGTGTGATAACCTCTTTGCACGCTGAAGTTTTACTTAGATGATGGGCAGAACCACTAGCAATGAATAAAAATCGCAGTTAAAGTTTAGTGGTTGTAAAATTCTTAAACTCTCAGATATAAGTACTTAGTTATTTATGATCGTGGATATTACGATTTACGTCGCTGTACCTACAGGTATAACCGTTCATCGGTCGATTCATGTCTTGGTATTCATGTGCCTGTGCTGTCACGGAAGGTGTCGTGCAATCAGATATTATAAATTAATTGTTGATCAGTATATAACATCACATTACATTATTCACAATCGAAATTAGTACCTCTAGGTATTATACTCGCGCAACGAAGAACTCACGAATCTCAGTGCTTTACAGTTATTTATAAGACTTCATATTTCTTTCATGTTCTATTATATTCTTCTTTAATAACGCCTGAATTAATTGTATATTATACTTCACTACAAAGTGTAAAACAAACTACCTAGGTTTCCTAGTCTGTCCGTCAAAACTACGCAACGGATTTTGAAGCGGTTTATTTAAATGGATAGGTAGAGTGATTAAAGAGGAAGGTTTATATTATTATTCCCGTGTGAAGCCGGAGCAGGTCGCTAGTAGAATATAATTTATGTAGCCAAAAAACGAGCACGAAGCATGAACATTTTGTCAGACATGAAATATAAAAATATAAAATAAAGCAAAAAATATCTACATAGGTACTTTCTGTTTTCAGCTTGAACTTTTAATCTAAGACTTAGTTTCTGTCCCAAGGGCCGCGTTGAAGACATGGGCACGTATGATGAACTTGTGAAGTCCGGCAAAGATTTCGTGAAACTACTGTCGTCAGAAGATAACAAAGACAAGGATGCTCTAAGCATTTCATCTGTAAGTATTTTCATCTATTAAATCGTATTTAAGATACATACATTAAAACAAGGTACTAATCTGTGCTGTATTTTTAAAAAATCGTGATGTATATACCAAATATATAAATATATATGTGTGTGAACGATACATATCGCACTGTTATCCTAGCTTAAATGAGGGCAGCGAAACATAAGAAAAAGATAAAGAAATGTCGTGGGTCGAAGAGGCCTTCACACTTCACGTAACTGACACCGTCACGTGGCATGGTCGTGAAGAATACTCTCGGGAATATTGTTGACATGTTCTATACTTGTTCCAGAAGACGGACGAAAAGAGCAAAGGGATAATGCGGCAGATATCAACTGTTAGTGAGAGCGACGAGCAACCGGAGTTCGAGGCTCAGAAGATGGCGGCAGAGGAAAGGCAGTCCGGCAACCTGCGGTGGGAAGTGATATCTGCCTATTTCTTGTCCGGGAACAGCTTGTGCTATATCATCTTTGCTGTGACGATGGTATGCCTGGCCACTGCTTCTGCGGCAGCCGCTGATTATTGGGTCAGCTATTGGTATGATTTACAATAATATATTTTTTATAATTAAATTACTATCTAAACTAAGTGTTATACCTACTCGTATAACTATAAAATACATATGAGTAATTCTTGCATATATTTAATAAAATAGAACATAAAAAAATGTTATGAAATAGTATATACTTAAGTAATTCCAAATAGTATAAATTTAGCTTATATTATCGAACGGCGCAGGTTAAGGGAAGCCTGTTTACGTTGAAAGGAGTTTCTAGGTAGTAGGTACAGTAAACAAAACAAAATATTTTAGTAGAATGCAATTAAAGAAATACCTCATAAAAGAAAATTTCAAATTCTTTTATATTATTGGAAATATAGTAAAACGGACTTTGTCCCGCAGGTCCAATCAAATGGCTTTATACGAAGAGGAAACCGGTGGAGTTATTGATGGTATGTGCCCCGTTATTATTTTTGCTCAATTCCTGCATTTGGCTCTCGGCCAGTTCTTTTATTTGCAAAATATACACATTTTTCGTGCGAAAATAACTAATAAATGAAGCTGTATCTGAAGTGTAAGATTAACCATATTTACTTATTTTTCAAACCTGACCTATGTATTAAATAAGCCTTAATATATAAATTCAGCACTAGTGTTAGCCTAATAGGTAAAATTAGCTGAGCAACGTGTAGATAACAAAGATTAAAGAAGTAGGCTTAATCGTCTTCTTTATACAGAGGTTTGAGGAAATAAAAAATCCTTGTGATTAGGAAGTGAGCTCAATGTAGGTATAGAAAGTCATATGTATATCCTTTTTTTTATTTACATTTCATATCACTGCATTTCTTATTTCTTTCCCTTTCTATATAATGCGGGAGGGTGAATATTTGAGTTCGTACATATTGGGCATTTGAAAAAAAAATCTAAATATCGTTTCAAATTGCGTATTTTATATTTTTAACCTAAGGTTTAATATATAAATATGAAAATAAAAATAAAGGGACGTAAATATAACCAATAAATAAATACATATTTCAGTTTTTATTTTTTTTTAACGAACTGTAATGAGTACTCATTACCGTATCAGGAATGGTAATCAGAATGTATGAAATATGCGAACGGTAAAGAGAAATAATACTTATGGTAGTGAGATTTGCATGGAAATGGTAATGTGATCGTAAATGGTAATGATAATAAAATATTTTTTATATGACAATATAATTATGATTTAAAGAAAATGAGTCTCTAAATATTAGTTTTTAATACCTACCTAATTATAATTATCAAAGTTTTAAAAGAAAAAACTAAAATACTCTATTAATACACATTACCATTTGAAATATCTCACTACCGTTTGTAAAATAAAACGGAAATAAACGGTAATTTCAAAAACGGGAATGAGATTTTTACGAATTTTGACCATTGTGCATTATTAAATAGACTTAAAGTTATATTTGACATATTAATATAAACACATACCATAGACACGTCTTTTGGTACATTCGGCTTTAATAAGGCATTAACGAACTTGCCAATTAATCTTCAAATGGTGAGGAGATAAAAATGTTGACAAACCGTATAACAGTACGAAGAGATCGTTATATTTTGGCGGGAAATCGTTTCACACGCGTGCGGCTAGTTTGGCTCGCTAGCGACAACTAAGATCGATTGCCGCGTCGATAGTTTGACCAATAATATGGCGCGAATATTTGATTACGGCTTAGTTCATTCTCACCAATGGTAATGAATGGTACCTGCATGGACATTTTTCAAAGCGATGACAAACTACTTTAAAGTGATCTTTAAGATGTATAATTTTTATGATATCTAAACAAAGTTCTATTCTATAGAAATAACTACTTAAAAATACAATCTTCGACATATAATTGAATCATTTTGATCATTCATTGATCAAAATTGGGATTTGGGACATGACGGGTAAGGAGATTTGGCTAATATTTAAATTCATAAAAAATATTTCTATTAAAAAAATAAATATGTCATAAACTTCTAAACATAGAACTAGCTCTATTTGATATATAAAAAATAATCTTACTCAGATTTCTCCACGTCTCAATAGTTCTTTAGTGTTTGCCGCGTAATATGTACGAACTCAAATATTCACCCGGGAGCGAGAAGCCAATTTCAGGTGTACAGTCTTTATATCTTGTAAAAACTTATTTGTGGTGTGCCATATCTATTGATAAATGATCCGCTATTGCAGTATTAATATTTATTTATTTTGACAGAAAACGCTGGACTTGACGTGCAAATGGGACGGTTCACGACTGCCCAATATTTGATCATCCACGGGTGCATCGTAGGGGCCTGCATAATGCTAGTCAATATTCGCGTATTCCCATTTGTCCAACTTTGCGTCTCTTCATCGAAAAAATTACACGACCGCATGTTTTCAGTCATGTTGAGGGGCATCATGAGATTCTTTGATACTAGCTCCTCGGGTAAATTATCAAATTAACGACATTTTATTGTAAAAAATATTAGCACTATATTGCAAAACATTTCACTTGACAATTCAATATCAATTCAACACCTACATGGTAATTACAGATACACTAATTATCATCTTATTACAATATAATATGGACTTATTTGAAATATTTATTTTTGGATCTTTCAAGTATTAAGTACCTATTGTAGTTATGTAAGATTCGTCTGAACGAACAACAAATATTATATTCTAGTTTTATCTATTCTTCTATATGATTTAACCAAACATTTGATCTAAACGTAAAAGAGTTTCTGAATAGCTCAGACGTATTTTGTACAATATTCCTGAACTACTTTGTCCCTGTTCGCGGAGGAATTTTATGAACCGGTATTTTCGTGGATTTCAAAATATAAAATGTATTTCAGGTCGTATTTTGAATCGTTTCACTAAGGACATGGGTGCGCTTGACGAGATTTTACCTCGCACATTGCTAGACGTCCTGCAGATCTACAGTACGTTGGCCGCCATCTTGATTTTGAATATAATAGCCCTCTACTGGACAATAATACCGTCCTTAGTACTCATGGGTTTGTTCGTGTACTTGGTTAAGATTTATATGAAGGCTGCTCAAGGGATAAAACGGCTCGAAGGCACAAGTAAGTATTTTTACAGAATAGCAGGAAGCAAACAATGAACTATTATATAATAATAGGTATATAAATAGATACACCTAGATATAATTATATAGTTAATAAAAAAATATTTTTCTAGCTAAAAGTCCCGTGTTTGGTCAAGTGACATCTTCTCTCGACGGAATAGCAACAATAAGGTCATGCGGCGCGCAGGATAGACTTGTCGAAGCATTCGATCGTCACCAGGTAGGAAAACATACCTATGTATTTGTACCGTAATTTTAACGCGTCCGTATTTGACATGCGCTTAATTACTATTTTACTTACAAGAGTTATCTTATAAATACATATATTATTTCGATTTTAATTTCAAAATGGAGATCGCTCCATTTTAAATCAATATTTTTATTTAGCATCAATATTTAATTATATATTTTATAAAGGCGGGATTCACATACAATATAGTAATGAACTATCTTGAATTTAAGTCTAAGTCATATAAGCTCATCGTAATTGAAATCCCTTTATCCGTTCACAATTCAAATAAGCAGACGGAGCCACAGACAACTACCTACAGATTCCAAAGACAAACTTAGGTGTAAATTCTTTCTCCAAGAATTAATAAAAGAAGCCCAACATTTCGCAGCCAGCGCCAGTGAATACCTATACCTACTAGTAGTAGTAATACATATATGTAACTGAAACTCTTTTAAATTGGCACCTAGAGGCACACTGCAATCGCCTTTTCCGTCGTAAGTAAGGCGATCATGGTGCAGAAAATGGCTTCGCTAAGCTTCAATTATATATCAAAGTACCAGCAACAGCACCGAGAGCATTTAATGATGCTCTTCCAGTAGAAACTGTCACTTTAAAAAGTAAAATATATTTCCTATTCTTTAAAGTAAATAGAAGTGTTAGTAGTTTAAGTAATAGATGACTACGATAAGAATCTTAACAAAATCGATTATATTTGCTTGTCTATAAGGATATGTTCTCTTTAATTATAATAGGTAGGTAATTAAACAACATATTTTAATTTATCGTCATCGAGTTAACGTTGTAAATAATACGTGGAACAAAAATAAAGTCTTCGGAATAAAGTCCCCACCTCGAGATTCACTGTAATCCTTTTAATAAATAGTCTTATACGTAGGTATAAATTGACGTCATCGTAATAGCTTTTATTAATACATATTAATGATAGCCTCGTACATTATGAATGCGCGGTATTCCAACTGCATTAATTAAAATTCGATTTATTAATCACAATATTATCATGTTTATATACACCTTACATAATTGATGGAGAAGTTTTTAATTTTAAATAAATAAAACCGGACAAATGCAGGTCGGACTCGCGCACCGAGAGTTCCGTACAAATCCAAGGGACAAAATAACCATAAGAAAAAGTTATTGGTAGTATTTTTATTGCAAATATAAAAATAATTTTATTATATAATGTAAAAAAAAAATATACCTTTTCATCATTTTCCCTTTATCTGTATGAAACGTTTAGGTCGAAAATTAGGTACCTATATAAAGTTTTTTTTTTATGTAATGTAACTAAAAATGTATGAATTTCGGACTTTTTATCAGTGCTATAAGACAATGCTTCGTACCAAATTTCAAGAGTTAACAGGAAGTACGTTTATATAAAGCTGGTTAATTTCGGCATGTACTTAGCTGTAGCAGATTCAGTATTAGGTATTGATTTCAGTACTTACCTACAGACGGACAAAGAAGTGATCCTATAAGGGATTTGTTTTTTCCTTTTGAAGTACGGAACACTAAAAAGAGGCGTGGATACGGATTTTCGTTTTAAAACAATGCAAATTGAAGTATTCGCTTGGCAAACAGTAAAATGGACAACATTTTTAAAATGTACATAATAATAATTAAAGTCAAGTAATAAAATCCTGTTACAATTTATAGGAAACATATAGAGCCGGAAAGCCGCCTCGTTAAAAGGACGATGTTCGTAAATCCATCGGGTACGTACTTACCTAACTAATATTGTCTACTGTTTCAATATTTTTTTGGTTTGTGTCGTTTATTTATCTGCCTGCCATGCGAAAGTTTATTATATCTTGCTAAATATTTATTGCCGTAATGATGAATGATATAAAAAAATATACTGAATAGCTAGACAACGATTGGAGAGATTAATATAATCGTAGGGGAGTTAAATCAATTACGACTGTTTTTTGTTTTTATTTTTATCTAAGTAAAATAATGTTACAAATGTGATAGAAGTTACTCTGTCTGATATCATTACTAGTTTAGACGTACGTACAGCTAAACAATACAAGAGGAGACCTAAGAAATGTACATACCTACTCGTAACTTTTTATTCTACCAAAATACAAGGATCCTACGGAAGAATGATACTGTTCGAGTAACTATTGAATTGATGCTCTTAAAATCTCGAGGCAGTGTTATATAAATATTCATCTGTAAGAGCATCATAGAAATAAGAGGATTATAATTAAATTCTTAAACCACAAATAAATGCTTCATGTCTAGGTACACATAGATAAGTAAAGGGCTTTCTTAAAACACTGGGCACTTAACACATTATCGAGCTGGGCGCCGCCGGAATCCTCGCCTCTCCTCGGATTACTGGGTTGATCCGGGAATCATTTATTCGAAATGCTCCTGTAAAAAGTAATATTTTATATCTCATTTGGACTGTACCTTTTTTCATAGCAACGAGTTTTATTTTTGAACGTGATTGCACTTCGGTAATTCCGACCTGCTTTTAATAATTTTGGCATTTTTAAACTTCATTATTTAAACAGATATAGGATCCCAGTGAATAGTTTAACTTTTTCATAATGGAATCGCATTTGATTTCAATTCGTATTATGGCTTTGAGTTATTTAGAAAGAAATACAATAAGTATATGAGAGGCCAAAAACTAAAAAATTATAAAAACTGTCATTGCTTAGAATTGAATAGGTAAAACAACAGTAAAACATTAAGATTTCTTAATCGTAATAACACAAAACTATGTACAAATAGTACTTAAATCATACACAGCAATGTCACTAATAACTTAATATTACCTACCTATCAACTTAATAATTAATTTTATGCATTAATTAGTTAACTAGCTATTACACGTGGCTTCGTCTGCGTCTGTAGTACTTATGATAATATACGTGTATCTCTAATTTTTCTCACAAACTTTCACGCTTATATTATTGGTAAGGAAATAATGATTCTTTATTTTATTCGTAGGACTTGCACACTGCAGCTTGGAATGGATATTTAACTGGAGGCAGCACATTTGGCTTTTACTTAGACACCGTTTGTTTGCTCTACCTCGCTACAATTATATTCGTTTTTCTTTACGTAGATTTCGGTAAGTTGAATTGGGGAAGTATCATATATAAATATCATTAATTAATATTAGAAAAACAAATTAACATAAGAACTTCTGGTGCTTATGCGATTGGATTTTGGTTTGGTTGGACATTGAAAGGATTTTATAAAAAATCCAATGGTGAAAACTTTACCGTTCCAAAAATCCCTTTAGCGTTAGTCTATCACCAGCTCAGCCGGCTACGTATATGGGAACTGTGAAGTTTTCGAAACAATAGCATAAATCGATTTAGTTTCAAATATTTTTAATATTTATTGCCTGTTAATGTATGACTTGATCTTATCAGGTGACACCATTGCCATCGGTAGCGTGGGGCTGGCGGTAACGCAGAGCAACATGTTGACGGCCATGCTGCAGCACGGGGCGCGGATGTTGGTGGAGTTTATAGCGCAGCTGACCAGCGTGGAGCGCGTGCTGGAGTATACGCGCATTGAAACAGAGAGCAATCTTTTTGAAGGACGTGAGTACGAAGAACACGCTATCTGAAACACACATCCAAAAGATCAAAAACACGTAAAGGTTACTTACATGACCTTTGTTGCCTTAGTAATAAGAATTGTGTCATTGTGATAAACCGAAACACGAAGGAATATAAGCGATGACACACACTAACACAAATATACACCATTTTGTGACTCTAATACGCTTTTTTATTGTAATGACTACTTGTCATTGCTTGCAGAGGTTGCTACACCAAACTTGTGGCCATCACATGGTCGAATCATTATGCAAAACGTAAACTTGCGTTATGCACCTGATGAAGCGCCGGTATTGAAAAATCTGAACATAACAGTTGAGAGCGGGTGGAAGGTAACATTATTTTATAATACCTAAGCAGATATGTATTACAAATATAATTAATAGTTTTCGACATATTGGAATAAAACAACTAACCGATTTAACTCCCTGAAAGTTATTATTGAGAGCCCACTGTCTATTATTATTAATAGATATAGATAATTAGCTAATAGATTTGCTAGCAAATAATTATAACTGTTATTGTTAATTGACAGGTAAGTACTCGGCCATCATTTGGAGAATTTACCTTTGCTTAATTGTTTTTACAGGTCGGCGTCGTCGGTAGAACTGGGGCTGGAAAATCGTCATTGATATCAGCTATTTTCAGATTTGCATTTATTGATGGTACCATAACTATTGATGGAGTAAACACATCAATCATTTCTAGACAGGTCAGTTAAGGTTAAAACTTCTTTGCAGACTATTTGCATGCGATGTTTAGTTACCTAATATTCATACGCGTACATTTTTGATATATTTCAGGATCTTCGGACTAGAATATCTATTATTCCTCAAGAACCAGTGCTGTTTTCTGCGACGATACGGTATAATCTAGATCCGTTCAATGTTTACAGTGACGATGACATTTGGAGAGCACTTGAACATGTACGTAATATAAATTAAACCATACTTTTGTACTTAATTGTTAAAGACATGATAACGACCGACGATGATAATTACGTGTAAAGTTATAAGTTCTTTTCATTGGTGTAAGGCACACCACAAGAACGCTTGCGGTGTTATCCTGTGCACGGCCGGGATGAGCCTCTACGCTTTTCATTATACTTAACGTATTTTTTAAATAATTTTTGTAGGTGGACATGAAGTCTGCCGTGCCATCTTTAGACTATTTCGTGACTGAAGGTGGCGCTAATTTCTCTGTTGGTCAACGACAGCTAATGTGCCTAGCTCGTGCTGTGCTTAGATCAAATAAGATATTGATCATGGATGAAGCTACGGCGAATGTGGATCCTCAGTAAGTATTACTTATAACTATACCTAATTATAAAATATACGTATTGATTTAGACGTTTATTTTTTTCTAAATAATCTATTTTCTATCTTTTAAGTCTGGTACTCATGCCAATATGTGTTCTATTTATTCGATCGTTTATTTAATCAACTACTACTACTACCTACTAATAAAACTAGTTGTAAGTCCGTCTGCCCGTCCGCCTCTACAGTAGTTATCGTTGCGAATTGTGACGTATAATCATAATTCCTTAAAGTAAACTATCTCTTTCTACAAAGGCACTTTAATTTATTAAATCCTATAAATTTTCTTTCAAGGACCGACAATTTCATTCAACAAACGATCCGTCGACAGTTTGCGTCTTGCACGGTGCTGACGATCGCTCACCGGCTAAACACGATAATGGACTCAGACCGTGTGTTGGTGATGTCTAGCGGACAGGTGGCAGAGTTCGATCACCCCTACCACCTGCTGTCTGACCCCGACTCCATGCTCACATCCATGGTCCGAGAGACCGGGGAGAAGAGCAGCGCCCAGCTCTTCCAAATAGCCAAAAACGCCTACTTCGAAAACAATTTGAAAGAAAACACCAAGTCAACGACGTGATGATGACACGACTTGTTGAAATTAACAAGAATTTCCAAATGCTCCCTCATGTACTTGTATAGCGAGAGGTGCTCACCGACATTTGGACTGCCATTTCATCGAATATACCTTTCTATGCAGTTTATGATTAAATTTAATTTAAAATAAAGCATGATGTATTATAAAGAATTACTACTTACTAGAGGTTTGCCCCGGCTTCGTACGGATCCCTTTTTTTTTTAAATATTCTATAGCCTATGTTACTCAGGGTGAACGTAGCTTCCCAACAATGAAAAAAAAACTCGGTCGGTCCAGCCGTTTCGGAGCATATTCTATGCAAACAAACGAACAAACCTTTCCTCTTTATTATATTAGTACCTATAGATATAACATGTTTTGAAAAAGTATAATACTTACTTTCAAGTCAACTTTGATTAAGTACCTGTCTTTTTTGTTTCTCTATATCTGACGTTTTCATTAGGTAAGTATACGTATATCATTATGTACCTATTAAATGATACTCCATTGATAATAAAATACAAATAATCATCTTATCTACGCATATATATAATAGTAAGTATGTTTTATATGGTACCAGTAGGATAAATCAGTGCCATTTCTACTATTAATGATACGGACCTATTATTACCTAGTAAAGGAAATAATAGGTTAAGAGTGCTCCTTTGCTCGGCGCTTCCATACAAAACGTAATTCCTCATTCTTTCAAGAATTTTGAATTAAACATTATTATTTTTTTCTGCAATTATGATCGGATATGGCATAGCTAGGTCTAACTTTCGTTATTTTTATTAGATTATGTAAGATATTACAATCAGAGATGATATTAGATTCGTAATTTTACACGAAAAATAGACACATTTTCAGAGGACTTGTTCGCATACATTTAAAGATTTTCATAAAGATTTCAAAAAATAGAAGCATCGGAAATATCCTCAAGATTGAAAATAAACCATAACTACAGTATTAATATCACAATTAATAATTTACAACGAGAATTCGTACTTTCGAAATAATTTCCAATGAAATGGCGATATTAGAGAATACTTATTTCACGCGAGGTTTGAAAATGCATTTGTGTGCGTGTCCGAATTATTCCGACAGCCGCCGAACGTGTTTGACAAGTTGTCAAGAAAGACAAGACGAATTGCCAGTCAGTCATAGACTGTCATTGTGCAGATTTGATGGCGTTACTTTTACTTAATAATTAATTCATTAATAATAGTAACTAAAACTACCACGGCTAGATTAACGGACTTCTGAATTATTACAAAGTGAATTGGTTTTATTGCGACGATCTTATATACTTAGCTACCTACGACGACTGTGTGACAGCGGACTTGGAATTACATTTCATTACGATTGTTCATTATGCGTAAGTACTAATATCAATTTATATTATTATTATTTATTAACAGTTGGAACCTATCTAGATATACTTTATACTTAATCACTCGAAGCGATCATGTCTTTTCATTACTTTTCAACATTAAGTGTCTTACACTTGATACTCGAACGTCTATAAATAATATCGATATGTAATATCATATGATATATTCAGTAGAAAATGAAAATTTAACGGTGTGGATTTTTTTTTCACAGCAAAACCTAGAAAATCTAGTAAAACGAGACTTTGGCTATCAGCTCGTCGTAAAAAACCAAGCGCATGGATTTACAAGAAACGAAACATGTGAGCATTCATTTTATAATTCACATAATGTGCAATCAATCAATAAGTCATAGCGAAGTTTATAATTATGTTGTAAATTAAATTTACAATGGTGAATTTAAAAATTTTGATTATGTATCTCATAGTTACTGTTTGTACAAATACTATTAAGCACAGTCTAGTAGCATTAGATAAATGTAATTTGTTGGAATGAAACAACTATTAACGGATTTAACTCGCGTATTTGTATTTTATTATATTTGCTGACGTTTCGGATTCTTTACAGTTTCCATAATCATTTATTGTTTTTTTGTAGGATAGCGGAACAAACTTTACAAGATGCCGCAACAGAAAGGTGATTCTGTTCTGTTCGGGTGGACTGTGAATGTGATCTCTCTTATATATAGGAATAGATCGTTATTCCTATTGTTTTTTTTTTAATAAAAATATTTTTTTTTGACAAAGAAATTTTATGGGTATCTATATTCATACACGGTGCTATCTACGTTTCAAGATTGATTGTTGTTTGGTGTAGGTACTCCATTGAAATGCTACATTTTTGGGGTTAGCTTGCATTTGTCAGAGGCCTCAATTTTATTTTTTACTACCTAGCGATTCGCCCCAGCTTCTCTCGGATCCCTGTTTTTTTATTTTCTATAGCCTATTACTTGTGTCAATTAACGTTTAGTCTTAATAGAACCATAAATATAAAACTAAAAAATAATAAACGAAAATTTGAGAAATAAATACAAGTCCACGATATTATATCTAACTTTCTTTCAATCATTTTACAAATCCCCACAAAATGTAACTTATCTATGGAGCAATGACTTTTTATATACATATACTAAGCATTACCTATTGTAAATTATGCCTAAGTGAGCTATCAGATTATTAAGTCAATACAATAATAATGTCTGTATTTTCTTTGGCGCAAGATTGATGTAAATAATTATACCTATCCATTGCCAATTTATTATTTCTTATCCCCAAATTTATGCTGAACCCGATTATGATGATAATGTAGCTTTCGAATGGTGAAAGAATATTTAAAAACGGTCAGTAGTTTTTGAGCATATTCATTACAACCAAACAAACAAAGTTTTCCTCTTTATAATATATTATTATTAAGTATAGTATAGATTGGTATCATCAATATTTCCTTTTCATTTATGGCCAGCCAGGGTGTTTCTAGATGTCTCGGTTGTATGTACTTATATCTGTATACTAGCCTCTGCCCGCGACTTCGTCTACGCTCGATGAGTAGGTAGGTACCAGGTACTTTACACAATATCGTTATAAAATATAGCTTAAGTATATATTTTTCTAATGTTTAAGCTATATTATTGTAATGTTTCAACAAAATCCATTCAGTAGGTAGGTAGTTTTTACTTGAAAGATAAACAAACATACCTACCTAAAATTTTACATAGGTACCTACATCCATCCATCTATTCATAAGATTGTTACTACGGTAGGTAGTAGGTAGGTACCTACTATAATATTTTGCTTATATTCGACCTGATGCTCTAGTGGATAGTAGGTAGGTACTCCTGGTTTGAACTCATCACCTTCTGGTAAGTAGGTACCTAACGTAAATATTCCAAGTAAATACCTACCTGCCTATTTTCACTTTTACCCGTTTTAGTTAAACCAGAGGACTCGTCGAACTTTGTGCAGTGTTCTAAGAAAGTAAATTGTCTTTATATTTTTTTAAGTTAAACATTATAATAATGGTAACAAGCAGAATTCCTATATATGTAAGTATATATATTTATATGTAGGTATTATGTTTACTCTACGTACTTACTTAAATATTTTTTTTTATCCAAAAACGTACCTACTTACTTGACATCGACCAAACCAAAATAAGGTACGGAAGTAGGCATTTAATTTAAAGTCAAATAAATTTTGTAAAGACTCGCTGTCACACACACACTAGCATGAATATTGGTTACGACGTTCCCTCTCGCTCGCGCGCCCGAAGGCGGCTGACCGATGCAAGCGAAATTGACCCTTCGTTTTCTAAACCTGAGAATCCATAGCCGACTTCGCGGTACAAAAAGGTGCACTCTTAAATAAATGAAATCTAACAATTAAATTAATCCATAGTAGACATAAAAAAACCGGAATTTTACCTACACAGACTGTTTAAATAAGGAAATAGGTAAATCAAATCCGTTATACTTAAAACATTTATTTATCTTACACCAATCGTTTGTTGTACCTAGTTTAACAAAATATCTACAGATAATAAATTTTACTAACAGATAAGATGCTGAGGCATCACTAATATGAACATTTATATATTAGTGATCATTAAGCATATTTTTATCTAATACACATCTTTCTCTTCTTCATCTTTAATAAGAAGAAATAAAATGGATTTTCGCGACACTGCTCAGAATAATATGGCAACAGACGATTCGTATTGCTCTTTATTACAAATTACTTAAAAAATCTTCAACGCGAATTTATCAATAGGTATTTCATGATTATTGCAGGTAGGTATTTAATCGGATTCCTTACAGCAAAACCTACCTTTCACTAAAACAGATTTAAATTAAGGCTTCATATAAAAAAAGTGTAAATCTATACAGAAAACTCCTTCAGTATACAGAAACATATTAATCAATTTATTGCCATTAAGAAAAAAAAAAAAATTTTTTTGATTTCATTCTGTTTAGATATAGGTGTGCGAAAATTAATTATTTGAGTTTTTTAATATCTTGACTTATTGCACTCAATCACTCGCGTTTATTTACAATTTATCCAAGTCTTTTGGATGGTCAGCCTCATATTTTTCCCGCGCCATATTGTAGAGAACATTGCCCATATTCTCACCAGTTTCTTTTACCATAAAATTGAGAAGACTGTTTGGATTAGACAGCAGGAGGTGAGGGTAATCGTACTCAGCTACTTGTCCTCTATCCATGACAAGCACTCTATCTGAGTCCATAATAGTATTCAGACGATGTGCTATGGTGATTACAGTGCATGATGCAAAGCGAAGACGAATCGTCTTTTGAATTAATGCATCGGTTCTGAAAAATAATTTACTAAATTAAATTAACTACCTTTATTATCATCCAAATAGTTCCCTATAAAGAACTAATCAAGAACTTAATTTCATAATCTCAATATAATGAAACTTTCAAACTAAATTTAATAAATACTTTTTTAATATGTTTTATACATCGTAATTAATATTTATATTATAAGTTGAAGAGAGTATACCAACTGATTAAAGTGTTAAGTCTCTCAGTATGGAGTTTTTAAAACCAATCCATAAGTAGCACAACCTACGTATTATATATTATAATGCTTGAAAACGGTACTTACTGAGGATCCACGTTAGCAGTTGCTTCGTCCATGACGAGAACTTTGTTGGATCGCAAGATAGCGCGTGCCAAACAGACCAGCTGACGTTGTCCTACCGAGAAGTTACTGCCGCCTTCAGAAACTTTGAAATCTAGACTTGACACCGCGTCTTTCATTTCCACCTACAAATAAAATGCTTAGTAGAAATGTCAACATTTTCATCGCTCACACTTCATTGTCACAGATCAATCGATACTATATTCACAATAGAGATTTATTTACAAATCAAGAAACATGACATGTACACATTGCTAGAGGAGTTTGATGGGATTGAAGTAGAATTGATTTAGTAGGTACGTGTAGTAAAGGTCATAAATATGTACATACTATAAAAACTAATATAATTCATTAAATTACATTTTTAAAACGTTCTGTTTGTATACAAATATTGCTGGCCTAGACTGTACGTGTGTACACATTTTCGATCTCAAATAATCCTGCACAGCTCAGAACACTGACATCTGCCTACTAGTCTAGTTTCACAGTCAGTCGCTATGGCCACTGGAGATCAAATATAAAAGAAATCTTACCCGATCTAAAGCTCTCCAGATTTCCTCGTCACTATAAAGATCAAATGGGTCCAAATTATACCGCAACGTGGCGGAAAATAGAACAGGCTCTTGAGGAATAATAGATATTTTCGACCTCAGCTCCTGCAACATTGATTTTATCAATTAACTTTTTATAATGATGTACAACTAAACATTTACTACGATGTATTAATCGATATTCGATTGACATCTAAGATTCTATTTAAATGATAATAATATTGATATTAGCACTAAGACAAGAGTAGAAAAGTTTAGTGCGAGGCTTTTCAATAAAATTTAATCTATGAAATAAAACATATTTTATTAAATATTATAATATAAGAATTGTTCGTTTCTACCTAATTAATTACTTACTCCTATCGATTCTTACCTGTTTGGATAAGAGATTGATGTCAACTCCGTCTATTATTATTTTGCCTTCAGTTTTGTATAATTGAAACAAAGCAGAAATAAGTGACGATTTACCAGCACCAGTTCTACCAACTACACCGACCTGAAAAGTTTCATTTTATTGCCCTTATTATGGATTTTGCTTTCCCTTTCAAAGAAACTGATATATTTTTTAATTTCAAACTTACTTTCCAGCCACTTTCAATAACGAAGGTTAAATTATTCAACACAGGTGGATCATCTGCTCCATATACCATGGAAACCTTTTCAAAAGCAATTCGTCCCTCAACTGGCCATTTCTCTGGTGCCTTGATATCTATGAAATGTTTACAAGAAGAATTAGCTCTCAACCTTCTGACAGTACATATTATGATGATATATACATCATTATTACATATATACATCATACTACAAGTACCTATGCTTTGTAGAAAGCCAAAGAACGTAGACAAGACTAAGAAACATATTAACATACATGAATAACTTGAACCTGTGAGAACAATATTATGTTCATCTGATCATTGATAGCTTTTACCTGTTTTACCTTGAGTTTATGCATGTATTTAACCTTTAAAGTAATTGATATCGAATTAGGCTTCAGATTTGATAATTTCTCATGCAAAGTAAATATAGATACAAGCCGATTATCATATGCATATAAAATGTGCTATAGGGGAGATAGGGGAGTGATGGGCACTTTTTCACGTAACTAAATTTAAAAAATTAAATTATTAATATAATCAAAATTTACTTCCAAGGTGAGTTGCGCAATATATTTGGCTAGATGTTTTCCAAACAACAGTTTACAAATTATAAGCAGTCTCTAAGTTATACCATGATTTCAAAACCATGTCAAATGTGCCCAAAGCTCCCTATGGTAGGGAGGTACGGGCACCGGGTATGGGAGGTTTGGGCATGACATATAAAACACTTAATATTTATAAAATAATTAAAATATACAAAGTTAATTATGGTCAAATATATAATATCAACTTAAACGTAATTACAAAAGTAATCAAAATAGGCTAATTACGAGCTTGCAGCTTTTTTTAATACATAATGAAGTTTTGAAGAATACGTCATGTGGGTACTTCGCAAATTTTTCTTCTTCCGAGGTAAAAAAATGTGAAGTTACCATTTCAATGAAGAATCTTTTATGTATCCATGTTTCAGATATCTTTGCAAGTGAAAGCAACAATATTTTCTTTTTATATTTTTTCTTATATTAAAAATATATATTAGAATTGGAATTAAAAGGGGGTGCCTATGTCTCCCAACTGCCCATCCCACCCCTATCTCCCCTATAGATACCATTCTGATTGTAGCAGCGAAAGAGCACTACTGCTTAGGGTTTCTGTTCGATGAGCTCAAGGTTGCAGTTCAATGAGCACTGCTCGTTATCAGTTAAAAGCAGGTGATCCTGTTTTTAACTGTCTCTGTTTCTTTTTGTTTTTTTACTTAACTAATTCGAAGACTAAGGTGATCCTCAGCCTTCGAATTAGTTAAGTATTATAAAAAATAGTACATACCTCCTTCGTACATCTTTTCTTCTGAAGGTAGCTCACTGTATTCTAGAACTCTCTCTACAGATGTCATCTGTGCGAGGAAGTCGGCGGTAAAGCGTGCAGCCATTTGCAGCATCACAGTCAGCAACATGGACTGACTCACGGCGAGGCCCACGCTGCCCACTGGTATTAGATCCTCTAAAAGAGTAAATACATAATTTACACAGTGGCAAATCGCATTTTTGCCTTCATATGGAAATTAAAAATTTAGCAAACCCCCGACATAATAATTAAAAGACCCTCTAATAAATTAAAAATTTAACAAACCCCCGACATAAAAACTAAAAGGCGTAAATGGGGTTTGTTAAATTTTTAATTTATTTTTTTATTTCATACTTTTTGTAAGTAGGTATCTACTACATATTATTATTTTTAACTAATTTCCAATTCACATGGAATTTCGTAATGTACATGTTATCCTCTTACATTTGATACCCCACTCGGGTATATTGGTCGACATTGGGCTTACCATATACAATTTTACTCTCCATAAATTTTGAACTACTTAACCGATTTTCATTATGATTTCAATTTAGTAATGTACACGCGATCCTCTTTCATTTGATACCCCACTCGGGTATATTTGTAGATATTTGGTTTTCCATCCCCACTTTCACTCCCAATATTTTTTGAACGACTTAACCGATTTTTATTATAATTTCAATTTTGTAATATACTCGTGACCTTCTTTCATTTGATACCCTACTCGAGTATATTTGTCGACATTTATTTTTCCATCCCCTCTTTCACCCACCTCTATTTATTAAACTACAGGTCCGATTTTCATCAAACATAGCTAAGAACACTCCCGACATATTCACCTTTCAAACAAAAAAAACAGAATCAAAATCGGTTCATGCGTTTGGGAGCTATGATGCCACAGACACACACACACACACACACACACACACATACACACACACACACACACACACACACACACACACACACACACACACACACACACACACACACACACACACAGACAGACACACAGATAGACACGTCAAACTTATAACACCCCTTCGTTTTTGCGGTTAAAAAAAGCACGAGAGTAGTAGTAGTAGTAGTAGCAAAAAGTGTTTACCAAAATCTATCAGAAGGAAGATGGCTATAATAACTCCCAAGTACAGCAAGCACAAGAAGTCTAAGTATAAACCGAAAGCAGCTGATCCTCCTAAGAAAGTATAGAATGCACTAGAATGAAGATCCTGAAAGAAGAAAAAATATTTTGTCTTAATTGTAAGAATGAAATCGTAAAGTAAATTAATCGTCAAGAATAGAAGCTTTTATCACACCTGTGCTGCATCAAACGCTTCATTTAATCTGTTTTCAGAGCCTGCACTTCTAATGGTCGAAAGCCCAGAAATAGTCGAGGTGATCATTCCAAATACAGGACTTTTGGCTACAAAATAAAGGGTAAGTAAGTAGAGCATAATCCAATAACACACTTCCAAAGCACATGATTTATAATTACCATTATATACTTACTGGTACTCTCAAGCCGTTTAACAGCTTGCGCTGCATTCAAATACCATTTTAAAAGAGTCACAAAAATAATAATTAAGACGGCAGTTGGAGCTAAAGTCCAAGGCAGCGAGAGCGCGTTTAAGACAAGGATGCTTGTCATCGAAAGGTACATTTGCAATGTTTCCAACATGGCGCGGGGCATCATTTCATCCATAGCACCCATATCCTTCGAAAATCTATTAAGTACACGACCTAAAAATTTTATACAGGATTACAGTCATATATAAATAAGTTATCATTGAATAAGATAATACATATCATAAATTAGTTAAAAAAATACTATATTTAGCGAATGTCTGGTATTGAAAACACAGTATACAAAATATAAAAGAGTTTTAAACTTTAAACTTAAATTGCTGCATTTTTTCCTGGTATACGGTATCTTGGTCTCTTCTTTTACTAGTAAATTTAACTCTGATCCGTGATATACCCAAGCACTTTAAAGTTTAACGGTCACTCCAGACAAGTATCCTAGTCAGTATAGTTGTTCTGCACAAAACAGTACTTATGGTCAAAAAAATAATTACCTGAAGGATTTGTATCGAAGAATCTCATAAGCGCATTTATCATATTCTTAAACACAGTATTATGAAGATTTTTTGAAGCCCTAATCGTCGATACCGCGTAGAGATAAATACGTGTGTGTAAGATAATAATGATTCCCAAAACCAGACCACCATACGTTGCCAGGTATTGTGCAGTTGTGAAAAAGCCAACTTGTGTATCTAGACTGGTATCTGAAAAATATATAAATAAAGGGTTAATTGGACGTACTTTCTTATGTTTAAGAGTTAAAGAAATTTAAGGGTGCATCCACATCTGGTGATTGAATGGTGAATGCATAGCTCGCAAGCTGTGTATGCCATGGACGCGAACTTTAACATCGATTGTCAGGTAAGGAGGTGTAGTGCACCTCTTAAAAGGCTTGTATGGTGAGAGCTGGGAAAAAGTAATTGCAATGCTGAGTTAACGCGCAAAGACGATGGTGCGCAAGTGGTGCAAGACCGAAGCACGAGGACAATCTTCTCATTCACCAAAAGTGGACGCATCCTAATATAATCGTTTAAGCTTGAAACATACCAGGCTCCTCTCCAGCTGGTAAGGACTGCACGTAATCATCAACTTGGTTTGTCCTGGAAAATGTGACCAAAAATTATAATTATAAGGATGATTCTATACTTGTGTGCATAAGTAACGTCTATATAGGGTGTTGGTATAGAATTAAGAAAGAAAGTACCATAAACTGAGCCAATAGTCAGCGGCAGTAGCCGCAGCTTGTGTGATCAACAAAGCAGCAATTGTAAAGATAAGCAAACTCCACGAGTCGATCGATTTTAAGTAGGCTGCCAACACTTTCCACTTCAAGCTGCCTTTCGCTCTGTCCTCAGCATCTTGCACTTGAGTAGTCTCCTCTTCGGGATTCTCCTCGCTCTTAGTAGATATTTTGGATATGCCACGCTTCATTGACGGTCTTTTTACATTCTAAAATAGTATTTGAAATTATACCGAGTATGCAAATATTACTAAGTGCAAATCTTAAGAAATAATGGATTTAATCTTTCGTACCGTTCCGGGTGCATCCTCATCGTCGGCTTCATTCCCATGAGAATTAGATAACAGCTGCGAGAATTCCTTTCCAGATTTGATAAGATCATTGTACGTTCCCATATTTTCCACGGAGCCCTTATACGCAAATAATAATAAAGTTAGCCAATCCCATAAGTAAGCACAATTATTGTAACAATATGAAGGTTTCATAATACTTACGTCATTTAGGACTACTATGGAGTCAGCGGCTTTGAGAAAATGTATCTGATGTGTTACCAAAATAATTGTGCGACCTTGAAGATAACCTTTTATGCATCCCTCAAACAGCATCCTCCCTACGTTTGCGTCCACAGCTGATAGAGGATCGTCTAGTAAATAAACGTCCGCCTTAAATTAGGAAACATAAAATTAGTTATTAAACAATAAAATCATGTATAATAATACTTATATTCATTCATATTATGTACCTACCTCTCGGTAAATAGCCCTTGCTAGATTTATTCGAGCCTTCTGTCCTCCTGAAAGAGACACTCCGCGCTCTCCCACTAGAGAAAGGTCGCCATAGGGAAATTGCTTGAAATCCGGCAATAGGCAGCAAACCTTGCAAACCTACATAGCATAAGTAATATATGAAAAATAAAACCTCAATTATAGTTAGTTTCGGTTAGCGTCAATCATTATAAGAATAAATACATGATTTACCTCCTTATATTTTTTAATGTCGTAAGATTGTCCAAAGAGGATGTTTTCTCGAACGGTTGCTGGGAACAGCCATGACTCTTGACAGGCATATGACACTTTTCCCTTTACGTTTATATTACCTTGGGTGATAGGTAATTCCTTCAGTATCGCTTGCAACAATGAGGACTGAAAGAATATAACGGCAAAAATTTATTACATGGGATATTACCTACTGCATAATTAACTTCCATTAAAAAAAAAGGTAACTTACTTTACCAGATCCAATAGTACCTATAATGGCGCAAAGTTTTCCTTTGCGTACCCTTAAGGATATGTTCTTGAGCGTCAAATCACCGGGATCCGTCCAATAAGCACTGACCCCGGACATTTCAATTACATAGTCTGTCATAATTGAAGGACGACGTACCAATTCTAAAATAAGTAAACGCGATATATACATAATTGATAGTTACAATACAAACATATTTATAGTTTCACGAATCGCTCGTTTTGTAATTTTGTACTTTTATGTTGGTAACATACCTAATACCTATACCTTAAAACTATCTAACTACCTAAAAAGTTTATATTACTATCGATAAAATCGCGTACGTACACGTTTAAAAACACAGCGCCAGTAAATGTGTTCCATAAGATACGAGTAAATATAAAAATAGTATATACATATATTACATACCTGTTCCAGCGTCCTCTGATAGATCGTCTTTATGTATATATTTCTTAGAAATAACTTCCGTATTATTTTTGCTTCCTGGTTTAGAATTAAATGTCACTGATCCAAGATCTGTATTGTTTTTCGGTATCTTTGACAAATCCTCTCTTTCATCTGTAAAGAGCATAATATGAAATTCTAGAATTTCCACTTTCGTTGAAATGGAGCATGTAAAAATCCAAATAAACAGCATTTCATAAAAATATACGATAAAATAGAATAACGAACATGGTCATAAAATAAAGTTATAAACTAGTAAACCTATTTCAGGAAATCCTTAAGCGGGCCTTTCCGATAAAAACGAGTAAGTAATTTTGAAAACAAATAACTATAATTATTACAGCTTTAGC
The DNA here is from genome assembly GCA_038024825.1 of Polylopha cassiicola. Lineage (NCBI taxonomy): Eukaryota > Metazoa > Arthropoda > Insecta > Lepidoptera > Tortricidae > Polylopha > Polylopha cassiicola. The sequence continues at coordinate 6,778,519 of CP149045.1, forward strand.
ATTTATAGAATATTGTATGACCACAATTACTTTTATGTTTACTAGCTTATAATTACACTTACCCATTACAAGAAATTCTTGAATACGATCTAATGAAACCATCATCTCTGATAAACTAGCGATAGCAAATGGAAGAATAAGCGTCAAATTCATTTGAATAATAGATAAATATTGTTGGATCGGATATATCTAGAAGAAAATAAGCATATTTAAGTGTACTAATGTTTAAGTGTATAATAAATTTAAGTGTTGTAGTGTATTAAGTATACGAAATCACAATATCTAACCCATTAGATTATTATACTTAGGTATACGTAATACAATTTGGCAACATTAATAATAAATCCTAAATAAATAGATAATTATGACGTCTATTTTTCTTTCTTTGTCCATCAGGTAGATTATTCAAAATGATAGTAAACGTATTTTTTCATATAATTTATATAATTTTCGCCCACTGCTCATTTAGGTGTTACTACTTAATACCTACAGACTACCTAAACCTACGGTCCCCCCGACATGACGTTTTCTTTGTAGAAATATTAATAATTATTTAGGTAACTAATAAGTATTAAGTTTTATTATTGTTATACTTTTTAAAGGGCTTTTAAGTTTTTATGTCGGGGGTTTGTTAAATTTTTAATTTATTTTTTTATTTCATACTTTTTGTAAGTAGGTATCTACTACATATTATTATTTTTAATTTCATTTCACATGGATTTTTGTAATGTACCTACATGTAACCCTCTTGCATTTGATACCCCACTCGGGTACATTTGTCGACAATGGGTTTACCATTTACACTTTTACTTCCCATAAGTTATGAACTACTCAACCGATTTTCATTACAATTTCAATTTTGTAATCTACACGTGATCCTCTTTCATTTGATACCCCACTCGGGTATATTTGTAGACATTTGGTTTTCCATCTCCACTTTGACACCTTTTAATTTTTGAACAACTCAACCGATTTTCATTATAATTTCCATTTTGTAATGACCCTCTCTCATTTGATACCCCACTCGAGTATGTTTGTACACTTTTATTTTTCCATCCCCTCTTTCACCCCCCCTAACTATTAAACCACTGAGCAGATTTTCATCAAACATAGCTAAGAACACTCCCGACATATTCACCTTTCAAACAAAAAAAAAAACAGAATTAAAATCGGTTCATGCGTTAGTTTTCGTCGGGGATTAAAAATTAAAAATTATTGGACACGTATTTTTTCTTTTCGTATACGTACATCTAAACAGACAAAAGATAATTTCGTTTTCTTTACTCATCGTCATCCTTATTATAGTATAACACCTTACACCCCGTCGTTTTTTCGTCGGGGGTTAAAAAAAGTGATTATACACCTACCGTAGTTGCAGTGACCATAGTTCCATTAAGAATAAGAGTTAAAACTGTGAAGAATAATATGCTTCTTTCCGTGAAGAGCATAAATCCGAGAAAAACGCTTCTAATTATCAATCCCCTTTTAACTGAGACCATCTCGAAGGCTCTCGCTGCCTTAACCACCGTTCGGAATGGTATTTCCCAAGCATACATCTTGATAACCTGTAAATAATCAAACACGTTAACTAACGGTACATTTAGAAAAGTCTGCTCTGTAAGATTAACTCACATCAAAATATTAAAAATATGTCTTATTTACCTGAATTCCGTTTATGATTTCACTCATAAGTTTGATTCTTTTGTCGGTTCTCATGGCTGTTTCTCGCCTTACAATAGAAGTTAACTTCGTTAAACCAGCTGAAATGTAGATGAACAATAAATACAAATAACGAATAACTATTAAGAACAAAAAAAAACATCACAAATAACGAATATATTATTCACGGATGAATTATTCCACAAATAAATTATCGTAAATCAATTGTACCACGGGTAAATTAATACATATATGTAGTTAAAATCAAAATGATGTAGCTTGTAAGTTGTAACCAACCTTGAATTGGGAGAATAATAATAACAACTCCAAATAAACCAACAAATGGAGCCCATCCAGCAGCTTCGTACAAGAAGTAAAGTACCACGGCGGCTTGTACAGGGATCAGCCACAATTGGTGTAAAAATAAGAAAGAATAGTCAAAACGAGCTACGTCGTTAGACATGAGGTTTACTAGTTTTCCGGCAGCAATATCACCGAGTGACACCTGACTCATACGTAGCAGCTAAAATTAAGAGTATTAGATATTAATCGCACAACAACTTAACCTACCTAGTAAAATAATTAATCCACTGTGGGCACCTTTCTGTATAGAAGAGATGTGCATGCCACTTTGACCTTTAAACTGAATCGATTGACGTATAAAGAGTTGTGGTGATGTGCCATCATTCCTACGAAGTTTAGTCCTAACATCCCGAGCGCGTAGTAACCGGCCTCCTGGCGGGTCATAGTCGAATCCAGTGACCAATATGACAGAAGCTGCGTAAACAGCAGTGGCTGAAATGTTCTGTGTAAATGTTTAACAAAGATATCAATAGAGGATGGTAGTTCAAAACACTATCTTATTTTTTTAATTACTAAACGGTACCTTGCAACCGCGTTGATCGAGAGGAAAATGGCACCCGGCATGTAAGCCAGCCAATACGCTCGCCATAATGCACTCCACAATGAAGGTTTCCTTCCTTGTTTTACGGCTTTTTCATATTCAGCAAACCAATAACTGTGAATAAAGGATTATTATAAAGACTCTTTAATGTGTTCAAAAACAAAAGTAGGCAATGACCAGAATTTTTTACAGTGACTACTCTTTAGTAATCTATCTACAAGATATCATGATACTAAATTAATGGTAACAATGTTCACTAAATAGACTGCACTCTGACAAATTAAAAAAGGTATTAAAACCCTTTAATATTTGTTTGTGGCACAATTTCCAACTACATAATCCCTAATCAATATTTTTAGTTGAGTGCCTACTGATCTCAATTATGTATTTTATCTACTTTGTTATTTATAGATATGTGGTAGATAACAAAATATGAAATACTTGGGTAATAGGTACTCGACACCAGAAACATGAAATAATATAAAAAAATTAGCACAGACTATATAAAACCTAATTTTCCAGAGGTTGTAATATATGGTATAGGTAGTATCAAATCAATCAACTAAAAAACATTTTGATTTCGCGACGTAATAAATATCATTGTAATGTTTTTGACAAAGTAACTATTAAGTGTCCATTCATTGTTGTTACCGTTAATTACTTATTTCGTTTTGTTATTATTGCTATAACTTAATTATTCTTTTCACATTGGGTAACAATGAGTGTCTATCAAACACTGCAAAATTCTGGCCTAATAACTCAAGTAGTCGTAGTTATAGGAACTTTTATAAAAGTTATTGAAATCGCATGGATGTGTCAGAAATTAATTCGAAGGAATTCGGAATCGCGGAACACAGCTGGTAGATATGTAGGTACCTACTATAATATTTTACTTTTTGGTTTGACGTTTCTGCATCGGTCAGCGTTGACTAATATACGTTCTCTTTTTGCTCTGTATGTACGCTACGCGCTTTCTAAAACCTGAAGGAGTTAGGTATAAGTATAAGAGCCCACTACTAACCAAAGTAGTTTAATAGAAAATAAACACATCGCTTAAAATACACAATCCCCTAGTAATACTAAATGATGTTTGACAGTTACAGAACTGGATGATAATTCATTAATTAATTAACTAGCCTTATTTCATAAAATTGTTTGTTACAATACGGCGCTGAAAAAAAACTCTGATCAATTTAAATGCAAAACAATCGCTTAGCTAACGAGTATTACTAGTAAACTTACACAAGTTAACATACATCCGTGAGACAATGATAATCCGCTATACATCTCGCGCAGCTTCTAACATATCAGATCAAATTTTATTATATATTTTTAAGAACAAAGCAAGTCATGTAGATTTACACACAATTAAAGGAATATTGGTAATTTAATAGTACTTACGTCTCAAACATTTGTCCTTGTCGAACCGAGTCATAAGTTTTATCGGGTATTATAAGATCATCCTCTTCCACATCGCGCCTATTGCCGTTAAATAACACAGGGCAAACCCAACAAATAAAAAAACTTGATATGATGTTAGGCTTGTTTCTTTTCTTCTTATTTACTTCGTCCTTTTTACCATTATTCAAGTTATCCATTATGATACAATGGAATACATTTATTTAAAATGACAATGTTATTTATTAAGAACGTGTCATCAAATATTTTTGGTTTAATATGTTATTAATTGCCGTTAACCTGACACTACCACTTATAAGAACGTTGGAAGCTCACTAATCATTCATTTATTTTACAAGACCTGATATCACATTTAGATTTCATTGCTTATCAATGTATTGTGACGCAACTAATAGGTAAATTTAATGGGCTATCGGTATGACAGGTGCCTGTTGTGAACAAGGTTTATCAAAAGGGTACATATAAAGTGACTAGCATATATATATCTACCTTCTGATAGTTGGTACTCGTATCTGAAGCTAATATACGTATTTGTTATAAATAGGTAGATTAGTAATTCCAGTAAAATAATCCCTCAAATTTCAAGTAACTTATTAAACATTTGCTTATCACTAGTATTCTCGAGATAAAACATATTTCGTAGACTTTAAACTCTTGAGTAAAAAAACCGAAGAACATGTGAAATCCATGAGCCCGTAATTAGTTACAGTACGGTACGCATCTGTTATTTCGCATGTGGTTATACTCGTAGAGTATAACGTATTGTACCTATTATAATAGAGAATAACCTAAAAAAACGTTATACCTGTGGGTAACTAACACTTTTTTTTAAATGGTGTGTGTATTATTTAGCCATATTATTCTAAATAGTATTTAAATAATAAATAATAGAGATAATCATGTTATTACAACATTTATTTTTTTATTTATTTTACACAATTATACTTACACCAGAATTTCTTGCTAATGGTAGCTCCTACTTCTATTATGTACGGGGCATACATTAGAATTCATAGAATCACAAACACATTTTGAACATGCGAGTTTATCTGCAATATTATTCACCAACATTTTCACATGACAAATAGGAACCATTTTGCAATTACATGTTGGTGACGAATGATCGAATAGCCTAGTACTATCTCTGGCGATGGTTGTCAGACTTTGTTCTTTTTGCATCAGTGTATCTAAAGGGTAAAACAGTGATCCGTTGAATTTATTTGGATCCAATACGTTCAGAGATTCCGATTTGCGCTGTGGAAGTGAGGGAAGACGATCCAAACAATCATGACAATCTTCACAATCTATGCACTCAGATTCCAAAGGCATTGTATTGGTCGTAAATTTATCCGATGTATTCACATTTTCTTTAGAATTTATTAACTGCATTCCACTTTCATTTAGTTCAGTTACACAAACTTTTGAGGCATGTAAATTTCTATTTGATTCATGAATTGCCTTTTTTACGCAATTCGGGAATAAGTCATCTATTAATTGCGTGTAATTGAGTTTTTTTGAGTTTTTATCTGCTATGTTTTCTAAAATGTATGAAACGTCATGAGCCATAGCTTTTTGGCCCGCAATGCGAGTCCACATATTATTTATATTGATTTTGTCATCTATTTCTTGCAACGTAGATTTTCTACAAAAGCACCCTAGTGTGCCATCACAAGAACAATCTACTGTGTATCCAATATAATTAAAAGATAAGCTGTGGACAGTTTTATCTGTTATAATATCATCTTCTTTATCTTGAAATGTTTTATTTACTTTATTGTGTAGACAAAAAATATTTAATTCATCATGCTTACTCAATGACGTGGTATGATTTATATCTGTAGGCGTAGTTGCAAACTGAGAAGATGAATAAAATTCTCTGTTCTGATTTGCAATTAAATCGCTATCAATATGTTTTGAATGCGATTTAATATTCAATTCGAAGCCGCTTTTAGGGTCGTTACTTCCATCCACTATTAGCACTGTCGTATTTTTATCTGTTTGTACCTCTATATTGTTATTATTATTATTTTCTATTGCGTCGCATGCTTTACTTTCAGTAGTCAAGACACCGTGAACTTGGGATGATATATTTTGAGTTAAATTTACAGATTTATTAGAAGCAGTGCGTTTTAAATCCTGCAATTTATTATTAATATTAATGTTTTCAGTGTTGTGATTGTGAATTAAATCAATATTAGGTATAGTTAAGTTTTTTAAAATGGGAGCTTTATTTATATTTTTAATGTAATCATATAGTTCGGTCTTACACATTGTGCTATTTATATCCAATTCCGTTCCTTTGATATTTATTAATTCATTTTGCTTGCATTTACATATGTCTTTTAATCTTTGTAAATCATTTTCTATTAACGAATTTATATTGTCTAAAATACTCGGCAGCAATTCATTTTTATTTTCAGTCGCTGATGAACATTGGCATTTAACGCGATCAATTTTGGTTTTCAGGTATTCTTGCAATAAGATGTATGCTCTATTCCAACTACCATCTGCTTGATAAGTTTCAGAACACTTGCAATTAATCATATTCGCACTATCTGAAATAATTTTTTTAACTCTTTTTAGAATAGCATCAAATATTTTCTTCTCATCTGTGCTTGGTATACATTCTGATTTACAAAAAGTTAGTTTAAAATCTTCTAATTTTCTTTTTAAATGTTCTTCTAGCAAATGAAAAGCATTTTCTTCTAAATCCTTTCTATTCTCTGATTCCACATTGCAACAAATACAAGAGTCTCTGTTCATCATATCCCCCCTGTTCAGTTTCTCTTCTTTATCTGAACTCAATGGCGTTTTATCACTAGGTTTACTACCAACTACTTTTGCACATTCATTAAACTCTATAGGGCGTTTGCTGACGTCGGCTTGATCAATAAAATCATTTGATATATCTTCGTTTATTTTAGCCACCGGAAGATTTATGCTTGTGTTGTCTGTGTCATGCTTTGATTTTGGATATTCATGGTGATCAATTAACTCGTTATCAGTTTTTATACCAATCGTTTTCAACCGTGAGCAGTTTTTAAAAATGTCATTACTAAGTGTCACACCTAAAAATTTTATAATATAATCACAATCCTCTAAAAATAATTGAGAATTCTTTACGATACGGCTTATGTCGGACGTAGCCTTATCAATCGTTTCTCGATTATGCTTAGATATAGCATATGTAATTGATTTTTTGCTGTTTTTTGGCTTTATATCCAACTCTTTTTCAGGCAGCAAATTATCTATCGATGGAATATTAATTTTCGTCACGCAGTCACATTTATCCATATTATTACATTTTATAGGAACATTTGGAGAGTCATGTCGGTTGATATGCATAACATTATGACAGCTGTTATTGGTAGTAGCGGCTATTTCATTACTTCCTTCTAAATTTATTGCTCTTATATACACTGATTCGGTCAATTTCGGCACATCAGTGCCATTATTGGAACTAGTACACTCTTTTACTTTTTTCTTTGATTTACTTGTAATATTAGCAGTATGCTTACTTGCTATTGACGTTTTATAATTAGCTTCTTTCATTATATTTCTTTGTTGTACATGGCTTAGCTTTGTACTCATTGTTACCGGCTTGCACGGTACATTTTTGATCTTATTTTGTTTTGGAGAATCAACCAACTCACACTTCCACTTAGCTAAAGTTTCTAAAAGTTTGTCTATTGAAGAGGTAGAAGGTTTTTTATGAAAACATGCATAATTATTGTTACACAGCGACTGTGGATATTCTTGAAGTACATTTGAAAAAAACATATTAGAGGATAACTTTGTTTCAGGTTTCGTTTTTATGATATTTGATATTTGTGCTACGTCTCCATCTATCATACTTGGTTTCCACGATGTTTTAATTTTTTCCTTATTTTTGTGCACTTTATTCGATACCAGAACCTTAGGGGGAATTTTGGAAGGTTTACATAAGCACATATTCACTGCGTACTGTTGACCTAGTCCTCTGTATGTTTTACTAGAAATACCTAATCTATTGTGATTCCAAATATTTGGTCTTCTTAGATCGGGTTTAACGTTAGTTTTATTTACATCCGAACTTAAAGGTGAACAGGCGCGAGATTTCAAGTGCTGTGAAGTAATAAGGGGACGATGGTCTCTAGCGGCGGGATCCAATAGCGGCGCTGTAGTTGTTTGGTAGTTACACTGTAGGTAATAAAAATTATGAAGAAGATATTTGACGATTATGAAGTTCTCATTACAACGAGCATTACATGTTTAAATATATCTTAATCCCAATAATAACGTAAAACATGCTCACCGGCGCATTTTTTAGCAATTTCTCTAATTTTTCTTCCATTATTTTCAAATCTTGTTTCTTGATAAAGTCCTGTTAAGTGAAATACTACATTTTATACGCATAACTATTGAACTGTATTTATTAGGTACAAATATATTTATTCATCCTAAATACTCTCATAACTGATAAATATTAAAAGGTATCTAAAAACGTTGGAAAATCTTTTTACCTTGTTGAGATTTTCAACTTGAACTTTCAGCTGCGTGACATCTTTCAAAGTTTGCTGAAGATAAGGAGGGGGAGATAGTGACTCAGGCTTTGCCACTTCTTTTCTATTAGAACTGTTAACTATGCACTGATACACGGCTAAAATGGGGAAAACAAAGTAAAACTAGAGCATAAAATGTGTTCTGAAATTGTTTATACATACAATGGATAGCATCATTTACAAATTACCTGGTGGTGGGCAACAAGTTGGTGGTTTGTTCTGACTAGGTGCGGCGCCTGAAGGGACAGGTATATCTTTTGTCCTTATCGCTGGCTGCTGAACTTTCCCCTGTAAGAGCTGGTCGGCAAGTTTAGTGGCCATCCTCTGCGCACGGTACTCAAGCGCACATTGCTGCCATCCTTGGGATTGTCCGCAGCAAACAGGCTTCTTAGCATCTGCGCATGATGCTCCGACCCACTACATTTTCGAATAAAGAACCAACTTATCATCTTAGCAATCCAAAACGAAACTTATTATTGAAGAATATAATTTGTTAAGATAGAAACAAAACCGGTCAAGTGCGAGTCGGACTCGCGCACGGAGGGTTCGGTACAAACCTGTAGTGGATAGGGTTCCATTATTTCCTTTTTAGGTACGGAACCCTAAAAACATAATAACGCTTATACAAAATTATTGGAGCCCTTATAGATTTCCAGATTATTGCCAAGTATTCATTCAATGAACAAACATACAGATTAAACAAACACTAACTCCCTATTTACCATTTCGTTATACTTAATAAGTTAAATCAGGAAGAGTTTTACTAAAATGCATCTAATTTACTAACTAATGTAGAGTGATGGCACCAATTATGGACATGTTAAGCGCACTAAATTAGAATTTCGTTTAAAAATGGGATGTTTTTTGGCAATACAAAAATGGTGATTTTTTTGTTCGGTACTCAAATACATGAGGAACATTTAAACAACACCAAAAATCCTGTATGAATAATACATAATTAATAAAAAATACATAAATTGAAATTTACGATATCACCATTGATGGACATCGAAGATTCAGTGATGGACCCCCAGTAATGGACATGGACCCAGTCATGAACATCCATTAATGGACACTTTTTTATTGCACAGATAAATAAAACAAATGTCAAAAATCTACTTTTGATTAACTCTATTTGAACTTTTAACGTGATCAGCCTTAGATTTCAAAGTTATACTATAAGGCTTTCAATCAACGATCTGGTTTTTAATCATTTATTAAACATTAATTGAGGCTTTGCCTCTTTGCCAGCAGTTGCAGCTTAGAATTGGTAACATAGGTAATAAATCAATCAACTGAGATCTATCAGAAACTGCGGTGCATATAATTATATGCTATAGTGTAAGCATGGGAAAGCATGCCACAGTATTTCAGGCAGAGACGTATGCTGCATGTGCACAAGAAAATATAGACAGGCACCTGGACGAAAAACCATCTATATTTTGAGTGACAGCCAGGCTGCGGTGAAGGCCCTTGGAGCCCATAAAGTGCAGTCGGGGCTGGTATATAATGGCGTCCAACACCTTTAACACAGGCCTTAAAGAAAACACAATCAAGAGCCACACTGAAGAGTGGAAGGCATGCTTAGGTCTAAGGTCCTCACGGCAATTTATACAACACCCCACAAATGAAAACTGGACTAAAAAACTCTTGTTTCTAAACTGAAGACAAATCCGACTTATAACAGGAGTGTTCACTGGTCACTTAGGAGTCAACGAACTCCTACACAAAATGGGACTTACAAACAGCAGCGACTGCAGAATGTGTGGAGAGGAATGTGAAACTGTGGAACACTTGGTGTGTCACTGCGACGCCCTCACCAGATGTAGAATGAAGATACTTGGCTCCGGATACCTGGAGCCTGGAGAATTTTTTGCACGGTCTCTGTTAATAATTGTCAATTTATGTGAAAGTGTTTTTCACTCATTGCGACCAACCATTTCACCAAATTACCCTCTTCCTCTGCCGTGAGAATAGTTTGAGGCCCTATAGCACAAACTGCAGGACTTTTGCCTGGACCTTGTTGTGCAAAGTTATTTGAGGGACCCTAAACCGGAGGGCGAATCTAACTGGGATGAGGATTTTGGTAAGCTCTCAGATGTCCTGAAAGACAAACTCGGCGCCCTTATACCTCAAGCGCCGCACGTTTCAACAGTGCGTACTTCTCGTAATGGTCTATGGAGCCGGGACTTCACGAGGCAAATCATCCATCGACTCCAAGTATAGACTCCAAGTAGTATAAGGCAAGAGCTATGTTAGGTATTTCTCTTTGTGACCGAGTCCGTAATACCGATATTCAGAAGAGAACCAGACTAACCGACGTGCGACATAACAAAAACCATAGCTTTGAAGAAAAGGAAGTAGACGGGCCATGTCTGTCGTAGGTCCGACGGAAGAAAGGATGCCGGATTGGAGACGGAGAAAGGGGCGGCGAAATGTCGGAAGACAGCCAGCGAGGTGGACAGATGATCTGGTGCATGTGGCTGGGAAACATTGGATGCGGGAAACTTGAGATCGTGGGAAGTGGGCTGAAATGGAAGAGACCTTTACTAGCATTGGGTAGAATAAGGTTGAAGAAGAAGAAGAAGAAGAAACCGGAGGGCAGCTGTGATCATCATTTCTCCCATCCTCAGCAGCATCATGCAGCATCATACAGCATCAAATGCCCTCCCTATTTGTTCCGGGGTGTAATTTTTTATTGGCGCCATATAAGATAAAACAAAGAACCCAATGATGGACGACTAAAAATAGCCATTTATGGACATTGTCCATCATTGGAAAATAAAGAGCAATCACAAAATCAACTTAACCGAAATGTTTAGTGCAACAAATTAAATAATTTAATACAATAAACTAAAAAATATTAAAAAACTTAAGAATGGACACTTGTCCATAACTGGAATTCGTAAAAAATCGAATCCAGTGATGAACAAACCCCACAAAAAACTTATTATTGGGATTGGACATATTCAACTTAGCTCAATTTACTTGCAATATAGTATTATTTCGTAAAAATAACAAAAAATCTCATTACAACACAACACAAGATAATACCATGCACAAATATGTACTCACCTCCTTAACGATTTCAATAACAAAAACGGATTTTTATGACCACCGCGCGAAACGAGGTTTCAATTCCCAACCATCTTCAAATAAAACGGGCGATTTTGATGAGGTGTATCAAAATGAAAGCCCAAACGTCTATTGCTTATGTTTTAGTATCTCCAATTGAAAAATGTTGGGCCAGTTGCTTAATAAATTCGATCAACGAAAATAATGTCCATAATTGGTGCCATGTCCATTACTGGTGCCATCACCCTAGTCTAATTTGTAGAGTAGTTCAATCACGATCACTCTCTTATATTACCTGCGCGATGTTTTTAAATGCGATAACTTAGGTAGATTATTAGATTGTTTTTACCTTAGCATGGTATTTCTCTATAGACGTAGCTATGGCTATATCCAGCTCTCCCATTAACAGTTGCGAAAAATAGTTCCGCAAGTTAGATTTGACGACACTGGAACGGTCCCAATTGTGTTTATCTTCGAGACACTTTAATAGTTGGCACGGCATTTGTGTGCCCGTTCCTCCAAGCTCGGACTGTAATCCTCCGAACAAGTCCGACAACAAGTTGGACAGCAGACTCGTTCGTAGTGAGGTACATGAGCATGAGTCCTATAATTAAAACATTCCTTAATAACGCAATGAACAGCAATTAATGAACACCTCTTAACGCGCTTACATTTCAAATCGAATGATATTAATTCATTATCATAGATAATAAATGCCGAACATGCATAGATAGATAAAATAATTAAAACGAGAAATAATATTTCATTCAACGATTTTTATATTTTTCTGTTTATCGGGACAGTTTAATTTTGAACAACGGTTATATATATCGGTTGATTTCGGCATCTACTAAGATGTAGAGGATTCAGTAGGTATTATACTTAGGTACCTGCCGAACTACAGACAGACGGACAACGAAGTGATCCTATAAGGGTTCCTTTTTCCTTTTGAGTTACATAACCCTAAAAATGATATCATACCAGTGCCTGGTCGTGAGGAGAGCATTTACAAAGCGCCGCAAGGGAGGCAGTTCTCTTTGCCTCCACGGTGGCATCGGTAGGAAACTTGCATCGACACTCGACAACTATCTCTTTGAGCTTGGCAAGTTCCTCGCGCTTCTTCTTTAACTGCTCGACTGCACCTTGCATCCGACCGTCACACATCTTTTTGCAACCGTCCAGATCTTCAATCATACCAAACTTCTCCGCACGTAACTCTTCCAGCTATAAATTCAGAAATGGTGTCTTTGTACCTATAATAGCAAAAATTCACCTTTTCCATGCCAATATTATACGAAACGTCACGTGGTCGGTTTTCGTTTACGTACCTATGTCATTTCCTCCTCTTTTATTTAAATGTTTATTAATAATTGCTGTTTCTACACATACACTGATTAAACTAATAAAATTATAACAAACGTTACCTATACAATACAATAAACAATATTTTAGCGTATCTATTCTCATGTTGTTCGAAATGGGTGCCCCTTATATAGCATAACATTAATTGTCATATATTGAAAACGCATAACAGACTTGGCATAACAATATTATGCATAACATACAATATGCCTAATCATAAAATGGCATACTGCTTAAGAGTGCTCCTTTGCTCGGCGCTTCCATACAAAACGTAATTCCTCATTCTTTCAAGAATTTTGAATTAAACATTATTATTTTTTTCTGCAATTATGATCGGATATGGCATAGCTAGGTCTAACTTTCGTTATTTTTATTAGATTATGTAAGATATTACAATCAGAGATGATATTAGATTCGTAATTTTACACGAAAAATAGACACATTTTCAGAGGACTTGTTCGCATACATTTAAAGATTTTCATAAAGATTTCAAAAGATAGAAACATCGGAAATATCCTCAAGATTGAAAATAAACCATAACTACAGTATTAATATCACAATCAATAATTTACAAGGGGAATTCGTACTTTCGAAATAATTTCTAATGAAATGGCGATATTAGAAAATACTAATTTCACGCAAGTTTTGTTTTGCGTTTGTGTGCGTGCCCGAATTATTCCGACGGCTGCCGAACGTTTTGACAAGAACAAAGGTCAAAGACGAATTGCCAGTCGGTCATAGACTGTCATTGTGCAGATTTTTTGACGTTACGTTTACTTATTAATAATTAATTCTTAAATAATAGTAACTAAAACAACCACGGCTAGATTAACGGACTTCTGAATTATTACAAAGTGAATTGGTTTTATTGCGACGATCTTATATACCTACTTATCTACCTACGACGACTGTGTGACAGCGGACTTGGAATTACATTTCATTACGATTGTTCATTATGCGTAAGTACTAATATCAATTTATATTATTATTATTTATTACCAGTTGGAATAGGTACCTATCTAGATATACTTTATACTTAATCACTCGAAGCGATCATGTCTTTTCATTACTTTTCAAATACTTACTTTGTCTTTAAGTATCTATCACTCGATACTCGAACGTCTACATGTACTTATATGTAATATCATATAATATATTCAGTAGAAAGTGAAAATTTAACGGCGTGGTTTTTTTTTCACAGCAAATCCTAGAAAATCTAGTAAAACGAGGCTTTGGCTATCAGCTCGTCGTAAAAACTAAGCGCATGGATTTACAAGAAACGAAACTGTGAGCACTCATTTTATAATTCACATAATGTGCAATCAATCAATAAGTCATAGCGAAGTTTATAATTATGTTGTAAATTAAATTTACTATGGTGAATTAAAAAAATTGATTATGTAGGTATCTCATAGTTACTGTTTGTACAAATACTATTAAGCACAGTCTAGTAGCATTAGATAAATATAATTTGTTGGAATGAAACAACTATTAACGGATTTAACTCGCGTATTTGCGTATTTTTATTTTATATTTGCTGACGTTTCGGATTCTTTACAGTTTCCATAATCATTTGTTGTATTTTTGTAGGATCGGGATAGCGGAACAAACTTTACAAGAAGTTAAAAGTCATGAAATTGATCATGCCGCAACAGAAAGGTGATTCTGTTCTGTTCGGGTGGACTGTGAATGTGATCTCTCTTATATAATTATAGGAATAGATCGTTATTCCTATTGTTTTTTTTTTTAATAAAAATATTTTTTTTTGACAAAGAAATTTTATGGGTATCTATATTCATACATGGTGCTATCTATGTTTCAAGGTTGATTATTGTTTGGTGTAGGCACTCCATTGAAATGCTACATTTTTGGGGTTAGCTTGCATTTGTCAGAGGCCTCAATTTTATTTTTTACTACCTAGCGATTCGCCCCAGCTTCTCTCGGATCCCTGTTTTTTTATTTTCTATAGCCTATTACTTGTGTCAATTAACTTTTAGTCTTAATAGATCCATAAATATAAAACTAAAAAATAATAGGTAATCGAAAATCCATGAAAATTTGAGAAATAAATACAACTCCACGATATTATATCTAACTTTCTTTCAATCATTTTACAAACCCCCACAAAAGGTAACTTATCTATGGAGCAATCACTTTTTATATACCTACGTATACTAAGCATCACCTATTGTAAATACCTAAGTGAGCTATCAGATTATTAAGTCAATACAATAATAATGTCTGTATTTTCTTTAGCGCAAGATTGATATAAATAATTATACCTATCCATTGCCAATTTGTATAATTACTAGCTTCTGCCCGCGACTTCGTCCGCGTGGAACTCCTCCTTTTTTGAAGTCGGTTAAAAAGTAGCCTATGTGTTATTCTGATGTATAAGCTATATTGTGGTAAAGTTTCATTCAAATCCATTCAGTAGTTTTTGCGTGAAAGAGTAACAAACATCCATACATCCATACATCCATACTTACAAAGTTTCGCCTTTATAATAGTAGTAGGATTTCTTATCCCCAAATTTTTGCTGAACCCGATTATGATGATAATGTAGCTTTCGAATGGTGAAAGAATATTTAAAAACGGTCCAGTAGTTTTTGAGCCTATTCATTACAACCAAACAAACAAAGTTTTCCTCTTTATAATATATCATTATTAAGTATAGTATAGATTGGTATTATCAATATTTCCTTTTCATTTATGGCCAGCCAGGGGTGTTTCAAGATGTCTCGGTTGTATGTATATCTGTATACTAGCTTCTGCCTGCGACTTCGTCTACGCTCGATGAGTAGGTACCAACTTTACACAATATCGTTATAAAATATAGCTTAAGTAAGTATATATTTTTCTAATGTACCTATAAGCTATATTATTGTAATGTTTCAACAAAATCCATTCAGTAGGTACCTAGTTTTTACTTGAAAGATAAACAAACATACCCTAAGGTACTTACCTAAAATTTTTACATACCTACATTCATCCATCTATTCATAAGATTGTTACTACGGTAGGTACTAGGTAGGTACCTACTATAATATTTTGCTTATAGGTATTCGACCTGATGCTCTAGTGGATAGTAGGTAGGTACTCCTGGTTTGAATTCATCACCTTCTGGTAAGTACCTAACGTAAATATTCCAAGTGAATACCTACCTGCCTATTTTCAATTTTTATCCGTTTTAGTTAAACCAGAGGACTCGTCGAACTTTGTGCAGTGTTCTAAGAAAGTAAATTGTCTTTATATTATTTTAAGTTAAACATTATAATAATGGTAACAAGCAGAATTCCTATATAGGTATGTATATATATTTATATGTAGGTATTATGTTTACTCTACGTAAATATTTTCTTAATCCAAAAACGTACCTATTTACTTGACTTCGACCCAACCGAAATAAGGTACGGAAGTAGGCATTTCATTTAAAGTCAAATAAATTTTGCAAAGACTCGCTGTCACACACACACTAGCATGAATATTGGTTACGACATTCCCTCTCGCTCGCGCGCCCGAAGGCGGCTGACCGATGCAAGCGAAATTGACCCTTCGTTTTCTAAACCTGAGAATCCATAGCCAACTTCGCGGTACAAAAAGGTGCACTCTTAAAATGCATAATAATGAAAAAGCAAAATTTTAATTAGTATAACTTTATCTGGTATAACTTTAATATGTATAATGAAATAAATGCATAAACAAGGGGGCACCACAGTTTTCATAAAAGTGAAAAATCGATTATTGAGATACCGAAAATTATCTCAGACAGTTTTTCATCATAAATTATTACAACAATTCTAGAAACTTTAAATAGTTATTCCTAGACATATCATTTAGTGTCATGTATAATATTATTCCAAAATTATCAGAAAAGTAGGTTAGGTTAGGTTAAAACTGCGACACTTGCAGAAACGATTTGCTACCAGAAAAGTAGATAATAATAAAAAGTATATGTATGAAAACTTTTTTTTTTAAATATTGAATATTGAAAATTTGGTATACATTATGCACACAAATAAATATTTAAATGAGTTGAGGTTGTGAACAGACACTTGAACTTTTTATAATTTTTCATATTTATAAAAAATAATTTTAGGCTTTTTATTTTTATGCTAGGTAGTTTATCGTTATGAGTATTTACATTATGCGCATTAAAATTATGCATTTTCAATTATGCTTATTAATGTTATGCCGACTTACAATTATGCTTATTATTGTTATGCTACTTTAAATTATGACGATTCATTTTATGCGTTTTAATATAGACCCGTTCGAAATATATAAAAAAAGAATATTATATTACTTAAATTTCGAGTCGACTTCGAGAATCGATTTCAAACCAAATTGTTTTATTTGTGTAATCTCTTACCGCCTTGTTGGTGCGTTCTTTTTTGTCATCTTCCTGGAGCACCTCATTGGACACCTTCGCGATCTGATCCCGGAGGGCGCCCAGCTCGGCGCGCAGTGCTCGCTCCACCTCGTGAGTCAGCGTCTCCGTCGAGTCCAAACTACTCTCTAAAGACATTAGTCTTCGTCGCGCCTGCTCCTCTTTAAACTATAATAATAAAAATATTTCAATGACAGTAACCTTAATTTAAAAGTAAAGCTACTATTGCATTTTCTAATCTAAACGTGCGGCCTATTATACATATAAAACATCGTTAAATAACATTGTAAGGTTCGCAGTAGTACGAAAATGAGTTATTTAATGAAACTTACGTTTTGAAATGCCCGAACAGCGTAGCATTGTTATGTAGTCATTGTACCCAATCTCAAATAAAACACACATATTTCAACCAGCGGTCCGCGGTGAAAGATAATAATTATTGTTAAATAACTTTTAACAGTGTAAGTACCTGAAGATCCCTATCGAGTTGTGCGGCCCTGCACTGGTGTTCAGCGAGCAGCGCGTCGGTGTTGGCGGACTCCTCGCACAGCTGCAGCCGCGTGCATGCGCGAGCGCACATGTCCTTCTCGATCACCCTCAACTTGTCTTTCTCCCGCTCCACTACATTGGCTCGATCCTTCAGCTGACGGATCATTGACGTACACGTAGACTTAAAAGAACCACGATCATCGACTAGTTTTTTTGTCTGTAATATTTACAATGCTATACTATAGTATATCCAAGGATTAATATACAAACGAACTCGTTTAAGATAAAACATAGGTAAAATAAGAAAAATATCAACTACTTATTATATCTAAACCCGATAACGATGCGGCTGAGCAATCTGAAGATCGTTATTCAAACTATCAATGTACTATTAACATATCAAATATACATAAAGTGCAAAAAACGTTCCACTAGCTTTGCGATTATAAACATAATATATACATATTTTTTTATATTACTGATATTGTAAATATCTTACTTAGGTAAATATGTCAGTTTTCACAAACGTAGTGAGCTCACCTGTTTCATAATATCATCTTCTTTTTCCTGGCCTAGTCTGAGCCGACGCTGGTAGCCTAGCTCCAGGTCGCGCCACGCCGCCTCGGCGCGTTCCAGTAACTCTGCTCGTTCGGCCTCGCGGCGCGCTAGTCGGCACGCCCGCGTTCGCAGTTCCGCCGTCGCATTCTCCAACGCAGACAGACGCTCAACACACGCGGAATCCAAGCAGCATGCCTACACACATCATTTTTATAACAATAATAAATACCTAGGTAATGTCTGTCTTACGACGATGTAAATTGGTCACTCCCGAAGAGGCCCACTCATTCAACACGAGAAGTATGCCCAGTGATACCTACACTTGATATGGGTTGCTGAGTTCCACTTTGCGGAGAAATATCGGCCCTTGTGTCTTTCCCTAGTATAGTGCTTATACCAAAGTAGGGAACACAAAAAATACATATTTTTTCCCCTTAAAAATTATTCACGTTATATTTACTTACCTAACAAAACAATTTCCTTCTTACTTAGTTTAAAAAACAAATCTAATATCTTTTAAATAAATTATGGACTTTTAAATGGGTACTACCTGTTTAAAACTACCCTCTGTTGATTGCCGCAGCCACTGCGTAATTATTTTGTTATTATAATATCGCAAACAATCAGTCATCGACTTGTAAGTACTACTTACTAAATACAAGTTCTATAACTTATTTCTTGAATTGGATACTAAAGTAGATATAAAAAAGGTAGTTAAATCTTGAAAGTTTGCTTAGTGGTTACTAAGTGAGTACTAAGAAGCTATGTTGGGAAATTAGTTTTTTAATAGTCCCCATAACACGGATATTTACCTAAACAGTTAACAGGGATGTACCTAACTAGTAAAGCCTGATACTAACAAAAGACGAACGAGATGTTATTCTACAGATACCTATTTTTAAAAGCAACTGTATAAGTAACTAACCAAATGTCTAAAAGTATATTTAAAAAGTTACTTCGATTTCCCCAGCAGAGTTCTTCATAAGATATAAGTCATGATCTTATGATGAACTCTCCTGGAGAACTTTATTTTCAAAATAAAAACTACCTACTCAAGTTCGATAAAATTATATAGTTCTCATTTTGTCGAACTTGAGTAGTTTCTTTTGTAATCGTTTATAAAATATACTTTTACAACATTATTTAGGTAATGCATCAAAAAACATTAGGTATTCATCTTTTTGAAATGCTACTTACAGCATCTATTTTACTTTTCGTGTCATTCTTATTCTTAGAATACTTCTTACACGGCTGCTGCGATCCCGGCGTGTCCATACGCATTACAATTTTGGGTTCTATTGGCAGTTTCAACACAGGCCCGATTAATGAGCTAGATTCTAGACTTGTAGCGTCAACGCTTTTAAAGACTTTTCGCCAATTACTGCCCGGTTGATAATTTGGCTCCATTGCTTGTATTGAAGAACGAGTCTTTTCTTCTGATTCTGATTCTGGAGACCCATTCTCATTTCGCAATTTAGTTTCAACAAATCTGAAATAATAAAATATTTACTTGACAAGTCAATGTATATGGAAAATATAGATATCCATATACCTTCATGATCAAGGAAAATTCCAATAAGTACGAGTAGGTAATTAAATTTGTAATATTGATTAATACAAAGAACTACATCCATTTTAATGAGAGCGCGAACGGCCTCTACCCCGCATCAATTTTCAGATAATTATGACTAGGTACTAGGCACATTTTATCGGCCTAGTGATGACTTTCAACACACTGACCTCTGCTAACCAAGTGTAAAGGTAATTTGAATATAATCAGGGAAATAGTGAGTATGCGTCCTTCCTTCGTTAACCTTTATTTTACGACCGTGCAAGTTTTTCATTAGGTCACAGCTAAAGTTTTCATATTTATAAATCAAAGTTAAACTTTGATTTCCAAAGTGTAGATACTGCACAAATACCTAATTGAAAGTATGCCAAACTCTTATATTGGTGTCGAAACTGTTTCATTCAAAAACTGGATTTGTACAGCATTATTAATTAGACGGGGACAGGAATTCAAATGGGATGAGTTATTTTAGATCATATCATTTTTTTCATCATTTTTAATTCAATTCACTACTTACCTTTTCATCTAGTTTTGTTATTAGTGTATCTATTTGTAATTCATTTTTGGTCTACTTGTCAGATGAATATACTAAGGGGTACCTATTGAGCCCAACCCATACTGGGTTCTGCACGTTAACCATATTATGTTAGACTACCTGCTCGGATTTAGGCTAAACATCTACAAAATAACATTACATAGACCGGATTGTTGAAAAAAGTACTAGCTCACTACGCCAATGCATACCCCTGGAGTGCCCTAAATAATAATTGGCTCAGAAGGTGAGTTATCATGATATAACTGAGTCACGTCGAATATAACCGTATTATCTCCTTTTATTAATAAGATACCTTTGAGTTTCGTCGAAGGACTAATTCCATGATAGATACGATAACATAATAATGAAATATCATGAAAATTACGTGTATTTTTTATAATAAATAGATATTGCTATTTTACCACACAGTTTAAGTTCTATGCGAACGAGTTGTTTATAAAAATAGTTAATACATGAATAAGACTACATTATTTTTCTTAAAGTTTAAATTGTATAAATATATATATTACCTATTTTTGAAATAACAATGGCAGCGTTTCTCCTCGAAATGGTGGTTTGGAATAGCCATTATAACGGATTTGACTCGCGTAAATTATTTTTAGGAGTTTGCCAACGTTTTAGTCTGCTAGTCAAAATTGCGTATAGCTTATTTGACACCAGCTCGTGCGTTATGGAACAGGCTCTCAGTAGTGTCAGAACAATTGATAAAATGCTTATTTTAACTCGTATTACCTACCAATCATTACTTAATTATATTTACTTATAAAGGCTGTCGGCGCCGTGGTGGCCCAATTGCTGCCACGCGAGAATCGCACACACCAAGTGACGTTCCTCCGGGTATCGGGAGATCATATTATTATAATCCACATCATGAGCGGATTGTTCCAAACGATCCAGCGCCGCTCTTATTGCAGTCTGCAAAATTGTTCAATCGAAAAAAAATGGCATTATAATAGACCTTATATTCATTTAAACTTATATTGACCTTGGGGGAGACCTCCAAAGAAAAATAAGGTATACATGTATTATGTTAGTATTAGGATACCTGTGAATTTATAATCCCTTACGATTAAGGTATGTCTATCCTTACAATTGGTAAATAACGATTGAAATTAGATGTTTATTGATTAATTCGACACGTCGATTATTTAATAATACCTACAGCTCGTGTCATTTTCGTTGCAGATTGCAGAGTTATAACACCATTTAACTTACCTTTGGCGTATGTGCACTGTTCATTTTCATTAAGGGATGATTTGAGGGTTTAGCTAAGCAACACAGTACAAATTGTACATATATTATCACGCCATATTCCTTTTATTATAAGATATTTTTCCATGAGTTTGATAAATTGTTGCAAGTGATAGTGACAATTACTTAAATTACTTAAATAACTCACCATGACTGCTCTTTATCATGAATAACTATCAAGATTAAAATAATAAAAACGAGGCGATGCAGACTACGTTATTATATTTTCACAAGATAAAACTAATTCTCTTTGGTTTTGTTCCTCAAAACTATTTAGACATCAAAAATAGGTATTAAAAATGACGCTAATCTTAATATACTTTTAAATAAAATATGAGCGTGCCGAGCATGAATAGATTGTGTGAGACTGTAAAGATGTAACTGAAATACCTATTGACAATTTTTAGAAATTATTATTTCTGAGAAGAAATATTATAATAATCAAATCTGTGGACTAAAACAAAATTCCAAGAAATGTAAGTAAGATATTATTATTATTATTAGGGCCACTATTTTATTTTTAGCCTAACTTTTTACAACTGCGTTACCCATTTATTTTTATTTTCTCGCAAATATACACAAGAAAACTCGGTACCACGCTGTGCCTTTTCCCATATCCTTAAATAATAAAAACAAAACTTTACCCCATACAAAAACCTCCACTGCGTTACTTTTTTTGGGGACAGAAAATTAGGCTAATAATAAAATAATGGCCCATTATTTATTTATTCATAAATCAACTTGGATCATTATTTGCTAGTAAATACTTAACCTATTGTTAGTCTATCTATAAATAACTTAATTATGAACAAATAATAATATTATATACAAAATTAGGAACAGATATGATAATAAAAAAAAATAACGCTGTAAAATTTGAACTGATGAAAAAATTCAAAAAGAATATTATTTATAAAAAAACTGATATATTTAGATGTTTTGTAAAATGTTTAAAAAAAGTAGGTTAATATACTAACCTACTTTTTAGGTTTCCGTAGCCAAATGGCAAAAACGGGACCGTTATAGATTCGTCATGTCTGTCTCTCTGTCTGTCTGTCGGTCCGTCCGTCTGTCTGTCCGTCCGTCCGTCCGTATGTCACAGCCAGTTTATTCCGAAACTATAAGAGCTAAATTATTAAAATTTGGTGCGTAGATGTATTCTGTAAACCGCATTAAGATTTTAAAATAAAATCAGAAAAAAACCAAAATATTTGGGGTTCCCCATAAATAGAACTGAAGCTCAAAAATATTTTTTTCATCAGACCTATACGTGTGGGGTATCTATGGATAGGTATTTTTAAAAAAAATAAATTAAAAATTTTAACAAACCCCCGACATAAAAACCTAAAAGCCAAGTATAATAATAATAAAAACTTGATATTAGGTAGGTACGTACCTAAGTATTAATAGGTATTTCTACAAAGAAAACGTCATGTCGGGGGGACTGTAGGTTTCGGTACATTGTAAATATAGATAATACAATAAATCGGTCCCCCCGACGTGACGTTTTCTTTGTAGACGAAAATTGGTTTGAATGAGATCTAGACAGCAGTTTTGTTTTTAAACGTCATAAATCAGATTACCTAATTTATTATAGATAAAGGTACGGAACCCTTCGTGCTCGAGTCCGACTCGCACTTGGCCGGTTTTTTAATCACAATATGTACATTTTTTTCTAAAATTTTCATGTAAGTATTTTTGCTTGTAACTTTTTAAGTAATTGAAGATTCTACAACTAAAAGGTAGGTACTTGACAAAAGTTATAGATAAATTTACAGCCAAAATTTTCAATATTTTTTTGAGACCTATAGTTTGCCAGATAGGTAAAACATGTTATTATATGGATGCGACAAAACCTTAGCTGAGGGTTTCCTGTCGATTACAAGGGGCCATGTAGAATTGTATGGAATTGTCAATCGCGGACGTAAACTGACCACAGGATGTTTTTTCAAGTTAGTAGGTATATCAATTCTATGAAATTTTGAATTCGTTTTGTTCGGTTGGTATTGCACTTGTATATGGGCTTCGCCTCGTTCTATGGTAAGTTTAAGTCTTAACAAGAAAATTTCACCATTAAAATAGACAAAGCACATACCTTTAAGTTAATACGCGGATTCTTTTCCCGTGCCTTGGAAACGTTCCAAATTATAAGAGTATTCATCGATGTGGTTCTGCTGGCTTGACTCAAGCTGATTCCACTTTCTCTGATTCCCTGCACTATTCCCCCACTCCCTGACTATAAATAGGCGGAAGCAATCAATCAATTATATATTCGCTTACAATTGCAGTTTACTTTAAAAATAGCCAATTTAATTTCTTAATTAAACCGTAAATAATGTCAAAACCATTAAAAAATACTTACAAATTAAAAATGGTTCAACATAATTATAGGGAATAGGTAAGTAAGTATGTTAAAACATTATTTGAAGCATTCAGCTTTATTTCATTTTATAAGAACGTGCTTATTACCTACCTTAAGTTATCTGACACTTACTAGCCACTTATATATTGAAAGTCGTAAATATTTTTATTAATTTAAGAAGAAATTATTGTGTAGTGTGTATGTATACCTACTTGTTGACAATATGTAAAATAACTCAAGACCCATGGTATCTACATAGGTAGGTAGGTACCTACTCGCCAGTGAGTAATGGAATGATAATATAAACATTATATACTTACCTATGATATTAGTAAGTAGCTATGATTGAAATTTCAAGTTTTCGTTAGTTTTAATCTAATGGAATACTTTCAAAGGATTTATTTAGCGAATGTTTTACTAATACAGTGAAACTTGTTTAAGAGGGACCTGGATAAGTGAAAAACCTCCATATCTGGAACACATGCTGAGGTCCCGGCACCTTGGCTATGAATTACCTCTGTTAGTAAGACAAAAGCAACCTCTTTATCTGGGATTGGTTATTTCTATTTTCTTGTCATAATTACCTCTATAATTGAGAAGTCGCGTGTATTTATCTCTGTAACTGGGATAAAGTCAGTAGGTACACATAGGCTACCTCGGACCTCGGATGTCTCCTCTCTCTTTTACCTACTCGAACTTCTCTAAATCGGCCCTTATATAACTTAGTTTTAATGCGGTTTCTCTATTAATCGGGTATTTATTTAAAAAAGACCGAAACGAGGACAAAGTCTTTATTATTACGAAAAAAAACTAAAATTAACGTCAGTGCCCGAATCAGTAAAATAATCTGCCTCCAACTTTTAATATTGTAAACGTTAACAACGAATTATTAGTTTCAGGAGAACTGTCTTTAAACCACATTTTTGATATATTTTATGGAAAATAGTGAATTGTTTACAAAATAAATACGTTGCTTTATTGAATACACCCCTATAACAGAGATTACCTCTTTTCTTACCTCTGTTAATGAAACCCTCTGTAAATGAGACAGGTATTTTTTTATACCTAGATATCTGGGACACCGCGTAAGTGGAATACCTCTTTAAGTGAGACTAATTTACAGGTCCCTTGGAAGACCCAGTTAACCAGGTTTCACTGTACTTTGACGCCGATTATAACCGCCACCATTAATATAATCAATGTTAATAATAACCTGGTCCATTGTATCAGATTTAATTGCGTTATTCTGATTATCTACTTCGCCTCTTTTTGCATTGCACGTTATTTGAATTACCTATACAAATGCTATTTGCCTAAAAGCATTCATGAGGTAAAAACTTCACACGGTAAATTTTCTGCATTCGTTATTTTCTAATATTTTATACTTATATATAACAAAATACGTTCACATTTTGGTAAAACTATACCTAAATTTTAAAAAGGCATCATTTAATTTGTCGATTTTGACAGAACAATTTTTAAGGATAATGCAGTCTAACGTCATGAATATAGTAAGCACAGCCAGTTCTTCAAGAATACGTCAATTATTACGAATAGTTTTTTTTAACAACCTTCACAGTCAGGTCTAAATAGAATGTACCTACAAACAAGTATGCAGTTCAATTACCGCCGATTCATCATCTAGAAAGCACGTACAGTCAGCGGCAGCATGCTCGGTAATCCGAAGATAAAAAGCGAGAGAGAAGGGTCGATACTCCCCGCCGGCCGGTGACGGCGCGGGCGCCGGCGCCGCCAGCCGGTTCCCACCGCTAACGGTCCGAGCCTTCCAAGTATAGCCAACATTAGCTCCGATGTTCAGAACTATTTTTAGCCCTAGCTCCAAGTCAACACTTACGAGAGGCGCCACAAGCGGCCCACCTCGATCCTATCTGAGAACGTTGCGTCGGATCAACGTCGGACTGTGTCAAGACTCCGTTTTTATAGCGATCAGTCATTTCCACTACACCTGAAAGTGCCGGACCACAAAAGCAACCTACTACTGTAAAGTTATCTCAACCCACTTTCTCATACCTAGATCCCGACTATGAATATAGGAGCAACTAGAAATCGTCTATGAGTAATCAACTATCAAAAAATTTTGAACATCCTACTTTTTAACCCCCGACGCAAAAACGACGGGGTGTTATAAGTTTGACGTGTCTGTGTGTGTGTGTGTGTGTGTGTGTGTGTGTGTGTGTGTGTCTGTCTGTGGCATCATAGCTCCCTAACGCATGAACCGATTTTGATTCTGTTTTTTTTGTTTGAAAGGTGTATATGTCGGGAGTGTTCTTAGCTATGTTTTATAAAAATCGTCTCAGTAGTTTAATAACTAGGGGGGGTTAAAGAGGGGATGTAAAAATAGATGTCTACAAATATACTCGAGTGGGGTATCCAATGAAAGAGGGTGACGAGTACATTACAAAATTGAAATCATAATGAAAATCGGTTGAGTCGTTCAAAAAATATTGGGAGTGAAAGTGGGGATGGAAAACCAAATGTCTACAAATATACCCGAGTGGGGTATCAAATGAAAGAGGATCGCGTGTACATTACAAAATTGAGATCATAATCTAAATCGGTTAAGTAGTTCGAAAATTATGGGGAGTAATAGTGTAAATGGTAAGCCCAATGTCGACAAATATACCCGAGTGGGGTATCAAATGGAAGAGGATAACATGTACATTACGAAATTCCATGTGAAATGGAAATTAGTTAAAAATAATAATATGTAGTAGGTACCTACGTACCTACTTACAAAAAGTATGAAATAAAAAATAAATTAAAAATTTAACAAACCCCCGACATAAAAACTAAAAGGCCCTATAAAAAGTGTAACAATAATAAAATCTTAATATTAGTTACCTAAGTATTAATATTTCTACAAAGAAAACGTCATGTCGGGGGGACCGTAGGTTTAGGTAGATTGTAAATATTAGGTAAGTAAGTACACCTAAATGAAAAGCGGTCCCCCCGACATGACGTATTCTTTGTAGAAATATTAATACTTAGGTAACTAATATTAAGATTTTATTATTGTTACACTTTTTATAGGGCCTTTTAGTTTTTATGTCGGGGGTTTGTTAAATTTTTAATTTATTTTTAGAAATCAATTGGAAATAGTAGGTACTTATACTAGAAATTTTCACTGGCGTTAAAGTATGCATTCCTTTTTTAAATAAATAGGTATTTTATTTAGGTGTAGTAATTTAGTTATACTTTGCGACTTGACCAAAATTTAGGAACTCACTGCCTTATAAATATCACATAGCACTGTTTAATGCGACGAAATCAGTTGGTAATTTTTATGAAAGGAGTTTATATTCTAATGAGTTATTTACCTACAGAGTACAGACACATTTTACATCCAATAACCCTTCTTTTCTGCTTATTATATACTACAAAAGATTATGCAGAAGCACGTTGACGTCTTTTTTTTTATCCTTGGTATTCCATAAGTAGTCTAAAAAAGTATTGCACATATTACCAGTGAAACCGTAGAGCACAGCTCATTTTTAACCCCCGACGCAAAAACGACGGGGTGTTATAAGTTTGACGTGTCTGTCTGTGTGTGTGTGTGTGTGTGTGTGTGTGTGTGTGTGTGTGTGTGTTTGTGTGTGTGTGTGTGTGTGTGGCATCATAGCTCCCTAACGCATGAACCGATTTTGATTCTGTTTTTTTTTTTTTAAAGGTGACTATGTCGGGAGTGTTCTTAGCTATGTTTTATAAAAATCGGCTGAGTAGTTTAATAATTAGAGGGTTTGAAAGAGGGGATGGAATAATAAATGTCTACAAATATACTCGAGTGGGGTATCAAATGAAAGAGGATTACGTGTACATTACAAAAATGAAATAATAATGAAAATCGGTTGAGTCGTTCAAAAAATATTGGGAGTGAAAGTGGGGATGGAAAACCAAATGTCTACAAATATACTCGAGTGGGATATCAAATGAAAGAGGATCGCGTGTACATTACAAAATTGAAATCATAATGAAAATCGGTTAAGTATTTCAAAAATTATGGGCAGTAAAATTGTAAATGGTAAGCCCAATGTCGACCAATATACCCGAGTGGGGTATCAAATGTAAGAGGATAACATGTAGATTACAAATTTCCATGTTAAATGGAAATTAGTTAAAAATAATAATATGTAGTAGGTACCTAAATACCTACTTACAAAAAGTACGAAATAAAAAAATAAATAAAAATTTAACAAACCCCCGACATAAAAACTAAAAGGCCCTCATGTCGGGACCACTTCTCTTTTAGGTGTACCTACTTACTTAATATTTACAATCTACTCGTACCTAAACCTACGGTCCCCCCGTCATGACGTTTTCTTTGTAGAAATATTAATACTTAGGTAACTAATACTAAGATTTTATTATTGTTATACTTTTTAGAGGGTCTTTTAGTTTTTATGTCGGGGGTTTGTTAAATTTTATTATAATAATTAGATAATACACCTACGACCCGCCCCGGCTTCACATGGGACCGTAATTTTCCTTTTGAATCACTCTATCTATTAAAAAGAACAACTTTAAAATCGGTTCCTTGGTTTTAAAAATTTAAGCATACTTACTTAGGGACGGACAGACAGCGACTTTGTTTTATACAAGGTATTTAGCGACAGATACAATATCAACGTAATTGTGAGACTGCAAATTGTTGTCCAAATAATTATAATACTTTATAATTTAATCTAAAAACAACAAGAAATAAGTAATTACCTGCATGTCTACAATGTAGATAAGCGAGAAGTATTAAATTTATATTACGATATAAAGTAACAAACTCCATTATTTGCTTACGGATTATTTTAGAAAACTGTAATGACTCGGCAAATTAATTATTTTCTGTTTTTGTTAAATACATGTAAGTATAAAATAATTTATTTTATTAATAAGTGCTTACTATAATAAGATTATACCTACCTACTATTGTTTTTTATGAATACTTAAATATAGTATTAGCTTTGGTATCTTTAATGGAGTACTGGTATTAAAGCGGCCATATTTTGTTACTCCATTTAAAATTCTGAGCCGCCACATTTACAATTTAATTCATGCAGTGACACATTTTGGCTCGAGTCTTTTTTATATCAAAGTAGCGATATTTTGGTTAATGTTACTTTTGTATTAAAGGAACGCTCTAGCTTGATAACTATCTTTGCGATAGAATTATTATGAGCTCTTTCTGTTTCCGTCTAGGTGTCATTATTAATTTTTCGTTCTACAGAGACGAAAATTATTTGCTTTATATCAGTTTACATTGTCTACGTTTGTTTGATATGTTGACGCTCATTTACATAGAATTATGATAATTATTCCAAGTAAACCTTTTGAAAGACGTTTTTACTTTATATTTCCTTTAAGAATGATACTAGGCTGAAATATTAGAATAGGAGTAAGCAGAATTAAAATAACCTGGCCTGTAAGTTTCTCGGGAGATTAATAGCGTCATACAAAATCTGCAATATTACGGCCAGTTATTTTCCGACTTAAGGCTTACGCTTACAAGGTGTAATAACTACCTATACGTACCTATGAATATTATCTTAATAATTGGTCAAAAGACAATAAACATCGTGGAACTGTGACTATTCTAATAGCATAATATTGGCTCCTGGACCAGTGCCAATTGATAATAGCCAACGATCGATTGCTATCATATTTACGAATGCAAAATTACCTATATGGAATTGACATACGCTAATAAAAACGTCACGTGGTCAGATTTTGTTCGACCTAGAGCTTTTTTGTGATTTTGCTCTATAGTTTAAATATTATTATTAATATTATTGTGATATTTCCCGGAAGATGAGAACACAATTGGCAATACTGGTCTTATACTTAGTGTTTACATACAAGCCTATTATTACTGCTGATATATAGCGGGAAAGCCTAAATTTTATGGTAATTCCGTTTCTCTTTTATCTTCTTTTCTATGAGTCATCATTATCTTCACATTTTTTTAAATATTCTGTAGAAGCAAAAAAATTGTTAACGTTAATAGTAGTAGTTATTGGTACTTTTTAATTTGGATTGAATAGATTAAAATTATAATTAATTATAATAGTATAATTTGTTAATATTGCATTTCAATGTTTACTTCACAAAAAAAATATTAGAAATATCTAATAATAGAAGACTGTTAGTAAGTAGTCCACTTTTATATACTTTTTAACTAAGACAAACAATCAGTTTAAACCAAATCGAGGGCAAAATTTAATATCCGTTATTTGAGACAGCATTGCTATACGGGTATGTGGATTTTTCCAGTCGCATCGAACGTAAACATAAGCACAAGACTCGACATGAGTACGTAGGTAGGTATCGACGCGCTGCGCAACACTTGGCATCGTTGAGGACGGTCCGAAAACGAACACTTGTACTGACAAAACAAATTATGAAGGTCTCGCGATAACATAAGTAAGCCTTGTTTACCTTTATAATTCATGTCTCACAATCGAGCAAAACTTATAATGTTCAGTTGTTAATTGAGAATTATTCTAAGAGTTGGCTATGTGAATGTAAGTTATTTACAAGGGAGCCCTAGATGTTCCATGACAGGATATTTAAGAGAGAGATATTTATAAATATTATTTTACATTGAAAATATGTTTTATTCCAATGTAAAATAACCACGAAGGCATCAGAAGTTATTGTACATATTTTTTAAATTTTAATCACCTATAACTAAAATCATTATTCCAAATATTTGTGTTTTATCGAAGTAGGTATAATTATGTTGGTTTCTTTTAAAATTTTACCAAAAGCCTTTTCGTCAAATTTCCTAGATACTAGAATAACAATTAGATAATACCAGGAAAGGATGTTGTTAGAACAGCGATAACTGAGCCATAAGTATGTATGTGCCATATGTCTGTTCAGTGTAAGTTTTTTCGCTGACATCTTAATTAATTTTTTTTAACTAAAAGTATGTAGTCCCTTTTACATATTTTATATAGAACTAGCTTCTGCCCGCGACTTCGTCCGCGTGGAACTCCTCCTTTTTTGCAGTCGGTTAAAAAGTAGCCTATGTCCTTTCTCAGGCTCCAGACTTTCTTTGTACCAAATTTCATTTAAATCGGTCCAGTAGTTTTAGCGTGAAAGCGTAACAGACAGACAGACAGACAGACAGAGTTACTTACGCATTTATAATATTAAGTAGGGAGTAGGGATTATAAATTATAATAACTATAAATTGAAATGACCTATTCAGAAATGACGGTTATGACATATTACTCCAAAGGTACCTAATTAAAATAAGGTGCGAACGAAAATAATGCAAAATTGTATGGAATTGACATAATATTATAACGCTATCGAACGTGACGTTTCGTTGCTATTATCATTTTAATCATTGAAATATCATCATTCTGAAATGGCGTATGTAAAAGTAATACGTTATGATTAAGGGTAAGATTAATACGCCATATTAGAATGGTTTTTTAAAAATGTTTTTTTTAATACAAATCTTGATGCTATATTTAAATTGTATCGTCTTACTGACTGGAGAATAAAAACATACTATTAAAAATTTATTTCCAACTAAATTGTATCAATTTATTATCGCCTAACATTGTACATGACATTCAAAGTTATGTCCCTTTCCCTGGGTTTTTTTCTTCCTGATCGTTAATAGAAAGATAATAACAAAATAACCCAACTACGCTTTGATAATTTTATATTTTTATTATTAATGAAATTACCTAGTTCTTCATAAAAGTTACCTTGTATAATTTATATGACAACTTATTACAACTGTACATTATGTAAGATCTGCAGTAGATAGGTATAACAATTTCACAACGATTTGAATCCTGGACTTGATTTGATAAATTTTATTATTTCGAAGGTATGGTTTATACTACATTTATGGTTTATTTGAGGCAAATTTTCTTGAAAATATCCCTTAATATATATACTTAATGTTACGTAAAAAATATTGTTACAATGTGTACTTAACTAAATTGAGATTTCTTTGTTCGAAAAATGCGGTTAAAATTTAAATAAAACCCGTCTAATAATAATAATAATAACTTAAGATTTGGTACCTACGAGTAAGTATTAATATTTCTACAAAGAAAACGTCAAACAGAGTCACAATCGCTTCCTGCTATTATGATGCCACAGACAGACACATCAAACTTATAACACCCTGTTGTTTTGCATCAGGGGTTAAAAAATATATTGTTATAACTAGGTAATGTTTATTCAGCCATCATTTTTAGAGCACCTAATTGAACTTTTAATGATAAAATAAATTGAAAGTCGTGAGGGTGATTTGATTTTAATTTATATCTCAGGAGTTAAGTAGGTAGTTGAGTGTGAAACAAATCTTAATGATAAAATTATATTCAAGACATTCTGACTCAGCCGTAATAAGTAGTGAAAGTATAGAAAATTGTTTTTTTTTAGTAATTTACTGATTTACGATATCTTTGACTCTTTAGCTGTCTCCAAACTTTAACTACATTATTTAGGAAATCCACATACAGGTACTGACAGGATGTTTTTTTTTTCTCCGATACATTGCTCCTCTAATTTTACCTACTGGGCCACTAAGGTAAACATTATTAGTGACGATATGGCGTGTCTTGACGTCGCATCGTCACCGCTGCTGTCAATAAAGTGATATTGTGCGCACCGAACGTATATCGTTAATGCAACAATAGCAGCTCAATGCGGAGATCACATGTTATACCACCGGAAAGCTTTTTATTATTTATTTAGTCCGTCAATCAATGCATTAGAGGTATACCTACTTATGTTTAAATTCCATCATACGACTGACGATATTACATGCTTTATGCTTTATAAGGAATAATTTGCGACTGGTGACCAAGTCAAGCTTCTATTTACGTATTATATCGGTACTAGTCATACGAATCATTCAGGGCTGGTAATATTCCAGAAATGTCTACAAAAACGGACAAGTCCATGACTCACTTAATGAAAGTTTTAATGAAAACTTTCAGACCGCTATTACTGAGGTACCTATAAGTTGATAATTAAGGTTGTTATGCCAGTGCAGATTCTAGCTAGGAGTATTCGCTAGTTGGAGAGTTGTGGGTGAATTATAAAGTTAATACAATACCTAATGAAAACGATAAGGCTCGTTTTCATACACAGGTAACAGTAACTAAACCTCGTTCACCATACGAAGATATATGCTTACTTTCTTAATGTTTATTTTTTTAACGTATCCATTATTGTAGTAAGTAGGTACTTACCTAAACTTACTTGATTATATCATAAGAGACCAAAATACTCATTAGCTCTGCTTCTGTTACAAAACATATAAATGCGTTACTGGACGCACAAAGTGTGTCAATAATATGGCTATACGGCTTCAAATACCAGAGACGCAGACAGGAAAATTCATGGAACAAATTTTAAGTGAAACGGAGTATTAAGTGTTGTTCATATTATGGTATTATTTTATCAGCGCTAACTAACTTTATGTGCAGAAATTAAGTTCTGCGAAATCATTGGTGATTTCACAGAAATGTCGGATTTTGATTAAAGCGTAGTAAGGTACTAGCCAAACTCGATGAGGGTCTGCTTTTGCAACCATCAGCTTCAAGGATTTCTAGTTAGCTTTTCCGTTCTAGCTATAATTCACTTCATATTCATATTGGTAAAATGTAGAAGCACATCTACCGATCCTTTATGACATTTTGATAGAAAAAATATGCAGACATACCTTAGTTGAAGTCGTCTGCTTTGTTCTGTTCTTACAGCTACATGAAATTGTTAACCTTTACTACCAAATATGGTGACATTACTTATAGTTATTTTAAATCTTATCAGCAATCATGTGACGACAGGATAATGAGTAACTTCGGTCCGTTAAGAAGTTCTGTTCCAACATCTGTCATCGTTGACCATCAGTGACCAAATTATTCGAAACTGGAGTCAAAAGAAAAACCAAAATTTGGAAATGACTCACTGGAAATGGTTCAGAATTCTATTCATCAAGTATCCAATATTTATAAATCGTAAACTTTCTAAACGGAAACCTACACTCTTTTTATTTTATGTGAAGTTAAAATATTCCATTTAGCTATTAAATTTAATTGTCTTAAAAAATAAATTGTTTTCTACATATTTGCAGAGTGAAGACGACGTCCGCTACGGCAGCGATGACGCCGACGTGAGTAACTCCGCCTTCAGCCCTCAGCCACCAGCCTAGAGCCTCGGGCCGCTATGCCCCGTAGCATCATATAAACCTGCTCACGGTGCGCGCGACAGTCAGTAGGAGGGAGGTCAGCGCTCGTTCTGTGTTGATTGCTGCTCAGGCGCTCTGCGCACGCGCACTCCGGCTTAGCGCCAACACCGCGCCGCGACCTGTACTCTGCAGATTTAAAAAAATGTCCATTCTCGCACTACACTGAATTTGCGTATAAGAAAATACGCGGACTAGTTATTACATTTCATTAAATTATTTCTGTTCATTAAAAAAAATATCAAAATGGTCAGTGGCAACAAAGACAACGACCCTATGAAAGTGCCACCAAAGCATCGTGAAAAGAAGAGTAATAATTATAAGCGAGCTAACATCTTATCACGAGCATGGTTCGTCTGGATGATGCCGACGTTCTGGCGCGGCTACAAGCGGGACCTCTACGACGCCGACCTCACAAAGCCCAAAGACAACCATCTCTCTGACAAGCTGGGCGATCGTCTTGAAAAGTGAGTAATTCGACTTTCAAATTATATAAATGAAGTAATACTTATATATATAATATTTACCAACAGGATAATTGTAAAACTAAAAAAAAAAAACAAAATAAGTAGGTACCTTCAAAATGAATTTATTGTGACCTTTACTTCATTTGCAAGGCGATGCGCAAAAAAATCCTTACGTACTTCTTTACTGCTTGCATGTGTAATGCAACTCAGCTTTGTTTCATCGGTCAGGGCCAATGCACACCAGTAAATGTTTTGCGGGTAATATTTACGCTTCCCGCTGTTATTTTAAGTTTTGTCTCTATAATCAACATATCCATTACAAATAGGTATTTTACTTTTATATAACCTATAACTTCATTAAACATTGCCAAAGCGGCAGCAACGACTTGATACACGTCATTAAATTAAATAGGCTAATATTCCAATCAATTAAAAATAAAAAAAAATGTTTCGGATCTATCAACAGATCTCGGGAAATCCACTTCGAAAAGTAAATCCGTCATAGTAATGGTAATTAAATTAATATAAAAAAAACTTTAGGTACTTTCCCAAAATAATTTTATTTTATTTAAATAATTGAACGGTGAACAATACGCTGGTAGGTGATAGGTTCATGAATATCATAGGTAGGTGGTAAACATGTCGTGATACATGCGCGCTACATTCGCTGGCGCCGCGCGCCGGCGCACCCGCCGCCGGAACCTCTTCGTGCTAATATCACATAGGTATTAGTTGCCTAAGTAATATAGTCATTAAAATAACGCTTTAATGGCTGCATTACTTAGACAATCTATTGAAATAGACACTTAGGTATATGTTAATTATTAAATTATTGTGTAATTATTAAATTATCTTATAATTAAATAATCTTGGAAAAATAAACAAGGAAGAATTTACAGGAAGATAAAAAAATTAGGAGATTTTTTTTCGCGGCGTAGTGTAATGTGTGTATAGTGATATTCATTTTATGAGACTTTTGTTATCCAATGATAATTAAGTTAACCTTAAGGTTTTTAATAAATAAGTAGATCAAATATCTAGTTTTTTCTAAACGCTCCATTAAAAACGTGCTAATTTTTTACATATTAAGCGCACATATTAAATTATTTGAATTTCTTATGATAAAGGTGTCTACTCAAGTTTATACAGCTAACGATATTAAAATATAGGTACCTATCTCTTCTAAAACAAGTAAGTATGTACCTAACACTGTAATGACTCATAAATTTTACTTCTCTTACAGGCGTAAGAGAAGTAAAATTGCTAAACTGCAATGAAACTGCACAGAAGATGGCTATTGCGATGTTACTTCATATAATTATTGCCATATCTATAATAGTGGCTAGCAATAATGCTTAATCTTATTTGTTATATAGGTACATTCTTATCAAAACGATTACCCGTCTAGGAACTTACGGGGTGAAATTGCTATGGCCGATTCGTAATTTTAATTCTAGGTTCTCTAGTGAATATTATATAAATATATTATATAAATCGAATAGCCCTTTTTTAAAAACAACTTAAAATAGTCCCTATTAATAAATAAATCTAAACATAAAATTTTTATACTGAAACCTTCATATTATCTCTCCTGAATTTATATCTTTAACAACATTATTATAAAAATATAATTCACTTTTCTACTCTTGTCTATTTATTAAACGATAGCAAGATGTCGCATCAATTTGAATAGAAAACAGGATTAGTCGACGGCAAAAATATTGTTCGTAACAAACTTTCACTAGGCAACCGACCAGGCGACATTTTTTATCCCGGAAATAGTTTATTAATTCTTGATACAATATTATAAATGCGAACAGTTTCAATGATTTCTTCACATTATCTTATACTTGCCAATAAGTACATTGTTATTATCAATCTTTAGCCCACTATGTTTTAATAAATGACGTTGCCGTTTCGGTTTTCTACAAATATGTACTTATCTATATTAACTAATACTAGTACAAACACAAGATGGCGCATTGTTTCCTTTTTGTAATTATTACCAAGTTAGATTTCTTGTACTATTTTTATTTATTTCTACACATTATAGTCCTAACCGGGCAGAATGATTTGTCCAGCGCATCAGAGGACACAGTCAAAAATTAACGCAACTTGTATATAGGTAATAATTTTTGTTTGCAAATTAAATTGACTGGCCTTTGATTAAACTTAATTACTCTAGCATGATATAGTTTGGAGAATGAATTTATGCAATCCAGATTCAAGTCCTGAGCCATAATACATGTAAACAAATAAAAAAAAACCTCCTTCAAAAATAAATACAAAAAAGCGCATTAGAAAAACACGCAGAAACTAAAAAGCATAAAATCATTTTACATTCACATAGGTATAAGATGTACCTAACAATAAAACTAATTTAAATATTTACAATAATCAATTATTTTAGGAGTTGGTGCAATTTTTTAGAGACTACTTTTTACTACAATTTTGTAATTTAAGTAAAACTATTTCAATAAATAAAAAAAACTAAACTTGGAAACCTACTCCAATACTTGCTAGTGATAACCATTTTTTGCTACCTTTTAAAGAGCAATAAGAGCAATGGATTTCAATAAAACAAACATAAACGGGTAGTTAGTTCTTTTAATTGCGTATAAGTAACAAATACATTAAATCATCTGTCTCATTAATTTCATCATAAAATAAAAATATTACGGAATAGATAAGAACCGGAAAAGCCTTCTGTAAAATCGTTTTATAATATGCGTAAAAATACAAAATGTTTCACTTAAATAATAATTAAGTCGGCACGTGTCCACGTAAGTTTATCCGTGTCAGAGCATTAAAACGATGCGTAGGTACTTACGATTAATTTTATGACTAAAGGGAATTTTAATACACTTAAGAGCACGCTTCTCAAGAAGCCATTTACATTAAAGAATTAATGTTTTAATAGTATATTAATTATGCATTCGATAAATATAAGGTACCTAACATACCTAGTAACTTACTAGTTATATATTACAAAATATTTTGAAACTTTTGGTTTTAGTATTTGCAGGAGTTTACATCTAACCCAATAGCGATTTTTGTATAAAATTTGATATTTATAAGTAATATTATTTATACCCGTTAAACATAAAGGTGAATATTATTCATAACCCATATCTTCATCATTTCGATCGGTTACTTTGTCGCTTGTCACAGGCTCGTAAGTCGTAGGCATACTTATAAAAAAATTGGATCGGCGTTGTATGAATCGTGGAAATTGTAAATTGGGTCCAATCTCGTTTAAGGTTCTTAAAGTACGGGGAACACGTGATTGATTGAATCTTCAATAAATTAAACATCGTTAATTGCTTTCCGAATTTGTGTTCTGGTTTTACATATAGGTTCTATATAAAAATGGATACCCTACTTATTGTTTTCAACATTTTATACATTTCGACGTAAATGTTAATTTATTATAGAAGACATACTTAACAGACATATTAATGCATCCTTTAATTTAACATAAGTATATATGGTATAATTTTGTATCTGCGTTATATTTAATGATATTTATTAACCTAAATACAGTGCTCTGAAATACATCTGTTCATTTACCTCGGTTAATAAAATGAGTCGTAACATAGCAATGTGTCATGAGACATCAGTATCTTATAAATAATTCATAATTCTAAACACAATGCGCACATCGGGCAGCGAGAAAAAACTGGACCGAATTCTCTTATCCCGGTCTATTTATAAGACCAGGCTATACCCGCACCGCATCATCCAGATCCTGGGTACGTTTACCCCGGGAGGCGCTTTTTTATACTAAGTATAAATTTTTATAGCTTTGCAGCGATGAGCTATTTATAGTCGGCTCATTAGCTGGAAACTAGTTGAGACCTGGTCTGGCTCTTTTTACTGTACCAGAGAGCGCTACTTCAGATTTATCGCTAGGCGAACTTAAGTACAGCCTTTATTAATCGCCATCGAAACCGCTGATAAAATGTTTGCTGAGGATTTTTTTTTATTAAAATGCTTTCATTACAGCGCAGGGAAGAGATTTAAAATACTTAATGAGTGTGGATTGTATATGAGATAAAAAAAAAAAGTATTAAGGGCCGCCAAATGTATTATGTTGTTATCAATCGTATGTATAGTAAATTTAACTTGCCTATCCCTTCAGGTCAGTTCAGGAGGTTTCATTTATTTTGGTGACCCCCAGTGTGACCCCTAGTGGGTGTAACAAGGGTAAATAGAAACAGGGCCTAATACAGTGCAGGATTAATGTATTTCTTTTGTTCAATCTTATCTGTTATGCCACGTCGAGTCGTGTTATCGTATTGATTGTCCCGCCAGATGGCGTTGTGACTTGAGCACATATTTCGTTTTTCTAGTTGACATAGGTAGATTGTTCAATGTACAGTTTTGGTTGGCTTTATTATTATCAATTAACTGGAGCTTTCTGTGTAGTATTGAATATTGAAATTAACCTGTTTCTTATTGTTTAACATTGATCGATATTTTTTGAGAGTTGGTTATTTATTATAACTTTAACAAAATCTTGCTTTTTACCAGTTTTAAATTAAAGGTTTTAAATTTCATATTGTATAAACTTCGATATTTTTATGTTCATTGAACACGTTCACTTAAAACACTCAATTTGTACCAGAAATATAATAAAATTCAAAAAGGAATGTGTGAAAAATGTTAATATAAATAATAAATCCTTTTCGTACCTTAGTTCAGCTTTAGTTAGGTATAGCTTGATTGTAACATGTATTATTATCATCAATGACAATAACAGTGTCACGAACGTAGAATACTTGAGCCGCGAATGTCACGAAGCATAAAACCAAATAATTATGTACCTAATATAAGCAGATATATAATTTATTACCTACTTACATACTGACAATATTAATATCTTAGTACCCAGTCGACGTTTGACGACGATCGTTTTATATGTTATAAAATGCTGTGATTGCCTATATACATATCTATGCTTTGATTTACATGTTAGAAAGCTTCGTTTAAAAAATCAACAAAATGTAAACTTCTTATATAATGCAAGATATATACATTTGACAAGAACGTAGTAAAAACATAAATAGCTCAATAAAAATAGGTAATTCTAGTCAATATGTTTTCTTTTAAAAAAAACCCGCGTCGAATATTTGAGGGCGGAAAGAATCATCTGATTCCGCGACGTATCATAATTAAGATTTAACGCAGCGAACGCGGATCAACGTAGAAAATGTTTAAAAACAAAGATTCATTGAATATTGAGCATTAAGTTATCGATAAACAGTTACTGGCCGTCATAGTTAGCATTAACGTGCCACCTGAGCCCTTGGGCGTCACACTAAACCTTGAGAACACGTAAATGTTATCATCAGAAGTAATAATATCGTACCGTAAATAATCATTAACAATTATGTTTTCTTAATAGAAAATCTTATGAAATATGTAACCACTTGCGTACATAGATATCAATTTTAGTTAAAAATAGATCAGGTGAGTTGATACAATAAATTAATATTTATTTCAAGTAGCACATTCGACTGTGCAGCAGCTTTTTTAGGTTCCATTATTGAGA
The DNA here is from genome assembly GCA_038024825.1 of Polylopha cassiicola. Classification (NCBI taxonomy): domain Eukaryota; kingdom Metazoa; phylum Arthropoda; class Insecta; order Lepidoptera; family Tortricidae; genus Polylopha; species Polylopha cassiicola. The sequence continues at coordinate 6,818,907 of CP149045.1, forward strand.
AGATTTTTCTAGAAGGCGTTCTGGTACTAGATCATCAGGAACTGGACAAGATCTCAAGCTCCCAGATAATATTACATTTTTAAAATGTTATTATCAAGCACTAATTTCCTTATGTGCTTGAATGCCTACATTTTACTGTACGTTATCTATTTATACCTATTATCACACATCTTATAATTTGACATTTGAATAATGATATCATTGTGATTTAAAGGACGGCGTTTTCTCAGAAAAACAGAACAAATATATCGAGCTTCGAGGTAGTCGTGTCCGGTTTCAACGTTTACATAAAATAAACGTATGTCAAAACATAGGAATGTTTAAATAAAATATTATGAAACGCCTTCTAAAACATCAGTGTTTAAATCAAACGCGCTATTACTAGCAGATAACGAGATAAGATCAGAACAATTTTAATTACTTATCCTAAGCCGATGCTATGATGGTTACACGACGTATGGAAACACGGCGAATCGCTTCGAGAAGGGATGCATCGCCCTAGCCATTAATTTTTTGCTCGACTTGGCTAACTCAGATACGTAATGGCTACTTTATCTACGCACCTACTATACCTACGAACCTAAAAACGAGCTTGAATCTTATTAAAAAAAATATAACTACAGGGTGGTAATACACTTACACATTTTTCAAAGATTTCTTGTCTAAAGCTATAACCTCGCTAACATAGCTTTTTACGAACGTACCTTTTAAAAAAAATTTGGAATGAATGAAACGAAACTAAGAATTGCTGCTTCACTTTTCTTGACTAATATCTCAACATGAATAAATCCATCGCTGAACATTTATTAACTGGTAGGTTACTAGCTAAACTTTACAATTAACAAATAGCATTGTACCTACATATTTGAAAACATTAAACATTATTGGAATTACGATATTACAATGGCCACACGCATTATAAATGATTGAACCATAAGTGTGACGGTGTTAATGCGTATTGGCGGGATTAGAATTGGTTCGTTTTGGTTTCCTGTTCCATTCAGTAATGTTCCGGGTAATGGTTATTACTGAGAGATGCCTTCTCATTGGTTAATGTGAAGAATGACGGCGGCACGCCGATAACTGTCCCGTACGCAGGAACTGGACTCTCATTAACCAATTTAAGATAGTACTTTGGACCCAGTCGGCTAAACGCATCAAAACACAACCATGTCAAAAACTGACTACTTACATACATTTACTTCGCTTACACGCGCTCTTTCTCTTGTAAGCTTGAATTTTTAACACGCTGATATTAGGCCGCCCTGTGACCTATGCAACAGAATCTTTAAAGTAAACCTTAATTCACTCCAAGTCGCTATAATATTATGAAATTTGGTAGATAGTATTGTAGGTCTAATTAGAGTAAAATAATATGGTACATCTGTCCTTATCTGTTGTAGTAGCCGGGAAGTACATGTCATAAGTTTTATATTATAGATAGTCCGAAATGTCATGTTTGTACAATGGTGACTAAAATTACGTACTATATATATATATATATATATATATATCTCTTTGTAGTTTCCAGGATGTATCTATTCACGATTTTTGTTCGGTAATCCATAACTAATGCATGACAAAATAATTTACCTACTTGTTTCTTCATTTTAAACACAACACCTTATTAAGTCCATAAGCGTAAAATGTCGTTACGAACTTCGAAAATATAAATTTCTACTTAAAGATATCGTACCTACATAATTTCCTTGTTATCCATGAATTGTATTTTAAATCATTACCTATACACAAAATTGTCTTACGCTTGCATGAACAAATAAAACTTGGCTGAGAACTCACATGTGGATAGCTCTACTTGACACAGACACACTTAACCAAGGCCTAGATTCTTTGCTAAAGTGTTGTACGTCTACACTGACCCGCAGGATAAAAGGTTACGTTGAAAATATTATCATAAACGCATAATATTACGCAAATACTCATAAATAAAGAAAATTTTCATTTCAGCACGAAACGTTTAAAAATTCAATATATTGTACCCAAAACCTTCACAGAATTATCACAGTCAATCGTGCAAATATTTTTTAAGGTAAAACACTATTGAGTGTTGTTGCATGCTCCTTATAATATTTGAAACATACTCTAATGGGAAGTGTTAATACTGGCGATGGACAGTGTAGGTACCTTGTGCGGCGCAGTTAGTTAGCGCTTCATGCTTTGTGTAAATACTGGTCGGTGCTTGCAAGCTTACTCACGTTAAGTAAACGCTGCTCTTAATTCCAATTTTCCTATTGAAACCAATTGGGCAATTTATGACAAACGATTTTAATAAGTTTGATGACAATCAAGTGTAACAATGAGTAAACTTTATCTATTGTCGTTGGGATTTAGTTAAACTGATATTTTAAAATGACAAACCTTATAGGTATTAATATTTACTAGGTAAATAAATAAAGAATAACCAGGAGCCTGGAGAAATTCCTACTGCTTTTTTTCACTATTGAGTAAGTAGGTAGGTAAAATTTTTCGTAACTTCTATGAGTTTTGCGTGATTTTCACCTGCACAAGGCATGTTTATGAAGCATGGCGTTAATTACAATAATAATCACATCGATAAAGAATATTCATTAATTTGCATCAGCAGAGGCGCGATTTCCTCTTTCGCAGTAACTAGTTAATCTTCCTACAGCAGACCATGGTGTTGAAACCTAAGGACTAAATACCTATCTAGGAAGCATAAAACATTATTGAACGTTTCCGCAACAACAATGTAGATGTATAGTCATATATAGTAAATCTATTGCCATGGATTAATGAGTCATCCACACAAGGTTACAAATCAGATCGTATTGTGTATTAATCGGGGCGGTGCGTGATCCCACAGTTCATAGCTGCGTTTGGATGCTTTGAGTTCATAATTTTATTTGACCCACCTACTTTTTGAATCTAATCTTCGTTTCGCACTACGCACGTATAGTAAATTTAAACCACTCTCTGTTGACCGTAGATCACAAAGTGAAAATACAGAATAGAGGGGTAAACTCGTTCTTTGGCGGATGTAAAGTTATCAACACATAACAGTGACGTCCTTGAAAATACAAATATCTCTAGAGAGCACTAGTATGGGCAGAGCAAGCCGTGTTTTCTCTTGGTTGTCGTAGATGGCGGACAGTTAATTCGTAAAGGAACTAATTTGTATTTGAGTACTTAATAAAAATAAGTAAGAGTCGTGTATGTCTGAGGATGACCACGCCCTCGTTTGCATGGCCGTCGTCGCACGCTAGTCGTTGACCCCGCAGCCGCGGCAGTCGCGTCACGGCCCGCGCCGGCTCCTACCCTGCTCTATCTGGATTTTTCTTTACTTACACACCTGTGCACCTGTGACCTTGCGATATAGATAAATAGAACCTATTCATTACAGAGAATCAATAATATCCTAGCTGTATGTATAAAAGGGATAGCAAGTTTAGACCTATAGGTATCTACACGTGTGTTTGACATAAACGTAATATTTTATTTTAATATGCGTACTAATATTTCTCTCAATTGTTATAAAGTTGACACTCAAAACCAAAAGTTTAGTATTAAATTAGATTGAATTATTCGTACATAAATTCCATATATATTTCAATTTTGAAATTTACAACAAATAATGAATTATTTAAATGACTGAATATTAAGGGCCAATTTCTACTTTCGACATCTTAACCGAGCAGCACACTAGTTGTATATAATAAGATATAGTGTTATGCACCCTCTGCAGCTAGAACAGTACACGTATGTCGCTTAGGAATGCTTGTCTGAATACCATATATTGATACCAGCAGTTAGTACGTAAGATGGTATAGTCATTGCGACGCCAAAATTGAGGTTTAATAAATCTGCTGCCTTGCGATTTTTTTCTCTGGTAATTATTTTAAACAAATAAACTTATTTATACAAAAATATGTCTTAATTTTATTCACATCGTTTTATAAATTAGTTATCAGAATAAGATACTCATTATGAAAAATCACTAACTTAAGTACTATATGCTTGCCAAGCGATTTTATTTTGTATTATATGTCTGCTTTCCTGTATATGTATATACATATATTATACCTGTAAACTTACCTACTTCGATCTTTTTACCAACGTATATACAACTTTACAAAAGTACTAACCATGACACTTTTTGATGTCTCTCAGTTAGTTAGCACTGTTTGTTATTTTCTTAAATTGATCAGATATAAAATATGAGTTTCCACAATTGAAGAGTGAATGCCACATTGGTAGTGGTAGGATCTGCACCTGTCCAAAGTTCTTAAAAAAGACGGTAAACAATATGCCTAACTGTGGTATTTTCATGAATATATATTTATATGAATCACATGATACTTACATACCTTTTAATCTGCAGAAAAAAATACGCGATTACTACCTACGCTACGAAAATTGGATAGATATGTAAAGTTTTTTACGATGTAACTTTTAACCGATGACATCTGAGTTTGACTACTTTCTTATTGAACGTTTATATAAATCATAAGATAGTGTGCTAGCTCTTTTTAAATAACAAAAGCAAATATAGGTTATGGTATTTTTTTATAATATGCTTTGTTTTTCACTTAACATTATTTGTAGGTACTGAAATTATTACCAATTAAAAATTATATCTTTTGCAGCTCATGCAATTTCAATTACGAAAACTCTATGCAGATGTCATAATCTAAGCTGACTTAATTACAAAACAATACCTGTAATTATAAATGAAATCTCCTTGTAGGTGCAGACACCTGATAATAGAGGCAGTCACGGGGCTAATCTAGTACAAAGCAAGCAATCGGTTAGATAAAACATATACAAAAAATACGCAATTCCTTAGTTAAGTCTAGATAATAACATCAAAAGTAGTTTTAAACAAAATAAAAACATAGGTATATATTTTAATATTATTAACTAGCTTCTGCCCGCGACTTCGTCTGCGTATGATTAGTATTTTACACTATATCGTTATAAAATATAGCCTATATGTTATTCTGATGTATAAGCTATATTGTGGTAAAGTTTCATTCAAATCCATTCAGTAGTTTTTACGTGAAAGAGTAACAAACATCCATACATCCATACTTACAAACTTTCGCCTTTATAATAGTAGTAGGACAAAATTATAAGACTAACATTGCATAGTACTGCAGGATTAGTAGGTACTTCAGATCTTACAAAATTTAAATCCGTTATAGTTATATCTTAAGAAAATATTAAATTTAGGTACTTACCTTATTATAAAATTACGAAATAATTAGATATATAACGAGCTACTACAGGTATTTACTTCAGAATTTTGTTTCTATATTATGTAAGTACACCTTGAGCAATTCTGTTGTCTTCGATTGACGACGTGTGAAGAATTAAGAGTGTATGTGTCAAAAATATTAGGTATTTTAAAAATAAATCGCTTATATTTGTATAACAACTACAATGTGTAAATAAAATAATAATTAAAGTAGAGCAATAATTTAAAGAACGCAAAGCTATCACGTGACTATTGTAATCAGCATGTTACCTTCAACACAAACAAGTCCAAGTATTTAATTAATATCCTTTTATGATATCACACAAACTGCTACTAACCAGTTAACACCCAGGTATTATTAAGCACTAATGCCTAGGTATGCGTGATTGTATTATACATATTAAGTAACGGTTGTAAGTCGCAAACAATCGATTCGGCGCGGTATCTATCCAGTTCGTAAATACACATTTCCTGGTCATTCTTAAATGGTATTAAACACGCTTAACAGAAACGAAAGATGAAAATTTGAAGAAATGTATCAACGTTAAATAAAGAATGGATTCTTTATTTAAAACATGTGCCTACATTCCTAGATAAAATGATATTTCGATTATTAAATTAAAATGGCGGGCGACTTTGTGACATTCATCGAGATCGTTCTTCTTGTTTATGTAAGTACGCAAGTGTGCATTGTATTCTGATATAATTAATAAAATTTACACTCCTAATGACCATCAAACTAAACCAGTCTTTAGCTCCTATAAGCATCTACTTAGAGGTCCTCTGTCAGGAAGTTAAATACCGCAATCAAATAGATACCTACTTAATTGCGTATGTCTGCCTCATTAATTGATCTAAGTCAGTGGTTTGAACATATATTATGCTCTTAATTCTTTATAATTATTAATAATGTATTACAATCTGCTGTACCTACTTATATATATTTTACGTATAACCTTTAATGTGCAAAAAGTGTTTACAAATATAGGTACATAAACATAAGTATCTCCGAACGCACGTAGGTATGTAAGTGTTCAAATAACAACAGACTGACCTTCTGTATGTATCGTCGCTGGAGACCTCAACCGCATTTGTTTTTGTTTTCTTTATAACTGCTACTTTTTTTATAAAGAGAATGTCAGACTTACCCATAAAATCCAACGGAATGGGGACACGTCACATACCTTTTATTTTTTTTTACATTTTACTACTATATGGAATATACTTCCTATAAATATAAATAATGAAATAAGTACTCATAGAATGCAAGTGCAGCGATATTATTTTATTTTACAAAACTATTATAATTCGAAAGGGACATGAAGGATTTATATTTCTATTTATCTATTCCATCTGTCACTTGACGGGGATAAAATACTATACCAGAAAAGTTTCCTTCATGACACTAAAGGTCAAGGTGGTAATTATACACATCAGTTCAGATCGGAGGAGCTTTATCTATAGACAAGGTGACATCATTTTGCGTAAACGATAAACGAAACGGCAAAATGGAAAGGCTTACGAAAAGTTACGTATTCACTTTTCTTTCCATTATATCAATTCTTATTTTTTTATTCCTTTCGTTAATTCGCTTTTATCGTTTTTCCTAGGGGGAGGGGAGAATGGTGTTGTTCTGACACGAAGGATGAAAATCACGACATCCTTAATAATCGGTAATTAGGTAAATTAAACAAAGCAACATGGACAGTCGAGACCAAATCGGGACAAGGCGACGGATCCGTCATGTGACTGCCAACGAAGTCTTGAGAATTAAGTAATTGAGAAACTTGATACCGAATGGCGTTAACATTACTATAAATAAATATAAACATTTTTGGCATTTAAAAGTCATTGTTTCTCTGCTACTGGAATCTTATAGAGCTTGGTATTAACTGCGGTGTCTACACCAAAAAGCCCTTTGTGAAATTTATATTTTAAAACAGTCTTTACATTATACCCAAAAAAGTTACAAAACCACTTGCGAATAATGAAGAACTTTTATCAACCTGAAGTGTCTTACATTCTTACTCTGGTTTACAATAGTATAGAAAAAAATAGAAAGTACAATTTTACCGTTTACGAAAAATGTTTGCAAATATTCTAATGACATAGGTAGGTACTTACTACAAAAAAGTCAACAGAAATGTCTGTCGAGGATAACATCTATTACTTACTTGTTACTTGTTTAAATACCGTTTATATTAACTTAAACTACAACCATAAATAAAGATTTCTTAACGATGGTCAGGGCTACTGCTACAATTAACCACTTGTAATTGAAATATGTCTTGGGTATTTGAATTACTTGTAAAAAAGTAATTAGTATTTCAATCAAACTACATTTTACATTACTGAAAATTAAAAATGTAATTAAATTTCACACTGAATAAACTAATATTATTAGTCAATATAACTAAATTGTACTTGTAAAGTTTTATGTAAACCTTACACATACATAATAAAACCAAACATAGAACTTACCTGAAAGTACTGGCTGTGATATACCTAATGTAATTGTATTTTTTATTCAAACATGTTTTTTTTTATTTCAATTAGTTACAATTATTTTATAGTTTAACTAAAGGAAACATGCATTATGCGGAGCCCTGACTGGAGGGATTTAATGAGATATGCCGTTTATGCTGACAACCCATTAGAAATCCCTTCATTGGGTATATTTATAACTAAAAGTGAAACTTAAACTCAGTTTGTTACTTAATCAAGTGGCGCCTTGGTACTTCACTCATTTCGATAGAACTTTCACAAGAAAGTATCCATCCAATTATATATATATGCATTTAGCCTGTAAAAAACATTAATCTTAATAATAAATATGTATTTACTTATAAAATGCGTCAACATTTCATTTGTTTATTTATCTTATAGCATCACATTTTTTCGTGAAAGGTCTAAAACAATGAACCTGCTAGTCAAAATCAATGAAATAAGCAACATTCTCCCATCAAGGAGTTTCTGTGGCAATTTTGCTATTCATCTTCACACCCTCGACTTTTCGAGCCATAAAAAAAGAAACAAATCTACAACAACTAACAATAAATACACACATGCACAAAAACTTAAATAGTTACTTTAAATAATTCGGCGCAAATTAATTCTTTCATCTAAATTTTCACTGTCGAAAATATACAAAAAAAACAAAATTTCTCGGCGTTTACTGCATTATCAAACTACAAACAATATTAACAACTTAATCAAATACGTAGGTACGATCAGGTACAATAGCATTGAATTATGTTAATCGCAATCGATATCCATATTAAGAGCCTCGAAATTTCCACATTAATTTCATTCTATAAACATTCTTCAATAATATAGTTTAACACGGCCCTTGGCTCGAAAAAGTATTGGCCAATAATAAGAATGAACACTCGGTTAAGGTTGCTAAGGTTGCATCAAAACATAAACATTAAAATGATGCCAAGTTCGATAAAACTACAAATATATACATATAAGCATGAGTAGCATGTAAGAATTTTATCCCGCGAGAGAGCTTTAGGGTGGTTGTCACCGCTGCCAATTATAAGTACCTACTGATAACCTAGTACTTTAGTTAATTAAAAGTAAACAAATGTACTACGAAAAAAACAGTGCTTCATATTCTATCCATTAATAATGTCATCTCATTTATGAATTTATTTATGTATTTTGAAAATTTATTATTATTAACTTAAATAGTTTGGGTAACCTCCGATAAGACGCCATGTTACGTTGGTATTATTATTTAAACTAGTACATGATTTTTTAATGGTTGTTTACAATTTACCACCAGCTTCTATTCACCCACTCTCTTACACTTAGTAAAAAAGGTAGTAATTTACATGTAAGGACATGTATATAATTTACATGTAGTAATTTACTCATCCTTAAGCAAATACATTGGCGGCTATAATCGCAATCCAAATCTGATAAAGCTTTACAATTCTAAGCAAAAGATAACAATACAACAATGAAACAGAAGTCTCTTGACTACTGAAATGAATATGTTTATCATACACATTCATGGGAATTTTCAATAAAAACGAACAAACTACGCCCTGTAAATCTGGGCATAGTTTGTCATGGCAGAATAATAATAGACCTACGTGATTGACGAATTACCTAAGTATTCGATCATATTCAACTTATTTAAAAAAATAATAATTACGCGTTCTTAATGTACATTAAAAATGAATTTGGCTTCTTCGTGTCGTAAATTAGTTATTTAAACAGGTGATAAACGCAGTCTGAATCTAAAATACCTATGATGTCTCATAAAAAATGTAAATATTTAATGGTCTTTAGATACCTACCTACGTCTTATTTTAGATAGACTTGTGTGAATTTTAAACTATATAATATTGTGAGTTATTACCTATTAATGTTATTAAACTTTAGGTCAAGTATGTATGATTTTTGTATTTAAAAGTTTTAATATTTGGATTCTTTAGAAAGGAAAGGATGTTCACACTTTTTTTGTACAGGTACTACAATTTTACCCTCGGGTTTCTTGGGTTGTTAGGGACGTTTAAGGGTTTCTTTGGCAGGTTCCAAAAAAATATACTTATGAGTTAATCAGAAGCCTGCTGCGACATATCTTAAACACTTAATAGTGGAGCTGCGCAAAGGTTAAAACTACGGGATGGTAGACAAAGTCATCGATTTTGCGAGCGTCATGTACCTAGCAACTGTAGGACATAATTTACTAAAGTAGCCGCATGATAATTTCGAATTTGTTTTCCCGTAACTACTGTAGTAAAACGTTGCACTAATCGCTAACGTCCCTTCGACCCTAATTTCGAATGTTGAGCGCGAACCGGTTCTCCGTATCTTAATATCCGCGTTCCAAACATTGCATCCTTAATTATTTATTAGCGGTCAAATCGTGATTTAAGGTATTAGATAATTGTAAGCTAACCTTCCCACTGGCGGCAGTGTGTGGTAACTAGCCGTCGTTCGTTATTTACCGTAAGCCTCGTGACTGTCAGCTGCGGGTGCATTGCGCCACTGCAACTACATTTACTTCTATGCATTTTCCTATAAGCCATAATTTTAAAATTGTATAAATATAATATACTAGCTGTCCGCCCCGGCTTCGCACTGATCCCTTTTTATAGCCTAGGTATGTCACTTGGGAATAGTGTAGCTTCCCAACAGTGAAAGATTATTCAAATCGGTCCAGCCGTTTTGGAACCTTTTCAATCCAAACAAATCTTTCCTCTTTATAATATTAGTATAGAAAATTGGTCTTTCTTACCATTTTGCAACAAACTAGTTAAAATCGGTACCTATTTCCTTTTTTACTATTAACTTTATAAATGAAGTTGAGTGGAGCATGAAGTTGATGTATGTACTATAATCTATAATAAAAAATAGATAAAATTGGATATTTAGATAAATTTTAGTTAAATTGTATTAGTTAAAATGTGTAAGATTATTGTCCTTTTTGTATCTCGAATGGAATGTACGAGTTGCTTATATTTAAATACATAAATCAATACAAATAAATGTTACAAACACTACCTGTAGGCTGTAACAATGTTATATCTATGGTGGAACAAGATGATGCGTCCGAAGGTAATAGGTATATAACAAACAAACATACTGAAGTCCCTGAACAAAGATTTTCAGTACATTATTACAATTCACTGTCATTATCACTGCCGTATTGAAATAGTAAAATGTAATACTGTATGCTTATGGTTTATTGCGATTGTCGAGATGACTTAAATAAAACTTAGATCGTGTAGGTAAATATCTTGTATAACTCAGACGGAATTATTAAACTAAACAAATTACGCAAATACAGAGAACCAAGGACCAAAACCACATATACAGCTAAAATCTAGGAAATTCTAATAATGTACAATCATTTAATTGATGTTTAAATTAGTAGTCGTTCGATAGTGCGTTTGAAATATTAAGCAGTCACAGACTTGGTTAATCGCGTTGCGATAGTCTATTTATAAATGAGTTGGTAAGTACCTATATATTTTATTCCACTTAAAATTTTATAAATTATTAAGTACTTACATAAAAATAAAAGTTAATGACAAAATTATTTTACGTTCTAAAAGACGTGATTTGTCTGTTATTTACCTGTCGAGATCCCCGTGACACAAGTGGTGTTAGTATGTCATTAGTGGCATGGAATGTATTACATACACATAATACCGGTTATACTTTTATTCCCAAGTACATACCTCTGCAGCGCTTTCACTACGAATATGCTTTATTAGCATTTTAAAACAATTTTGTTATCCGCGATATAGAATTATTATATTGACAATATGTACAATGATGGTGATCGATCACAACATTTCATAGTACCATAACAGCATTGACGGGTGCATATTTAACACTTGTTATACTTACTTATACCTCATTGACAGATATCTTATTTTTTGTCTGTTATTCACCATTTCATCATTAACAAACCCATAACCGAGTATTAGCAGATATTTGTACCTAATGATAATAAAGTCAAATAAAGCCGAAATCGTTACCAATTGCGCAACACAATTATTCTCGTAACCTTGCATTTAGACACAAACACACATAAGTAGGTAGGTAAAAATGATACTTTTTTGTATAGATTTAATTTGTGACATAAATTTGTAAAGGGCTTGTCGTAACATACGTAAGTACTAATATGCTATCACGTTTTTTACATTTTATTTACAAGCCTGAGTTATAATGTATTGTAGTCAGGGTATCTGCCACCTTGTATAAAAAGTCCTAATCCCTATTAAAAAGGTGATAAAAAGACTTACCACCGAGTTACATGAAACCTGTTATAGCTCATTTCATATATACAAGCTCATTAATTCCAAATTTAATGTCCTTATGTATGCTTATGTTTAATCACAAATACCATCCACGTTTAGTATATTACGAGTAATCGCTTGGTTACTTATGAATTCAAACATAGAAGGAAGCACGATTACAAACTTAATGACAATCGTGAGATGCGTAAGTTCAGTTTTAACACTGCCAAGGTGATGACATCATTTAAAAAAATATATAAATTACATTATTTTTTTATTTGAAACGTTAAATTGATTATGCTTTTTTACATACACGAAACATAAGAAATGTCCCAAGCAACCGCGACGGTAAAACTATATCTTAGGTAATAACAATGAAACTCGTCTATGTAATTTTTGACAGAATATCTTGTATTCAAAGCACATAATTCTTTGTTTTTAACATGAATATATTTTGATGTAAATTATAGATTATAGTAATTTTTTTAATTGCACAAATAACTATGCCCAATGCGGAGAAATTAAAAAAGTCTGTGTGCACAATGTTTTTTTTTTTTTTTTTTCGAACTGAATACTGAAGCGCAGTTGGCCAGCTAATGGGCCTTCACTGCAAAACCGGACGGGTGGCGAGACTCCTGAAAGGAGACTCTTAAGCCTTTGCACAATGTTACGTGTTGCGTATTTAATTATAGAACAACCTGCCAGTGCTACTTCATATATTTCTTGATTTTCAAATATGGGTTGTAGAAAAATCGCATTTATTATTTTATATTTAGATGATCTAGCCTAAACTGTTGTTTAATAAATACAACGATTAATCATTATTTCAGGAAATGGTTGGAAGAAGTGGCTTTAGCAGACAAACAGGGTCGCAAACCGTCTCTTTTACGCGCCATGACCAAGACCTTTTGGATGAGCTACGCCCCTTCCGGAATTTTGTTCTTCATACAGGCTATTTTTCTTAAGTGAGTATACAATGTTTCCTTTTTAATCCTCTAACGACAAGCTGTGACAGTCACGCAATTGACACATTTAGATACATTTTGAACAACCCAATGACACTATCATGATGTCTCGCATTACACATAACTATAGACTTCCCGATTATACAGTTCCCACTATGCCTAGTACACCATTATAATACATAAAAATATATTTAATTTTATTTTTACCTTTCTGTTCTTAACGGCATCATATATTCATATATGAACAATGTGACATTTTCTCTTGCAGGCCTTTCCAACCCGTTGCTCTTAGCATGCTGTTAGCGTACTGGGAGCCGGGATCGGACATGACGTATGAACAGGCGGTTTACTGCGCAACCGCCGTCATACTCATGTCCCTGTTCATCGCCTTTCTCAACCATCACGGCGCCTACTCTACTCAACAATTTGGAATGAAAGTTCGCATCGCGGCCTGCTCTCTTATTTACAGAAAGGTGCGTCCATTACCTTCGGTGTACTAAATCTTCGATTCGGGACCAACCGTGACGAATATCTCTAACAATGTCATATTTTACTATTTGTCAGGTAATGCGTATGAGTTCCGGAGCCCTAGCACAGACCACCGCGGGCCAGGTCGTGAACCTGCTATCCAACGATGTGAACCGGTTCGACTACGCGTTCATCTATTCGCACTTCATCTGGTTGCTGCCGCTGCAAGTCGTCCTCGTCTGTTATCTCATCTACATCAAGATCGGATACGCCGCCATTGTCGGAGTCATAGGAATCGTGTTGCAAACGATACCGGTCCAATGTAGGTTTCAGTTAAATTCCTTTTACGGGTATACTTTTAATTTTTAGCAATAAAAAAGTCATGAGTCATGAAACTATAAAACCTGTTTATTATGCTTGCAGCTTACATGAGCAAATTGGCGGCAAGGTTACGAATGAAGACCGCACATAGAACTGACGAGCGAGTTCGCATTATGGACGAAATTATAAGTGGCATGCAGGTAATGATATTCATCGCGCACCTACTTACCTATTGAAGTTTGAATGGTCACAGCGTGAAACTATACCAGTTTAGTTTAAGTTTTCAATATTCCGTTATAGGAATACTTTCATATTATTTGACCTGCATTAGTATTAAATATTTACTGAAGTGCTTTTGAAGGTGTAGATATATATGTTGTTTTATGGTAACAAGTTCTTGAAAAGAATCCCGTGGATGCCTTATTGCAACTCTGTGTTTAAAAATATATATATATGTTTTTTTTCAGGTTATCAAAATGTATGCGTGGGAAAAGCCTTTCGAGAAAGTGGTGGCAATGGCGCGTAAAAATGAAATTAACTGCATCACCTCCGCGTCGTACTTACGAGGAGTGTACCTCAGCTTCATGGTGTTCACGGAGCGGCTGACGCTTTATATCACACTGCTCTCTTACTCGCTCTTCGGCTTTCAAGTCACCGCTGACATTGTAAGTTTAATTATTTTAAAAAAATCTCTAGTTAGCATGTTTTTGTCCAATATATTAATGAAATACGTTACAGGTGTTTCCATTGGCGCAATTCTACAACACTCTGCAAGGAACACTCTCTATAATCATGTCAAATGCAGTGTCATTTTTGGCAGAGGCGATGATTTCAGTCCAACGCCTCGAAGCGTTCATGCTGTTCGGTACGTGAGGCAGCAATCTTGCATGTCCTTAGTCCTCACTGCATGATTACAATTATGGCCGATGGCGAATGATTTAATATACTTAGTACGAGTCCAAATTATTACTTTGACTCGGTCTTGTAATTAACAGCCAGAATCTTTTAGGAATGCATGCAACGTATTTCGGTTATAAATAATTTATGTAAAAAGTCACGGCACCGCGTTATCTAGTATTACTTAAAATACGAGTAAACTATGTTTCATAATTGTAATGATATACTAATTTATCGAAATTTGAGATAGGCCTCTGACGGAAACATATAAGGGGAAGAGAACAGGGGAAACTGGATAATAAAAGGTGCATGGGCGCTGCATGGAACTAAAGGACACTTACTCAACTAAGAAAATCACTAACATCGTCATAAATTAAACTTAGTCAAACTCAAAGATTAGTCACGATACTTTGTGATAGGTTTCTTTTATAAGCAGGTATGTCGCCGAGAGTGGTCCAGTTGGGCTAAGAACACTATTAGGTACGAGTAATAACACCCCCGATAGAAACATTTCAGCACAAATACTGTACCTGTATTTGTAATGGTTTTCACAGGTATTCCCGATGGCTCAAATGTTCAACATACTTCAAGCAACAGTAGCGATCATGTTGCCGACGTCTCTTTCCAATTTAATGGAATCTATTTCTTCTATTCGCCGCGTAGAGGCTCTTTTATTATTGGGTACGAAACGTTTGCACCTGTCTGTATGTCCGTCATCGTGGTGTGTAGTGTTGTGCCATCAGTATTAGCTTTTACAAACATCTACGTGGAATATTAACTTGCATTTACTTAATTTCACTTTTGTTGTGTTTTTATTAAATGTTTACTAACAATGTTCATGCATTAAAATGGTAATGGATTTGACGTATTGACAATTTTACATGTTGATGATATAAAAATGTTTGATGGTATGTGTGTGACATTCTTTCGGAGGTCTTAGTATGAGTAAAATTTTACAGAAACGTTGCTAAAGACGTAAACGTTTACGTTTTAATCTTTTAAACCAACTATTAAATGAAAAGTTCATTCCCCATACAAAATGTAACGTTTACGGCAAGTCAATCGTATAATTTTCTTCGTTACAAAAGTAGTTATAGTAACTCTACTACGGCCTCTGTTTGTTTCTTAAATGTGATTGAAACCTATTAAAAAAAATAAAACTAGACTCAATTTGTTTTATATGTGTGTAAGTGAAGCGGATAATAAATAATAATGGATTACGAATTAAAATAGATGAACGCGAAGATCTCCGAGGTGTTCCAGACGTGGACATCGCTAAACTAGTACAGAGTGTGGACAAGAAGAGAAAGAATCTGAGTGAAGTTGATCTCCGGCCCAATACGTTCAAACAAATTGATGAAGAGGGCATTTACAACCCTGGTAAATAAAAACTATAATATTTACAGAAGCATTTGCGAATCGAAGTCTCCTGAGCGAAAACTTATAACAATCACCTATGACCGGCGGCCATAGCATGTTCTGATTTTAAGCACGTCTAAGAACATTTGAATCACCTTCTTTGTGACATATACTTATGTTTGTGAAGAGGACGCTCTTCCCTTGGTTTAAATTTGTCCATGCTACCATGCTCCAAACTCTCTTGTTTTTTGTTCTTTAGTACATTTTCTGTTTTATTTTCCTGAATTCTAATGTAACGCTGATTTCGTACAGGTTTCGACTGCAATGAAAAAGGTATAATAAGTGACGGTCTATCTAAACCACCGATGTCGCCCGACATTGGTTTGCAAATCCAAAATATAAATGCTTACTGGACAGAAAATGGCCCCATAACTCTGCGTAACCTTAACATAACGGTCCCCAAAGGGAAATTATGTGCCATAATCGGCTCCGTTGGATCTGGCAAGGTATCACTATTGTTTTAAGTTTTATTCAACTGTATATTGTACTCGAAATATCAATTCAATGTGTCTTAATCCTGACAATCTGGAGATCAATTTTATCTGATGTAATATTATAAAACTTAATTGTTGTTTCATGCTACTCCGATTTGGCTTTGGTTGAAATTCACGTTTTTAGATATATTATTACTGCTTCTCAATCATGTAATGTAAAGTTATTTTAGTCGTACCACATAGTAAAAATATATTTGATAGCATAAAAACACTACTTAACAGCGTCGTGTGTATTTTAGAGTTCAGTGCTGCAACTTCTGTTAAACGAGTTGCGTGCGTCTAGTGGACGCATTTATCTGTCGGGCCCATTGTCCTACGCCAGCCAAGAGCCCTGGCTCTTCGTCACTACTGTTCGTCAAAACATACTCTTTGGACTACCTTACAACTCCAAGAAGTACAAAGAGGTACAGTTATTGCTTGAAAAATAAATAAATCAAATATAAAACGAAAAAAAAATAAAAGAAACTTATTTGGAATGGTCCTTCATTTTAGGTTGTACGAGTTTGCGCTCTACAGAAAGATTTTCAACAATTTCCTCATGGAGATCAGACGCTAGTTGGCGAAAGGGGAGCTTCTTTATCGGGAGGCCAAAGGGCACGTATAAATCTTGCCAGAGCAGTATATAGACAAGTGAGTACCTATCCAAACGCAAATAGGTAGTTATGATATCTCTGGCCTAATTGTTCCATTCTTATACTTGAATGAAATACAATAAGGTCAGAAAAATGTATAATAATATACGTATTATTTATTGTATTTGGTAAAGGCATTTGAAGAGCTCTCTGGATATTTTAGTGAACAAGTCATTTTCATTGTCTTAACCCAGACAATAAGATAGGGTCCGGGTGGCTAGACGTGTGCTCAGTCACGTGTAGTAAAGGGTGCCGAAGTCTTTTGGTTGCGTCACTTCCCTTGCAAATAATAATAATAATAATAAAAACTTTATTTCAGACCAAGATCCATATTTAATGTTAGTAATTCTTATCACTAATGTTAGTAATACATAACTATAACTAATTAACTATACTTATTTGCTAAATTGGACAAGACTCTTTATCTGCCCAACCCATTAGCATTGGACAGTCAAACCTGTCTGCAATCACAGCCAGTACGCTATTGGGGGTACCCCTCAGACGGTCCAGCGTCGAGCCGATTCTTTTCCGCATGATTGCATGAAAGCCGTCCGTGTGTGCTTCAGCGAACATAAGTGACGCACTACACCACTTAGGCAACCCCAACAGCATCCTGAATGCGTTGTTGTGCAAAGAAGCGTAGGTATAGGTACTACAGTTAAGAAGCAAGCTTCTCAAATTGGATTGTGGGACAGGGAACCGCCGCTGTTTATATAATTTTGTCAATTGTGACCAATTCGGTAAAACAATCTATGATACATTATTGTGCAACAATGAATAAATACCCTGGGGCGTTTGATCTAATTCCAGACAAATTTAAGCTTATGTAGGTTTAGTAGACAAGAATCAAAGACTCGAGCACGAATCATACATTAATTTACCGAAACCGACGTTGTAGACTAAGCTGTTATTCACTAGATAATAAAATCTGTCTAGCTACCGAGAAGTCGGCCGGTAATGTACGATTACCATAAAGGCGACCTCTTTTCAAGGATCTCTTTCAGTCTTTTTAAACAATGGGCTTGTGTACTGAAAAAAAAAGAACCAAACCCGTTAATAATATTGGAATGAAACAACTGTATCGTATTTAAATAGCATGTTTTATTTTATTTGCTGACGTTTCTAATACTTTACCCATATATTCGTAGTACGACCGGGCTGGCGATAGTCTTACACTAAAGTTAGTTAGACTATCATCAGCTCGTGTTCTATGTTCCATGTTTTATATCGTTTCGTGTTTAATAACCGCGAAGGCTTTAGAAAATATTGTGACTGTTTGCAGGCGGACATTTACCTGCTGGACGATCCACTGTCGGCGGTGGATGCGCACGTGGGTCGGCAGCTGTTCGACGAGTGCATCAACGGGTACCTGCGGCACACGACGCGCGTGCTCGTCACGCACCAGCTTCACTACCTCAAGGCTGCTGATTATATCGTCATCATGAACAATGTACTCGTTTTTACATACTTATTTTTTATATAAGTCGGACAAAATAATACACATGATAATGTGCATTGAAATCAATGTTCTCTAAACGATATGGTTAGAGATCGCATGCAACTTCTTACCTAAGCCTGATGTGTGTATAGATGAATCATAAAATTATATTTACAGGGAACCGTCGAAGCCAAAGGAACGTATGAGGAACTCATACATTACGGCAAAGATTTCGCCAAACTTTTATCCGCGTCTCAAGATGATGACGAAAAAGTAGAAGAAAAGCCGCGACCGATGACGAGACGCACTTCATCTAGAGTAAGTATATGATTACAATTTAATAAATATGATTTTGCTTGGTATTGTGTAATTTTGGTTACCTACATTTTGTTAATTTTTCTATGCTGTATATCAAAAAGGTAATAAAACAATTTGGGGCAAATGACGGGCGCTATATTTCGCGCAACACAAATAAATGGAAAAAAATGATTCGCGTGACTGCACTGTAACAAAAACTATCCACGATTAATCACGTATATTATGTATTCGTTTGACACACCTGAGCCTTTCGAAATGCAACTGTTATTAAAAATTCTTTACATACGCATTTCGAGCTTTTTGTAACAAAAGTATTATGCTTGATCCGATGAAGCGCAATCCAGTATAATCTAAAGTTAATTTAATATTCTACAGGACTAAACTGTTTTTTAACATTTCTATTTTCCAGACTCTAACCGCCTAATAACTGTGATACCTAGTTTTGATTCTGATAGTTGTAAAAAAATAAAATAAGAAAGCATTTTATTTCTTGCAAGAAACAACAGACAGAAAATAATAAAATGTGTACCTATTATGATAAAGTTAAAGTATGTATACTCAAATCGTTGTTCTTGTAGTAAAAATATGAATGATTTGTAGTTATCAACGGCTCGGCGCCCTTCCCTGGCGGAGTCGACGACGGGCTGCGAGGTCCCAGCGCAGGAGATGGAGGAGGAGGAGCGCGAGACCGGCTCCATGGGCTGGCACGTGTACAAGGCGTACCTGTGCGCCGGCGGACGCTCCCCCCGGATTATCTTCATGGTGCTACTACTGGTTGTCGGACAACTATCCGCCACTCTTTGCGATTATTGGGTTACCTATTGGTATGTACAAGCAATAAGTGAAACTATTCTAGGTAGTAGGTAGCTCTAAGTAGTGCTCTAATGAGAAACTCGATATCTAATTTGAGGTTGCTGATTGAAATCCGTGTATCTACTTAGGTAGGTACCATACAACTATGACGCAGTCAATTTTCTTATATTTTTGTGGTTATTATACATTGAAATAAAACAAATATATCGTTAGCTCAGTCTGCTGCGAATATAGGTACCTACTATAAAGTTTTAAAGCGTCATCATAAAAATAATATTCATACATATAAGAGTTAAATCCGTTATTTCAGTGTTTGAAACGGTTTTTATTGCGTGCCCTGTTCATTGTGAGGATGTCTCTGCAATTCGATTATAAATACAGTAGGTACCTAAATATTTAACAACAGATATTATCGTAGGACTGGTTAGGTAGGTACAACAGAATATAATATAATACATTAGTAGTACTAGTAAGTAAGTAAGTAACATACGATCCAAGTCAGTAACATACCTAAGTATGATGAATGCAATAATTGAAGTTCTATGATATAAATGAATTCACTGAATTAATTATTCGCTGCTGTATTTATTATCTTCGCAATAAAGAAAGGAATATCGAGTTATGTATTAAATAGAGTCAAACAAATTACAATGCCGGTATTCACATTTTAAAAACTTAATTTAATAAAATGCTAATGGAGTTGAACTTTTGAACAAAAAGAGTAAGTATCATATCATAGATATCATAATTTCAGGACGAATGAAGTAACCCGCCAGAAGGAAAGGGAAGCTAATAGAACTACCAAAGATTACGACAGAATGCTAACACCATCGAACAGTACCTTCAGTTTGACCTCGTACTTCTCCGGAGTGAAATTTGAATCTGGTTTGTTATCTTACCAATTACAATTCGCGTTAAGTCCACATCAATAAATAAATAAATAACTGATATATAAATAATTCGTTTACTTCCAGGTCTAGACATTCACGCCTATATCGGTCCTTTGGACACCGCCCAGTACCTTTACGTGTATTCAGCTCTGATTCTTTGCTGCATATTCTTCATCACCGCTCGCGCCTTCATGTTCTTCAAAGTGTGCATGACGTCATCTCGCAACCTCCACAACGACATGTTCCACTCGATGCTCAGAGGTGTTATAAGATTTTTTGACACCAACTCGTCCGGTGAGTATTTTTTTGTACCGTAGCTAAATTAAATATGAATTAGCAATAGGTATCAATATTTATAACGCTCTATTGATTGCAGGTCGCATATTAAACAGATTTTCTAAAGACATCGGTGCTCTTGACGAGTTGCTGCCGCGGTTTCTGCTGGAGTGTATTCAGATCTACCTCGTGATGTTCAGTATCCTGGCTCTTAACGCGGCAGCTCTAGTGTGGACGTTGCTACCGACGACTATCATCCTTCTTCTCTTCTATACTATCCTCCAAATTTACCTCAAGTCGGCTCAATCGATCAAGCGTCTAGAAGGAACAAGTAAGATCTTTAATACCTTATCTATTTAATTTTTTACTAGCAAATCGCCTCGGCTTCACACCGATGCTTTAAAATTAAACCTTTTTCTTGAATCACTCTATCTATTAAACAAAACCGCTTCAAAATCCGTTGCGTGATTTTAAAGATTTAAGCATATATAGGGACCGACAGACAAATATAGCGGCTTTGTTTAATACTATGTAGTGATGGTCATGGTTACTTGCGTAGCTGAACAGCATGTTCCAATAGTAAAAGTTTGTTTTGGTACAAGCCTCAGTGAGAGGTTAATAAAATATGTGATTGAAATAAAACCTTAGCTTTATAACTTGCAGCTCGGAGTCCAGTGTTCTCGCACATGTCGGCCACGCTGAACGGCATCAGCACTATCCGCTCGGCCGGCGCGCAGCAGCGGTTGATCAAAGAATTTGACCGGTTCCAGGTTTGTGCATATAAAACATTTTCGGTGCTAAAACTACTGGCCGATTTAAATGAAATTTGGTACAAATAAAGTCTGAAGTCTGAGAAAGGACATAGAATACTTTTTAACCGACTGCAAAAAAGGACGAGTTCCACACGGACGAAGTCGCGGGCAGTAGATAGCTAGTATCGTTACAAAATATAGCCTATATATTATTATTATTGTTTCGTCTAAATCCATTTAGTACTTTTTGCGTGAAAGAGTAACTAACAGAAAAAGTTACTCACAAACTTTCGCTTTTGTAATAGGTATATGTGCGATAAAGGTAATTTGTAAAATATTTTTTTTAATATACTATGTATAAGAAGATTATGTGATCCATATGTATGATACTAGTTTACAATGCGCGAGAGCCACCACAGTCTCCTGAAGGTCGGGCATGACAGATGGGACAGTGGCTTGACCAAACACTGACACATTAAGTTAACAATAGTTATAAGGATTTTTACTAGAACAATATGGACAGAATTGGTCTGAAATAAGTGTTTTATTTATTATTTTTTTTAAGGACATCCACACGTCGACGTGGAGCAGTTATTTGGCTAGCGGGGTCACCCTCGGATTCTGGTTGGACCTCATCTGCGTCATTTACTTGGCTATTGTAATCGTGGCCTTCCTAGTTATTGATAGCAGTAAGTTTAATGTATTCAATTATTTTTACTAATTAATATTTATTGCGCCCTCTCATTTACTTTGTGTACCTTTTCCTATTGCATTACGTTAATAAAATAATTAAACTTTATTACACATACATATTTTAAGATGGATTATACTAATAATATACAATAATTTTCTAAAAGAAATACCCTACTTATCGTTTATTATTAAAGGTAAGTACCTACATGTCCAACATCCTAACAATTGGTTCCCACACTGCTTGCATAACCAGGTGCCTTCATTTATACGTCAAAATAAATAAAAAACAAACTAGATTAGTAGATCTATAAGTACATGTTCATTTTAAACACACACAAAAGACAAACATACACTGCTTTGATTATTTTATTTTACTTATTTAAGTTAACCTTAAGAAATAAATAAGTTTTCTGCATTCTTGCCGCAACTGTAAAATTACCTCTTACTGAGTTCCGTAACACAGGATATGCGTAGCACAGAACTCAGTGGCTTTTATTTTGTGATGTATATTTTAAGTAAATAAAGTATCGTCATTTTCATTTTCAAATGTAATCCGTAGAAACTATATTCTCCGGGAACGTGGGTTTGGCGATATCGCAGACTCTTATTCTGACCGGTATGCTGCAATTCGGCGTGCGTCAGACGGCCGAGGTGATCTCTCAGATGACGAGCGTTGAGCGCATACTCCAGTACACGCACATTGAACGCGAGCCACAGTGGGACAAGGGAGGTAAGAACAACAAATAAAATCAGATAGGTATATATATATATATATATATATGGTTAGGGACACTTTACAATGTCCTATGTACTAGATTTGAGTATTTACCACATTCCCAACTAAACAATAATCGTTTAAGTTTCAAATAGTACAATCATAGGCTAAAATTAAATAACCTATCATATACACCCCTACTTTTTGACTAACTAAGCTATATTTTCCTGTTATATTATTTTCAGCTAAAGAAACTCCAAAAGGCTGGCCGTGGCTTGGACGTGTGGAATTCCGAGATTGTTACATGAAGTATAACCCCGAAGACCTACCCGTGCTAAAGAATCTTAATATAGTCATTGAAAATGGTTGGAAGGTAAAAACATGATCCGTAATGTTATTACTTGAGGAGATACTAGTAATAGATAAATAGGCAGGACGTCGTGAATTAGAGCATACTTATCATGCAACGGCGTCCAACCAACCCTTGTGAAAAACTATTGACATCTGTGTGGAGGCCATGTTAGTTTTTATTTAAAAAAAAAACCGAAAGACCTATCTCCAGTCATTAAATTCGATGTGTTTATTATTATCAGGTGGGTATAGTCGGTCGTACGGGAGCTGGCAAATCGTCTCTCATCTCGTCTCTCTTCCGTCTCTCCATCGTAGAAGGACAAATCTTGATCGATGGCGTCGACACAGCGAGTTTAGCGTTACAGGTAAAACTTAATATAAAATAAGAGAAAATATTCTTTGTCTCCTTTATATTCTTAATTTTGATAATTCAATTGAAACCTAATACTTTAACTTTTTTCTGAACAGGAACTGCGATCCAAAATCTCGATTATTCCACAAGAACCGGTACTGTTCTCGGCTACAGTGAGATATAATTTGGATCCATTCAACAATTACGATGATGATAAACTATGGCAAGCTCTAGAAGCCGTAAGTTCTTACATATTATATCAATTAGTTTATATTGATCGATTGAATCAAGTTGACAGCGGGTAAAGGCTTAGATATGTACATATACTACATACAAAGAGGTAAATCGACTGACTGATCAACGTAAAGCCGAATTTAGCTGAAGCCGCTAGGTCTATAAGCTTTTATTTTTTACGGAACTAACGATCTTTTATATGGCGTAATTAAATAGAAGCTCTCTAATTTAATCCAGCAGTTATAACGGCAGCGGACAATTGCATTACTTGTATTGCTGTCAAAATATCTGTCTTACTAACAATGAGGTACTATTAGTAACGAGTTGAGTTACAAAATTTTGTAAGAAACTTTTTATTAGGTATTTCAATTAATTTGGATAAAAAGTAAGGTTTAATTAGACCCTGAAATAGAGAGTAAACCATATTGTTTGTTGTTGGCCGTAAAATCTAAATCTATGTTCGAGAAGCTCCTGACAGAAAGCTCGTTAAAACTATTCGGAAACTACGGAAAGTTGTCCTTTCGACTACACTGTTTATTTGGTTTGTTATTCAGTTTGTTGTTAAAAACAACAGATTGTTAGCAAAAATGTTTCAGGTTTGATTTAATAAGTAAAGTTCTTATATTTCGTCTGCTTCGAGCGTGAACCCGCTAAATACAATTTTTTGGTATACCCACCTAAATGCCTACATTCAAAGATGACATTTTTAGGTCTGATTAGGTACCTACTTGTACTTTTGCACTTAATCTAATCAAATAACATATAAATATGTACCTTACTAGTTAGTGCAGCGCCATAAGGCATAAAAATAGTAAAATCTCGGACCCCAGGGACAGTCAATGTGTCCGTATAACAAGTGTTAAGAACCTCAACATCATTTTAAAATACCTACCTATCCATAGATACCCCACACGTATAGGCTTGATGAAAAAAAAAATGAGTTTCAGTTCTATGTATGGGGAACCCCAAAAAATGTTGTAATCGAGATCAGCCAATTTGATTTTTTAATAATGCAGTCAAACACTTGTTATACGGATTCATTGACTGTCCCCGGATTCCGAGGTATAAACCTTACGGCGCTTCACAAGCTGAATATTATCAAATAATTAAAATCTACCTCGAGCTCTTGTCTTGTCCTTTGTTCGTTTATTGATTGATAAGCTGTTTTTTTTTATTATTTAACAGGTTGACTTGAAATCGGCAATAAGTTCACTAGATTTCAAAGTATCTGAAGGCGGATCAAATTTCTCACTTGGCCAAAGGCAGCTTGTGTGCCTGGCGCGAGCTATACTTCGCGGGAATCGGATACTTGTGCTGGACGAAGCTACGGCTAACGTTGACCCAAAGTAGGTTGAAAAGTTTCTATTCATTTGTTACTCTTGATAATCAAAAGAAAAAAGACTATTATAAAGATCACTAATACTAACGCAAAAAGAAATAAACAAGAAATAAACAAATGCCAATCATTAGTAAATATACCATTGAAAAGTTCATCAGATGAGTCTACTAGCGCTTCTAGAAGGACTAGGTATCATTGTGACACGCCACAAGAAACTTAGCTGAAAGTTATTTTTTTAAGTCAATTAGATACTTACTTATACAATTTCAACTTCGTTACATAAAAAAAAATATAATATGAAATAAGTAGCTATACATATGGGTAAGGCTAAGGTATTTTACCCACCTACCTATGTTTACAATTTACGCTATTTGCTTTCAGAACTGATGAATTCATTCAGAGAACCATTAGGAAGAGATTCTCGGACTGTACCGTGCTGACAGTCGCTCATCGCCTGAACACCATAATGGACTCTGATAGGGTCATGGTGATGGACACAGGCCGCCTGGTCGAGTTCGATCATCCATACAAACTACTTAGCAACCAAGAAGGCTACTTCACAAAAATGGTGAAAGAAACCAGTGACAAAATGTCGGAACAGCTTTTCCAGATCGCTAAGAACACGTTCCTTAATAACGGCGGAGTGATAGAATAAAAATACTTAGTAGTCGTTTCAGCATTATACATTCATAAGTTGTTAATTAAGTGTTTAATTATTTTAAGATTAGGTACCTACAAGTGCGATTTGTTCATTTATTAGGTAGGTAGCGTAATGTTTTATCTTTTGCGTTTTATTTTACGCTGAAATTTTAAAATGAGTGCTCGTGTTCTGTGTTACTTTGACAACATTTTTCATTTTCCATTTGCTATAAATAAAAAATCATTCTAAAAATATACAATAATATATTGGGTACAAATAGTAAATAGGTAAACTACTTGCCTATTTCTTTACATTTTATTTTTCAAGAAAATCAATTAAACAGCAGTTAAACCTGGAACCGACGTCATTATTATACTAAATATTGTATGCTACCTGTAATAACATTTAAAAAACAAAACACCTCTTTCAGATCGCTCTATGATCATTGACACCCAATGCCTAATGCTTTTTCGACTAAAAATAGAATAAAACTTTTCACCTAAATAAAAACTACATTTTTCTGACAACATTATTTTAATTTTCTTGTGAAAATTAAACTTTAGTGCCAATGTAAAATGGAAATGACTAAGAACGAACACGTAACTGTATCTTTAAATGGTATACCTAAGTATTAGGTAAGTATTTTTTGTAGCTACTGTCTGGCTAAAAGGATAAGTTAAAATAAAATATTTTTGTCAATAGGGCATCACTAAAAATGTTAAACACGTTAGGTTATTACAATGCAATTTATTAATATTATTACTTACTTTATTTAAACATCGGTCTTGGAGTAATTAGTAAACACATGAAAAATAAATAAACGAAAGTTGGTGTTGTGAAATAGGTAAAATAAATAGTATTAGCCGCATGCGCAACTTCCAGTTTGAATTGTTTTCAGAGAGTAGGGACTTTTGGGTGCGTTGGAGTGGGCAATGAAATAAATAAATTTATTTAATTACGCTATACCTACTATTATAATTGTACCTACCCACAGTAAGTGCCAGTAACTTACCTATATTTTTACTTTACTTAAACATCGGTCTTGGAGTAATCGGTAAACAAATGAAAACAAATAAATAAAAGTTTTCCCAAAGCCTATGTACCTATTGCTCCTTATAATTTGGAAGTTAATTAAGTATGCGAACTTGCGAATAATGCGTATGTAGGTATAAAAGACATATGGCCCATGGGTAGATACGTATTTATATTAGGTAACATATTACAAGTACCCACTAAATGAAATATATATATAATTATATATACGTATATGAATATACATTTTTATATATTATTATAAGTACATTATACATATTATATTGCATTGTATTGTAAGTATAAATATGTTAGGAAGCACCAAAGCAGGTAGGCAGATATTTTATGAGGGTATGAATCCGGACTTAGGTAGGTAATAAGGACCTGTCATAGCAAACCGCGACTAACCAACCACAATTAGCCCAATGCACCCGTTTTCAGCAAATTTTATATCATTAATCTAATTTGATTTGATTAGTTATAATTTAATAGTTAGATACCTAATCATTTAATGTCTTAATCTATTGTTAGCTTATTATTAGTCGTAGGTAGGTTCTATTTATTGTGGAAAGTACACTTAGCAGCACCTACCTACAAACTATATGTATCTAGTAAAATATTCAGAATAAACTTGTCTGAATGTTTTACTTTTTAATATAGCAAATATAATATTAGGGTGCGTCGGGGTAAGGTTGAACGAGATTTCGATGAGATAAACCATGTTTTTTCTAAAGCCTCATAATTTGAATCGTATGAAGCTGACGTATATGAAGTGATGTTTATAGTAAAGTTAATGAATGGTTCTTCCCATCTTTCCACAAATGGGTCTGATTGAAGGTGTTTTTCATGCATAAAAACGATGGCAAAGTTAAACTTATTGCAAAAAAATCGTGGGGTAAGATGGAATGATGAGGGGGGAAGATCGATATAGTTCTTAAAATCTTTAATATCCATTGTAGGTCCATTTGGATTATATGCACCGAAAGCATATTTTTTTCTCTATTCAAATATATAAATACATTTTAAAAATACCTAGTTTTAACTACCAAAATGAAATTTTGTTAAATATAATATTTCAGTCTTACCCCACTTTGTATTCAGATGATATGCGGTTCTCAACCTTTTCTTTTTATACCCTAATATTAAAATTTTACTACCATGTACACAAAAAATGTAATCATTTCTTTATTTAAATAGACAGGTAGTTAAACTAGCTGAATAAATTACAACTTTTATTTAAAAAATTTTTTTTACACATGTTTTCATGAGTTGTGAATATTACACTACTCATGAACGAATCATACAGTTTGACAACCCCTGACTTTTACTATGGGTTTCATAATCGGGGTAAGTTGGAAAAGAAAATATTGCCGTCTTGCCCCTGGGTTTTACAAGCGGTGTAAGATTGAAAAATATAAAAACTCCAAAAATATAAAAGATATACAAAATCGGATTTTATGTATTAACTAAAAAAAAATTATCAGTAACACGTATCAAAAAAACATATTTTTAACTTGCGTGTAGAAGAAACTACGGAACGTGGGGGAAGATTAAAAAACGCATTTATCGCTCAAAAACATACCTTGTCGAAAAATTGCAAAAAAAACATATGCACTCACAACTGACGATTATCGCTGACTGAGATATAGTGGAGTCATTGAAGCATTATGGGTCCGATTTTTTTTACTGTGAACCGAATTGCATACAATTTTGGAATTAGGTTCATCTTACCCTTAAGTTCAAAAGTGAAAATGATTTGAACTCCGCTACCACCCGGGGGGTGATTGCCACCCCTTCTCGGGGGTGAATTATTTTTTTTTCAAAATAACCTTGGATATCGATAGAAGGCCTAATTTTAAGGAAAAAATCGTCTATAAAGTTTTTCAAAAAATCCAATACTTTTCAAGTTATTTGCAATTGAAAATTCGCAATTTTTTCACCTTTTTCATCGGTTTTTTGCAAAAATCTCCAAAAATATACGTTTTATCGAAAATTTTATAAAGAACAAAATTGTAGCAGGCAAAACAATGAACAATTTGGTTTTTTATACAGTATTCTAAGTGCAATATTAAGCTATAAATTAAAGATCAAAGCCGTTTTTTATGTTGCCTGAAATTTAATCGATGTGGTCAATGCCATCTAGCGGCGAGCAGATGCATTTTATGCATTCTAATACAAAAGGGTTTTGTAGTGCTTGAAATAAGCTTTAAAATGAGCACTATTAAAAGTCTTTTGCACGTAAAATAAGAGAGCTGTATTGCAAATAAGGGGAACAACTAATGTTTTTTCTTTAAAATCAATGGGTTTCATAAGTGCCATTTCCACCATAATTAAAATTAATCGTATTCCGCCTAGAATTAACTTCATTATGTAGAGTTTGATAGATAGTATCAGTTTGGCTGCTTCAGGACACATATTTTTCAAAAAACTCACGATTAACTAAAAAAACAAAATTTCATATTTTTAAAAATCCCACGTTTATTTCATAATATTTCAAGAATGACGACAGATAAGAATAAATGTGTATGAATAAAAAATGTAGGTATTTTTCTGACAAACAATTTTGTTTTTTTGTTTTTTCTGAAAAACAAAAATTGACGGAAATGTGATTGTTTAAAGAGCGCGTGGCAGCGCAATCACTGCCTCTCTTAAGCCCTTTAACCCTTCCCCGTTTTAGAAAAAGGTTTTTTACTATATATTGCAATACAGGATGTTGTAGCTCTCTTAATTACCTTTACAATGATTTTTTATAAATTGTGATAGCGTGAAAATTAAAGGAGCTATGGTCCAAAAACGTATCATATTTTTTTCTACTTAGTAACTGAAAATTTCGGAGTGTGAATAATTGGAGGTACGCAGTATAATATAGACCCACAACTATTGGGTTAGGTTAGGTTTCCGCGAGCCAGTATGAGTCTGGCAAACCTTTTGCCTTCCCCAGGACATAGATTAGATTAGATTAGATTTATTTATTTCCCAAAATTCATACAATATAATTACATTTATTATTATGTCAAATTACATGTACTCATATTGAGATCATCAAAAAACAAAACAAAGAACAATAAGATTAAATAATAATTGTCATCAAAATTACAATAAGATTTTGTCATACATATAATGTCAAATAGGTATATTAACTATCATAGATTTTTCTCATTAGTCGTCAATACAATTTGTCATACGGAATAATTAATATTTAATACAATTTAATACTTTTAAATAGACAATCAATAATTTATTTATATTTTTGAACGAATTCGTCAACAGAATAGAATGGATTTTCTAATAAAAAGTTCCTCAGTTGGCGCCGAAATGCTTCGTCAGACGGCACGTTCTTTATCACGTCAGGTAGGCGGTTATACAGACTCGGTCCAAGAACACGGGGATTCTTTTCTGCAAGGGCCATGCGACGGGGGACCGTTCTAAGGTATCAATGAGGATTTCCCCACTAAAAAAAAAAAAAAAAGTTAGGTTAGGTTTTTTTTTTAGGTTAGGTTAGGTTAGTTTAAAGGGTAGAAAAGCTTAAGAACATGATAATCGTTTGCGAGAGTGTGGAATAATATTTAAATCCTTTTCATTTTATCAAAAAAAAAAATATATCAAGGGGTAGTATTCAAGGGTTGAAAGGGGGTTAAAAATTTGATAATTATTATAGAGAATATAAAATATTACTTACTCTATACTTACATCTTTTTATGTCATACCAAAGTATTTTTTTCAGATTTTTTCAATTTGGGGGTTTTAAGATTTTCAAGGGGTTGAAAATAATTTTAATATGAGGTAATTATGTTAGAAAATACTTTACCATTTCACCACTTACTATTAGACATGTTTTCTAGCGATAAAATGGCTCAATTACAATTGTTCCATTAAGGGGTTGTTTACACCCCTTAAAAATAATAGGCGGAGTTCAGATCATTTTCACTTTTGAAGTGAAGGTTAAGATGTGCCTAATTCCAAAAATTTCATGCAAATCGGTTCACAGTAAAAAAATTCGGAGGTAAGGCCGTATTTTTCGCTTCAATGACTGCACTAATAAGGAGCGCACTGAAATTACCTACAAAACTCTGTAGTCAGTGTTAAAAAATATGCACGGAATAGGCAGCTATGAGGGGTTTTTCATCTTACTCTGTTTTTCATGTTACCCCGACGCACCCTATTAAGATTTTGATAAGAATAGGAACGCAACTGTGTTATTTATTTTAGTTTAAACTGTAATATAAAAACGATCGCCTTAGGTAGGTAAGTAATATAATAACTTCAAACAAATTCAACTTCTTAGATAATTTTTCATACCGAAAATTGACCATTGTGAATGCCATAGAGGTTAACCTCGAACAAATATTAAATAAGCTTTATACCTAAAATTGTCTTTTTTTTAAAGTAACCTTTACTACTCGTGGAGGCAGTGCATTTGTGTGGCCACCCTACTCACCCAGCTAACAGTATTTTTTATTCTAAATTCTGAAACGCAGTTGACGGCAGTTGACCTGCTGCGGGCCGGTTTAATGGCGCGAGTCAAACGGTCGCAGGGCGAGACGTGGTGAATTACGCAAATATTGTAGAATGTGCCCAGAGACGACACACGATAGCATCGCGAAGAGCATAGTGTTAGAAACATAATTATTATAGATACGGTAATTTTTAAAGATGGCCAAATTTATAAGCATGCCGTTTAACTGTATTGTAGCCGGATCTAACGCGTGTTCAGAGGGGCTCCAATGTAGTATTATTGCTGAATTCAGCTTTATTATTTGTGAATTATCAACTAAAAGTTTAATTGTATGTGACTAGTAAAACACTTCTTTCACGCATTTATTTTAACGTGGTATTGTCGATTTTAAGCTGTCACTGTCCTACCACATACTGCCCAACCACACGCATGCCATTCCATTGTTTAATGACGAGTATGTGGCCGGGTATTTATAAAAAGTCGCTATATCTATGTGTATTTTTTCGTCACCTTATCACAATAATAATATATGTACACATACTCTACCCTGTTCTTACCTACCAAATGTAAATCATATTTTAGTTAAAAAAAAACCATTTTGACAGGTGAGTATAGATCAGATGTCACAAATATATATCCGTCATTAGGTTTTGTCTATGGTCATAGTCAAATGAAAACAACATTAAGGTTATAACTGCGTGAGAATTAAGTTTTAGAATATTATACATATATAGTGTGTGTTATATTTTACTTATAAAGTAAACAAAAAATGAGCACGTCAAAAGGGAGTTATAATCGAACAAGACCCCAGAAACATCAAAACAAAACAAGTTTCAAAAACGATTTGCACGACAAGAGTCATAAAACCAAGTTCTTAAATTCTTTAGAGATATCCGGAGTTTGTAAGCGTTGTAAAGACATAATTGACTGGAAAATAAAATACAAGAAATATAAACCTCTAACGGTTCCTGGAAAATGCGTTGCATGCGAGGAACGGACGATAAAATATGCTTACCATGTGTTATGCACCAAATGCGCAACAGAAAAAAAAGTCTGTGCTAAATGTCGCACTCCCATTGAAGTAAGAATGTATTTAATATTATCTAAAATGTATTCTTTTACATTTTTACTCTAATATTTGTGTTAATTTAAAATTAATGTAATTTGAATTTCAGCAAAAAGAAACTGAACAGCAGGAACAAAGTAACCAAAATATAGACCTTCAATCAATGTTGAAAGAACTTCCTGAACGGAAGCGTCGTAGTATCCTCAGGTAATGCATAAATGATACCCATCAGTAGGATACCTAGGCTACAATATAGTAAAATAAAAACTCCTTAAATCCATCCTCCATGTGGCTCATGAAATATGATGATCATCAATATGTTAATAATATTCTGTATACATTTCATTTATTTCAGGGCAATGAATAAATCACAAAATGAAAACAAGATAACGCCTGAGATGAAAGAGCAAATAGAGGACATGTTGCAAAAGAATAACAAGGGCAACTTAAATGATGAAGATTTTGATGATTTTTCTTTTGAGGATTCTGATGAAAGTGATTATGATGATTGAAAAGGGTCAATAAATAGAAGCACTTATTACACAACATGTTTTATTAATAATATTAAATGTTTAATTAACTTTTAAAGATTTTTTTATTTTAGACATAAGTTTAATTAAACACATCCTTCCCAAGCTATTTTCGGAGTCCAAAGTTAGTTATGGCCATTGTTCTTAAGAAAATGTTTTGTTTAGTATTCCCTACTCTCAAAATCTGTTAGTAACTATAGCTTGGCAACCAAGCATTGACAAAGAAGTATATATTATTATGTTGGTTTTTAAGGGCTAACTGTTTTCATGAAAACATGAAAATTATTTTTTCCAGACTTCTGTAATTTGAGCTAGATTGATTTAGCTGGCTGAAAGTGTTAGCAGTTTTTGAGAAAGAATCTCTAAACTGACTGAACTTTAATTAAATATTGCTCAATTAATTAGTGTAAATTTAAAGTAAAACTTATCTATTTCGTTGTTACATGAAGTATGGATGTAAAAGGTGTACAAATATTCATATTTTTTTTTTTATTCTCGAGAATTAATGGATGTAAAAGATGTGTGTATATCCATATTTTTTTTAGAACTCTGCAACAATAGTACCAGAATTCAAAATTGCCTAGTATGGGTATGACTCACACCTTTAAGGTTCCATACCACTGAACAGCATATAATGGGGCTCCTAGACGGGCCATGTTTTTGTGCAATTTGTGGCTGCACTATTGGCAACTAATTTCCCAGCAACCACAAAAATATTTCATTGCAACTGATGGCCGAGCCATCTATGGCTGGGCAATGTGTGCATATATGTCTGCAATAGTATGGCTGATGAGATGCAGACTCACACGGGCAACACAAACCGGCAATAATGGCTGACGAAATCACAGTCACATCACAGTAGTCCTTGATAATAAATTATTTAATAATTTTACTAGAATGTCAAAGAGTGATTTCGATTTTCTTTTAAACAAAATCGGACCAAAAATAAAAAGAAAAGATACAAACATGAGGACGGCGCGAAAATCGCGAAAGGCGCATGTCGCGTAGAAAAGGATACACTATGGCGTACAAAGTGAACGCGTGAAACAACAATACAACTGGCTGGGCAATATTGCATTTAAAATCGACAGCCTAGCGATCGTCCGGCAACCCTTCGGAACAATATCGGCCATACACGGCAACACAAAAAATGTTTGGCTATATGTCCGGGACATAACTGCATTATTGCATAGTGTGGCTGGTATTGCTTGCAATGTTGCTGGGCCACTGTGTTGCAGCCACATATTGCACGAAAACATGGCCCGTGTAGGAGCCCCTTAACTTAAAACTTAAACATGTTCTAAAGGGGCTCCTACACGGGCCATGTTTTCGTGCAATATGTGGCTGCAACACAGTGGCCCAGCAACATTGCAAGCAATACCAGCCACACTATGCAATAATGCAGTTATGTCCCGGACATATAGCCAAACATTTTTTGTGTTGCCGTGTATGGCCGATATTGTTCCGAAGGGTTGCCGGACGATCGCTAGGCTGTCGATTTTAAATGCAATATTGCCCAGCCAGTTGTATTGTTGTTTCACTCGTTCACTTTGTACGCCATAGTGTATCCTTTTCTACGCGACATGCGCCTTTCGCGATTTTCGCGCCGTCCTCATGTTTGTACATATCTTTTCTTTTTATTTTTGGTCCGATTTTGTTTAAAAGAAAATCGAAATCACTCTTTGACATTCTAGTAAAATTATTAAATAATTTATTATCAAGGACTACTATCTAGACTCAAATTATCTAGAGTTTCATGTTTATTTAAGTCAGGTCGAATCCATAATTTCTTCTTCTTTTGTTTTTCTTTTAAAACGATGAAAGCTGCTGCGACAAGTGTGATTTCGTCAGCCATTATTGCCGGTTTGTGTTGCCCGTGTGAGTCTGCGTCTCATCAGCCATACTATTGCAGACATATATGCACACATTGCCCAGCCATAGATGGCTCGGCCATCAGTTGCAATGAAATATTTTTGTGGTTGCTGGGAAATTAGTTGCCAATAGTGCAGCCACAAATTGCACAAAAACATGGCCCGTCTAGGAGCCCCATTATATCCCCTTTGATTATTTTCTTCACAGTACTATGAACTTCGAAAATTTCAAATGTCAACCTATATTATGGTTATTCACTTAGAATTCTGACAAATTTATGTTTGAATACATAGGATCCCAATAGCACCCTTTGCCTTCGCTACGCATGTAAGACATTAGGAAATCTTACACTGTATTAACACAAAGTAAAAACGAAGTAAAATATAAAAAAAATATTAACATTATTCTACTTAATTAATGTATAATTAACTTATCTCTTTGACTACTATCGAAATCTATAACAATCTGGAATGGTGCTGTGCATTATTAAAATTCAATAATGATATACGACCTCTCTTTTGAATTTGCAACCATAATAAAACATTTAAAATTTCTAAATGATGATTATAAATACCTATGTTCTTAACATAATAAACCTTTATTTTTAGAATTCCCAAACTACATTTGGTGTGATTGGTAATTACCTAGTTTATTTACATAATTACACGTTGCTAAACAAGGAAATCATTTCAGACCATGTAAAATGTATGGATGGATCGATAAGGATGTTTTTCCTGTGAAGGGAGGGTCCGATGTGTAGCAATAATTATATTAGTTACAAGTATTATGTATAAATTATCAAATGATTATTATAATATTACCTGAAATTCGGAACATATCTTACTATATTCAGGCTATATCATCACATATATGAGACATAAATTGAAATAAGATTATTATTAGCTATTTTAATATATCATAAAAACCTCCAATATTTAAAGGCTATGTCTACTTACTTACTATCAAGTTGACGGAATTTGCATTACTTCGTCATACAAAAACTTTCGACATGCAACGAGATTGAGAAATATAATGTCTCCATTAATTAAGCTCAGTTACTGCTTCGATTTTATACAGCGTGAATAATATAATAGTTAGTATCTTATTAACTAAAGTATTAACAATAGGTATGTTAGGTCCCTTGATGTTATCACAGAAGTCCAAGTTGTCGGAGCTGTTGACAAAATATTACACATTACTAAATACTCGTAAATATCAATTCAAAAGTATAAAAATCCTGATTATAAATTAATATTTTGATAGATGGTAAATATTTAGTAACAACTTTTTTCTTTTTCTCTAAAAAGAAAAGCACACCTGCAAATGAGGTGTTTTTTTTTCATTTTAGAGAGATCACTACAGATAAAAGTTAGCAGCATTACTACTTGTTGTAATAAATATGTACACAAACCATATTACTGTGGCAATGAAGTCAATACTATGTATGTTAATATTGATTGACTTACCAATCCTTGGCGTTCTTTTTCCTTTTGAAGGACATTATTAGTTTGCATTTCGTCAAACTTTACAATTGCTGCTAGTACTTTAGCCAAAGTAATGGAATGTGTCCCAGAACCTGTCAGATACTCGTAAAGTATATTTCTCAAGTATTCTAATTCTGTGTTTTCCTGTAATGAGTGCAAATGCCTTAAACTCACAAGTGCTTCGTCCAATCTCCTCTCTAATTTTTCATTGGACAGACGGAGTTTTTCGTTATTTTCTTGTACGCTTTGCATATTTCCATTTACTGACCTGTTAATATGTTCCATGTCTGACAATTGTTTTTCATATTTATTTTTTGTCGCCATTAAACTGTTATATTTTTCTTTTAAAATGTCTAACTCTGATTCATTTTCTAACAGTCCTTTCGTAGGCACATTTGATTGATCAGAATAATTTTGTGAACGCAATTGATCCTTAAGCTCTAAATTTTCTTCCACAAGCAACATATTTTCTCTCAGTAAATCATTCAACTTATCATTATCTGTATGTACATCATTAGGTTGATGCTCAGCGAAGTTTGTGGAGATGTTTTCATTTTTGTCTATATTTTCACTAGAAGCAATCAATTCTCTAAGTTTGTCGTTTAATGTACTATTTTCTTTTGATATTTTCGCAAGATACGTCTGAAGACCTTCTATGTCTGATGACAAACGTCTATTTTCTTCTTTAAGCAAATCATAATCGTTTTTAGTTGCAGAATACTTTTCCTGTAACTCGATACTAGTTTTGATGGTCTGATCCAAGTCAGAACGAACGTTTTTGTTGAGCGATATCTCATTAAAGAGATCAGAATTTGTTTGTTTAAGCGACTTGATTTCATTCTCAAACTGAGAGCAATTTAGGCTTCGTGATTCCATTTCTGAAAGTAAATTCTCTTTTTCTTTTTCTACCGACAGGAATCGTTCGAACAATGACTCTTTTTCTTGCTTAAATTGCTCACATTTTTCCTTAAGTATTTTATTATCCTCATATATCGTGTCTATGGCAAGAATACTCTCGTCAGTTTGTACGTCTATAGACTGCTTATTTTTTTCCGTCTCCTCATTATCTTCCAGCATTTTAATTACGTAATTTAAGCGGTCTTTCTCACCTTCTATTTCGGCATGTGATTTACGGATATCGCTTATTTCAGTCTCAAGCTTTGCCAAATTAGAAGTGATACTCTGGGATTGATCTTTTAATGACACGTTCTCCTGCGTCAATACTTTGATTTTTTCTTCCAGCTTTTTTATGTTAGCCTTTTTTTCCTCAATATCATTAACTTTGTCTGTTAATTCAGCTTTCTCCAATTTCAACTTCTCTAATTCTTCAATTGTTGATAGCAATTGTGTATTGTTAATTTCAGCTTGCTTTATTTTCTCCATCATGTTTTGCTTTTCTTTCTCTATATCTTCAAGTTTAGCATTAGATGAGAGATTTTCACCTCTTATATTTGTAACTGTAGTTTGAAGAGCCTGATTTAACGACTCCAATTCATCTATTTTTGCTGTTAAGTCAGATTCCTTTATCCTGAATTCGTTTGTTTTCAACTCACACTCTTTTTCAACATCCATCAATTTATTCATTTTTATAGTATTTTCTGACAAAGCAAGCTGTATTTGTTCCTTTAAATATTTATTTTCTTCTTCATTAGTTGCCAACTTATTGTGCGCTAGATTAAGTTGTTGTTTTATGTCAATTAATTCGGCTTGAGAAACATTTAAATCATTTTTAGTTTTTTCAAAGTCTGCTTCGATATTATCAAAATTAGATACTTGTGCAGTACTGCTTAGTTCGTTAATCTTATTTTTAAGCTGGATAACCATATCCGCGTGATTTGCTTTTAATATATTTGCTTCTTTAGAAGTCAAAGCAATAATCTCTTCCAGAGATTTAATATTAGCAGTAATATCCTGACAACTCATTTTAATTTTATTATATTTATTTACTTTCTCAAGTAATTTTGCATTTTCTTCAGTTAGCTCTGTAACTGTTATTTGCAACTGTGAATTTCGTGTTTGTATAACTTCCTGATTTTCTATAAGTTTTTCTATCTCAGTCTGTAATTTAGCTAATTCTTCTCTCTCTTCTTGTATTTCAGATTCCATTGTATAATACTTATTTTTCCATGACTCAATGTCTTCCAGCATTTTATTTCGGTTAGACAATACTTCATCGGCATTTCTAGCATGGGATTCTTCATTATTTTTTTTCAAATTTATTAACTGACTTTCTAATTCGGTAACTTGTAAACCTTTTTTTGTATTTTCTTCACTTAATTGTGCATTTTTTGTTTCTAAATAAGTGTTTCTATCAATCATAGCCAATTTTTCTGCCGTTTCCTGCTTCGTTTGTAATTGCAGGCATTTGTATTCTTCATCTGCTTTTATTTTTGATTGTTCTAAATATTTACATTTAAGTGCTAAATCTTTTATTTGTGCCTCCTTTTCAACAATTTTACTTCTTAAAGTGTTGAGTTCATTTACATCGTTATTTAATTTCGTTTTATCGCTTTCCAAAGCTGTTATGCTCTTTTTGTAGTCACTAACCACAATATTCAAAGACTGGACTTCATTTTTACTTGCAGTTAAATTTTGTTTTAACGATTTTATTTCAGCTTCTTTGCTTTCCAATTCCTTGTGTATACTCAGCTTATTTTCTGCTAAAGAAATTGCATATTCTTCTTCCCTCTTGTTGAAAACTTCAATTTTGGAGCGCAATTGCTCTATTTCTTCTGCTGCTTTTTGAAGATCAATTTCAAGTGCTGATTTTTCTTTTGTTTTATTAAACTCATAAGTATTCACTTTGTTTTGTAGTTCTTCATTAATTTCATGCAACTCCAATATTTTTTTTCGAGCTTCCGTTAAATGCATTGTACTACTTTTGAGTTGCTCAATCTCTTTATTTTTATTCTCGATTTCACCTGTAAGTCGATGTATTTCCGCTGCCGTCTGTGCATTTTTCTCTTTAGATGTTTTAAGAGACTCTTTATACTTATTTAATAATTGTTCTAATTTTTCCGTCTTATTATTCAAAGCAGAATCAACTCCATCATCAGATGATTTCTTTTCATTTGCACCTGAAAGATCTATTAACTGGTAATCAGCTTCCTTCGTTTTTAAGGTACTATCTTCCTTATTTGTATTATGTTCAGAACTGTCCTGTAGAACGTTGATTTTTGTATTGAGGGCCTCTATCTTCATATTTCTCTCGTCAATCTCCATGCGCAATGCTTTTTCTAAATGTGCCTGAAATAAAAGGTAGTGTATAATTAGTATGAATATTGTTCACTTCTGTATCAATTTAAGTAGCGTTAACTAATGGTCATTGGTACTTATTAACAATTTAAGTAAAATTCAATTGGATGTGATCCTAATCAAATTATTTTTCGAAAATAAATAACTCATCACTTAAATTAAACAACTTTAACGGATTCAACTCGCGTATTTTATTTTTATTGGCTGACGTTTCGGAGCCTTTACAGATTCCATAATCGTAGCACGACTGAGCTGACAATAGTCTAATGCTAAAGTGTTTCATTCCAATGTATAATAACCGCGAAGGCATCAAAAATTATTAACTCATCACTTACTTTAGCACTTTGTTCTAGAGTGCATTGCTCTCGCAATTCTGAAATCCTCCTAAGAGCTTTATCTTGAGTTTCAACTAAAACACTCTGTAAAGAAAGAAAACAATAATAGTATTTGACTTTCAAATATACCAAGTCTGTTTAATTGAAACCAAAAAGTATTTATACCCTGGCTTTAGCGTTATCCCGTTCCAAAAATTTGTAATGTCGAGCAAGATCGGCATACTGTGTTCTATACTTCTCATAACGTTGTTGTGTGCGTTTGTAGGCAGCGTAAAGTTGTTCTTTAGTGACGCGGTCCAGGCTTGCTGCGCCGCCAGAAAATCCTCTTTCTTCCGCTTCACTTGCCGACACTTCCATATCAGACTAGAATTAAAAAAAGTTTATGACGAAACTGCATTTTTTATTGTAACAACAGTTCATGTGGATGTTTGTACATCCACATCAAAATATTTTGGTACACATTTTCGACTGTTAACGGATTTCAGTTTAAATGTTATTATACAATTTTTTTAAGTACTTAAGTGATTGTTAGTTTATTCAAGAAAATTATTTTGTACTTATATAGCGTCATTTGTATGTCACAATCACCAAATAAGGCCAGCAGATGTATATTTTGATCAATTAACAGAAATAATACAGATTCTAAAGTCAAACAAATATTCGGAATCAATCATTATGAAAAGGGATCTAAAAATACAGAACTTAATATAATATTTAAATCTTTACCTGTAAGTGGTAAAGAGAGGGACTCTCATAGCTCGGCAACCTGAAGGATACATCACTGGCGAATGAACTATTTGATAAACGCCTAAGGTGTTGACCCTCCTGTACAACATACAAATTAAAAAATACATGCATGAATATTTACAACAAAACGCCATCCACATTATTTTACTTAGAAATGCTAATAATGAGAGGACAGAACTAGAAACCTATTGATAAATAAAATAGAATAATAAAATTTCTTAAATATATAATTATTACACGCATTAGACTTACAGCTTGGTCATGTCTGGAACCATAATCAAGCTCTTCAGCGCTGGCTTGTAGCGATTTTGGTTGCATTAATGAAACATCCTGAAATGTATTGGGTTCCGGAGGCCTCGCTGCTAAATTTGAAGTTCTGTCAGAATTCTGTGAACTATCTGTAAACCATAAATGAGTTTTCTGTAACAACAAATGCTACATACATAGACACAAAGTAGATAAATTTAAGATAAATTATAACTATTAAAATTTACATAATTTGCTGCTTTAATGCAGCAGTTCCAATTTAAATGTAACATAGACTTACAATGTTTAATAGAGGAACAACAAGGGTCATAATTACATTACAGGAACGAAATATTAAAAACAAGATATTGGATGGTGCCTGTATTCAATGTTTCATTATAGGCTAGAGTTATACAGAAAACAAAGTGAATATGCCCTTTACTGACTATAAGTTATTTATAAACCTACTCACCATTGTCTCCTATAGAAAACAAGTCATTATTTGTAATATCCGAAATACTGCTTGATGCTGATGTGACTGCAGCCTAAAAATAGTTTTCAAAGTAAGAAAACATTGTCACTATGTAGGTGTAAATGGGAAAAAAAAAAAGAAAAACAATAAATTATAATGTATTCAACTTGCGTATTTTATTTCATTTACTGATATTTCGAAAACTTTTCAGCTCCCATATTCATAGCATGACTGAGTGGACAACAGTTAA
Organism: Polylopha cassiicola; assembly: GCA_038024825.1. Classification (NCBI taxonomy): domain Eukaryota; kingdom Metazoa; phylum Arthropoda; class Insecta; order Lepidoptera; family Tortricidae; genus Polylopha; species Polylopha cassiicola. Next base: position 6,860,659 of record CP149045.1, read on the forward strand.
ACAGTAAAAGAAATAAAATATGCAAATCCGTTATAATAGTTTTATTCCAATGTGTAATAACTGCATATACATCAGAAATTATAAAATATTGTATCTTTAATATAGTGTAATGTAAAAAGGACACATACATGAAATTTATATGAAACATATATATTAAAATTAAGTACAGCCATAAAAAATCATTGATGATTAAATATTGCATATAAATGATAGATGGCAGCCAATTGTGTTAAAAAATACACTGATAATCAGAAAAAATATTGGCTGCTACTGAACTGGTTGCAGGCTGCTTACATGACAACCAAAACTCGCAAATATGACAATTAGTATTATTATCATATGACTTATATTACAGTTATCTACCCAAACTTCAAATATGTCCTGATTTTCATAATATAATTTAGAACCAAATCCTTCAAGATATTCAAAATATATATGTTAACATTGAATGTATTTCATTCAATGAATTTCGCTTCTTTATATATTTATAATAACAGTATGATTTATAAAACAAAAGTCTTATTAAAGTCATAATTAAAAAAATGGCATGGCAAGCAACCTTAAAATCAACATATTTGTGCTCAAATTCGCTGAGCAATTTATAGCATGCCTTTGCATGGAACTATATCACAATTCCTAAATATTCTTGTCAACTATATGGCAAACAGGTAACTTTACTAATAAAGATAAAGTAAACTAAGAAGATAGTACACTCCATGATGTACTGCAATGAAAAATATCAAAAAATAAAATTTGTTTATTTAGATAAAGAATAAGGATTTTTTGATAATATAATTTTATCTTTAATATAAGTAAAAGAATATATTAATAAGATAGATGTACATATTAAACATAAATTGTAAAGCAAAACTATTATAATAATACTAATTTAATGCTCAATGTTTACGTATTGAAATAGCAGTGCACTTTTATTAGGACTTTGTAGTGAGCATGAAATAGGCAAACACATATAAAGTGATAATAATATTCAAGATAATAATATACAAATTAAATCATTCAAATGCACTTCCAACACAACTATTTTACAATTCTTACATTATTTATCTACGTTCACTCTACTATAGGGTTGCCATAAGTGTAAGGACTCAGACCGGGACATTTCAAAAAAAAAAAAAAAAAAAAAAAAAACGGAACTTGACTAATCACGTTAATTTAGATACAAAAACCTTAAGGGTAGGAAAATAGGGGATAATTAATTTTTCACGCACTGATGATTTTGATAATTCTTTTTTTATTGGATAGGGCTTACCTCAAACTTGATCCCATAACAATTTGGAAAAAGGAACCTACCGTAAGGGTGGAAGAATAGGGATAATTTATTGTTCACTAAAAGTTAATAGCAAAAACAAGGTAGGTAGCTATTTTAAACGTAATTAAAAATGAAGCATGTCATAATTTGTTGAAATTATGTCCAAAGAAAATTATACAATAATAACTTTTCAATAAAACAATTATACTGTCGAAAAAACTAAAGGGCAACAAAGAACAATACCTACTTAATGCACTGAAAAGAAAAAAAAATATATAAATTTTTCTATGTAGTGCGCTATTGTTTTTTGTTGCCTTTAAGTTTTTTTTTCGGCTGTAATTTTTTTTTATTTACATAATAATATTCGATTTTTTTTTTATTTTACCGCTTCTTAGATCGAGTTTTCTCAAGAAGTCAGGTATCAACTGAATGTATAAAATCGATATAAAATATCAATGCATTAGAAAAATCGATCTTGTATCAAACATCTCTAAGTCACATAGTGGGCTTGATAGCATGCCATTGATGCGCTCTTGTTCTCTCAACGCTGAGAGTCTGCGATCTCGAAATGCGTTGACACTGTTAACGTAAATTCGTATCCGCGTACGGCTAATCGTACGCTAGTTAGAGCGCGTTTATTAGAGGTATATTACTGTTTACCAACTCCAGCCCTCTATTAAATAACTATGATTTTTAAACCGGGACAATTTGCTTATCGGCCGGGACGTCGGGACACCATGCTTCAAACCGGGACATGTCCCGGCGTACCGGGACGTATGGCAACCCTACTCTACTATAGCTGATAACGAAGGATGTCCCACAAGATAATGAAATAAGGGCTTGGCAAGTTACTTCAGCTGGACACTATGACAATACCAGGAAAGGTAAACATAGACGTTGATCCTTAAATAAAAATATTTACCTGCGCTGCCTGAGCGAATTGTTGTATTCTTTGTGGTGACGACTTCACTTCTTCAGCTAATTTATCTTTCAATTTTTTAAACATTTTCACAGAACTTGATTATGAACGTCGATGATGTTTTAATGATACAAATATATACAAATTACAATAAAATATAAATAATCGAAGTGGATGTCCATCTGATCTAAGGATTTGCAAGTATTATAACTCTGATTTCTCTTCCCTACTCCACTACTCTTAATTCTCATAGGCTGGTCATGCTAAGTGGGCTATGGGCTAGGTTTGGCATTTGACAGATAGACTGCAGATAATACATTATTGTCGTCATGTGTCGCATTCCATAGAAGTAGTATAATCTTACTGGGCGGCCACATGCTCGCGAGTACGCGAGAGAAGTCCGACGGAAGTATGCAGGATATGCGTGTGGCTACCCCTAAAGGATATGAGCGGCATGAAAAGTGGGGTGGCCATACGCTCGCCCAGGATACTTCCCTCGCGTATTCGCAAGCATGTCCCCAAAGGGTTCAATGAAGGCGATTGTTTGTTTGGATCATCCACTTCCGGAAACTAAAATTTGTAAACCGGTTCGAATCTTCAATTCCCACTTTTTACCGTTTTTTTATTTTTTTAGTAAAGCTGTGTTAACAATATGATATAAGTAGTTTGAACAGGATCTGAGCGTGCGCTGTACGGTAAGTTAAATCAACGTGTAAATACCTACTTTACAGGTAAGTAGGTATAAAAAGTATGCTAGAAGTTACAACATTCAGCATAAAAAATACAACGGATTTTATTTGTTAAATATATTTACGGTCTCAAAAATGTACTTTATATTTAACTTTATTTCTATTTTCATAAAGCATTATTCGTGACTATATCTAAATACCTACTTAGATAGTTACTTTCGAGGATGTGGTTTGTTTGTAGGTACCGTAGGTTAAACAGTAAGTTGACTAAGTTGTTCTAAGAAATGTTACTTCTTTAAATTCATCCGGGCATTGAAGATTCTTAAAAAGAAAAGAAATATTAGGTAAGAAATAAAGAGGAAAGATTCGTTTGTTTGTTTGTATTGAATAGACCAGGTAGGCTGCAAAACTACTGCGCCGCTATGAAATTATATTTTGCATGCACGTCATTCCACTCATTATGAACATCCATCATCCATCATCTGTTAGCTACAACAGAACATTTAAATAGGTAGGTAGACAATCACACAGGTCTGTACCTAGGTAGATTGCCTAAGTAGTCCAAGACAGATAATAGAAATAGTTGCTTAAAAGTATGTAAGCACATCACGAATAATAAAAAGGTTCCTAGTCCTACCTAGTCTTTTCATCTTACCTACGCACATGTAAAACTATCAATACCTTGAGATCTTAACTAAGTATGCACTCGGAAATAGGTACCTAACTAGGTAGGAACTGTTAATGCACTGGTAGGTATGAATTTAAAACGCATAGCGCTACAGCTCTTAGACATATCTATTAGAAAAATATGTATCTCACCAGTAGCACGAATTGCATGAACTACGTCGTCTGCGACGGCGAAGACAGCCTCTATTAAAGCCGAACCATAAGAGCATCCCCAACGCAACCAAGAGACTTAGTAATATAGCCCCTTGAATCTTAGGGTCTGAAGCATCGATACGTAAACGGCCTTCATCTAGTTTAGCGGACTTCTTAGAGGTTTTGGCCATTTTGCTAGAGGATTTAGCTTGTAGTTGACCCATTTTTGTCTGTAGGTAGGTATTTAAAATTTGTTATGCATCATCATGTTTACTTGGTTAAATACGTCTTGAAATATTTTGATTACATAATAATTCCATTATTGGAGCTGTTTCTGTTTACAGTGTCGTATTACCTAAAGGGCATAGCAATATTAAGTGGCCATTTGACGCCATGCGTCCACTTAGCGTCATTATGACAAATTTGAATAGTTACTTGTAGGTATAGATAGAAAGTTATTGTATGTGGATAGAAGTCTATGACAATCAATGATAGTAGATTTGTTAAGCCGTAGAAAATATACTTACTTAATTGTGATAAAATTATACCTAACTGAACTCTCGTCAAATCCTTTTTATTTTATCGATCCCCATATTATATTCTTTGTAAACTCAAGGTATTTAACTCAAAGATTCCCCTGCGTTAACTTATATTTTAAATACTTACAAATAAAGTACCTATGCAAGAAAAATAGCCAAAGTAAGTTGTATAAACATAGTTTATTAACTTATTCACACAATGAAAGTCTTTAATATCATCGGAGTCCAATACATTGCTCTACAATCAATTGAAACCCACATGTTAATGCTGTTATCATAAAATTAAAAGCTACTTGGCTTCTAATCCTACACCAGAATTAAAGACCATACCTACTATCTGATTGTCACTGAAATATAGATACTTAAAACATGGGCTATTTTAACAAGTTAATAAAAGTATAAAAGATTATTTCCTTTTGAAGTAATTATTAAGATAACAAAATTGGCATCACAGCAATGGCATAGAGCGAGAAGAGCATTCGTTATAGGGGCCAGATGACTAAAATCCATGGCCAGATCGTCAAAAAATGCCGATATTGGAAAGTCAATCTCACTCTACCTGACCAAGGGCAAAAAAAATACTAAACAAATAATAAAAAATATATAAAATGCGAAATTAATGAATGTAAGCCACAAATAAAACAAGACTGACAAGATCACAATGACAATTATTCAAAATAATACAATATTATTTAATTTAGACTGCCAGACAAAGGAATGCTATAACTATACCTAAAATAAAATGTTAGCTAAAATGTATATTGAATGTCTTTACCAATTTAATTCACAATTTAGTTGATTAATATAGAGTGCCATTACAAAAGGTCTTATACAGTTTACTAAACATATTGATTGTAATTATTATACAAAAAAATCTATAATAAAGCATATAATAAGCTGTTGTTATAAGTAGTCTCCAATATTAAAGATGTAATTGGCAACTTGGAAACCTTAATCACAAAGTGGATTCATTTTAGTAATATCGCTGCTTCTCTGGAATAGTGTCACAACTCGAAATGTGTTACCATTCTGAATTGAAATTTATATGTGACGGTTCACAGTCTTAAATGGAGTAACAAATTATTTCGAGTTGTGACACTATTCTAGAAAAGCAGCGATATTTTTGGCATATGCATGTAGTAAAAAATATACAAGAACAGATAAAACCTCAATCATGAAATAACTTGTTAAAATTAAAAAAACAGTGAATAGAAATAAAATGGTTTCATTACATAATCCATTACACTATACATTTTTTAGTGATTTTATATAGATTGATTTAGGTACTTAAGTTTTGATTCAAACAGTCACTCAACATTTTAACCTAAAAGAAGAAGCTTTAACAAATTTACAAAGTTAAAAAATAACAGGACATTTCATAAATACCATTCTTTGAGATTTATCAGTACCTAACTAAGATACCTATACATGATAAATGAAGTACACCAAATATTATTGCTAAGTCTCTAACACTAAAAGAAGCTACTACTATTTCCTTGTACCAAGCACAAATATATATTTTTTTATATTATTAGATGAGCTAAATTCTAAATGATTTAGGTACATGACTATGGAAAGATAACATAAATTTATTCTATGTCAGGGAGGTCCTCTTCCTCAGCAGAGCTAGAATCATCTTTCTCTATTTCATCACCAAAAGGCCCAATTTTGTTTGAAAACATGTCATTCATGTCTGCCATTTCATCACCACTTTCATCCTCATCTTGCCAGCGATTGAAATCAACTTTGAGCCAATGATGTTTCTTCTTGTCACTGGTCAATGTTGGCCAATATGTGTCGTCTGTCTTCTCTTTCACTAACAGAACCTCGATGTATCTGCCTTTGTTAACATGCGTACTTTTTTCTACATCAATTTCAGCATATAGTGGTATGTCCACCTGGTGCAACTTCTTGTCTGGTGCACATTCTCCTTTAAATGATACAGTTTTCTTTTCAAACTGAATTTCCGGCTTTTCACATTCTACATTGAATGTCAAAAATACACGATTATTTCGCTGAGCCCATGAAACTGACGGGGGAGGAGTGACCGTTTCGGAAGTCATGGTTTCTGTAATTTAGGACAGTATTGCTTGAATACCTACTACCAACTAACTTAATTTATGACTATAATTATAAAATACTTACAGTTTTTATTAAAACTCCAAATTGAAAATCGGCTCTAACCTAATTATGATTTTACAGAGCCAAACCAAACTAAAAACAATGTCAACGCGACGTAGATCTATTCGGAATCGGTCTAAATCGGTCAGTTCGGGTCGACCGGTCGGTATAGATAAAAGTTACCAGGCTTTAAAATATGAACTACCTATTAAGGGCCCTTGCCCTCTGTACAATAAGTACTTCTCCGTATTCTGTGATAGTCTAGTTCTTTAGACAGGTAGACAAATGACAAAACACAAAATATAAGTTTTACGTTTCCCTGAAATTCTACATTTTAAATTATTTTAATATAAATAAGATATTTGCAGTTTATTTAATTTTTTAAAAAATAAATTTCCTTTATATTTATATTATAACATGTAAAAAGATTATCTGATAAGTTCGACAAATTTTTCGCATACATACACGCCTACACGTGATGGAGCTCGCCGCTGGTCACTCAAAACAGCGAACTTCGACAAGTTTGGGAGCTGTTTGATAAAAATACGGTGTAGGAGCTTTCGTGTAAAATTATTTTTTATGTGGCAACACTAAATAGTATAGTGTCAATGTCAACTACTCAACTGACTAAATTGTCAACCAAATAACTAAGAGTTGGGCGCTATGCTATTATTAGTATTAAAAGTTAGTATTGCATTAGAAACGAAGAATAATTAGACGGAGGAGTGTAATAAATCAACGTAAGTAGGTTACTAGAATGACATTATCGAACAGAACTTTAGTTCAAATTGCTGCATGGGGCGGTATCATCGTCAGTACAACTGGATTCTATCTGCAGCATCGTTTAGTAGACAAGGTACAAAACTATGACTACTACAAAGCTGCTTTGAAAAAGTTGAGAACTCATCCTGGCGCCGTTCACTATTTGGGGGAACCTATCAAAGATAAAAGTTTCAAAATTACTGACCCTGAAAATAATTATTCGGATGACAAGTTGGCTAAATTTAAAGTACCGGTATCGGGACCAAGAGACAGAGGAACCTTCTATTTTAGTGCTGAAAAAATTAACGAAGAATGGACTCTAACCAAAGCAGAATTAGAATTAAAATCGAAACCAGATGCGAAATTGATAATAGTTAAAGATTTAAATTTGGATAAGTAGCTTTTTAGGGAATAGTGTACTATGTGACATGTTTTTAAAATTTCCCTTTAAATAAATATGTATAATATGTATTATTTTTATTATTTCATGCACAGGAAGCAACCTTTCTTAAATATCCCAGAAAATATAAGCATACAAATATCTTAAATACTTGATTCAGCATGATATGAAGATTATGTATTAGACATTTGATTTTAGTTATTTTGTTTATAAGAAAATTAGATTTAATCTCAATTACTATATTATTTTTGCATGTATTTGTAAATTAATGTATAAAAAATAATCACAGTCATTTAATTAGAAAAAAAGTACTCATACTCATGAACAGATTCTTTACTATAATGTTAATAAAATGAAGATTATTCATAACATTATTTTTACAGTTTACATTAAATAAACTGCATACCTCAAATTAGCCACAGAATCATGTTAAGTATTGAAGGAGTTATACAACAAACAAGGTTGAGCAGTTAATGAGTTCTACATAAAAACTCAGTAAAATTAAATTTATATTAATTGATGTTCCAGATATTCCATTTTGATGATACTAATCTTTGAAGTAGAAAATTAAGTATAACATAAGAATGTTTAAGGGCAAAAACTTCATTGGAACTACACGTGAAAAATTCTTCTTTCACAATACATTGCTGTGCTTAGTGAAAGCTCTAGAGAATAAAAAAATAACTATTGACCTAAGGGGTGAAGGACATGTGTGTGGTGAATTGGACATTGTGGATGGGTATGTTACGTAAAGGCAAATAGCTTAAAAATGATAATAATTATAAAACTGTAAATAGGTTTTGTGGTATCAACATGTTCAAGCCACAAAATCTATATAATATGGCCAATTGAACAGCTATCTCTTCTAAGGAATGATTACTGTAAATTTGTTGAAATTTTCAGATACATGAATATTTCATTTGGAAATGCTGTATTTTGTGATGCTCGGGGTAATGAGTATTTATATGATAACTTATTTATCCAAGCTCGAAATATAAAATACATACATATTCCAGAAAATGTAAGTAAATACATACATACTGTCTTTATTATCATATGTGCATTATGTTGTTCTATTATTAATAATAGTCAGAAGCCTTCAGCAGTTCTCAGAAACATTGTATTACATAGATCAAAATTTTCTGTGATTATGGTGTCTGGGAACTAACTTGTGTGGTATAGATTATTGATGAATATCAAAGAAATATTTACCTGTAAATATGTGTTAAATCAAGTTACAACATGATGATCAACTAAAACAATACCTGTACACTTTTAACAAAACATGCGATATTACTTTTTTTATGATACACCTTGCAAGCTAAATATATTTATTTTTGCTGTTGCAGGTCGATGCTATAGAAATTATGAAAGATGAATTGTTTAACACTAAAACACGAATGCCTGTGCAGAAAGTAGAAAAATCAAGAAAAATTAAAAAGGCATATAAACAACATATGGCGACTGTAGCTGCCCTACGCGCATCTGAAACTCCCAGCACGAGTTTCATTTAATTACTGATATTACATTTGTATCTTTTGTATCCAATCTACTGTATAAAACTATCGATTAATAATCGCTTTATCATTTTATTTTGCTTTTAAAAAAAAAATGAAAGTAATAAGTGTCAAGTTACCATTCAATAGGTACCTATTTAATACTTTGCCGCAAGTTAACATTAATAGTACGTGTCATTAATCTAATGTAAAGGAAGAACAGCCAATCTAGGTTTTTCAAGCTAAACATGATGTGAACTAAAATGGCTAAAAATGAATTAAGTACTTAATGCATATGAAATCTATATATTGCCTATTGAAGACATTTTATTTTGGGGTAATAAACAGCTAAGATAGCAAAAATAAGTAATGTCAACATAGATTCCTTTATTTACTATATCCTTAAAACTAAATGATGACTCATCTTGTTCATTATACATAACATAGAATCCAAAAGATATAATCTACCTACGTATTACAGCGCTTAATACCTACGCTTTCAATGTCAGACATTATCATAATATTATAACTTGATAGGACCACATTGATGACCTCTTACGATGACCTGTTTTAAACCGTGTATTTTCCATAACCACACCGTAGTAAGATCATTTACGCACAATGTCAGTCACAAAATCAGGCGGAAATTCTGGACAGATTTCGTTATTACATATCTAGATATTCGATTTCGAATTTATTTATTCCTCAAAGATTACAAATCACTTAATCGAGAAATAAACATTATTTAGTACCTAACATGCAATCATTATTTTTTACCATAAGTAAGCATATTGTGTATATAATAAAAACAAATGACGGTATTTTTCTATTCAACTCCTAAATACAACATGCATAAGTACGGTCATTTAGCCATACTAAACACAATTACTAAAAATTAATTTACTCGTAATACTTTTTAACATAGAATAAGATTACTTTAACCGTTTGGGCGCGCATGATACACATGTACCGTCAAACTGATGGACTAAAAGTTTAATAATAGGGGTTGGTAATTTAATAACAAATTTCATGTGGCATCAAAATAAATAAATAAATAGCTTTATTTCTTTTCATTATAATTTATCACAATGTTACCCATATATCATATTACCTTCTGCCCACAACTTCATCTGCGTAGAATCAGTAGGTACTTTAGCTAGTTAATATTTATAATATCCACCCTCTCTTTGTGATAAAATCTATCCTACGTCCATTCACTCCAAATTTCATCTTAATCGGTTTAGCTTATTTAACTTGAAGATGTAATATAATAGACATACTAACATGTTATTATTATTGTAATATGTTTCATTATAAAAGAGTGGTCAGTAGATTGTGTAGCCAACGCAATCTATTTGGCACGGGGAAGTGCAAGACCACGCTCTTCGAGATCGCCAAAGGCTTAATCTGGGGTACTGGCTCATAAACGCACAAACTTGCGTTTAAAAGTGTACTTATATTTTGCAAATCGCGGTTATTCTGTATAATTATATCATAATGACGTATATGCTTATGATATGATAATGATTGATTACATTCCAATGTAATCAATCATTGGTGAGCATCGTTAATAGTCAAAAATCATTGTACTAGTTTTGATTGCAATCTAGCACTTAAGATTCCACCTATGAGAGAAAAATTACATGCCTGTAATTGGTGAAACTAGACGCAACGTATGTCGTCTCATGTGGTAGCCCCCTTTTGTTATTCTTGAAATTAACTGTTGACATTATTATATACAAGAATAGCTCGCATTAGTACAAGAAAATATTGTCTATACTATTACTACCCACATAGGATAACCACAAATATTAATAATAATTGTAACATATTTATGAATTATTGTCTGATTTGGAACATAATAATACTATAACTTTAAAGTAACTGGAAGGGAAAGGCCTACCTTCGGGCTTTCGCGGGAGTTTAGGTTTCGTAACCGAAAAACAACCATAAAACGCATATTATGAATAACATCAAATATCATACCCCTATATTCAAATCTGCATCGTGTCACAAGAGTACAAGTAAATCAGATTATATTCTCAATTTCTAATATCAATTGAAATAGTAAATTATAATAGGGTCGGCATACTTGTTGTCCATCAAACTTTCGTCATGCACATTAAATTTCTATTCTACATAAACTTAATATGCTAATTTAGTCAGACATATACCATCATCATCATATTTCTCTTTATAATCATCCGGATCACTTTACGACTAGGATCCGCAGGCTCAGGTACAAAATTTTCAAGCTGTGTCCTTGTATAAGCCATTAACTTACACTTGTCAATGTGTGTAAAGGTAAGTATTCAAAACTTGTGATTCTCCCACATTTTTTGATCTCTTCCTTTTGTTCGGCAGACAATGCACTCTCTGCTTATCGGCTATTGTAATTGTCTTGTTTACCCGAAGGGGTTAGTGTATTCGATCTTTGACTGGCTTTATATGAATTGTCGATTTGTCCATTAACAACATAATTTTGTTGCGCCGACGGCTCTTGTGTCCTGAGATTTTCGATAGTCTCCTGAACTACATTGGAGTTTTGTGCTTGCTGAACGATGACAATTTGTTTAAAAAGAGCCTGTTTCGAATGATCCACTCTAACTTTACTGGGATGTTGAAGTCTGTCCGTTCTGACATAGTTAGCCATGGAAATGTCCTTACAAGTCATTATTTGCGGTGATAGAGATGATTGTCCATCGGAAGTCTGGCTACACAGGTAATTAGACTGATTAATGCTTGCTATTATTGAAGTAGGGCTGGGAGACGACTGAATGACGTTAGGTCTCTGAACTGCATGCGGATTTAATGCACCTACGAAAAAAAAACATAGTTAAGAATCCTAGTTATAATAAAGTGGGGCAGTCCTATTTGCGTGGTATAACCACAAGGATTTTTATGATTTTCACGGCACAGGCATATGTATACTTGAATAAATCACAATAGACTAAATAAAAATGTATCTGGTACAGGATTCAGATTTAAGAGTTACCTTGCGGTTTATATTTGGCGAGCTGCGCGTACACTTGTTTAATGCGTTCGATGTTAATCTGGGACGCCTTGGAATGGTCAACCATGGGCAGCGGATAGTCGCGACCGACGATGCAGCGGGCAGAGCGCTGCACGGCCTCGGGCGCCACCCAGGGCTCGTGGATGTATTGAGTCGGCATATTTTTTAGAGCTGGGATGTACTTCCTGTCAACATGAAAGTCATAAAAACGCAGTTTTGGTTTTTTTTTTAAATGTGCTTCACGGGTGGTTCAATGTATAATATAAATGCGTAAATACGATTTAATTAACCTGAACAGAGTACTTACGTAAGAAACATAAATAGATGACGAACAGCAAAAAAATAACTTCAAATTTGATCAACATATAACTTTCAGACGCACATAATTTAGTCGATACATATTCCCGATACCATTCTATGTGGTATTCAATACAAAACACGTCTTAGAAATTGTATTATTCTTATATGCTGGTCTACATAAGGGTTTTACCGTATAAAGTCTCCATTGGGATCAGTTTTGCGGCCAAATCGAACTGGGCAGTAGCAGTGAAAGAATTGTTGGAAAAATGAGGAGCATGAGAGCCACATCCACATGCCGGCGTTCACCGACCAGTCCGCGTCCAGCAGGAGCTCGTCGAACACCTGCCACGATATCAACATTTAACTAGTTAAGATCCGATTACTTTTTTTGCTACTTTTCAAGCTGATAAAGACATCGTTTAAGTTCCATATTAGGTATTGCATAAAACGACATTCTAGTACTACAGAATTCAATATCGCTTGTCCGGTGGACTATTTTAATATGCTAGAACAGAGGCAAATCTATATATATAAAAGAAAGTCGGGTTTGTTACAACACTTATAACTCGAGAACGGCTGAACTGATTTGCCTGAAAATTGACGGGGAGGTAACTTAGAGCCAGGAAAAGAACATAGGATACTTTTTATCACGTTCCAGTAAAAAAAAAAGAAAAAAAATAGGTACTTATTTATCTCATTTGTTAAAACGCAACAATGTCAAATCTATTGATTAATATGCTTTACAGGGCAGGACGAAGTCTGCCGGGACCGCTAGTATATAATAAAAATTACTTGGATTCATTAAGAAAGGGATTTATAGTGAATATTTTTAACATGTATCATGTATTATTTTCGAACACACCAACATTAAATGATCATACGCGAGTTAAATCCGTTATAATTGTTTTATTCCAATGAGTAATAATCGCGAAAGCATCAGATATTATTAAACTAAAATAAATAATTTTAAAACTGTTTCTAAATAAACACATATCGTCCTTGCCTTCATTCCCTCCTCCCATGATATCCAAAGGTCTCCTCTAGTGAGGAAGCAGGCGACGGCGTGCCGCGCTAGGTGATGGATCCAGCCCTCTTCACGCAGCTGCATCATAATGGCGTCAATCCAGGGAAACCCTGTTTGACCCTGAAAGTAATAATAGAAGATGTATCTACTACCTTGGAAGATAAGTCGAATAGTACAGGAATTATGGGAGAACAAGTAAAGCATCCACATCCCATACCTAAATTCTGCCGTAGTACCCAATTATCTAGTTGTAGATAGATTCATATACATATGCATTCCCTACTCAAAAAAGATCAATGAAAGAAATTTATTGCTTGTAATATTTACGAATAATCAAAAGACGTCATAGCTCAGTGCGTAAATCATACTTAGCCCTTTGTACGGAATTTACACTAAAATCACCGGACCATTCTTCAATTTACAAAAATATAAACATAAACCCAAGAAGGTTATTCTCAGAGACAATTTAAGTTAGTACTGAACATAACTATAATAAAATATAGTTACATTTGCCCATTTCGCTAGGGCGTCCTGATTCTTCTCCCAGGGTATTTGAACGCAAATAGGGTTCCCTTCCATTCGGTCAAAATTTGGATTACGCGTGGCAGCGCAGTAGAAAAACTCCCTCCACAGAATTTGTCCGTGAAGAGAAAGCGGCGGTCGCACACGTTTTATTCTCTTGTATAATTCAGTCAACTGATAATAGAACAATCTTGTTGACAAACAACCAAACCTGCGAAATTAAAAGAATGTCACATTAAATAAATACACATAATGTTTGCAAATTTCTTTATTATGGTCTAAACTCATAATAGAACATATAACATGACTGTGAGAAAGGTTCAAAATGATAACATTAAAATTAAATATTGCCCACCAATCAAAACATGTTTCAGAGTTGAGAAAAAACCCGAATAATGTAGGTACTTATTATATTTAGATGTAGCTGTTTGACAAACAATAACTTGAGCATCGTTGGTAATCGATCTCGGATACGAGTAGATATGCTTTAATTGTATATATTTAATTAATAATTAAGTAATAATAATATACTACCGTAAGTAAGGTGACAGGCCTGTCTGGCTAGCAAGTAGAGATTGTGGCGTCATTTTCGGTCTACCGAATGAAGCCACCCACGCTTTCCTCTCCAAGTGTCTCTCGAGGCGAGCCAGAGCTTCACTCTCGCCTCCCAGCCATACGGGCGCTTTCAGACCCTCCGTTTCAAACCCTAGATAAAAAGGTATCAATTAGACTAGCAAATCCCAGCAGCATTATCAGGAGAATCACACGATATTTTAATATTGATACCCAATCTACGTAAAGATTACACAAATGGTCCATATAATACTTCAAAGTAAAATGCGACATTCAAGATTTGTTTATACGTGTTACGAGTAAAACAAATACAAAGAATGTACAAAAATATAATCCTTAACTCTCGATCGTAATAATATGTTCTTTACGTTATGGCGAAAAATTGGGGCAGTATGTCACTAGTTTTTTGCCCTATACATTTAATTTGCATCAGTGGCCACTTTAAACAATCCAATCGCAATGCATTAAGGTTTGATATTATTTGGCATCAAAAATGAGTAAAAAACATTGTTGTAATATTTTCTTCAACTCAACTCCTCCGGCAGTCGAGTTTAAAAACAAAGAACGCGATGCCTCTCAAATTCCAAATTCTAAAAATTCTCGCATAGCCGTCAGCTTTCCTGTAGGTACTTACATAACACGAGTGTTGCGTAATTACCTAAATAGGTACAAAGGATTATATAACATACATAAATATAATCGATATTGCGATGGATTTAATATTTTATTTTGTAGTTTAACATAATAAGCACAATTAAATAATTAAGTTACAAAAATGTAGGTCGAGTCAATATTAAATTAGCAATAAGCTTTTTCAAAATGAATATATATATATACTTAGTAGAAAAAACACATCCGCAATACGCTTCGTCCAGAATATAGGCTCCTAGATAAGGTCATAAAAATAATATACTAACCGAGCTCCTCTAGGGTAGGAACACCAAATCGGTCATCATGGTCTTCGCAGATGGGTGTGCTGGTGCCCTTCATCATGGGGGCCGATATGGCAGCCTCTGCTGCAGGTGGCGGCGGCATCCCGGCTATCAGGGCTTGGAACTGATGGTACGTCAGTGGAGCCTTACCACCGTTTCGCTCTATAATCCTGAAACAATTGATTAATACTTAATTATAAATATTTATGTAGAATGAATCTAGTATAAAACTATTCAAAACAATAAAATGAGCCGCCCTGACAACATCGTAATTAATTAACTAAACGTCAGCAAAACGACATAAGTATGCGAGTTAAATCCACTGGAATTAGACTTAGTCGACTAAAGAAATTCACGAAGACAAAGTCATTTGATAATTTTGTTACAAAGTTATTGAATTTACCAGCGTTTAGAAAAGACCGTCATAAGAAACTCAACAAGAAACTCTTTCCCAATATCGAAAATACAATGTCATAACAAGCAAAAAGCTTAAAAAGTAATCTAAATATACTTTCGTAATGATGTTACGGCGGAAGGTTATAAAAAGGAGAACTGATTATACCTGTGTACACAAATAATAACAATGAACATTTTTTTATAAAGATTAATGCGATATAACACAGTAGGCTACACAGTAAGTAGGTAACACCTAGTAGATATTTCTCTGGTTGAATATAATAGTGGATTAACTCGAAATGTATCACTATGCAAATTCAAATTCGAATGTGACGAGTCTCATTCGAAATACATGTAGAGGTCGAGAAGTTTACGCAAATTTAATAAAAGCTTATTAAAAAGGAACACAATAGTACATTACGCACCAGAAAAATAGTATATTGACCTCGGCCAGTAAAATAAAAAGCCTCAGATCACATTTTTGTCAACCTCGGCTTCGTCTCGGACGACAATTACATGTGATCTGAGACATTTTTTATTTTACTGGCCGAGGTCAATATACTATTTTTCTGTTCGACGAAGCCAGAAAACGGGAACTTCATTTAGCGCAGCGGCCACAAAGTTGGCGCTTTCTGGCTGGAGGACGGAAAAGATATTTTTCTTCGGTGGCTTTCGAATTCGCTTCCTCTAAGGTTGACTAAGGGGGAAAACTTAACTATCTAACAGAAAAACATTAAAATAACTCCATCTAAACTCGTTGTAACGATATTTTTTAAACATATTAGTAAGTATACGTAGTAATAATTAGACTCGCTTTGACTGAATCTTATCCTAAACATAGAGCTTTGCTTGAATACTAGTTTAGTTGAAAGAGGTATTTAGTAATTTCTTATAATTTATAATACTCATGCAATTATAGGTAACATATAATATACTAAAATAGTAACCAAACAGTTATTGTTGCGAATTCGCGCACAGCCAAAAATTATTAATAATATTGCTACTATCTCTAATACAGGGTTTCTTAACGTGGGGTCCATGGACCCCTTAGGGGTCCGTAGCTTGTGTGTCAGGGGTCCGCAGTAGGTCAGTCAGTCTAAACATATTTATTAGGAAATTGTGCAGTAAACTCATTAGAGTCGTAGTAAGTGTAAAAAAAGTGCCAATAAAATAATTTTTGATTGATATAAAAATAAGGCTTTTTTTTATTTCCAAAAATATTTATGGGTGGGGTCCGTGGTATAGTTTAAATTGTAAAAGTGGTCCGTGACTGCAAAAAGGTTAAGAAACCCTGCTCTAATAGAATAGTTCCTACCTAATTATAAACTTCTTATGTGGCTCTAAATAACATAAAAACTACTTACAAGCTCACCTGCTTTTGCACCTGATTGTATGAACAAAACAGAAAATCACAGAACTGTTTCATGTAAGGTTAGTTAGAAAACTTTTCGAAACCGCAACAACTACTTAAGGATTCCGCACAAAAAGGATTTCGTCTTCATATTCTAGTAAAAACGCCGAAAAAGAACATTTCCCGTAAGCCCTTCATTTGTATAATTCAATTTTCATTATTTATTTTCAAAGGATACTTACATCCATCAGATAAACAAATAGTAAAGGTGTACTTACCAACATCAAAAAGTTGTTAAACAACGGAAATATACATTTTCTCAAACATGCAATGAAATATCGTCCTTACGTGCGTCAAAACCCGCCAGGAAATATATCATTTCTGGCCTAGGCCGGGAAGTAATTTCTTTTTAATTTGAATATCCACATGGCGTTGATCTTCATAAACAGTTTAAGCAACCGTTTTTTTTTTAATAAGTTAGAACTTTATTGTACCAAAAATATTCGCGTTAATGCCTATATTATACACGAACTGAGAATAAAAAAAGAATCTGTATTATTAGATTAATTTCAATTTTATACTTGTCATGATTTTTAAAAAGTATTGTTATTTGTTTAGTTTTACTGGTATATTTAAGTTACGAATGGCAACATTCGCGCTGATCTATGATTGGCTATTGTATATTTTGACCAATGGCGGACGAGCGAGCGTGGTCAATCAGCGGCGAGCAGCAATCAGAGCTGTCATGGTAGAAGACGCGGGAACGAAAAAGGAGATGGCTGTCTTTGGACAAATATTATAAAATTAATTCGCAATGTTTAGAGGTTGGAGGTTAACGGCCTGTTCAAGACTTATACGCTAATACGATTGATAACTAGAAGTTGTTAAGTAAAGGGATTTACTGGTACATGTTAGAAGTTGTGATTCTCAAGAACGGAATAAAGTAATCAAGTTGTATTTGGTGTAATAAAATAAAAAATCCTGTTATTCAAGTGTAATTTATTTTATTTGAATGTTGTATTTATTTATTTCATTGCATTACTTTGAGAAAAGCACTATACATGCCTAGCCGTGAAGGGGCTTGCAGGCCTCGTAACAATATATGTCTATACTGTATACTCGGCCTGCAAGCCCTCACTTCCCTGCGCCGCCTGTAATGTACTATTACTTGAAAACAATATAAATGGGCAGATTCCAAAAATTCTTTCCCCATTACAATATTTCAGATTAATATCTATAGAATATATTGAAAATAATATGAAAACTAGATACCAGAATGTCACTCATGGTGTAAAAAGTAACCATAAAAATCCTTATACCACGTACGTTGTACCTTGATACTAATCCTTATCCAAATAAATCAAACCGAGCTGCTAGTTAGATATACGATCTATTAAATTTTCTTATCTCAGAAATTACTGCGCGAGAACTATAAAATACCTACATAACATATTTTTTTACTTAACGGCACCATCAGCCATAATAGTTTACAGTCCATCGTTTTAATACCTATATCTACCCTGCCTACGTTTCGTTTGTTTTGTTAAACATACCAGACCCTCTCTACGCGAACTGAACTCGCCCTTGACCCGTTTCATTGTAACGGGAACCCCTTGAATTTAGTTTTTTTTTTAATAGCGGCCGTATTCATTTCGACAAAAAATGCTGCTAATAATTATAATAGTGACGACAAACTTAAACCGAAACATCTTAAAGGATATTAAGTAGAGTAAGTTCCATTAATTATTCTAAGCCATCACATTTAAATTTAGATCTATGTGGTAAAACATTTCGTGTTATGTCACTATTCATTTTTATTCATCAGCTATGACAGTTGGCCAGTGGAGTCTCTGTAGGTACCTAATATTTTTTGGCAACATTGGGCACGGAACCCAAAAAATAAGATAACGTAAATAGAACTCTGACCACGCTTTCATACACGGGAACCACCAAGTTACAAAACAAAAAGAAATAAATGTTATTCTTAACTAAAAGCCACACTGCAAAGGTTTCACTTGACGAGTACTTTCAGTGAAAAACTTTTGGTTAGATCGCCACGCAAGTGTCAACGTGATCGTGACCAAAATAGATATAACTAGCGGCCGCCCCGGCATCTCACGGTTCCCTTTTTTTAATATAATATGCCTATGTCGTTCGAGAATAGTGTAGCTTCCCAAAAGTGAAAGATTTTTTCAAATGTCCAGTCGTTTTGCCTATTCAATCCAAACAAAACAAACAAACCTTTCCTCTTTATTATATTATTAGTAAGTATAGATATAGCTATAGGTGAATATAGGCTACATTAAGCGCAACACACATATAAACACAAACTAACGAATTGCTTCCCGTCCGTGTTTGAATACAGAATTCTAAAATCCACATTGAATACCATCATCGAAAAAAATTTCATTGGCCTCCGAGTGAAACAGCTATAACAAAATAAACCTACAATGATTACGCTTTTGGAATATTGGATATAGAAACCTTTAAAAAGAAAAAGTCCTTTGTTTTTTACCGTTTCCTTTCTTATATTCCTTATAAAAGTTCCTACGAATATAATTAGAACTGTTAATGTTTTTTGTATATATATTTGGGTATAGCGACTTCGCAGAAATCGTCTTACCCAATACATTTCTAAACATAGCGTAACCTTACAAATATCGCCATTTTTAAATTCGAGAAAATAATCTTAGATAACAAGTACCCTTTGTAATGAATCATGGTAGGTACATACATATTTATACACTTAACAAGAAAAATTCGTCCGATATTTATAATAATATAAAAATATGCTCTAAGTAAACTACAACAAAGCCCACGAAAACGGCTAGTCTACCGTTGGCACAGACCTAATAAAAACTACGGACATAATGTGATTTCGTAAACGTTGAAATCCCAAGTAGCTTACCTAATAACAACTTACATAGCAGAAAAAACAATCGTAAAATAGTATTAACTGATATTATACCTGGAACTTTCTTACACGGTGGATAGTTTATTTATTATTTGGACCTCAAACGATGTTTTTATCTGATAGATGTTACAAATAGCTCACTCGGGCCATACTTGGACATTGTGTATGAAGCTTTATTTACTTAAAATGATCACTTACTTGTCTAATTTGTAGAGCGTGTGCGAGACGCGCGATGTGACGGTGATGCCAACCTCGCGACACTTAGACATTATGTTGTGATCTCGGACTCGACCGTACGGCTCCGGGTCCTCCTCGAAGGTGAGGGCAGTGGTGCCCCACTCTCGGAACAGCTTCGGCAGTGCATCTGCCGGCTGGCCACGCACCACGAACAAACGCGAGTTCAGCTTCTTCAAACTTCTGTCAAGATCCTCAAGACATTGTAGCAGAAACCTATAAATAATCAATTCAATTTATTGCTCAGTCATGAAAGGCGTTTGGATAAATAAAATAAAACCAGTTAATTAACGTTTGATTTGTGTTACTTGTGCAGTTTGTATATTTTTATTTAAATTATAATAGGTAAGTACATGATTCAATAAGAAAAAAATAAATAAAAACAGGCTTGTAGTTATTATTAATAATATGATTTAATAAGTTACAATTAATCCGTTCCAGTTTTTATCACAGTCCCATTTTTTTATTATACGCGTGTTACATTATGATGGCGAGAGGAAAAAGAAGGTACTTACTAATTTTCCATAATTATACAAATTAAACAAATTGAAATTAGAATACTTATTTACGATATCTTTACTAATTCTATTAAATGCTTTCAGAGACCTATTTCCAGACACGCTCTTACTTGAAATTATTGCGATAGGTAATATTATCAACATCAACAGGGAGCATATAGAAATAATCGCTTAAAAAAATGCGGTAAGATAGTTGTGTACAGTGGATTTTATATTTAAACGGAAGAATTCTTCACATACGACATGGCGCGAGTATATAGGGGCTAAACTTTATAACTACATCCCTAGACAAATTACGGGTGTTAAAGATATACCTAACTATATAATTATGTACTGTAGCGTATTAATTAAAAGTAGGAGTGCATTAATAACTTTACATTAGTGTTATTTTGTTTCCATTGCATCATACGTAATTACCATGCTAAAGAACTGTCTTCTCTGCGTATGGCCTCATTGCTCTTGATCGGAGTTCTAGCAGTCTTTGTGTAGTATAGTATCCAGAATATAATAATTACATAAGTACTGTAACTTTTGAAGTAGTACTTACAAAAAATTTCGTCGAACTCTTTAAAAAATATTTTTATTACCTGTATTGTTACTGAAAAAAAGGTATGAACCTAAACTCTTACACCCACACACGACTTTTTCTCTATTACAAAGACGATTCAGGAGCCTTAAACGTGGTAAAATATTTTTTTGAGTACCTAACAAGGATTGCCAGTTGGGATGCTTACAAAACTGGGCCACAAGTTTAGTAGCTGTGGACACATAAGCATGAATGTTATCTAATTGACAATAAAAATCTTACCTCCATTTATTGATGCCAACGTTGGAGGTGCTCGCGAACCAGGGGTCAATGATAAAAACACAGCGGAATGTGACAGCATTGAGGAGGCCCTCACGTAAGGCTGGGTTGTCATGAAGGCGCAGCCCCTTCCGGAACCAGTGCACCGTGTGCTTGCCGCTGTGGCACGAGGGCGGCGGCACGGGCTCTGCCATCCGAGTGCTGGCTGCTGTCGTACTCACTGTAGCTGTCGACATTGCGACTCACGACATGGCTTTAAAAATTAAATAACATATTATATACTAACTGTCTGCCCCGGCTTCGCACGGATCCCTTTTTTAATAGCCTATGTCACTAGGGTATAGTGTAGCTTTCCAACTGTGAAAGAATTTTTGAATTCTGGAGCCTATTCAATCCAAACAAACAGACCTTTCCTCTTTATAATATTAGTATAGAAGTACAGATATAGGTATTTAATATTGTTTCTGGTATATGTAAAGAACCAAAGTGTAGCAATCATTTTAACCAGTGAATTCGATTTATCGATTGATAAATCGTAGTTAATATTCAGTTAATTCTGTTATTTTTTTAGATTTATGTGTGAATTAATAACTTGGAATTTGCTACCTTAGAGAGTTTCACTGACTGATCTTAATATTTAGTTCCAAAGAATGTACCTACTCAGAATTATAGGCATGTTATTCTTTTAAATGCTGGTGATTTGTCTCAGATTTGTATAAATCGAAGTAAGTCTTAAGCATTTTTTGTGATGATTACTAGATACATCAAATTACTAATAATACAATTTCTATATATTGTTTATGTAGTAATATGTACTAATTACGAATAAATTAATTTGTTATTGTATTTTGAAAGTGCAGAAGTACAAATAAATCTGGATAGAACTGTAACAATATAAGTTGAAAAAAGTGCATATTAAAACTTTTTTAAATATTAACCCAAAACATAAAAAGCTGACATACATACATATAATTATGGGCCATTCTACTTTTAAGAGCAGGTTTTTGTGTCCCCCACAATATATATGGACCGTGTTTAACATTAGTGTGTCAACCCACAAAAAATCGGGTTTTGAGTTATGAATGCAGTTTTATTAAATAGATCATGAGGAATACAGCAGTGAAATCCATTTTTTTTTAAAAAAATCGTAGAATATTCTAGAGCACAAAATTGGTTATTGCTTTTTTCCTATGTCAGATTTGTATTTTTGCATTAATGTGTTAAGCCACATATAACACATTATTGCTTATTTCCCATGTCAGATTTGTATTTTTGCATTAATGTGTTAAGCCATATACCTATCACATTAATGCAAAATTCTAATTTGTTGTTTTAAAACGAATAGGTACCTATACATATTATGCACAAATTTTTAGAAAATGTAATAAAATAAACAACTAACGCATTAAAACTTTAATGTAAATACTTATTTATTTAAAGTTTTTATTGTTGTATAACATGTATCAAATAACATTATAAGTTCTGCTAAAAATGAGAAATAGGTACAAGTTAACACTAACTTTTTTTTTTATTACTTATTATTATTTTTATCATATTAAATAAAATATTTTAGGGTTCCGTATCTAAAAGGAATAAAAATTAACCCTTACAGGATTACTTTGTTGTCTGTGTGATCCTTTACCTCAGTAACGCGTGGAGGTAGGTATCAAACGAAAATTCATAGTAATATCAAATACTCAGGACTACCGTCCCTTGAAATTGTAACATAATTACAAAAAAATCGCCGACGCAATCAAAAGAGCCGCCGTTTATGCATAGATACAAACGTCATTAGATTTAAACGTGTGTGATAAAAATTAGAATATTATAATAAATAATAATATTAAAGAATGTACGAATTGTCGCCACAATTTATCAACTCTTCGAAAAATGGTTTTTAGGTGGTTTATTAACTTTTTAGGTACGGAAGTATATATTATTATTAATTCAATATGATCAAATAATAATAATAAATCAATTTGGTTGAGCTTTTAAGTAATTGAAATAATATAAGTGTTAACTTGTTGTACCTATTTCTCATTTTTAGCAGAACTTGTAATGTTATTTAAAACATGTTATAACAATAAAAACTAAATAAATAAGTACTTAAATTAAAGTTTTAATACGTTAGTTGTTTATTATTTTACATTTTCAAAAAAATAGTGTAAAATATATTCATTATAAAAGAACAAATTAGAATTTTGCATAGTGTTATGTGGCTTAGCACATAAATGCTAAATGTAATAAACCTTATAGCCGATAAGCATTAACCATTTTTCTGCATTTTCTATTTAATTATGAATTTATTGAAATAAATACATTTATATCCTTAATCTAGGCACTTCAACAAAAAAAATGATACCACATAACAATATTTTTTTGCTTAAAATAATCGGAAAAAGAAGAATGTTCTCAAAAAACTTTAAGCGCCGATATCTCAAAACTAGCTTGGTGTGGGTTGAAACACTAATGCTAAACACGGACCATATAATATAGAAAAATATAAGAAAAATTCACAGTATGTGAAACTGCCGCATTATTTCTTTAACTTCTGTTAACATTTCAATTTAAATATTGTATAGATATAATTTAAAATATGAATGGTATTAAAGTGGAGTTTTAGAGTAACATAGTTCTTTTTCTCTTAGACAAAAACCTGCACTAAAAAGTAGAATGACCCTTATACACTTGATAAAGCTAACCTTCTCCAACAGTCAGGTAACTAACTATTTTGTATAATTTGTTAATCCTAGACTTTACAAATACATACTTAATTCTATTGACTGCTTTTGATTTCTTTTTATTAAAAATAATATAAGTAAGTACTTATTTTAAATTGTATTCATTAAATTTATTCAACTTCAGAATATTTTAAAAGCAATTATCTAAGACAAACTTATATATTTATATAAACATAATTCAGACACAAACTATATCTACGCACTGTCAATTAATTCTTACCTTCCAATATCAGCCAGTCAAATAAGATTTACAAAGTTATTTTTTAATTCCGAAAAGTTTAGAGAAATCGTATCAGATATAGTTTAAAGTTACAGTAAAGTGATCTTAATCTGTATTATTATTATTACTGTTCTTCTTTATAAAAGACTGATAGTCAAACACAGCACAAAAAATACATTTCAAGCAAATTTCTGCTGATGTCTCAAATTCCCACTGTAATAAATACACGGAATCAATTAGTTATTAACAAATAAACTACATCCAGTTCATCAACAAGGAATATGCACTTAAATCTTCTAGAAACCTCTATGCAAAAGAGGGCAACAATAAAATTGAATGCGACTGGCTAAGAGCGAGGTAAACAAACGAATAATCCACTCATTGGTCGAGCAGCTATAGTCTATAGTATGTCATAGACTTTTATAATATGGACAAGGCATATTGTTCTATACGTACAATTGCTTATATAAATAGCATCCATTTTGAAGGCACACACATAAACATATATCTATCTCGTTCTTACTCAGCACTGTAACTCGCAGGAAAAGAATATAACACTATTTCAGTGCGTACATAAACTGACATAAAGTGAAACATGAATTTCCCTAAATACCTAATGAGGCCGAAAATCCGCCATGTTTAGCGCACCAAATGTCATTGTCAGTCAGTTCCGGTGGTACTTGTCTTGTCAAAAAGCCGTGGTGTAAATCAAAATAACTAATTATCTTTCAATATATTGCTTGTAATTTAAAATAATTGAAGCTAAAAGTAAATAATTACGTTGCAAATATGCCAGTGTGTAGTGTAATAGGGTGCGGCAAAAGAAAAACACAAAATCAGCTATCTTTAACCATGCACAGGTATGCTATAAATAACATTAAAAATATTGGTTATTGCTTTTGTTACCGGGAAAATAAAGAAAGATTTACATTATAATTAGCAAGGTTCTTATGTGCGGTTATAGATCATGAATGGATTTGACTTATTTAACCATATTTTTACGTTTAAATATTGTTAATTTATTAGCTAGGGTTGTAGATTATTTATCGATTTTGATATCGATTTACTTACATATGACATGATAAAATATTTTTATTTTATCATTAAAACATATTTTATAGGATCCCAAGAAATTACTATAAAAAGAAAAAGTGGCTGGAAACATATGAATGCTTGCAGTTCAGTACTAGTACTTATTGAATTACTTAAAATTAAGTACATCTAAATTTGATCGCCTACACATAAATATAGTGTATTAAATTATAATATTTTTTTATTTCAGAACCAAACTCAAAAAATAAAAAATCTTGAAGATAAATGTGATTTTTAAAGAAGAAAATAAAAGTAAAAATGAAAAAGTGCGGCGGCAAAAGAAAAAAATTGCAGTGTTCCAGAATATTATAAAAGACCTACAGGAGAGGAACCTTGTCAACAACGAAAACTCTATAGTTTTAGAAGCCTGCGCAGGTCCTAACGACTTTTTAAAGAGGCAAATTTTGAAAAGTCAAGGAAAAACAAAGAAATAAAAATACGCGTGTTAAATATAGTTGTTTCATTCCAATGTGTAATAACCGCGAAGGCATCAGAAATTATTATTTGTAAGTCACTGAGTTGTTAAACGACAACTTTATAAAATCGTCATATCGTTTACTTGGCAAATTTGAAGCACGATCTTATCTTGGATTTCACACATCTAAATCAAAGTATCTTTGCACATAACAATATACTTACTTCCTATTAAAGTATTTATTCTACAAATAATTTACTCAATAATGTTTAAAATAAAATGAGCCAAGAACGTTTATCGATAAAACCTAATAATATAAAAATCTTTTGGGCAGCACTAAAACCGCCATGTTTAGTGGCCAAATGACGTCACAGTGGCACGCATTTCTTGTTGTTGTTTCAGTGGTGTGTAGTATGTACGTACAGAAATGTCACTAATAGCCTAGGAGTCAGTCACATACATATTACAATTTCTTATAGGTACAGTTGAATAGAAACGTTTAAAAATAATAAAAAAAATGATAGTAAGTAATAACTATATCGTACATGTATCAATTTTAATTATATTTATAGTAAGTAGGTATCTAAAGGGATTGGTGGTGAGTAATCAATCACATTGTGTTGAAGTCCAGAAAAAGTAATTTTCTATGTAATTGGTCGTCCAGATACCAATTTATTTATGTATAAGTACAATGGAGAAATACCAAGGTATATAATACTTTATATCTTTTATACTGCCGTCATCCCACCGAATTAAGACTATGCCACAATATATTTTACGTACCTATTCTAATTTTAGTTCAGTTTTTAGTTTTAAAGCATTAGCAGCCTGAGCGAACAAGGCTCCTGACGAGGGATATAGTCATTCTTTCAGGTGGAGTAAGTACCTTGCTTGACCTAAAAGTACTCGAGGCTCAATTCTATCCTCGTTCTTTTTTTTTTAGTAATTTGGATACTGTAAAAAACATGGTATCATTTAAAATAAATAGTTTAAGTTGCAGTGAATACCTAAATGAAATACACCAAGAAATTGATTCTTTTTAATCAACACCATATTGTTAAATATAATTATGAGAACCAGTTCATTTTTCTTTTCTTATTGCGGATTTGCATTAACATAAAAAATAATAATATTTTCAAAAATGTATTAATATTACCTACCAATCCAGTGTGTAAATAAGTCAGTGTATATGTAGGTACACTATCTCTTTTAATTACCTTACCTTTTTAGAATGCATCTAAAATAGCATGTCAATATTGAATAACATTAACATTATATTAATTATTGTTTGAGCATTTTAATCATGATGATTGAAAATCAGGAAAATGAATAATGAGAAATTTAAGTCCTCTCCCAGAGCCACTTTCATGGCTTAGCTTGTTAAACACTTTAATTGTGTGTTATTATGTATATTTGTTTTAATTCCTTTAAAAAGTTACGGCGAACTCCTAAACTATTTAAACCTGAATCAAATCACCCACGCCGCTTGCAACGTGACTTCAAACCGCGTTCGAAAACACGATGCGGAGGCACTTTGCGAAATTGTCACGTGTACTACACGTTGTACCAATTTGACAGATTTAAAATCTACAGTACAATCATTTAAGTGAACGCTTTAAACTGATATACGATTTTATTTATTTTAACATACCTATGTATAAAAAAATGTAATTTATTAAATGTCGTCCAAAAACTCAAGGTGAAATTTACAATTAGAGTTGCCAGGTGAGTCGCAAAAAATATCGGACAAAGCCAGAAAGAAGGGGGGGGGGAGGGTTTTCTATGTTGCAAATATAATATGCCATCGAAGTAAATCTTTCAAAAACGAAAAAATCACGGTTTTGGCTCTTCTGTAAAATTTTCAATATTTGATTTGCTTGGATTTAGTTTAGCGAGCGAGGAACGCCTATGCCTACTTTTGTAGGCGCTTGTGACCAGTAGTACCAACTTTCTTCAAAATACCTAACATTGTTCTGTTCGATATGATTGTATGACCATTTATTTTTTACCGGACAGGCCTCGAAAATAACGGACTGTACGGTTAAATACCGGACATCTGGCAACCCTATTTATAATACGAGACGTTGTTGTGAGGCTTTTATTTATAACATTTTCGAATGAGTTTTCATCATTTAGGAAATATTATGTCACAAAAATTGTATTGTCAGATTCATTTCTTTAGCCCCCGACGCAAAATCGAAGGGGTGTTATTATATAATTATATTTTTTTATATCATAGACATAAAATATAGTTGAAATGGTGTAAGTGTAGGCCCAGCCTAGCCTAATGCTGGGGCAGCACCAACGGAAAATACCGTTGATCAACGCGTTAATTGACACTAAACGGCGATATGTCGAGGCTACACCAACTTTTAATGTTCAATAAAGCGTTATTCAACGGCATTCATCGTTAATTTAGCCCCAGCATTAAAGATTATCTCGCGATTTTATTCTAAGGGTGTACTTAATACTTAAAAATGGATTGTGCAAAAACAATAAATTAATTAATATCACTATTTAATGTATTTGATACGAAACAGTATATATTATTATAATATAGTGTGTATGAGCGTTTCATAGTATTTTCAGTTTTCTTAGAGAATATATAACAACTGGAGTCAGCTTCGACAGGCGTTCCCCTCTGCCAAGGTATAAGATAAATTATCTAACGCGTTTGTAAAAACTGTTTTCAAACAGGTCACTTTGACAGTGTCACAATCGATATCAAAGAGAAAAGAGCTCCCGAAAAATATCTTCCTGCGCTAAAATAAGTTGCAAAAATTCATCCACTGTATCAGATATACAAAAAAACAGTATTTCCTTTCATCTGCAGATATTTTTTTTGTTCGTTAATTGTTATTCTTCAAATAATTATTTTCTCATTCACCACGCGAGAAGCATCGATTTACGCATCGATTACATTTTTATTCGTTTAAAATCGTTTAAAAATTATTATGATAGTCTATGGTCAACAAAGAGGAATGACACACATGTATAAAAATTTTGCAGAGTAGTGTATCCGATACTAGGCGTTAATTCCTTTGAGTTAAAAGCGATAATAGCATCCATGATCAAAATACGGTTAGAGATGTACTTACTGGACAATATCAATGTCGATGAATTTACAGTACAGATGATAAGAAGTACGCGTATATTTCAGTATATCAGGTATTATTTTATTAAAATATTTTATTACATCGAATTTCAAATGGTTTAAGCGTACCAGCAGCTTGGGATTCGGTTGTCTACTTTGTAATTTTTTTTAAATTATTGTTGTTGATATTGTTATCTCTCCAGCTCAGCTGTAATAGACATTTGCCTGTTTTTTCATGTTAAGCATAGTGGGTAATTGTAATTGTTTAAGCATTATTATTAAAACAAAATAACTTGTTTATTGAACTACGTAGTAACTAATGTTCATTTCTATAATAGTATGAATTAAAAGAAGTAAATACATTATTATGTATGAAGTTAAAATAATTATATTAAAATATAAATTGGTTGATCCGCCATTTTGTGTCAAATATAGATAAATGTATCGACAGCCACTTAATCAAGCACTATGTAATCGGTTCAGTTTGGCTACTAATACATTTCAAACTTGTGTACGGATACGACGTTTATAGTCTTGTTTTTGCTAGTGTGAATAAATTCCGCCTAGTGTTGACAGTTTCTATTAGTATGCGTGTGTAACGATGATAATTATTTTTACATCAGTGTGCAGTTTTTTGAATGTGTTCCTACCTCGTCCCCCGCTAAAAGTGGCTAAAAATTTTGTATGACGAATAGTGTCGAAGCGTACTCCAGTTGATATATTCTCTAAGTCAGTTTTACTCAAAAATATTTTAATACGAGAAATCAAGTTAGGCAACATAGGAAGCATACCCATAGAATATATCGTATTGACACTACTCCACACTTCTTTTTTAATCTGTATGAAATACTTTATTCTAGTCTATGCTTTATTATTTCTTTCAAAAGTGGCCCTCGATTCGAGGTACGTCGTTCGCCAACTCTAATCCTAATTTATTGGTTTAAGCTTTAAATATTATTTTATAAAAAAAGGATTTTAATAATCTTTTAACTAGTGCGCTGCCTGCTGTTACCGTATTTACTTTTAATCTGATTATTTCACGTTGTAGGAGAAAGTAATCATGGGTCGTGTGATTCGTGCCCAGCGTAAAGGTGCCGGTTCAGTCTTCGTTTCGCACACGAAGAAAAGGAAAGGAGCTCCTAAACTTCGATCCCTGGACTACGCTGAGCGTCATGGTTACATCAAGGGCGTTGTAAAGGTAAACAGTAAATACTTGCACCAGCATAATCTTCTAGCCATCTAGTATTAAGTTAAGACCAATTTATTCATATCTGATCACATATTTTGCGAACGTATCATCATTTCTTGCATTTATTCGTAATTATTTCTTTCAATATTAATTTTAGTGATTAACTTCTGAAACGAACTTAACCTAAGTTCGTAAAATGTGGTGTGGTTGTTAACACATTTTGGGCACTCATTTTTTATCTGTAAAGTACTTACAGTTCAGAGTATTTATATTTTTATATTTAAAATAGAATTTTGGGGTTATTCACTGCTTTGGCTAGCATTACTAAACATAAACATGTTTTATTAGCTTCCTAGTCCAGATATCTTGATTTCCAATTTTAATATTAGGTACTTCATTGTTCTTTTAAGCACTTACATCCACTTTCAATATCAATATCAATATTATTTATAAAATTTAAACAGTGTACGTCTTCAGGTAGCTATATATGTAACATATTATTTTTGATAGACATGTGTCTTCATTGTATATAGCTTACAGGGTGACCATCTCAAAAAGAGCGAATCTGCCACAGACTAGGCAAAAAATCTGCCAAAATCTGCCACACCTAGCGCTTAAAATGCCAAAAATATGCCTCATAAAAAAAAAATGGAAAAATACACATAAAACAAAAACATTTAACATTTTTCTTATGCATTAAGTATCATACTTATACTAATTACTCTATGTATTGAATATTTGCCTCTAAATTTTCGTTTTCATTTTCCTTTCACCTGCAAATTTGTAAAAATAAAAATACAATTAAAAATGAGTGAAGGAGCTTAAACATATATTGAACCTGAAACAGCTTAATTTTAAAATTATCAATTTTCAAAAAAATCTAAAAAGTCTGATTAAAGATTTATATTTATGGTAAAGTACCTACCTACCTACTTACCGATGATTGACCACTATACCTAATTATGTTTTTTTTTTTGTATGTTTCTGATATGAGTTGATGCAAGCTCTTTTAAACAAGACAATCGGGTAGGTAATTAATTTCTTTGCAGAATGGAACGTCGTCGTTTTTCTTCTTAATTTTGTACTTTCTTTGCTATTCACTGTATGGTCCTACTAGATAATTAGTGTAAGTTATTTATAATTAGCCAAATAAAATATTTTCTTTCTTTCTTTCGTTGTCATCCTTAGCACTTACAGGAAAAAAGCAAGGGATCTTGCTCCCACACAGATCGAAAAGAACGCTCGTATTTTCTCTTCATAATTAATGATTTATTACACAGAACCGCACACGATACACAAAAAAGAATGAGATAAAATCAATCCAAAAGTTGAAAACCAAATCAGTAAAGAAGATAAGAATATGAACACTATTCTAGTTACTGTTATTACTTGACGCACTTGTTTAAAAAGAGAACAAGGGTAAAGTCCCTGTATAATCAGGCCATTAAGAAGTTGCCAGTTTCCTAAAATAATTTGTAACCTAATTATAATAATATTATGTATAAAACCTTAAATAAGATAAATTTATTTAAAATTTAAATAGAAAAAGAATGATTTTTCTTGGAATCTTTAAAATCTGCCAAAATCTGCCACTTTTTTAATCCGTCAGCGTGATCTGCCACTGACAAAATTTAGGGACGAAATCTGCCAAAATGGCAGAAATCTGCCACAAATGGTCACTCTGATAGCTTAGTCATATTTCATAGTCTATGTAAATTATAATCTAACTTAATGCCAGAATTCACTAAGATATACTCTTGGTAGTTGATACTTGTTTTTTTATATCACTTGCTAGAAACCCTCCTCCCTGGCTTTGCATATTATCTAGATTACTTATACATAAACATTATCTGATACTTAAGCATTATTTGGTGAAATTAGCAGTATTTTTCAGTAGATGTTACATTTTGCAGTTTAAGCATATGCTATTATATTTTTTTTATATATTTTTATGACATAAAACTGATGGATTTTAAATTTTTGCTTGTAAGTGTATATGCTGTGCAAATTAATAATTTATAGGAACTTAGATTTAGTGCATAGAACCATTCTCAAAGAAACTCGATGCTGCGGGTTGGAGTATGGACTAATCAATTACATAAAATAACCTTTAAATTCTTGCAGAGAGTATTTTTTTTTGTTTTCTAATTAAAGATGTGTTTTAGTTTGGATTAAGCCAATATAAAATATGATATGAGTACAGTATGAAATGATTGATTGCATTTTATTCTTTTGTGATATGTGTTTGACCTTCTGCTATTCTTGATTCCTAGTGAATAAGGGTATAAGTTCATCACATGCTGACACCTTTTTGCACTAGAACACCAGAATTCTGGACAGAAGCTTAGTCAGGAAAGTTAAAATAGAATGAATGTAATAAAGAAATTGTTATTTATTATAGGATATCATTCATGACCCCGGCCGAGGTGCTCCTCTGGCAGTAGTACACTTCCGTGACCCCTACAAGTTTAAGACTCGCAAGGAGCTGTTCATCGCCCCTGAGGGTCTATACACTGGCCAGTTTGTCTACTGTGGAAAGAAAGCCACACTTGAAGTTGGTGAGTATACTTGTTATTATTATGAGTTTATAATAAACTAATGAAAATAACATCAATGGTTGATGTGTTGTGGATTAATTCTGTATCTCTTATTGTTTCATTGAGAGAAAGAAATCCTGCATTAAGTATTGATAAACATTCCAATATATAATGATTTTTTCAGGAAATGTCATGCCCGTTGGAGCTATGCCCGAGGGTACCATTGTGTGCAACTTGGAGGAAAAGATGGGTGACCGAGGTCGGCTGGCCCGTGCTTCTGGAAACTTTGCAACAGTCATCGGCCACAACCCTGATGCCAAGCGTACCAGAGTCAAGCTGCCATCAGGCGCCAAGAAAGTCTTACCCTCTAGCAACAGGGGCATGGTTGGTGAGTGTAACTGATTTATAGTTCCTGCATTTTTTTTATATGTGAATTTCAGTTTTGTATGAATGTTGATAAAAACAATGTTGTTATTAATATTATTGCCCTTGTGCTGCGGATGAATATTATGCACAGGTATTTATCATTTTTTATTAGTACATGATGATTTTACTTACCTACTCTGATTCGTTGTGATTACACAGAGGCTCTTTCTGAGGATATATAATTTTCATGAACTAAATTTGAATGAAAATTTTCCATACTTTAAAGCATTTTGTTATTTTAGGTATTGTTGCTGGCGGTGGACGTATCGACAAACCCATCCTGAAGGCTGGTCGTGCTTACCACAAGTACAAGGTCAAGCGTAACTGCTGGCCATACGTCCGTGGTGTTGCCATGAACCCCGTTGAGCATCCTCACGGTGGTGGTAACCATCAACATATTGGTAAGTATTAAACTTTCTATTGAGATCATTTCTTGGAAAACCCAACCCATTGTTTTTATTAACTCTTTTTTTTTTATTTTACAGGTAAGGCTTCGACTGTCAAGCGTGGAACCTCGGCTGGTCGCAAGGTCGGTCTCATTGCTGCCCGCAGAACCGGAAGAATTCGTGGTGGCAAGACAGACACCAAGAAGGAGGCGTAAATGTATTCTTATATCAAATAAAAAAATCAAAACTTACTACAAGATTTTTATTTTATCATTTTCTTTTACCTTTTTTACTGAGAAGATTTTAAATTTTAAAGATTATGGGAGGTAAAATTTTGCTTTAAATAAAACTTTAGCAGAGTTCCTATGGATACCTTCCAGCTCCATCAAACCCTGATTACCATATTGGTATCAAAGTATTCGTCAAAACGACTTAACTCTTTGGGTGCGCATGATGCACATGTGCATCATGGAATTGCAGACCCCCGCGGCGCATGATGCACATGTGCATCATGGGTTTACAGTACCTGCCATGCGCATGATGCACATGTGCTACATAACAAAAATTGATTTTGCCATAGTATTTTGTTTAATCATATATTTTTTTTGGGTGGGATTGGGTTGTTGACAAAGAAATCTAACTAATACAATTTTTTAAAGTTATTATTTCCTTGTAAGTTCAGAAAAAAACACTTCAAACTTTGACCATTGGTTTTCAGTATATTTAATAAAGATTTTTTTTCTTTTGTTTTGATAAATCTGAAGGTTAGTTATAATCACGGAAATATAAACAGTTATTTTTACAAAACATCAATATTTTCACCTTATAATGGCATGATAACTACGGTGCATCATTGCGCCGCAGGGAACCGTTTTTGTCAATACACGAAGTTAAAAGGTCTTAAGTATTTTTTTTAAATGCAAGTTTATACGTTATGACACTTGTGTTAAAGCTTTTTTTCTTTGGCAAGCAAAAAGGGATCGCAACTGGATGGTGTTTTCGCCATTTTACGTCAACCAATTCTTAGTTTAATTACTTTGTATTTTATAAATAATTTATGCATTGTAGGTCTAAAGTGCTAAACGACGCTGCAAATAAATATATAAAAATAAGGCTGGGTATTTCAAAACAAAGGAGCCGAATTGCAGTAATTAATAATTTCTGATTGCAGTTATTATACATCGGAAAAACAACTTTAACGGATTTAACTCGCGTATTTTATTTTTATTGGCTGACATTTCGGAGCCTTTACAGATTCCATAATAGTAGCACGACTGAGCTGACATTAGTCTTATGCTAAAGTGATAGTACATATACATATGATATGGTAAAAATAAAATACGCGAGTTAAATCCGTTAAAGTTGTTTCATTCCAATGCAGTAAGTAATTATAATTTCGTTATCTATTCCAAGTAATCCACTCTTTGGTGACACCTGCGACACAATCGACTACATAGCCGCGGCTGGGTATTTCCAGACAAATGCACTAGTTGTTATTTTATAAAATGTCGTTAAATATAAAAGGAAACAAGAACAAAGAAAGGCAATAAAACTGACTGAAGTCTGGGTCGTGCGCAATACCTATCTCCCTTAAACAATGGACGTTAGAATTAGGTAGTCGGTTTTACCTGGACATCAAAAGTAAACTCTTTCGGCGTAATGACATTGACTTACGACCATATTTGAAGATAACAATCAAACAATAGATGTTGGTAGTTGTTGGTTTTAATTGATTTTTGCACGTGTTCTAGTTTAGGGATACAGGTAGTGGGTAATAATTCTTCCTATGCAATTACAACGTACAGTCTTGGTCTGTGACTCTGACTGTACACTTCGTGTCTTTGCGATGATTTTTTTACTAATCTCAATGGACTCTGATACGACACTAGCTGTGATGGACTCGACTTTCTTTACTGACTTGAAAAATGCTTCTCCGATTGACTCGGCTATCTCATTGGACTCTGATACTGCACCTTCGATTGAACCTGGGGTAAACCCTATGGACCCGATATCTGCTGTTTTATCTATTGGCCAAACAAGAAGCGATCTGCCGATGCCGCTTGGTAAGTACTTTGTCTTGTAGCTAAAATTATAATTACGATTTTAATTGCATAAGGTTTAGACAAAATGTCGATAATTACGGAATATCTTATTCTAGGGTTATATTATATTTCAGGATTTAATGTGCAATGTCGAATAAATATTATCAAACGTATCAAAACAGCAAGAAGTAAACAGGGATAATGAGGAGGGGATTGTTACAGAAACCACAAAAATAACTAATTTATAATAATAATACATTGAATGATTAAAAAATATTGTCTTTTATTTCACCCAAAGGAAAAACATTTAGTGATTGGTTATTAAAATAAGCGTATGAACCATCCATTCATGCGGTGTTTGTTCGGCCGATTTTCGAACGGTCCTAGCGGGCGCAATGATGCACACGTTGCATCATGGATTTTAGCACGAAAAGAAATGTATGTGCGCCTGGGAGAGGTGCAAAACGTAACTAGGCCTGCGCACAGGAGTAGTGCAGCGCGCCGCTAGGCTCTCGCGTCGAAAGGGTTAAATGGGCCCAAACTCGATGGGTCGATTAATTACGGAGTTACCTTGGCCACCTTCCAGGTTAGTCATCTGATCAGCTCCATGCCATAATAATATTGCATTGATAGGTGAAAGTAAATTATAAAAGCTTTTAACTTTTAAAAACGATTGAAAGATAGATAAAAAATAAACTAATGGTTATTGCTTATTTCATTTTATTGAAAAGCAGTCCTCGATTATAAGATATACTTAATTATATTTTTATTAATCCTACAACGACAATCAAAAATTGTCCCTTTCCCGTTTATTTGTCAATCCGTCTACACTAAAGTCAGATACATCTAATTCACTGTCCTCTTTCTCCGCGATTTTTCTTGGCTTTACAAAGGTCTTTTGATCTATAGCTTTAGCACTGTCCGAATCATCAAGAATTGAACTGCCAAGGCTTGTGTTGCTGCCACCGATACTAGCAGCTTTAGTAACTGGTCCTCTTAGAACATCAACTCCGAAAAGCGCTGTAGACGGTGTCTCGCTGCGGCGTGCTAATTGAGATTCT
This sequence comes from Polylopha cassiicola, assembly GCA_038024825.1. Lineage (NCBI taxonomy): Eukaryota > Metazoa > Arthropoda > Insecta > Lepidoptera > Tortricidae > Polylopha > Polylopha cassiicola. The sequence continues at coordinate 6,897,459 of CP149045.1, forward strand.
ATTGTTTGTTTTAATTCAGCTATTTTTGTACTGGGTCTTGTACGGGTTTTCAATTTTGTGTCACTTTTAATGGGTTCGTTTTCAATGCTGAAAATTTCGAGAGATATTTAATGTTTAAGCTAAAAACAACGAAGTTTATTTATTAGTGTCTTATCATTTTAGATGATCGAAATATGAGAAACAATCGAGATATTAAAGTTTAAATATTGAATTATGGTCTTAATAAGGATAGTACTAAAGATACCTCGTAGGTACTAAACTAGAGTTGTTACCTACTTATCTACTATTATAGAATAAGACTTAATATTTGCACTATGTGTAACAGTTTTTTTTATACTAAGAAACCTCAATATTTTACATATTAAGAACTATTATTTTTCCGTTTCAATGGTTCTGGGTCTACTGGGGTAAGTGGAGAATTACAAAATCGGGGGATACATATAGAGCCTGTTAGACCTTTGTATTTTTATACCTGGATATATCCCATTCTTCATCGCCGAGATTCATCAATCCAAACTCGTAGTTTTCATCAGTTTTCTCAGTTACGCTTTGTGATGGAGACGCGCTAACTGATTTCATCTGTATAGCATCCATATCAAATATAACTTTCTTTTTATTTAATGAGGACGTCGAAGAAGCATTTTTTAAGACTCCTTTGGTTTGTCTCTGGCTATCTTGAATATTTTCCTCGGACATGTATTTTATGCCAGTACTTAATAAAGACTTAATATTGCCTTTGTCGCTGTCAGTATGATTTGTAATGTCGTCGTCGTTTTCTATTTGGATTGTGGGGTGTTTACTTAGATTGCTTGCTGATTGAGCGTGGAACATATTACCCTTATTAATTAATTCATGTTTTACAATAGTAGTGTTGTAGTTCGTATTGACAGAGGATGGTCGCCGTGCTGGAGATTTTATTAAATTATCTACACTTCTTGATGGTCGCTGAGGTATGTCTGTTTTGTATTTACGTTCACTACCGTCAGATTCGCTTTTAGAGTCATAGTCAGGAGTCGGTGATAGATTTTTTCTGTTTATTAAGAACTCTTTATTATTATTTTCTTTGATGGTAGAGGAAGAATCTTTATTTTGTTGTGCACTAGATATATTTTCAAGAATAATTGGTCTTGATTTAGGGCTGGACCGTGGCGGCACAGCTGAATCTGTTGGCGATCCCGGTGGAGTCTTAAGTAAAGATAATGCTCTTTTGGCGACTTCCGAATTCAGTGACTTATACTCATTTCTTCGCTTCGTATCTTTCGTTTTAACAAATGATAACGCTTTACTTTTAACATTCGACATCATAGACGTAAGACTAAAAGATTTAGCATTGCTATTTGTCACGTCGTTACTTTGTGTGGATTTCCGAGTTCCCTTAGCTTCGGAAACATTTGCATCTATATAGGCCATGATGGTGTATCGAATTTTTTCATGAGCTGGATATTTCTAGAATGTTATAAATACAATAATTTTAACATGTTTACCAACATAGGTAATGTTAAAGTTATTTGTCTATTCAACATAAGTACCTACATATACATTACAAAAAATCGCTACATTTCTCGAGTCAGGTCGGTCGTGTTCCACCAATCCTAATCTAAGTAACTTGTTTTTTGTCGATGGAAATGACTATTGACTGATTTCTCAGACAAATATGGCAAATTATTTCGTACCTAGTAAATACACAGAACAGACAAATAATAGTTAAAATAGTAGATAGGTATACAAAATATTAGAATCAGGATTTACTTTGCATTTGAATTCTTGTTGTTGTTGTAATTGCGCTCTCTGTTTTTGGAAAACACTTTTAGGTAACTTGCTTTTGAGCGGATCTACGCCAGCGGACACTAGACGACTATTAACCTCTTCTGTTAATTTCGCCCGTACAACTTTTAGGGGGCTGTAAAATAAAAAAAAAAATTAAGGCACCATGCTGCACGCGTGGTCTTTACGGCTCATGAGACTGTAGGACAATGTGCAGAGCTAACCACTGGCAAACCTGCAATTTGTCATTACATAGTAGGTTGCCTAGTCAGGCGGCACAGCGCATTAGCTCAACAAAGGCTTTTTTACATCATACCTTCCGGGAGGCAATATTGGTCCGTTCATTTGTTTAGCCATAAAATCAGAAGTAGGCTTTGAAGACTCTGTATTTTTTCTTTCCTTTGATTTCGATGCTTTACTCTTATGTGATTTGGCAGAAGATTTCTTCATGTTGCTGGATACGACATTGTCGGCGGATTGCAAGGATTTCGTATTTTTATTTATAAAATATCGATTGGATACATTATTTGATAGTTTTGGGTGAAGTATTTTTTTGGAATGCTCTTCACTGGATATATCAGAAGAGCTGCTTGATTTCATGCTAAGAAGTTTCTGAGCTTTTCGATGTAGTTGTTCTAACGATTTATGATCAACAATTGGTTTAGGTTTCATTTGTACCTTTTGGCTATCAATACCATTAACTGGATTATCGGATACCTGCAATCGAAATGAACTTTTAGCAATAGTAGAACCTACTGAGATCCTTAGTAATACACTTGGTAGGTAACTACTTCAATAAAAACGTTACAGAAAATATATTATTTTTTATGTGAGCATCATATGAGCTCAGTTCAATTACGCAATGTTTTTATGCAATTATACGATAAAATACGTTAAGTCGTTTGAGGGCTAATTGTAACTAAAACGTCGACAATTTTGGCTTCATTTATTCTATTATTCTCGAGGATTTGAACTATTCTAGTACATGCCGAGACTTTTTATAAGTTAATTTTTAGCATGCTTACCACATCGACATCGGAAGAACTATCAACGGTCGTAATTTTTTTGTGTAAAGTTTCATTTAGACGTTCCTCTAGTAGCTTGGCCCGCTCTCTTTCTGATTCGGCTGATGCTTGGGACTCTTTAGCTGCTTTTGCAACTTCATTCAATTTTTGAACCAACAAATCGTATTGCTTGGACTGTGCCTCATCGCGCTGAGCCCAATATGTCATTTGAGCTTCAATTTCTTTTTTCCGCACGGTTTCTTCATGTTGTGATGATTCCTTCTGAAAAATACATGTACTGGGTTAAATTTGTACGCGTATATGTAGAAAGGAAGTTATTTAAATTACAGTTTCAACTATACTGCTAAATTATTGCCTCTTTCTAAATGTTTCACAAATAATAATGAATATATGCAAGTAAATAAAAAAATATAGAGAACTAGCTTCTGCCCGCGACTTCGTCCGCGTGGAACTCCTCCTTTTTTGCAGCCGGTTAAAAAGTAGCCTATGTCCTTTCTCAGGCTCCAGACTATCTTTGTACCAAATTTCATTTAAATCGGTTCAGTAGTTTTAGCGTGAAAGCGTAACAGACAGACAGACAGACAGAGTTACTTTCGCATTTATAATATTAGTAGGGATGTTTTTCCCAATAAATATTAAAGCAAAACCTAGAACCTAGATAATACTTTTTACTTTGAAAAAAGACTGTTACTGTTTTGGTATCAGACATAAGGTACTATGTTATAAAATAAGTTATGAATTTACGCATTGTGACAAAGCCTGTTTCAGTGCTAGTATTTCTGCTCCCTGTTCTTTTATCCTCATGTGAAGTTGGTCCATAATATTTGTATCATTTTGCTCAGTTTTTTGGTCATCGTTTTGTTTAAAGCTATTTAAAGTTTCTAGTATTTGGTTTTTTAGTAAATGTATTTCTTTAGAATGTTTTTCTTGTTCTTCTTTTTTCCACTCTTCTAGTTTTTCGAACATATCATTGTCTGCAGTAGAAACTTCAACATCTCTTGTGTTTTTAGCCGTTTTTTCGTCATCTGACTTAGTCCTTTTAATGTTGTTTTCGGGTACAATCGAATTAGATGGGTTACTTGTTATTAAAACTTCCATTTCTTGCAGTTTAGATTTTAATTCTTTTATTTCATCATTGAGCTTATTATTGTCATTGAAGCTAGTATTAGCGTTTTGATTTTTTTCTAAAGTATCTTTTTCGGGAAAATCATGAAACATATTCATGTGACGCCTGGAGATATGACCTTTCAGGTACAATTGATTTAAAAATACTTTATCGCAATACATGCATTTATTGTATTGTGTCACTTCTCCATTGGTTGCCGATGGAAATATATCACTCTTGTTGGTTAACGTTTTTAAAATCATTGTTGCTATATTGTCATTACCATAGGGAAGAATAGTTCTATGATTTTGTTTTCCCTTTTTCCTTGATTTTCTTAGTTCTTCTTCTTTTTCTTGTAGATCTTTCTTCACAAAAGAAAGTTCCTGAAAAAATATTAAATTATAAATAAGTACTTACTTACCTATAACATTTTCTTTTTCTCTATAAAGTATACAGAATTAATTTAAAACAGTTATGAAATTACTTTTCGTTGAGGTCTTAATACCTAAGTCATAAACTACCTTACCTACTTAATATAGTAACGTACCTACTTATGTCATAAAGTCTAAATCTTATTTAGATACGCCATCTTTCCTCAGTTAAGATAATTATAGTGTCAGACATTCGAGCGAACATTTAAATGAGGTACCTAACGTTAATTCGATTTAAGAGATACAAAAAGGTGGCAGACCTGTGTGACGCTATCTATTTCCTGACGCAGGACGAACACACTTCTGTCGAGGTAGTGCCTACAAAACTGTTGATACTCAATCGTAAGCTGCGCCAGTCTAAACATCTTCACGACGCCCTCGTCGAGAATGCGCACGTCGAACTCAGACTCAAGAATACAATCCAATACCTACATTCAATAACCAAATTTATTTTAAAGATCTTGTACAACACTTTGAAGAACATTATGTATAGATAGCAAGCTCAATAGCAATGATATCAATCTGAATCGATTGAGGTCTTTTTGTCATTTTCCACAAATGAGAGACAAGTTAAGTACTAGTACTGACATGTAGGTACTAGTATTGGTGGAATATAACAGATAGACCTCACTCGAGACAAGAGCATCTAGCGGATTTTTGGCTACTGACACCCTTACTTCACTTACATCATTTATGTGTTGCTCAATAACAGCAAATTTTCTATCTCTCGCTAAGTTCTCGATATCGATAAGTCCTGAAAGAATCGTAACTCTTCTTATGTATTAGGTGTAAAACTTAAATTATCTTCTAAGGTGCTTTAATTTAATTTATTAATTAAACCTCCTCTTTCAGCAATTTGGTAAGAATCAATTAACATGTTAATTTAAATATAAAAACATACTTATCTTATTCCAGTCTATATGAACACGAGGCCTGTGCGTATTGAATGCAAAACCAGTCTCCTCTGCAAGCTTAGGGAAGTTGTGATGCAGATCGAAAGAAGTTTTGCACGCCATTGTGTAATTTATTTCCTAACTACACATTATTCAAATAAGGTATGTGTATTTAAACAGAATAAAATATCTATTTTAGATATTAATAACATTTTAGGCTTAATGACACTGTTGGCATAGAGGGTTTGTTTACGTGTGTGTTGCCTAGCAACGGCACTACGCAACTTTACTAATGTTTGTATTGGATACGTTTTGCCAAGGCCCGTAACGTTTTTTTTTACCTAGTTACTGGTTATCTTTACTTCTACACTTAATATTATAAAGAGGAAAGGTTTCTTTGTTTGTTTGGATTGAATAGGCTCCTACGATTTGAAAAATTCTTTCACTGTTGGAAAGTTACACTATTCCCGAGTGACATAGGGTATAAAAAAAGGGATCCGGGCGAAGCCGGGGCGGGCCACTAGTAGATAATATACGCACATCAAAATAAAAGTATTTATTTATACTTACATCATTTTATGTAGTTTAAATCAAAAAATAAATTAGTAATTAGTGTTACTTTTCTATGATGGGTGCTACCTAGTATTGCTAGTGAATCCCGCGAATACCTATTTGGATTTTTACGATTTGTGTTACCTATTTAATCTACATAATATTTGCATCATACTTATTGTCGGGAGACTGATGATGGAGCCAGGAGGTGTGTAGTGCAATTCTAACTTTAACTATAATTCAGTGATTACTTTTAAATCCTTTGAAGTTCATTCATAATAATATGATTAGTTCAGATGTTTTCGTGAAAACTAATTTTATAGTTTAAAACTGCCTACATTTAAATTTACTTTTTGCGTAAGAAGGGGTTCAAAACGTAAATAATGAAAAACTTATGTCATGGTAAAAAACCACTTGGCTTGATATTCTTTAATGGTCCGAGATACATAGCGTTCGTTCATCGTTAGGTGCAGTTCGCGTTTAGTTTCTAAGAGGAGCAGTCTCACGGATAAAGGGGCGGCCTAGCGACATCAGCAGCATCATTTATTATATTTTTTTATATTTTTTTTATGTCGTTGGCCGATTTAAAACAAATGTATGGTTACCTATAAGAAAAGTGTGCAACGTTCAACTTAGACCACAAAGCGTGAACTCAAAATATGCAGGTAGTCTGCCGTCACTTTCAAAAATACCAATTTTAGTCGTTCTTTTCCTGAATATTTTGCAACCAGCACACGCTCTATGCTCAAGTTTATAACTTTGTACAAATGTAAATGTTTACGTATAAAAATAATAAATAACATCGTTCTGGCAACATCGTTTGTCCAATGCGGGCAGCTTTCGGGTCGAGAGTGATCGAGCATGTTCGGGAGCCCGAGGCTCACGCGGCAGGTTTCTCCTCGGAGACGGCGGTGGCGCCAGACGCCACGGAGCCGGAGTCTTCGGGTGACGCCTGGCAAGACAGTGAGGGGAACTTTTTGTACAGTTCCGCGCGATATTTCGGATGGCTGTAATTAAAAACGTCACATTTGAATGTCCCCGTTTCACTGTACAACATCGAAGAATTTATTAATATACTACACCGACCTTATACCGTATACGATAGGGTTGTAAACAGCATTAGCCTTTGCGAAAAGAGAACCCCAGATAGTAGCTAGTGGGCTGATTGATGCATTCTCGAAAACACCCGCGTAGTTGATTACCAGGTAAGGAGTCCACGCCATGAACCACAGAGAGATAGTCATTAGGGCAACCTATAATGGAAAACGTTCAATAAGTATGTGTAAACGTTGTTGACGCCATACATTTTTAATGTAAGATAAAGTACCTTTGCGAGTTTGCATTCGGCGCTAGTGTTAGCAGCTTCGGACGACCTTAGAGATGCTACGTTCATTTTCTTGGCCTGTTCCCTCATGGCCTTCTCGTGAGCTGCTACGGCCTGAATTCAAATAAAAATAAATTGATTTATGTTAATAAAAACTATGTTTGTCGTCGTTACAAAATTGGCTTATCATCTTAATCTCAAAAACATCAAAATCTTAGATACCTGAACAATGAAGAAGTATGAATAGATGATAAGCAGAAGAGGCATGAAGTACACGAAGACGGAGTAGATAAGGATGTAGCTGCGACTGAACCAGTCCTTATTGAGATAGTCAGTTCCGCAAGCCGTCATGTTTCCTTCAGGTACATATCTGTTGTGAAAACAATAAACCTCATTAGGTATATATTTAAAGGTTCGCAGGAAGAAAGATCTGAAAACATTTCCGTGTAAGTAATTTATAGAGAGTCATTCTTAGTTATGTAGCTACGATATTCCTTATTTAGAAAAGAGAAGGATATAACTGTACCTGTTCCATCCAAAGAAAGGTGCAAGAGTCCATGCAAGGGAAAACGCCCAGATTCCAAGGATCCTAAGTAAAGCTCCGTTGTTGGTCATGGGTTTGGCAGCGATACCCTTCACGATAACATTATAACGGTCAAAGGCGATCATAGTCATAGTCCAGATGGATGCACACCCGAACAGAGACCCCGCACAGGCATACAGTTCACAGGCAAGAGGACCTGTAAAGGTATATTAATTATTCGTTTGTATTCACATTGTGGCTATAGGTACCGTATTTCATTTAACAGTATGTTACATACCGAATACCCATGTTTCGTTATAGCAATTCACAACCATAGGTGGAGCCATGCAACACATCATGAGGAAGTCCGAAAACGCCAAATTTACGACTAGCAAATTCGATGGGGTCTTGAGGGTCTGTGAAAAAACCGTCCTTTATGAGTTGACTTTCTTATATAGATATTCCTAAGCACATTATATACATACCTTAGTTGATGAGAAGATGTAGATGACCATTCCATTTCCAGTGATCGAAACAAAACCGAGGACGCCGATTGTAAAGCCCAACAATCCATGCCATAGCGGATTCATTGGAGGAAATTGATACCTAATAAAATATTAAGCAATAAATGTAATAATAATAATGATCGAGAAAAATAACATATTATATGTCGAGATTACAAACCAGTGTGGGTCAATCATGTGCAGCATTTCGGGCAACACTTTGTCGACCACGGTTTGGTTGGCGGCTCCGTAGGCCGCGACCTGGCCGCCCCAGGCCTGCAAGGCGGCTGTGCCTGGTCCAGGGTCCAAGCTTGCCAAGGCCATTTTGGGGTGGTATACGTTCAAGGAACCTTGATATACAGAAACGAAATAAATGTTAAAAGAAGGTCAGATTTTGTAGATATAGATGAAATGTTAATCAAACTAATATCAAGTAGGTAAGTATATCATGTTAGAATGACATTTCAGAAAGTGGTAGAAGGTACTGAGTTGAAACAAGGTAATCACTAAGGTAGGAACACTTAAAAAAAATTAAAAAATGTTTTGTACAAAGGATCGCAATGCAAATTGTTTTTCTTTGTGCGGGTTTCTTATAACATCTTAAGAACAAGAAAACATTGTTAGAATTGGTATTTGCTACAAGGACAAAATAAATTGAAAACATTATATTAGACGATATCTAAATAAAAGGGTTTTTGGTCAGAGCATCCAATCGAACACGTTATTCAATTAAACAATATTTCGCTATAAATGCTATGAAGAGAAATCCACAAACAAACTTACTAAAAATAATCCAGGAAGGGGCACCTCCCCACGAGGTGGCTATTACCAAAAATACTGAAGAAAATCGCGGCACGAACTACTCCAGTCTTTAGTATGATAACCACTCGAGAAGGAGCTGCGGCTGCAGTGTGGAAGCTACTCGCCGTCTTCCGGACACCTCGGCCCTTTTATAACCACCTTGCAAGGATTAAGGGAACGTCATAAAATCGATATCATAATAAGATATAGTTTTCTAAGACGGTAAAATTGAATACTAACTGCCTGCACAGGGCTGTAGTCAAGTTTTATAATAAGTTTAATAGTACATATTATTATGTTTTATTTCTTACTAACCATTCGTTTTCTGTACAAGTCAGTGTATGTGATCTAAGCTCTCGATTAAAACATTGTGACATGAGCCTATGCAAATGCATAATATTTATGAGTAGGTACATACTTGTCTAGTTTAGTAGTAGAAAAGTCAATATTTTCGCAAATAATTCCAGAATGTTAGGTTAATTTACCTTATAAACCAAGGTATTTTTCGTTCCCTGAATGTTGTTTGAACTGAAAAGTACAAATATAGGTAGATACATAATAGTAATCTACCTACTCGTATGTACATTCATGAAATTCCAAATATCGTTTTCAATAGCTGCTGAAAATCCTTGCTTGGACTTTCTGAAACAGTCCGCGGTATGTAACCTAAGGGTGGGAATATTTATCGTTGTTCAGAATGCATTTCTGGTGTAGCTGCGTCTTCTTAGGTTAATATGGTTATGAGGCCGAGTAGGTACCTACTTAAGTACGTAAGTGCGCGGAGTACTAACAAGATTACTTGCAATGAACTCGTAAAAGGGCTATTACGTCAGATCTCTCTGGGATCTTGGACTATATGCATATTAATAATTTATGATTAGATAGGTACCTGTACCGGTATGACTTCTTTTCCGTCTTTCCTTTTAAATAAAATGTAAACAATTCAGTATTTTCAAAATTTTAATTTTTCGATTACCTAAGTACCTACATAATTTAAATAAAACTATTCCTGATGCCCTGCCAAGCCCTTTAGTTGTAAACGACTAATGATGATAAACCTACTTGTAATGTTTAAGGTAATAAATAGTCAACTTTGCATTTAGGTACCTATATATTAAGTACCTAATAATTAAGTTTAGCAGAAAACGAAACTAATCTGACCCAATTAATTATTTATGACACGAACATTTGTCTTCTTTTGGTTTCGATTCTTCTATTCGGGGCTAGTGAATAATTTTACTTTAGGTATCCTAAAATTAAGAGAGCACTGGCTACCTCGCTGCTACCTTAGTAACTTATAGTTCTTAAAATTTAATTATCACGTTGATGAAATATGCAATATTTCTATATTCCAAACAACACTATTTTTTATTGGGCCAGTTCCTGTCCTCACCACCTCCACAGCCTAATTTTATCACCTACCTATAAGAGGAAAGTGACCTATCAACGCACTACCAAATGTCAAATAATGTTTGTTGGATCAAATAGAAATCATCTAAGTTGTAAAAGTAAGTTAGCACGTATTTCCAGTTTCTAATTTTGACGCATCCCTAAGTTTTTTAAGTTTGTGAAGTTCAGTGTGTAGGTAGGTCTGTACGAAACAAAAATACTTACTTTATTTAACTTATTTTATTATGGTAAGTACCTACTTATTACGTTATGGCCACTAGGTACCTATTAATAAATAATTTGTGGATAGGTATGTTGAATTCAAGTTTATTATCCTAGTTGGTAATAAATGGTAAAAATGTTTCATAAGCCCTCTATAAAACCGTTAAATTTCAAAAATAGTAGTTATTGTTGAAATTTACTTATCATACATGAAACATAAGGTAAACTAGATTTATTGTTTTTTAAGTACCTAAGTAGGTAAGTCAATGTTAAAGTAACCCAGAGGTACGGCCGGTAAAGATTGAGGTTTTGAGTTCCAATTTCAGACCTTTAGTACCTAAGCATAGTAGCTCCTGAAATGTATTTCTGATTCAGGAATATAAAACATAATAGTACATTACGCACCTAGGCCTTACTGGCCGAGGTCAGTATACTATTTTTCTGTTCGACGAAACCAGAAAGCGGCAATTTCATTTAGCGCAGCGGCCAGAAAGTTGGCGCTTTTTGGCCGGAGGGCAGAAAAAAAGGTTCCCGGCAGACATCGATCCGCCTGCCCGATAATTAAAGTTCCATAAGAAAAAGTTTTCTGCTATTTTATTTCTTTCTTTATATGCATCCATGGTATTTAAGGTAAGTAGGTACATAGGTAAGTTTTACATGGACCCGGATCGGGTGTTGCATCTTATAACTAATTAGGATTCTTATAGATATTTTACAAATCAAAGATCATTAAAATCTTTTCAGTCATTCTTATGTTACAAATTGATAAAATACTATTTATAGTATAAGTAACCCGGCATTGTTTTATAATATTATATTACTATATAAGTGATTATGCAAATTATATTCTTACATGGCTTTTTTTATAGGTATAATGTATATTTTCGACGATTTTAATACTAGCTTAAACAATATCTGTCAATTTATATAATGGTTTTGTCTATGTAAATAGGTCTATGGTCTTGGTGTTGCAAGATAATAAATTCTCTTCTAATTTTAGATATTTATAAGTACTACTTGTTTTACGTGAAAGATAATATATAAAAGAATAGAAATGACGGTGTATTTAACGTCCGATTTTTTGCTATTATTATTTTCTAGATCCACTGTTAGTTAATCTATTTCAATATAAAAAAAGAATTATTTAGACATCGAAGTCCCTCTCCTGGAGGCTCTCGAACTGTCCGGTTTTGCAGTAAAATCTTTTAGATGGCCAACTGCGCTTCAGTATTCAGAACGAAAAAAAAAGCAGCTGCGAATAAATGACAGGACTTCCGTTTTTTTATTTTTTACCTTGATATCCCTAAAGCCTATAACGATAAGGGCATCGACCGGCCAAATTGAATATTTATAAACTCAAACTGAAATTGATTTAATACTTTTACCAGTTGTAAATAGTTGGTGCAGTTAAATTTAATTATTGTTTATAATCAAATGGATTTGAATGATGATATAGACTTAAGTGAGGAAGAAGAAATTTCAGTTGAAACCGTTTTAAAAACCCTTCAGTGCGCATGGCAAAACGAACGTTTAGCGCCTGATATCCTACCGCACCGCAACGATATGGTAGAGTGTATGTTAGGACAAATACAACATATGGAACGAAACATCAACAAACTACCCAAAACTGATCTTCGAGCATCAATACACAAAATGGAGTTAAGTAGAATAAAATTCATAATTTGCAATTATCTAAAGACTAGGCTAAATAAAATTGAGAAATATTGTGTTCCTGTAATTAACGAAGAACGACAACGAATAGAAACGGGGAACAATTATTTGACACCTGCAGAATTCAAATATGCTCAAGAATACCTGTTGAACATGGAGAGTCATTTAAAAACTGTTGTTTTAAATAAAGTACCTGGTAACATGCAAATGTTGGAAATGAGCAAGTTAGCTGTATATCCCAACTTACAAAGTCATGTCTTCCTAAAGGCTAATGACACTATTACTGGTGTGGTCTTGGAAGATCAGGCAGGAGATCAAGATGAAGAAATAGATTTGGAAGGTAAGTCTCCGTGAATCTTATACAACTTTTGCCTTCTAAATTCTGTTACTAATTGCCGAGGCTCAAATATATGGATTTCTGGTTTATTTTGTTCATAATAATTATGTTACCTAAAGTTTAGTCTTTTGTTTTTATATTATCATATTGACGATGAAGTGTAATAATTCCTAACTGACATTTTGTAATTTTTGTGATTCGTATGAATGATGATGAAGCGTTAGAGTAAATACACATCACTGTATGTGTGTTTATTCTGTGTCCCACGGCATTCTGATTTGATTACTAATTATTATATTTAAATTAAAAATAAAACTTAGGTTCTTTTTCTTATTTAAACATTCTAATATATAAAAGCTAAGTAAAGTTTAGAAATGGGATTTGTTGTTTTAACATGCAATACCTCCTAACATAGCTCTAAAGATTTCCATAATTTCGATAAAACATTTATGTATTTGTTTTCCTAAAAAAATATATTTTTGCAGATAGGAGTTTATAACACTTTATTGTCAATATGTCATTGTATACACTTAGTTTTATTGAAACAAATATCTGTGATCAAGGTAGTGCAAGACAAGCTAAAAAACACTTGAAGGGATGTGCCTTTCTCAAAGCTATGTGATAATCTAAAATGATTATTTTACTTTTCAGAAGGATCACAGCATATTCTACAATACAAACCCATTGCAGATCTAGTCAAAAATGGAAAGGTACAGTTGGTTTGAAAACCATTTTGTTTATGCAACAATTTATGAGACCAGAGAAAAGAAAGGTTATTAAACCATTGTATTAAAATGTGTAGATGCATACTGGGATCCTAGTGTCAAGAAGCCACATTGTCATCACAATATCTATAATGATTTTATTTCTACTTTTAGCTTATTGCTCATGAACTGAAACCACCATTTTGTCAAACCGATCATTCCAATTTAATACACTTAATGAATAATGAACTTTTTTACAAATTACTACCAGTGTGTGAGATCACATCTGTCAGTCTTAATGCAAAAGAACATGCTTTCTATCAAAAACCTTACATGCTAACCATGCAGATTTTTATTTGTCATTTGATTTAACTTGAAAATATAATATGTAAAAAGAAAAATACCATCATAACAATTTTTTATTCAATCAAAATGGTATCATGTAAATATTTCCTAGTCTGGCGTTTTATGGGCATAAGAGAATGGACAAGCCAAATGTTTGTACCTGTGATGTTTTCAGGAATATACATTTTATTGTGTGTAAACATTATGTAGTTTTATTATACACGTAATTTACGAAGAGTTAGTTTCCTTATCTTGTTTTAAATACAATAGGAAACATAGAAATTCATCCCTTAACCTTTTCACCGCCCCAGTCGGCAGTTACCGACTACAAAAAGCAGTACCACTAGCGCCTCGTCGGCCCTTACCGACTGAAAGTTAGAGGCGAAAATTATAAGTAAATTAAAAGTTTAGTATACAAATTATGAACTTTTATTATTGGTTAAAGCCTAAATTACCGTAAATCTAATACATAAACGTGATACAATATAACATCATTGAATAAATAAACATTTTTGCGCGCCTTGATAAAATGCAGCAAATACGGCTGGTACTGAAGCCCTAGTCGGCGATAGCCGCGGCGTAGTGCTGTCACCAACCGTGTTTTGTTTGTTGCAATACACGTTACGAAAATTTTAATGTAGGTGAATTTATTAATGTGTAGTTCTACAATTGTAAGTTGACTAATTAATTTACTTGAATGCGATTAATTAATCATAATGGGAATAGTAAAATATATTTTACAGCATATTTTGAACACTTATTTAAATTAGTCCCGTGGTTATAACCAAATAATTACTTAAAGTATTTTATTTAAGAACAGTAATCGGCTCGTTCAAGTAAAGAAACAAACTTGATATTACTGTAATTTTTTTCCTGTATACCTCTATCAATTATTATAATGAAGTAGTTCGACGAGCAACCGAGACAAGTGTTCTAGTTTAGATAATTATGTACCTACATTGAATATTTACAAACCTATGTTACTTTATCTAGAGCATAGGCAACCAAATAGGATCTTTGTTAAACAGAAAACGACTACATACAGGTAAAGAAATGACCCTTTTATTAATGTTTCTTTCTACCTGAAACACTCATTAGCAATAACAATAGGCTTAATTTTTGTGAGGAAATATGTAAAGCATACCGCACGAGCAGGCGGTATTTCAAACGAATTCCTGGAAAATGCCGACTATATGCTATTTGTACTTCCTAAATAATTATCGGAATTTATTTAAAAACTTTGTTTGTAAGAAATCTAGGTACCTAGGTACTGCATTTTATTATTGGTTTGTTGCTAAAGAATGTGTAGGATTTTTTCTTTCGACTCCCTGCCAAAATATCGATAAATGCAGTTAACACATACCTACAACAGTTTCACATCTCTAGAACCAAAGCAACTTGCAATACCTAAAAGCCCGGGTCGGCCGTCGCCGACAACGCGTGACGTCATCGCGTGAGTAGTGTGGTGACTTTCGTCACTAAACTGTACTGTAAATAATGCAAATATTTTGATCTTTTCATTATTTAATGTTGTTTTATAAGGTTAATAATCAATGAACATGTAGTAACAACATTATTGTATTATTCTTTTGACATTTCTTCGACTTTTTGGAAATAATTATCGAGGAATTATTTAAATATCGATACACCATTTCCAAGTCACTATGGTTTCTCGATCTCAAATGCTTGTTTTTGTTCTGGCGTCACAGGCTCAGCGTTTTGTATTGTTGCGTGGCGGCGAAAAGGTTATGGTGAGATACAGTGTAAAATTTTCCTCAAAAGTGCAAGCTGTTTTATTTTTGTCAAGCAGTGTGTAAAGTTAGGTATGGATAACGCAACCATACGTCCCGTTCTGTAAATGCGTATCACGGTGTCCCGGAATAAAAACGGGACGCAAAATGTGCCGTGATCCAAAAACAGATTAAAATTACGCAGTTCTCGAAAACTGTTCAAAAACAGCGCGCAAATTTCAGTAGCATTCAATTTTGCAACGCGTATGAAATAAGAACCGATTTTCATAAAATACCTATAGCTAAAAACGAAAATTGATTCATTCGTTCGGGAGCACCACATAGACTCTTCCAACTTATAACATCCTGTAACTAAGTACCTGTTAATTGAACTAATTAAACCAATGTCCCGTTTTCAGTTAAACTGACTTACTAAGGTGAGGTATTTTGTATACTGCTGGTAACAATTCTCTTGATTCCTTAAACATAAACTAAAATCCCATGGACAATAGAGGAATAGGCATTAAACGGGAAAAAAGCAAAACGAAAAAATGAAAATATTGAAGAATAGGTATGTATTCATAATGTCATTCACTCAATACATTAAAAGTATTCATTGGGCAACACTGTAGTATAAGAATATCATTTATTTAATAACTATAAGGCATGCTTATTTAAAGCCACATTCCCTAAAACGTTATGATAACGTTAACATATTAATTATTTATTTAAGCACAAGCCATTTAAACTTAACAAAATTACATTTGTGACAAATATTAAGTATATAGTTTAGTCCTGTATTTAAGTACATAGTCTCGTTAAGTTTGTGACCTGTATTATTATGACACGTTAAGTAGTTTTGGTTTGAGCGTCGTCTGCGTCGGCGTCGACGTAGTGTATGTGCCGCGCGTGGGCGGCGCTGGCGAGCTCGCGCAGGCTCTGCTCCGAGCCCGGCCCGAGCTGCTTCACCATGCGAGAGAAATGACCCTCCTCGTTCTGTAAAAGTTCGTGTGGGTGACCACACTCCACTATTTGACCAGCTTCCATTACCTGTTAAGTGAAATTCGAGTCAGTAACTTGTTTTCAATCCACGGAAGTTGGTTGCTTAATCAAACACCACGAGATCTAGTCATACTTACTATGCTATGTTGTCAGGTCATAACAGTGGAAAAAAAATAATTCATTCCAATCCAATACTTAATACGTATCTGATTTATACACATTACTTTTATGACAATTTAACATACCTACTTACTTAAAGTATTTAAGGTTTTTTTCATTAATTAAAAACATGATCCAATGTTGCTTTTAACTGAGATCAGATCAGTTTTGCATTTGCGATGTTCTAGAAATTAATTCGTTAATTATAGTTACGTGGTAGGTAACAACATTTGTTTTCATTACATGTAGACAGGAGAAATTTTGCATGTAATTTAGGTATCTGATACTTACGATAACCCTATCGGAGTCAGCAACTGTGTGCAGGCGATGGGCAACTGTTAGCACCGTGCAATCTGAGAAGTACTTGCGTATAGATTTTTGGATCAATGAATCGGTGCTGAAAAATAAATAAAAAATACTGAATAAGAAAGCTTTTCAAGAGTGTGTTGGGCTTGTCGCAATATGTTTGGTCGAAAAACAAGTGCAAAGACTTCAATACAAAGTTAATACATACCTACTATTTTTTTTAAAGAAATCAACAAACACTTAAGTATTTTTGATAAAATTTAGTATAGATAGCTTAAGGAAATAGGATAGTTTTCATCACGAAAATTATCCCTTTGATTGGGTGACTATGTGGTATCCGACGTACTTAATTATTCTATGCAGACAAAGTCGCGAGAAGTAACTAGTTTCCTTATAAATGAGTAAGAGTAAAAGTGAGAATTACATATTCATATACAGACAGAGATACTTTTTTCACCCCGTTAGTAGTATAGTCTACAAAGCGAGATCGATTTCGGTCTGAAGTAACGATCGAAAGCCATCTAAGGCTAAATAATGTGTATACTCGTACTTAGGATCGACGTTAGCAGTGGCTTCATCGAGCACAAGAAGTTTGTTGCGGGCAAGCGCCGCTCGCGCCAGACACAGCAGCTGCCGCTGGCCTGCGCTAAAGTTAGCACCGCCCGATGCCACGCTTGCGCTCAATGACGTCACTGTTTGTTTCAACTCGACCTGGAATAATATAGACGCATTTTTATTACAATCAGGTTATTGGCACAAAACAGTTAAAACGTTAATCAAAGAATAGAACTTAAGACTGTTAACGTGGCATTATATTTCTTTAACATCCCATTATTCAGTATATACATAATGAAATTTCTGTTCCTAGACAACGGATTAACCAATATCGTGAACTGCCATTGATTGTTCAGAAATGTTTATCGATAAATTAAAGAGTTTAACATTATCTGATCAGAGGTTAGCTAAATTGCTTGATTATGTGCTTTATGTAGGTGCCCAACTATGGTTATTGTCGTATTTTTATTAGAAACCGCATTAAAAAATTACCTTTTTAGATAATTTTACTCTATATTCGTTAATAACTTTGTCGACATATCTACATAACATTGTTTTATTAATAGTTCATAAATTACCTGTTCCAATGCTCGCCATATGTCCTCATCAGTATACTTGTCAAAAGGATCCATATTGTAGCGCAAGCTTGCGGAAAACAATACTGGCTCCTGAGGAATAATAGCTATCTTCGCTCTCAGTTCCTGTGAAAGATGATATATTATATGTCAATTACATTTGCCAATAGGCAACTACCAGCTCTTACTGCACAAGAACATTTCGCACACCTTATCTGTTAAAGCCATTAAGTAAGTCAAATTATTAATTTTTTTTATTATAATTACATGTTCAGGTTCCGTAATCAAGCCCATACCCAAAGACTTACCTTTAGAGCGATTTCACCGGTTTCTATGTCGTCGATATAGACCTGGCCGTCAATGGGCGCCAGACGGAAGAGCGCCGATATCAGTGAGGATTTACCCGCTCCGGTGCGACCCACCACGCCGACCTAATAACAACACCAAATATCGAATCCTGTTCTACTACTCTTAGGGTCTGAAGTCTACAAGATGGAGACGTCGCCATTTTAATAAAAAATCGCTATCATATTAAATTTATGAGTGAACGATAACCCGCGTGCCTAAGGGCGCGTCGAATCGATCAACGGCATAGACCTTATTTTAATGTTTGCTTCCGAACAAAACTCAGTTAGCCAGCTGGTTAATTAAATCAGATAATAGCAATTTAAGCTTAAAAATTAGCAATATTATTTTAAGAATATTAATTACTAGCGGCCCGCCCCGGCTTCGCTCGGATCCCCTTTTTTATATCCTACTAGCTTCTGCCCGCGACTTCGTCCGCGTGGAACTCCTTCTTTTTTGCAGTCGGTAAAAAAGTAGCCTATGTCTTTTCTCAGGCTCCAGACTTTCTTTGTACCAAATTTAATTTAAATCGGTCCAGTAGTTTTAGCGCGAAAGCGTAACAGACAGACAGACAGACAGAGTTACTTTCGCATTTATAATATTAAGTAGGGATGTCACTCGGGAATAGTGTAGCTTTCCAACAGTGAAAGAATTTTTCAAATCGGTCCGATGTTTAGGAGCCTATTCAATCCAAACAAACTTTTCCACTTTATTATATTAGTATAGATTATAAGATATGCTTATTGTAGTAATTAAAAAGGGAAAACTAATTGAAAAAACTAATTGTGTTAAGTTATTGAGTAACTAATCGCTAGCAATTATTTTTTTATTGATTATGCAAAAAGCACATTTAATATTCCTTACTCGCAATTTTATGAATGCAATTAGACTTATAATTATAACCGGCTGTACACTGTAATTTCATTCACGTGGATTTCAATCCCACGTGATCGGGATAAAGTAGCCTATTTTTTTTTATTTTGCTGGCAATGTATAATAACATTGGTAAAGGCGTGAGACCGTAAGAAGTGATGTCTACTTCGCCTTTATAATATTAACGAGAATGCAGGATATTCTCTTGTTGTTCGCCCGAGTCCCACGCCCTTATCAATGATGTCACCGCTTTGCGCGTGCTACGGTGCGTGCGCACTGCGCTACATACACATAACTAATTATAATTACATACATAATGTTATTTGTACCTAAGTACATAATTTTATCAGATTCTTACTGAGGCCAGTATTATTAATATACAATTCTATAAATAATCTGTAGATATAACAAAAAATGTCACTTGTCACACGGTCCTTACCGATTCTACCAACGCTCTAATGTTATATCTATTTGTAATTACCCGTCCATATCTAATTTTACTTTAATCATGGATTAAATAGATCTTTAATCTGGATTTAGCGTGTAGGTACGCTTAATCCAAACGCATTAGCTGCAGTAATTATTTCTCTCGTA
Organism: Polylopha cassiicola; assembly: GCA_038024825.1. Classification (NCBI taxonomy): domain Eukaryota; kingdom Metazoa; phylum Arthropoda; class Insecta; order Lepidoptera; family Tortricidae; genus Polylopha; species Polylopha cassiicola. The sequence goes on from CP149045.1 coordinate 6,917,187, forward strand.
CCTAAGTAAATGTTAGTTCAAACACGTATCACAAGGTTTAGACCTTGATTATACCTTACAAATGTATTTTTAAACGTGGTTTAATTACTTTAACGCGTGTAATATGAATATGTGTATTTAAAAAATAATATAAATAGAAAAATACTGGCCGTTTAAAACAAATGTTCAAAAATCATTCCGTTTTTAATTATAATAAGTGTATTTGTTAAAAAAATAAAATAAAACATCAATTGCTGTTAACCTAACATTGAATTACTGGAATATTAATAATACCCGTAAGAATTACTAATATTAGTAGTTAATTAATAGTACATAATAGAAAAAAGCTTTACCTTCCAGCCACTCTCTATGACAACGTTAAGATTTTTAAGAACTGGTTCAGCTTCTTTGTCGTATCTCAGATACAGGTCTTTGAATACAACACGGGCACGCTGTGGCCAACTTTTAGGTGGCGGGGTTCCATCGATTTCTTCCTTAGGTAACGATGTAAACTGAACCACTCGCTCCACACTAGTCATTTGTGATATCACTTCTGTAGTCTGCTTCACGCCGTGTTGGACCATGTTCACTAGAATCAGTCCCTGACTGATAGCTAGGCCGACATCACCAGGTTTTGTGCTACCTGTGTTCAAACGAATGAAGATTTAGATGCTATTGAGTGTTCGAGAAACAATCGGTATGTGAACGTAAGCTTCGTGGAATGTTGAGATATTTTCGAAACAACATACTTAAGTAAAATAAAAAATAGTGCCTAAAATGTGGACAACATTATACTGAAAATATCTACTAATTTGTAGTTTTATCATAGATTGTCTGATGTTTTATTTAATTTTATTAGTCAAAGCGTTCCAATAGTATAGTTCCTTTAGCTTTTATATGATTCGTTTGGAATTATACATTACGCACCTAGGCCATTATACTATTTTTCCGTTCGACGAAGCCAGAAAGCGGTAATTTCATTTAGCGCAGCGGCCAGAATGTTGGCGATTTCTGGCCGGATAACAGAAAATATTATTTATATATTTAGAATATATATGTAATAGTTATACTTACTTTTACTACTACTAACTACCTTATCTTTATAATATTAATAAAAAAAATAATTTAATAAAACAGAAGGTCACAGTCATTTGTTCAATTACATAATATGTTAGACGTACACTTGTTTGTATAAGTACTTAACTAAGCTATAGGTATCATTGATTAATATCAATAATTAAGTTATTTCATTAATACCTATGGGGACTTTTATGAGTATTTTATTACCGTATAATTGTGTATATTAATTGGTACTTACCAGTGTCTAGGAAAAGGAACGTATATGCAACTACGATGACGTACGAAGCCGAGATGAGCGAGAGCCAGATAGAGAATGCGGTGTTCGTAACTAATGTAAGATACCTGGATAGAATAAAAAATGTTAACTGACTGTGCTCACTTTAAACTTACGTTGTAAGGCGGAAATAATTACATGTGATTAAAGAGGATAATCACATGTAATTATTTCCACTTAAATTAAGTACTTATATTATAGTAAGCCCTCGATGTACAATAGTTAAATACCATCGAAAATACAACAAAAGTTAATGACCCCCATGACCCCACTCCCTTGGATCAGTACTTGCATGACGGAAATATATGTTCGCGAAACTATGGAGGTGTCATTCCTGATGACTTGATATAGAATCATTCCCCATCGTAAGTTACCGAGAACAACCCAACGCTACGCGGAATAAACGTGCGTCGTTAACATACAATCAGGTAAATTAAGTGGCTCTTTCGTTTGTATCATACATACACATCACGTATTGCTTACGAATAAATCAGCGTTAACATCAAGCGCGAATACTGACCAGGCGGCGGTATGGATATCTTGCTTGTCGTCAAATTGCTTCTTAAGCATTTCCTGAGCGCCACATGCTCGTACTGTGGTCAATCCCGCCATACTCGCAGACACGTGAGAGAACACGGGGCTGCGAGTCACGCCCTCCACTCTAAGAAAAATAACAACAATATCGCACACCTAGATCTAAAGAGAGCTATCTCAAAAAAGGTACTTTTTCAGGAGAGGCGAGAAACTGATTAATATGTCCATATGCACGCATGAGTTTTCTGTGTAAATTTATACTTTTTATAATAAAGCTACCAGAGTTATATTAGCTGCAATCTGTTTTAGTGTAGGTGGGTTTTGCTGGAATCCGATGGTGTGTATAACTCAAATCTTCCGGTTTTTGAGTTAGATCCCTTTAGATCTAGGTGTGCGATATATATATATATATTGCCCCTAGATAATAACTTTAGAAAAACATTTTTGTCGTCTTCAGTTAACAAAGTTACATTTTTATGGCAGTTGTCGCGTTACTTCTTAGTTCTCGCTCATTCTCACCTAATATGATAGATATGCTATTTACAACCGAGTTGTACGTTTAAACTTAAGGCGTTATTTGGTTATATTTTTAATTAAATTAACTTTATTTACTTATTATTAACATTGTAAATTTGCAATTTAATATTAGGTTAAATTTTAAGAGCGATTTTAAATTTTATATTAAATAATTATCATGAATATGTATGCAATAAATGTTAACACGTCACCGTACTACTGGTGTATGTCTTGACAACTTATTGGTTTAATGTGGTTTTAATGTTATTATCCATGCTTATGTTATTAAATATTAATGTCGACCATTAATATTCATTAAAAGTGTACCACTTATTTTAACGACATCTATGAATAATATACACACCAAACAAACAAAAAGATATTAGTTTTGAACAAAAATAACACAAAAGAAAGGAGTTTGTATAATACTTTCTGATGCCTTCGCGATTATGACACATTGGAATGAAACAATTCTTTTCAAAAACGTTACAGTTCCCATATTCATAGTAAGACTGAACTGACGATAGTCTAACGCTAAAAATAAATATTCATTCATAATATCATACTATAAGTGCATAGATAACTCACCTTTTAATTGCTTGAGCTGTACTGAGATAGATCACAGTCCAGAAATACATGATTATACCACACGCAAGAGTCGTCAACAGCATGAACGGTTTAATTATCGCCACCATTATTAATATTCCCATCATCACCATGAAGATCTGTAAAAAAGAACAATCTTCGTGAATAAAAAAAAGGGTTTGAAAAACTGTTTTACGGAAACACTGTAGGTACATCAATAACATTTTTGCTACATTCTACTTTTAAGGGTTCACTGCTAAACTAACAAGGTGCCTTAATATTTTAACAGAGTTCGCCTGTCAGTAGCAAGTGACGTTTTCCGTCTAAATTATTACCTAGAGGATCTCATATACTCATATACTAGCTGATCCAACTAACTACGCAATGCGTTTTTTGATATTCTTTTTTTCATGTAATTGTTGCACGGTATAAATCTTCCCTGGACTTCTATCCTTATAATTAGTGAAAGTCGATCAAATTTCGGATGTTTGACATAGAAAATTTATGTCAAAAACATTGTACATAGGTATATCTAAGATCTGGATAATTACACTGTGATACATATTTCAATTACCTGAATGCTGTCCAAGTACATTCTTGGTAACATTTCATCAACGACACCCATGTCCTTTGAGAATCTATTCAAAATGCGCCCCGAAGGGTTGGTATCGAAGAAACGCATAGTCGCGGAGAGGATGTTGCTGAACATCGTGTTATGCAGCCGAATAGAGCTCCGCATGCACACCCACAGGAACAGCATAGACCTAAAATAACAGAGAAAGTAGTCTCCTTTAAACAAGGGCACGAATATGCTACAATACACATAAAGAATTAACTAATAGTGTACTGCCTATAATTAAAAATATATCTATTAGACTTTGTGTTACACGATTAATGGATCCTTAAGAATATATTTTGTTTATTAAAAATACCTAATATAGTTTTATTAAATAATTAGACTACAAAAAGTAATCCACTCGCAGGCTTCGTCAAAAGGACGAAGTCGCGGGCACAGCTAGTGTATTATAAATTTTTTGGACAATCTGTTGCGAATCCTGCGAGGCGAATGTTGGTGTGTATAGAGCATAAACACCCGTCACAGTCACATAACAAAATAATACTAAACTTAAATTACCTGGCAGTTGTGAGCAATATGCAGCCGAGAATAAAAACAGCCCACACATATATGTAGAAATTGTTTGGGTCCTCAGCGTTTTCAGGCATAACTGTAGTATCGTTAAATGGCGCAGCCGTCGTTATATTTCCATTAATTGTTTCGTTGGCGAAAAGGCTCGCTGCTCTGTTCCGCATTTCCGTTGCAACGACATCAGCTTCTATGTTATTCATCCTTTAAAACATTATATGATAAATATCTACCGGCATTGTAAGCAATTGCTAATGAACCTTGATTGATCATATACTTACATGTAAAAAAAAAATAGTACCTAAGTAAGTAGATCAATTTATCTAAACGCCTACTGGATAAAAAAACATTGTAAACGTACCAATAAGTGAGCCAGAGGTCGCCGGCTGAAGTGACGACCTGCGCTAGCAGTATGGAGATGACGGTAAACAGTAGGAAGCACCAACCACCACCCGCTCGGAAATACTGCGCGTACACCGAACCAGAGACTCGGCCTGAAATCGCCATAGATGCTGAGTATGCTTTCATACCTACTACTATATCGTCTTTTGTATAATATCAACGACGTTTTTTTACCCTCGGCATCAAAAATATCGTAACGGCCAACATACCTTACTAGTTCCCATTGTCCACCTTGGCTGCTGTTACAGTACACATTGAAATAACACAACGATAAACTGATTTGGCTGACATTTCGAAAAGGACAGTCTAAAGCTAGTAAAGCGTTTGATTATTGTCAGCTCAGTCGTGATGTGACGTTATGGAAACTGTAAAGTTTTCGAAACATCAGCTAATAAAATAAAATACTCGAAATAAATCCGTTTACAGTTGTTTCATTCCAATGCTACGATATATTTAATACCGAATATATACATATTCTTTTTAAGCGCGGGTTCGCCCACGTTCTTGCACATTGTCCAGCTAAATTTGACCATTACATTTTTCAAGCAAATCTATAATATCTAGAATAGGTAGAATTATAAATTTGCCAGTCACTCAGTCAATTTAACCTTTTATAACAAATAGAAGTATCTCGATTCTGTTTTACGATATATAAACAAACTTTTTACTTAATAGCTCTTTGTTAAAGTGTTTCAACGCATTTAACATATTTAAACAAACATGTATCTTATGTACTAAAACAAGGGATGTACTTTAAAATGTCGTAAAAGAGATGTCGTAAAGTAGTTTTCCTTTTATGATATTCCAATAACGATAAAAACTTATCTTTAGTGGAAAATCGTAAAAGGAAACTGACCCCAGATAATAAAAGTTAACGGGGCAAATGCAGCGCTAATTAAGTAAATTAGCTGGATTAAAAACAAATAATATCATTTATGTTGTTAAAAGCCAACTGACGTCATCCTGACCGTCTCACGTACTACATAGTATAGTATATTCAGATTTCACAGTTCAATATTTAGGTAAACTCCCACGTATACTCCATGCAGGCACAATATTGTAATTGTCTGAAGTGTCCGCAGCAGAGAGGGACGATTATAGGCTAAACTATTATTAATAAACCGATGATAAGTTATTACCTTTTTCCATGAGCTCCTCAGTTTCCAAAGGTTCATCATTTTCATCTGCATTTGGTCCTTCTTGGATGGAACTTGCGCTCGTGTGTGACTAAAACATAGCACACTATATTTTATCGAAGTATTATCGGTTTTTGGTATGGCTAAATGCTTTGTTTATACAGTAAATAACGTAGAAATATGTAGAAAATATATACATATTATTATAATGTAAATCTTAACATAAGCATATATATTTTAAAGGGCGTTTTATTGACAAACACAATCACATACAATATTTGCTGTAGTGACGTAAGTTCCGCGGGTGTAACCACTATAATTGTTTATTATTGTCGAAAAGTATGGCATATATATCGAAAAAAATTAACATCTCCAAAATAATGATTAATTCAAAACAGTTTTTAATTAAAGTCATACATTTGTTGTTGTTCATCCTTTTCCTATCTGCAATCTATCTATCACCTTACCTTACCTTAAATTCAACTCTAGCAACGGCCGATGGGATGTATGATTCATACCATAACATTTGGGAACTACATACAAGAATATACGCGACGACTGGAGAACCTCCTCCGTTTTTTTCGTCGGTTGATAAAAGAGATATTTTTGCCTTTCATTAGTGAAAACAGCTAGACCTCATTCTACATTTAGCATATTTTAGACACGTGCACGGTTATGCTCGCAACTATTATACGTACTTGTACAGAAATGGTTCGCCTCCGTAGCTTAGTTGTAGGAATCGCCTCCGCAGGTTCTTCCTCTTCTACGAGCTCGTCGAATAGCGGAGAACGTGATACCTCCTCAAAACTGCCAGATGTCTCAATTTCACCCTAGTAAAGAGTTCATAATAGAGTGAGATATATTTTTTAAAGATTCGTACAACTGGATGTTACCTAGTACCTTAGAAGTCAGTTAGGAAAATTCCAAAGTCTTAAGTCTAAGTCTCACTCTCCCGGGATGTATCATCTAACAATAACGTTGAGCATTGTAAAAATATGAAATAATACTTTAAATCAAATATATTGTTATTTTACTATAGTAGAAAAGATTTTACGGTGTTTTATCTAAACTAATATTATAAAGAGGAAAGGTTTGTTTCTTTGGATCAAATAGGCTCCAGAGTGACTGGACTGATTCCAAAAATTCTTTTACTGTTGGGAAGCTACACTATTCCCGAGTGACATAGGCTATAAAAAAAATTGATCCGTACGAAGCAGGGGCGGACAGCTAGTTTCTCATATATTTAAAAGATATAAATGTGAATTCTACAATCCTAGAACATAAAATATACCTATCACAAGCTTTTATTCTATTCATGCATATTTTCTCTCTTTGGAAAGAGAAAGTCGGATGAAATATAACAGTTAATAGCCCTCATGTGAAACCCGGATATAGCTACTTATATATAAGTACTCAGGATCATAATATAAATTTCTAGGGATTTCCTTTATTTAGTATAAACATGTATATCAAGCAGATATTTACAGAAGTGATAAGCAATAACAACTATGATAACATCTACAAACAGTAATACTGGAATATATAAGTATTTTACACACGTTATCGCTGTCTATCAATTAGTCCAAATATGTAAGATAGTGTTATTTTGAGATTTATCAGGACGTTCAAAACAAACTGTGTTTATTTGCCATATAACTTAAAGAATAAACAGCTTATAAACGATAATACAGCTTAAAAGCTATGATTATTGAAAAAAAAAACATGTATGAAATCTAAATAAATAAAGGTAAAATACATAATAATATAAGAAAATATAAAAGTAGCCAGAGCCGGGATAATCAGTGATACAATTTTTTCTTATTCCAATGACGAAGGATTATCAGTCTTAGAATATATAACAATTGAGTTGTAATCTCATTATAATTTATTGTTACGGAATCAAACTAATATAAAAGATGTGTTTTAATAAATCCTTACTTTATATATGGACAAAGGACTTGGCTCTTAATATAATATTTTTGCAACAAACTCTCTCTCAACAATCTACCAAAAATGTGTCATGTCATGTTCAAATATTAGGATCCTAGACTATCTGAAGTAGGTATTTTATGGCTAAACTCTAGTTTTAAATATAAGGGCTATCAAAAATAAAAATAAAAGCGCAGTTAAATCTGTTCCTTAATTTACAAGATTTATAAACACTAACGAACTTAAATTTATATAATAACGAGATTGTTTTTGGTTACTCACGTTACGTAGAATGATAACTTTATCAGCGGTTTTGAGGTGGTGAAGTTGATGCGTGACCAGGATGCGAGTGGAGTGTCGCAGCAGACCGTTGACGCATTCAGAGACCAGGTGCTTGCCCACGTGCGTGTCCACAGCGGACAGCGGATCATCCAGGAGGTATATGTCAGCCTGCCAAGAAAATAAAAGTAAATTGCGTCGCTCACAGTTTATAAAGGTAAGTGATAGGTAAATTAGGTAATTTCGTAGTTGGCGAGTGGCGGACTTGCCCCAAGATCCATTAGGTCCCGGCCTAGAGATTAGTAATTAGGCGTAAAAAAATATGAGCAGGCGGTACTAACAGAATCATACGGTCTAGAGCTACCCATTAAATAAATAAGAAATTATCTTATAATAACTCATAATACAATCCCAACTAAAACTTTGTATGTATATATGTAATAGAGTTTCACTTGAATTTACGACCTGTTGCAAATTAGACTGTAAAGGAACATTGTTAGTTGGCGAGGTATGATATGAATCTTCACCCCGCCCAAAAGCTGAAGGTCCTGAGCTGATTTCTCCTTTTTGATAAATGTAGATTTAGTTTATTGTGTGTTTTAAATTCGTAATTGCATAGTCTTTGGTAATAAACGCAATTCTTTATCGCAGTTCTTCACAAGATAAATACAATAATTTTAATTGTGAAAATAACAATCGTAATTCATCAAACAATACTCTTAAACATTTGTAGCAGTGACGCATATTTGCAAAACAAATATACCTATATCTGTGCGTAGACTGAGTACCTCCAGATAAGGGCGGCATCATAAAACTTTGCATGAGGTTTATATATTACTCGATGACCCACTTCTTGTTATTAAATGTGTATGTATAATGCGTCTTATGGATCAACATTAGAGTCATTGCAGCTTTCAATATAGCGAGTACTTAAGTTAAGTATAACTAAATGGAAATTGTAATAAAACATGTTTTTTTTTATCCAAATCTATTTAAATACAAGGAACACTGATTATAGTCAGTAACCTACAGGTGTATAATATGTAGGTACTCGTTACTTAATAACTACCTGTTGCGTTTTAAGTCATTATAAAGCTTTTAATTAAAAATGTACACTGATAACAGAAACGCTTAATGAGTCAGCCTACTATTTAAGCAAGCCGTAACGTAGTGTAAACACGTAAAGTTTGTTTAATGCTCTAAGGACTATAGAAGGTATACGAGGTAATGAAATGTACACGGCGGATGGGAACAAAAGCTAAGTGTGTCATTATTCACGGAGAAGTCTAGCCGCAGAGAATGCACTTGACTAGGTGGAGCGATCTTTGGTTGACTCTTTCCCTTCAAGTAAATTGTAGTTAGTTTTTATGTTGCAAATTTGGCTTAAAAGCCATAGGGTAGAGGGACTCTACACTGGGACCAGCGTTGTCTGCCCATTTACGCGATGTTTATTTAACTAACCAACGTGTTTGTTTAGACAACGCACATTATCATCATGACAAAATAATTATCTATTTGTTTCATTTAATTTGTACACCACTATCATTAGAAAAAAAAAACAATGCTGAGAAGCGAATAGGACTTAGTATTTATTTTATCAAATATATAATAAAAGTTAGGCTTTTTAATAGTCTCATCCAATAAAATAAAACAAGTTACTTTGATAACAAAAACCCACAATTAATTTTTATGATAAAAGCCAATGACGAAATGCAAATAGCTTCTCCATTAAACATAAAACAAGTAATTACCAGCAAATAACTACATCTCTATGATAAAAAGTTATAAAGCTGTCGCATGTGACCATTTAAAAAGCAGTAAGAGCTAAAATTCTAGCCACATTAGATAACTGAGGAAAATTTGTTTTAAAAAGGCGTGGAAAATCAGTATTTTATATTTGTACTATTTAATAACTTTATCTACCTATATCAAATTGATAGGCCAACTTTATAAATTATCATAAAATTAATACCCAGATTATGTTATTAACTTATTACACAAATATCACTCTACACATAACTTTAATAATAACTACTTAATCTAAATATTTAGGTTCCGTAAATATAATGGAGTTCTGTCTGGAAAGTCTGTCTGTATGAAAACATAAGAATTACGCTTTTTTCCAAAGACATCCTAATGTATATGTAAGCGGTATGTATATACAATTAACTCCTACAGATGATTAATAGAACTGATGAGTAAATGCCCGCAATTCAATAGTGAATTTACCTTGAGGTATCCAAAGTACCTGCTACTAATTCTACGCAGATAATGTGGCGAACAGAAGCCAGTGGTTATATAATAATATAACATGATGGTAATGAATGGAAGATATGATAATTGGTTACGAATTAACGGATCAAAGGCGCCTAGCAATGGTTACAAATAATTGTTTCTTGTTCACCGTTTATGTTTCATATGAAGATGTAAAATACATTTCGTTAAAATTAAACTTTATATTTGTATAAATATAGATCCCACCTGTCTGTAGCAAGCGCGTGCAAGACCGATGCGCGCACGCTGTCCGCCGCTGAGGCTAATGCCGCGCTCGCCTACAAGCGTAGAGTCACCCGAAGGCAGTAGTTCAAAGTCACGCAACAGAGCGCAGGCTGTCACCACCTATGTAAAATAAGAAAAAGATTTATAATGAAACGCCTGTATACATGCAATTACTTTGCTACTCAATATATCAAAAGTAATAAGGATCAGAAAATAAGTTTAGCTGTAGACGATAGAATATAAGATATAGAATATCTTTAAGCGAGTCAAATTCGAGTCACTCACACCTCAAACGATTTTGAGTACAAAACATGCTACTCTCTAGTAGATAGAAACATCTTTAAGGTACTTATATACTTAGTTAACTAATCAAATGTGTCAAGAACACTAAAATGCAGGTTATGTTTCACGTACGGAATATAATTCATATATTATACTAATTACATTAGACCAATGTTAAACATAAAATAGTCATAAATGTTTCTGTAATTTTTGCAGAGAGCCCTAAATAACGCAAAAAAGTACGATAAGCTTATCGCACCAGTCTTAACAGAAGGTTAAACGTCATTGAACGTTATCTTGCAAAAAAGTTATCATCCATATCTCTGACTCTTTTAGTGTCTACAAATAACTATTGGCATTTTCAGATACTTACTGTAGCTACGTATCTTATTAAAAGATAAATAAAATACCTAATTACCTCGTTTAAATAATATTAGCAGAAGCTATTAGTGCTACTTTATCATAAGTAGGTAATTTTGATTAAAGATTCTGTAAGTAGTTGGGTTAGAGAGTACCTACTCTCAAACGTTTACTGAAACATTCTAGATCGAGATTAGGGACCGTGCAGAACGAATATACCCGTACAGCCAACTGGTGTCGTCAATCCCAACCTCACATTTACTACTTGACATTAACTTTGGTTACGAATAAACTAAGAATACATCTACACATAGATATATATTACAAACAGCAAAACAGTAAGCAGAAAAAACTATTTACTTATTATTATACTCATACTAGAAATTACATTTCTGGTAAAAAATGTTTACTTGCCCCTATTCCCGCATAATCTATACTAATATTATAAAGCTGAAGAGTTTGTTTGTTTGTTTGTTTGAACGCGCTAATCTCAGGAACTACTGGTTCGAATTGAAAAAATCTTTTTTTGTTGGATAGACCATTTATCGAGGAAGGCTTTAGGCTATATAACATCATGCTGCGACCAATAGGAGCGAAGAAACAGTGAAAAATGTGTATAAAACGGGGAAAATATGAAGCCTTATGACATTTACAAAGTATGTAGTTATGCATAGCAACGCGGTTGCTAATGTCATTCCTGACATTAAATAAATACCCAAACTGTTACGTGTATGTTTTCTTCAGTGGTAACGAAAATGGGATTATTACGTAATATCCCGTGGATGGTGTAATCAGGACCATTTAATACTGTTCCTGGGTAAGCAGACCCCGTTTAACTTGCGAGGGGAAACTGGTGTCATTACGTAGAGAAATAGAAGTGTTCTTCGCGACCAAGAGCTGACATAATAAAATTATACAATATATAAAAAAGCAGTGATAATAGAAGTGGCGGACCGGGACGAGACGGAGGTGAAGCAAGCTCGCGCGAGCTTTTGTTAAAACGACCCTGAACATATCCTCAAGACCGAGTGAGCTTATAAGGAGTATGCTTTGCGAGATTTCGTGGATGCGGAACTGGATATACTGGACACTGGTATCTCATTATAGCCAATGAGGCAAACTGGGAAATGTTTTATTACGTAAAACCACTATTATTGTATTTAATCGGTATAAGGTTTTATTTTGGATTGAATTGTAAAATTGTTTTGTTGTTTTGTAAGATCTTGATAATAAGTGTGGTAATCATTCCTTTAAATAAATACCCACCTAAACCTCACGTGTATGATTTCTTCAGAAACTTTGTCCGATTTAAATAAAAAAATGTTAAACTCAGTGGTAGCTGTATAAATTATGCAATTTCGAAAGTAAGGTACTTTTGTTAGTTTCATTTATTACGAATAAGGGAAGTGTTAGGCAGCGGCCGGCGAAGCGTCAGAACCGATACTTTTAATAAAAATATATTTACGACATAACATTAACAAACCAGGTTTTGTCAGCATACTAATAATATACTAATTAATTGAACTGCGACCCAACAACGTGCAAGCCGAGCGAGCGAAGCGAGCGTGCCGCGGCAGCAGCAAATGAAGGTCTTCTTTAGATGCGACGACGAGCGAAGCGAGGAGGAGTGTTAGGTAGAACAGTGACCTTCCAGCACGCGAGCCAAGCGAGCGAAGCAAGCATGCCGCGGCAGCGGCTGGTGAAGCGTCAGGAACGGTACTTTTAATAATAAAAGTATATTTACGACATAACGTTAACAAACCAGGTTTTGTCAGTATACTAATCAATTAATATTGAACCGTGACCCCACAGCGCGAAAGCCGAGCGAGCGAAGCGAGCTTGCCTCGGCAGCGGCCGGCGAAGCGCCATAACCAATTAGGATTAGGATGAATAATCAATATGGCAAGTGGGAAATACGTTAGGGAAATAAAACCTTATGTGGAAAAAAAACGTTTATACGATGTTGGGAAAACGAAAATATAAAATGTAAGGTCATAAGAGTGTTAGGATCATTAATTACGACATAAAGCGTTAAGGGAATGCAATAATAGGTCAAAAAACGTTAGGGATTCAGATATAGATCCGTATTCTAATGAAGTTCGCCCCATAACGGGGTTAAATATCACGCGGACGAAGTCGCGGGCACAGCTGTTACCAAATAAGACACTAAGTTCAAGGTAAAAAGAAACATAAAATTTCCATTTAATAATATGGGCTTCATGTACGAGTAAGTACCGTGTATTAGTAGTACAACGCATAAAGTCAATAATAAACATGATTTTATTCATAATGACGGTAAACACACTATCTTTTTAGACCAATAAAATATAGAATACTAACTAAGCCATAAAACATAACTTTAATGTCCAGACGAGCGATAATAACCTGTTTTATCTCGATTAACCCATAAATCAATAACAACAAGCAATGATAACATTATTATCTCTTTGTGCCAATATTAAAAGGATCATTTTGATTTTTTTCATATCAAAAGTTATTGTTTAAACTTTTAAATGTCCTTTGTGTGTGTGTGTGTGTGTGTGTGTGTGTGTGTGTGTGTGTGTGTGTGTGTGTGTGTGTGTGTGTGTGTGTCTGTGTCTGTGGCATCATAGCTCCCTAGCCCATGAGCCGATTTTGATTCTGTTTTGTTGTTTGAAAGGTGACTATATCGGGAGTGTTCTTAGCTATGTTTATGAAAATCGGTTTAGTAGTTTGTAATTAAGAAAGAGGGGATGGAAAAATAAATGTCTACAAATATACTCGAGCGGAGTATCAAATGAAAGAGGATCGCGTGTACATTACAAAATTCCATGTGAAATGGAAATTATTAATACATATCTTACTTGACTATGTGAATATAAATCTGTTATTGATATGGCCTATTGTCGTTGGTGCGCTTTTGAACGCCTAGAAACTGTTAGTGGTATAAGAAGACCTTATATTAAATTAAGTGACAAGATTTTAGTAAATAAAAAAAAATAACCGAAGAAAAAAAACTAAAACGCAACAAAAAACAATAGCGCACTGAAAAGAGAAAAATAATATTCTTCGTCTGATATTCTTGGAGTCGGTGCCGGCCTCAAACAAACTTGAGCACCTTAGTGAAGAGTTAAGAGTGAAGAGTTGCTGCACTAGCTGGCACCGACTTCAAAAATATCAGATGTTACAACCAAAATAATAGTCGTTATTAAAGACAAAATTATTATTTTTCTCTTTTCTGTGCGCTATTGTTTTTTGTTGCGTTTTAGTTTTTATTCGGCGGTTAATTTTTTTTATTAAAAATTTATTATTTTATATTTTTTTGTGGCCAAAATTTTTACAAATTATTACATGCTTAATTTTTTATTATATTCAAAATAGCTACTTACCTACTTTGTTTTTGCTATTAACTTTTAGTGAACAATAAAATACCCCTACTTTCCCACCCTTAGGGTAGGTTTCTATTTTCCAAATTTTTATGGAACCAACTTTGAGGTATGCCCATCGATTAAAATAAGAACTATCAAAATCAGACTACTTTGTAAAAAGTTACGTGTGGTCATACGATACAATCGGTGCGTGAAAAATTAATCATCCCCTATTTTCCTACCCTTAGGGTTGAATTTTTTTCCAAATAAAAATGGGGTCCAACTTTGAAGTATACCCTTTCCAATAAAAAAAGAATTATCAAAATCGAACCACTCTATAAAAAGTTATGCGTGGTCATACATAAAAAAATATATATATATAAACGCGTCGAATTGAGAACCTTCTCCGTTTTTTTCGTCGGTTGATAAAAAAGTATAAAGACAACAGTAAAAAATTACAGACACATCTTATTCTCTAATGAATAAAGACTAGACACTGATTTTTGATTACAGTTATTACATAAGTAATAGGCATTTAGATATAGACTTATAGAGCTATGGAATATTATATGTATATTTGTAATGTCAGATATGTTTATTTAGTTCGTTGAGATTGAGTGCATTCACTTAAGACAACATAATATATATGCAATATGGTTGTTACAAAGTAAACTAAAACCAACATAGAGAGATTAATTAGTTTCCAGCAGTTTGTTATAACTATCACGTCATAACTAAGAAAACCGAAATATTCCAATTACGTACAGAATTGATAAAAATAATTGTTTTTCCGAATAGCATTTCAATAAAACAAATTTAAAGGATTCAACTCGCGCATATGAATTTTATGCTGATTGACTGATTTCGAATGGCCTCATAACAAAAAAATATTTATTAGTGCGAAATAACAAAGAAAACAATTGGCTGTTCGTTCAGATGACCTTTGTCAAAGATCGACACGAAGCCACTTCAAAACGTCGGCTGTCGTTTGATCATACGTCTGATTTCGATTTCAAGTGGCATCATATCATTCTGCGGCAGAGACCCGCGCTGGCTCTTGCTGCCTGCCTGTGATTTTATGACGATAACCTAGATATATAGATAGATGTACTTATTAAAGTAGATATTTCGAAATCCTGCCTAAAATTGTTTAGTTATAAGTCTTAGCACGAACTTATGATAATTATCGTAAGAATATAATATACGTAGGTAATTGTTCACATAAACAATATTACAAAAGCGAGCGTCTCAATCTGTCTGTTATCTCGAATACTTAAACCAATGGACAGATTTAGATGAAATCTGGTATGGATATAGATGGAGTCCTTAAATAGGATTGTTTTAATCCGAAATATTATTATTATCTCCTAATGAGGTGAAAAAGAGGGGTTGAACTTTGTAAAGGATATCAATAACTCATCCGATTTAGATAAAATTTGGGATGAAGTACGGAGATATTTTGGCAACCAGAATAAAACCTATTTGATATAATTTAAATAGGTTATTTTAGTTAAGGTAAGTACTTAAGGAAACCTTGTATAAAAATAAACTTTCTAATTCAGTAACACTACGCAGAGGAAGCTATGCAGTCGCGGGCTTGACTGAAACTAAACTCTTAGTAAAGGACTTACTTTTTTGTAGCGCACCCGGTCGTACGGTAATCCGAAGAGTATATTTTGACGTACGGTTGCGACAAAGAGCCACGGCTCTTGGCTGGCGTATGAGATCCGCGCGCCTCCGAGAGAAATCGAACCTTTGCTTAGAGGCAACTCGCCCAATATAACATGAAGCAGCGTGGACTGGGGACAAAAATTACAATCAAAAATATAATATTACTAGGTTGCCCTCGTAGGATCAAACCTCATGTTCTTTCCCAAGGCCCCATCTTTCTCTATACCAAAATATCCATATTATTAGTGAAATTTGATATGTAGACTAAGTATATATCATATCTAAGACCAATGATCAGATCCGATATGATAAGCGTGGCTGCTAGGTTTTAGAATATGTCTGCAATTTTTATGTAGACTCTGCCATCTATAGTACTTAAACCTAAAAAGAAGGATATTGTTGTACTAACCTTTCCAGATCCTACCAAACCGGCGATCCCGACGAAGTCTCCCGGTTGCGCGGTGAAAGTGATATTCCTTAGGGTGTCCACAATAGGATCAGGTAGCCAACTAGCACTCAGCCCCGTTAGTACTAGTCCCGTGTGCCGAGAATGCTCTTTTTCATCCGTGATCCCGCCATTGCTAATTATTACTTTTGAATCCCGGAGATTCACTTTTGCCTCTAAAGCCTTAGGCGAGTCCAGTTCGTCCAACATTAAGAAATCCTGTAGAGGTGAAATAATACGCTTTCATTCGCTGGCAACATTTTATCTATCCTACATTTTAAAATACAATAAGCCGTTAAATTTATAGTGTTCAAGTATCATAAGTTATAAACTAAACCTCGTGATTGAATATTTTCTCACGATAACAAAATAACAATCAGAATGGCATAGTAGACAGGCTAACATTTAATATTCCTGCTTTATTGTGTACGTCCAATCTTTTAAAACTATGTGCGATTGAGTAACAACTACCTAGACAAATATACAATTGTACAACAATATATTATTTGCATACAAACATGTACTTAAGTACGTAGATAATGTTTTATGTATTTACCGCTATAAATTCTTACCTCGATTCGTGTTACGGAAACTTTAGCTTCGGCGAGGAAGGTCAGAGCAAGCGGGAAGAAGATGTTACACGCCAGTTGAAGCAAATTAAAATATTGGACGAGTGAAAAGGTAATCTCGGCGCGGATGGCTCCCCCGCTAACAACGAACGCTACGAGGGCGGCGAATAGGATGAAGCGCTCCGTGAACACGGTCAGCGCCGTGGAGAAACCCTTGATCATCGATGTTCGCATAATGAAATTCACTTCCAACCTGTGCAATAAAACAAACAACATTTTTGAATGAAACAACTAAGTATCAACGAATTTAACTCGCGTATTTTTTTTCCTGACGTTTCGGATTCTTTACAGTTTCCATAATCGTAGGACGGCTGAATTAAGAAATTATTATAATACAAACAACATTATTACTATTCAATAAATAATAACCATATTAACAGTTACAGCCTGGCCGACTGAACTGTGATATGTTAAAAGATATAGAGAAAACAAGATTTAATTATTTCAACATTTTAATAAACATATAAGTAAATATCATTTGTAAAATATTCTTGAATTGGAATGTTTTTCACACAAAACCAGGAATGATCCATCCCAAAACAAAACACAATCGACTAATTTCATAAGAAAATATTTACTATGAATTAATATTGTAATAAACACATAAAAGAACAGTCGCACGGCTGCTTAAGTAAATAAAAATGATTTCGCATGGCATAATAATCAAGCGGTTAGTCCACAACTCACACCTGCTCAAATATCCGTCGAAGGAGCCGTGAAATTTCCACCTTTTGTTGAAATCTTCACAGTGCATAATTGTACCTATTTACACATGGGCAATTATGTGCGGTAGGTAATTATAGAAAATGGATTTATTTTTATGAATGACATTTAAACAAAACGTGATTGTTAGTTATTGAGCATTTTTTATTATTAACTTGTGTAACTAATCGAATGTTATATTTGTAAGTAGGTACCCAACTCACTCATATCGAAATAATGTGAATTGGTATTACAATAGGGAATATTTATGAAGTTTAAATTTGACTCAAATATTTGTTTTTCAGTATTTCCGTTAGTTAAAAATGTTATCAAAAAAATATTATTACATAAGTATATTCCCTACTAGCTTACAACTCAACAACCTTACAACTCATATTTCGCATTAAATAGTAGCCTATGTCCTTTCTCAGGCTCTAGACAGAAGTTCAGTAGTTTTAGCGTGAAAGCGAGACAGACAGACAGACAAAGTTACTTTCGCATTTATAATATTAGTTAGGATTAGGATTCAGCTCAGCAAACTGATTACTTTTAAAGCAGATCTGCATTTTTAGAGAACATTATGCGAGGGCTTTTTTTATTCAAATATTTTATTAAGATAGGAGTCCATTCTGATCTGGTATAAAGGACTTTGCTTGCATGTTATAATTTAATAACGTAACAACAAAGAGCAAAAAAGCTGCAATTCTTGTTAATGCAAAGCAGTCACTTTGGTTTATTAACAAGAGGGCATTGAACGCGTCTTAGTTAATGCTATAATCATTTACAAAGTAAATAGGGTTGCAAGAGTTTATATGAACTCTTAGTTTCGTATAATATTCACGAGCTAGCTAGCATTCAATAGGGACTTTGACGTCAACGTCTCATAAAACTGAGCTTATGACCAACGAAAGCAATTCAGACCGAAATGCCTCGCCCTTCAGCACCTGGGAAAGCTAAATTCGTAGGCAACGCCCATAAAAACATAAAACAGACGTGTATGACTATACCTATTGTCTCAGCCTATTGTAGAGGACAAAGCTTCGCAGAGATGATAGGTCGTTTGTTCTGAATAGATAATCATATATTTTGTTTTGAATAAAAAAATATTTCGCATAAAAAAATATAGCATTAAATTTTTGCTGCTATATGTAACATTCGTCTGAATGGTGGTTATCATCGAAAAATTAAATTAAAAATTTTAACAAACCCCCGACATAAAAAACATAAAAGTCGTCTTTGTAGAAATACCTATTAATACTTAGGTACCTACCTAATATCAAGTTTTTATTATTTTTATACTTTTAAGACGGCTTTTATGTTTTTATGTCGGGGGTTTGTTAAAATTTTTAATTAATTTTTTTTTATTTCATACTTTTTGAAAGTAGGTAGGTAACTTATTATTTTTTTAACCAATTTCCATTTCACATGGAATTCCGTAATGTACATATGGTCTTCTTTCACTTGATACCTCACTCGGTTATATTTGTAGTCATTTGGTTGACCATTTTCACACTTTCAGTCCCTATATTTTTTGAACTACTTAACCGATTTTCATTATAATATTAATTTTGTAATGTACACGTGATCCTCTTTCATTTGATACCCCACTCGGTTATATTTGTAGATATTTGATTTTCCATCTCCACTTTCACTCCCTATATTATTTGAACGGCTCAACCGATTTTCATTATAATTTCAATTTTGTAATATACTCGCGACCCTCTTTCATTTGATACCCCACTCGAGTATATTTGAGGACATTTATTTTTCCATCCCCTCTTTCACCCCCCTCTATTTATTAAACTACTGTTCCGATTTTCATCAAACATAGCTAAGAACACTCCCGACTTATTCACCTTTCAAACAAAAAAAACAGAATCAAAATCGGTTCATGCGTTAGGGAGCTATGATGCCACAGACAGACACACACACACACAGACAGACAGACAGACAGACAGACATGTCAAACTTATAACACCCCGTCTTTTTTGCGTCGGGGGTTAAAAATAGCAGTCGTCGTGCCTATCATCCCTCGAAATATAACAAAACTTTTTTGGCGTCGTAAACTAAAAAATCAATTTGGTTCAAAATCATGTTGTGGTATGATTCCGTGCTTATATGACAGCAATCGTAAAATGAGCTATGCCTGCGAGTTTCACAACATTCATGCGGAGTGACGGCGCGACGTTTGTATTGGATAGTTTGTACAGTTTAGTACGGATATACGGATAATCATACATGATTATATCATATTGTAAAGATATATTACTATACATCTATAAATCCCTTTTCAGCAGTTTAATAGTCGCATTTGCATGATCAAGTACCTATATTTATATAATATTTAATTTTATCTACTTACAGATAATGGTAACACGTGTGCCGTATCTTCAACGCATACCTACCTAATAAATCATATAATAAATTCACTATTCGTTTCCGTGTGTCTATTTGTTTACTTATTCTATCCTTTATACTAATAATAATAATGATATATATACAAGTGTAAATATATTACATATCTTTATATATAAAACAATATAAACAGAACTCCTATATTAATTCTTCCGAAGGTTCAGGTGCTACAGGACAAGTAGGTAGTTCGATATATCATAGTCAGTCGTCGTATATTTTATTCTTATCAGTACATAGATATATTTTACATTTATTTACTAAAAACCTGCATATTCACTATTTTCTTCCTGTTCTAAAAACGACGAAATTCACTAACTAGAAATGGCGCGATGTCGATATTTCTGTTACTCTTCGACTTAAGACACAAGAATGATTGTGTTTTGGGTAGCTGCCTAGTTTCACATAAACGCAGAAAGCGTCCTAACGCTTCTTGGAAAATTGCCATGTTAACAAAATCTTAGGGAAAATGATACTCGTGCGTGCACCAGTGTTGGTTTGTTATTAACGGATTAGGAAAACGCTTTTCTGATGCAGTCCACATTATTAGTAAGGAACATTTTAGTATTCGTATTTAGTATTTCATAGTTATATAAAACCAGTCACAATAAATTTATATAAAAATAAAAAAAAGTACTGCACTTAACTTTTTTTGTTAAAACTAGTCGATTTTTTGTCAAATGACGCAATCACTATGTTATAAAATTTTAAGTTAAACTTTATATTAACTCAGGAAAGTCTAAGTTGGCTTCGAATTAATTATTCATACTTATTTAATTTATACCTAGACGGGTTTTACCAACTTGATTGAAATATAAATATTTTAAAAAGTACTAAGCGCGTTTGACGTGACTTTGATCTATGGATTTGTTTTACCGTTTTTTTTTAATATTCTGAAGCAGGCAGAATGAAAACATGAAATGTCATATTTTTTGGACTAGCATCTAACTGACTCTTACAACCATTGTTTACTTTCTCACCTCTACACTATCGACGCACAGAATACCCAATAGGATGTAACGTACCGTAGAATGACTCTGGAAATAATAAATAAATAACGACTCCAGCCACTACGTAATAATTTGCACATTAGCTCGCAAAGCGCAGGGCATACCTTTTCAAATAATTGACCCCCTTCCTATCTCGTAACACGCACCTATTTACTATAGTTACATATTAATACTTACTTTCGCAATTTATCCACCAATTTTTCAAAAGGTTTCTCCCATGCGTACATTTTGATGACTTGTACTCCGTTTACCAGCTCGCTCATAACCTTTACTCGCTCATCTGTCCGTTTTGCAATTTTACCACGCAGTACTCCTTGTAAATTACTTAGGTAGGCTAAAATAATAGATTACTTCTAATGTACATATTTGAAAATTAGGAAATAAACAAGTTGCTCAGAGGTTTATCAAGATCTAACTAAAGAAAGTACGGAAACAATTTTATTAAAAGTGAAAAAGTTTTTTCTTGTTAAAAAATTGAATATCATATTCTTTGCTTCCACTAGCTTAGCTCTAGGATCTTGAGATTCACTCCCATTATCACGTGGAAAACTATTCTATGTCCTTCCTAACTCAAGTTATTTATACAAAATTTCATCTATATCGGTTCACCGGCTTTTTCTTGACGTAGTAACAAACTGAAAGAAGTGATTTCATTTATAATATTAATACCTTGGACTAAAACAGTCTGAATGAGGATCACCGCCAGGGCCGCGAACGTCGCCCAACGCACGTGCTGCCAGACCAGGTAAGACACAACTGGCACCACGATAGGCATCACCCACAGGTAATGAAGGAATAGCGTCACCATATCGAAACGCATCACATCGTTGGACATTAAATTGATCACCTGACCTGGCTCAGTTTTACTCAAGCCTGTTCGGTCCAGTTTTAAAATCTGCAACATCAAAATTCATTATAACTCATATCCTAGTAATCGTTAATAATATTTGAACGCGTAAGTTTGTATGAATGTATGGATAGGTATATAGATGTAAGGATGGATGTCTGAATGTATGGATGTATGATTGTTACTCTTTCACGCAAAAACAACTGAATGAATTTTGATAAAACTTCACAGTAATATAGCTTACACATCGGAATAACACATAGGCTAAATTTATCATGTAAAGACGAAGTCGCGGGCAAAAGATAGTATAATAAAAGCGAATGTTTGTACGGCTGTATGAATGTATGTTCGTTACTCTTTCACGCAAAACTGTTCAACAGATTTTGATGAAACTTTACAATAATATAGCTTATAGATCAGACCAGAGCGTTAGTAACTCTGTCTGTCTGTCTGTCTGTTGCTCTTTCACGGCTGAACGGATTTTGATGAAATTTGGTATGGTAATAGATGATAACCTAGAAATGGACATAGGCTATAAATAATCACGCCATCGTTCTTAGGGGGTAGGCAGTAGGCAGATAACTAAATTGAGATAGTGATTTTTAGTCGTTTTGGTTGGGACTTTTGCTCTATTGCTCTATATATTATAAATGCGAAAGTAACTCTGTCTGTCTGTCTGTCTGTTACGCTTTCACGCTAAAACTACTGGACCGATTTGGTACAAAGTAAGTCTGGAGCTTCAGAAAGGACATAGGCTACTTTTTAACCGGCTGCAAAAAAGGACGAGTTCCACGCGGACGAAGTCGCGGGCAGAAGCTAGTAGGCTATAATTAACAACGAGATTGTGTAAAGTACTCATCGTGCGCAGACAAAGTCGCGGATAGGAGCTTGTCTGCAAATAATTAAAAAATGAAATCTATTCAAGTGACAATCCAGACACTTGTTGTCAACCGGATATCATAGTACCTACAATAAACAATGACATTTCATAAATATAAAAATGATTGATTTAATTTTTAATGTGGTTACATGAACGCGTTGCTTGTCTTAAAGTTCACGTAGCGCTAGTTTGTTATCATAACATTTCCTACATTTTTTTAATTACTACCTAGTTAACGACTCTAAAACGGGGTAGCTCTCTAGTACAAATAACAAAAGACAGATCATTTTAATATTTTTACTACTTTTCTATTTACGACAATTATTTTCTATCCCCACTTTCAACCCCAATATCGACTGAACTCTTTTCAACAACATCCCGTCGCTTTTTGCGACGGGGGTAAAAACATAGGTACTTTAGAAATACATTTTTCATTACAATGTACTCAGTCAGAATATAGTTTAGCTAAATGTTAAGCGACCGTTTATGACCCTAAACCAAACTTAAAAGTATTTTACATTTATTCAACACTAGCTTATGCCCGCGACGTATTAGTAATTACGGCAGTGTAATTTTTCTAATCTGCTTACTTTTTATTTTAAAAATATTATTCTTTTTTTCATCCCCCCTATTACAACACTCTTTACGCAAAAAAAAAGTACTGTCTATGTAGCAAATTTAAATCAGTTTAGATGTTTTAGCGTGAAAGCGAGACAGACAGAGTTACTTTTTTAGGATTTTACTGAGTAAGTAATCCCTGATGTAGCAAGAATCAAATGTTACTTATCAATGAACTCGACTAGCGACAGTAGGTACATCATCAACGTAGGAGTTTAAATATATATGCCGTAAAGCATGGATGGTGAGTTAATGTGTTATCGATCGACCTTTCACCGACCTTCCTGTACAGCAACGAGCAACATGCGATCCTCACGCGCATGCCGACGGAACCTTGGCTTAACTGGAGATGGTTGAGCATCAAAGCAGTTATTATGCTACACAAATTCATCAAAAAATTGTATATATGGGCGTTTACGTAGTCCTCATTTGTTTTATTACCCGAAAAATAATTTATGAATAACGCTAGCATGTACGGTATAAGAGGCCTGAAACAAATAAAATATTATGTACCAAAAAACCGGTCAAACTGAAACTCGCGTAGTGAATTCCGTACTCACATCTTTAGTGTGTGAAAATGTACTGAATGTTGAAACTAAGCGAAAGACATTGTCCACTATAAACTGACACGCCCTTAGTGTGTAATCACGTACTGGACTACATACTGGACATAATATTGTAAAGTTCTTACAGGTGTTCCCGTAATCTACATACAAAGAACCCTTATTTTTTCGTCAAATATTTCTTCCCTTTATTATCTTTGGTAGATAACAAATGCAAGAAATATTTGACCATCATTTATTATCTTAAATACTTGAAAATGTCTTACCAAAATACAATAAAAAGTAACCCGACTAATATTCCGCACATCATGTATTCGAGCCAGAATGTTCGTACGATCGCTTTGGAGAGCGACGGTTTAGATCCATTGCGATTCGCAATTTCGAGTTCTTTTTCCCAAGCATCTTGTAGGAGGTCTCCCAGACCACCTGAGTTATCATTTGTACGCGCCTGCCATAGATCTTCCACGTTAAGTCCATTTTTACGACCTTTTCGAAACAGATTAAAACTCCATCTGTAAAACAAAATTAAAATATTCAACAAATCTACTTATGTGTTATCTATTAAAAAGCAATATTAGTTAAGACTTTTATTTTAAATTCCGTGTCTATTTTTTGTAATATGTAAGTAGGTAAGTACCTAAGTATATTTGTATCTGACAGGAATATTTTGTAGTGTTTTGTTACAGTTCACTACTCGTGGAACGGAATAAAATTTGGTTTATTTTTAAACATGTCTAGATATCTGACGACTGTCGGTTATCTATAAATGATACCTAATATCTTCAAAATTATAACTTTTCACAATTCAAATTTAGATCGGTAATCATCGTGACGTCATTTTTCTTTAGTGATTACGCCTCTTTAGATGAACATTGTAACGGTAATTTTGTATGCAAATGAAGGTTTTCGAGGTAACTAAGTAAGTAATGAACGTAGTTACCAGGCGTGTGCTGGGGGGGGGGGGGAGCGTAAGTATGGCGTCAGGGTAGGCACTTCATACAATAGTGACACTGTGCCTGTATGGAATGCACGCCCTTGGTAGTAAAGTAGGTAAACTTAAAAGTATATTTTTAAAATTATTAGTTAAAAAATGTTGCCTTTTAAAACAAAATATGTAGATACTAAATTGCTCTCTGAAATTGGCAGATGTATGCAAATACTACTTAACGGGATAGCTATAAAAAACATGTAATAGATACGAGTAGAATAGCGTCACAATGATTAGCGACATGTGAAACTTTAGCAGACACGTAACTACTATCTTCCTATCTACAAGTACAACTATATTGATTGTATATCGAAACAGTAGTAGAAAAAGATTCAAATCAGTTATACCTAGCAACTTGATAACTGACACAATGTTGCAAGTCACTTTAAAATATTAGAACGTTACCTTTAGTCTATACCTATTTCCACTAGGTAGTCTGTATTTCCACTAGGTATATATGCATATACCGAGATATATAACGAGTTCCATTTTGAAATTGGTCAATTCTCTATTAGAATATTGTCCAACAGCGTAACT
The DNA here is from genome assembly GCA_038024825.1 of Polylopha cassiicola. Lineage (NCBI taxonomy): Eukaryota > Metazoa > Arthropoda > Insecta > Lepidoptera > Tortricidae > Polylopha > Polylopha cassiicola. The sequence goes on from CP149045.1 coordinate 6,942,835, forward strand.
TTCACTGGGACCTCAGAATTTAGCTTCAAACTGTGTCCCCAGGGACTGATTAGTTCGAGTATTACTGAAGTTTTAAGTTTACGTTTTACTGGATATTTTTATAACATGATTGTATTACTTATGTACTGTATCGTGCCATGTCATCTGCCACTATCATTCTTTAGCATTGAGTTAAAGAGCTATAATGACAGACAGATCGTTTCTCATAAAAACTTTACGTGCTAACCAAGCATAATTATATGAATAGGTCATAGTCGTATTACAATGTACCTATAGATTTCACTGTCTATTGCCAAAAAGACAAGATAGTTACTTATACGGTGTACGCAATAATGCATTGCTCAGGATACGTTGTAAGTAGGTAGGTACACTAGGTACCTAGTAATCTCCGAACCATGACAAAATAACAAGTGGCGTGGTAAGATTCATGCATGTATCCAATTTGATCAATTGAAGTTTAGTATGTGTGGTTGCATGACAATTAATGGGTATTTGTCTTCGTAATAGTAATATAATTTATATAACCCAAATTTCCAATACATATGTATTAACGAACGTTACGCTTCTTCGTCGTATCTATGTAAAAGAAACAAGTGACCAACGGGATTTCTAATGGCTTATGAATTAAAAGAAATTATGACACATTGAATTTCAGACTAATATTACAGCCTGTCTCACAGGTTTGCTCTTTAACTAAATAATGGTCACCCAAGCAAAACAGAATATAATATAATAGTACAAGGCCTAACTGAGGATAGATTTTTGCGGAGATTGAATATTAACCCAACTGATAATTTTATCTAGAAGGATTCTATTTTAACTTTACTCAACTCAAACCATTCTTCTCTAAGTAACAAAGCGAAGATAGAATGAATTAAAGTATAAGTACGAGTACTTACTAAGCAACTAAGTAACCTATTTCAGAAAGTTAATTTATTTTCTAATAAGAAATAAAGATTTTTAAGCCTCAGGATGAAGTTCAGAGCTTGATAATTTATCGCGAAATATGCCGTGGCAAGCGTTCTTGTAATCATTAATGTCTGCGATAAACGAAGCGCCTACCAAGGACTATTACTATTAACTCGCGGCGCAGCTTTTAATTATTATCAATTTGTTTGACCGACACAATATACCTAAGTAAGTACCTACGCTTTATCAGTGTCTCTCAACGCAATTCTAATAACAAAAATTACTTGGTCATGATTACTGGGCCGACTGGTCAGTAGATAAAATTTGCTTAAGCAATGAGTAGGTATTCTGACTCAAACTCGAGGTTACAAAAATAATAAAATAAATGCCAATGAATAAAATGAGATCAACAGATAGGTAAGGTAAATGTAAAGAATTACGGAATAGGTATTATTAAAGCACTTACTATGATTAAGGTAGGTTATAGGTACCTAGGTAGGTTCCAATAACATCAATTTTGTAGAACCTATAGGTACAATGAATAGCATGAAATCCTAGAGTTATGATAGGCATATTTTTAACCAACTTCTGACTTATTATTTTAAATAAATAACTGTTATTTGACATTTTGTAGATTAATAGTGTTCATTACTTTACGACTTTTATACGGGATTTTAATATAGTTTTGAAACATGAAAATATTGTGCATTTTATATTTATAGGTTTGTATGTCTAATTTTGTATTAATAACAGCTAGAGGAGTTTAAGTACCTATCTAGTACACAGCCAATTTATTAAGTTATGTACTTATCTACGTTTCATCTTATTACATCTTCGAAAGTCATGTTAAATAAACTACAATAAATTTTAGGAAATGAATTTCATCGATTAATATGAATTAATTTTCTCGATATAATCGACGTGCCTCATAAATTCTTTGAATTATTTTTTTTTTCTTATTGTTAACGAACGTTTATAGGTACGACTAAGGGTTTAAGAGACTACCGTTAATTAAGTAACATTTATTTTATACTACTTTTTCATTGTGTATACCTACCTACCTGCTCTATTTATCTGCATATACCTACTTACCTACCTACAGTGTATTTGAGTAAGTGCTTGCTTACCTTACATTTTTCTTATTTCTATAAAGTAGGCAGGTACCTACCTAATTTACCTATATACCTATAATGTCAGAAGGCTTCAACTTATAACAAGACGCATTCTACGTAGGTAGGTAGGTACCTACAGGACCTATTGTTAGTCAGACACTGAAATACATTACAGTTTTATGGGTAAATAGAGGTAGGTAACTACCTATTTACTTACCTAATATTTTCTTAAATGGGTAAATAGGTAATAGGTAGGCAAAAAACTTTAGTCTTGCATCGTAATATTTTCATCTCAAATTAATAACTAATATATTATGGTCACCTTTTGAAGTCAGGCAAGAAACGGCGCTTAACAAACAGAAATTTTGTAAAGCAGAGCGATTTCCAATTGTGTAATAGGTACCTTTATTTTAAAAATTACATTAAATTAGGTTACGATAATTCCTCAAATAGTCAACCGGCTGACACCCCTAAACTAAGTGGGTAGGTACCTATTCCCTCTCATACCCAACATTCCATAATCTAATAGATAGGTATCTTAAAGATGCCAAGAATAACCTATAAAACTTTTAGGGATTCATATGAAATTACTTTGGAATAAAGTTAGAAGACATAGGTAAGTACTTTAAATGAATAAGAAAAAGTAGGTAAACATCACTCATACTTACGTTAAAAATATTTTTGATAAAAAATTAGCTTTGTCATGGGGATTTTTTTGATTTAATATCACTTTTGACTCCATCTTACTCTTCAAATTATGCGGATCATAGCACTTCCTTTAATAGTAAAACTTATAATTTGTTCTATTTTCTTTTCAATTCAATCCTTAATCACAGAACAGATGAATAACAATTTAAGTACAGATTCCGATCTCTGTAACACGTGTTTACTCCGTTTGATTTGTATAAAAAAATCTTAGTGATTTATAATAATAGCAACCATGCGAATTTTGTCGAAGTTCTTGCTTACTTCATGGTCTTAGTTGCATAATTATTAAATGACAACTCCACACCATAAGTTCCACTTGGATGAATTACGCGATAGGGATTGAATTCTACCGGGTAATGTACTACGACGGTGTTGTATAAGTACATAGAGTTTTTCTTAATGTCAATACTTTAAGTTTTGGTTGAGCACGACTGGTGTAAGTACGAGCGTGAACTCGACCAACGCTCACACGCGCCGATGACAGACTGACGGGACGGCGCCTGACGGCGGCGGATGGGACGGACGGGACGGAGGCGGTCGAATGCGGTGCGGCTGAGTGAGACGACGCGGCAGTTTTACAATTCAAGGAAATAAAATAAACTTCAAACTCCATCCACAAAAGATTGTATTTTGTAATAAGGTTTCACATAAACGTCTACACACGTCGTACGCGTCACTTGTACTAACATTAGATAGATAGATAATGATTTATTTGATTTATTTTATTACTACTCTACTCACGTAATGTGAAATACCTGATAGTAGTAGGTACCTACTATTAGATAGGTACCGACTTAGGTACGTTCATCCTTCCATTTCTATCTACTAGGTAGGTACATACCTTTTTTATGCACAACTCAATTTCAAGAGTTCTGTACACTTACACTTAGTAAATACCTAGTTACCGACTTAGGTAGGTACCTATACGGTTCCGTATCTACTATGCATATCACTTATTCACTGAGCGGAAATCTTAGGAGTCCTGAATCTCTCCTTTTAATTCCCTTATTAAATTAATACGTATAGGTAATTAACTAGGTAATGTGTGCATGTAGAACCAGAGCAATGTTTGATAAAAAATAAATTGTAAAAAAAGTTATTGAAGTAAAGAATAGAAAAATAATATATAGGTATGGCAGGTTATAATTTATGAACCTTTTTTTTTATTGTGGGGGGTATCCCCCACAATTATAAAAAAAAGGTTATTATTCCCTCGATGTCTATGGGAGAAATTGGATTGGTACCCGAAAGAAAAGACTTTTATTTCTTTATTTACGTACTTACCTACTGCGATTTTTGCGTAGACCTAAGTACCTGGTCTATGTATTTCCCAATTTGAACACATGGATAGGTTACCAAATTGCTTCAAGTCTCAGAATAAAACTTTGTAGGTAGGTAAGTATGTAAGTACCTATACAAAAACAGACTTGACTCTATATGGATTCCTACTTTATTTAATACGGAAAGCTAAAAAACTACGCTTTTCATAATATAGAACTATGGAATAGGTACCTACTTAAATCAATCTGTTAGGTACGTGGTAAGTAGATAGTCGTAAGAATAACTATTGCTGAAGAATTCTCAGATAATAATGTGTTTAATGTTTTAATTCCAGAAATATTTGGGCCGAACCCAACTCAGAATAGATCTAAAGATGCAAAACGTTGAACGCAGACGTACAGTGAGATCAAGAATTTAGATTCGGAATACACACCTTGAGAATGGGCGCAGACGTTCGGAACTGTTCGGATTCCTGATCAGGAATTCCATGAGCCCTGCGCAGACGTTCTAATTTTCCTTTTATAGTTTTTTCTTGCCAGGTTTAAATATTTTTTTCAGAATTTTTCGCGTATGCGCCTTATCAAACATTTAGTATGAAAGCCTGAAAGGTTCCGGTTTCCGAATCAGAAGTCCTGATTAGGAAACCCTACGTCTACGTCTAGCCTAAGTATTAAAAGTGTGCAGTCAGATTTCCGAATCAAAATTTCTGATCAGGAAACCGTACGCCGACTGAGTTCTACGACGGTATACTGAAGTGAAGATAATAATAATGTACCTATAAGTAGTTAATGTGTCCTATTGAAATGTTTTCCTTATTAGGTAAAGAGACAATATTAAATCTTCCTTGTTCAATGCAAAATCGGTCTGAATATTTTTTTCTAACCTTGTAGAGGATAAGTAAAAATTAGGTATTCCAATTTAAAGTAGCTCCCACAGCCCCACTTATAAAAACTGTTGGTTGATAAGGCATTAGTTTCTATACTCTTAAAAATCTGTACAGAGTGACCCATTTTCGTTGCTCCCGAGTATGTAGGTACATAGGAACTTACCTGCATAATATGTGTTGATAAGAAAATTGATAAACGTTAATGAAGCGATGTACCTACTGGCGAAATATGTCTATGCAAAGCCGACATGGCTGCAATTCCATATATATTTGTCTTACATAAATGATTGAGTTTCATGGACTGATGTCAATAACTTAAGCAATTTTGGGAGATAGGAAGGATTATTGTAAGGATATTATCGACATTGAAGTAATAAACCATAAGTATTGAATATATATAATTTATATAAATAATATAATCATGAAATTATTACGTAATATGATGCATTTGGCTTTATTGGTAACCCAATTCACTGTATAGATCTTTGTACTTTTCGCACATGTTGAGTTTTTGATTCTTTTAATGCTTGATCTAATTTATTTGTTAAGTGAATTAGATTTGGCAGATCACACTGTAGTAGAATGTGATTAATAACATTTTGACAATGACTGGCTGTTTTTGCTTCTTGAATAGATACATTCAAATGTACTGCAGAAATGCACTGCTTATCATTTGGTGGGCTATACTTGTTGGCTTTATTTTCTTCTAATATCCGAAATTGTTTAGGCATAGTTAGTAAAAAATCCATTGATACTATTGGTTTTACTTGACTTCCATGACTTCTTGATGCCACCTGTATTTAAGAATATTAACATTAACATTATTGAAGACAATTTTCTGAAAATAATTTTGAGACATTTTATAGGCTCCATAGTAATTTCAAGTAAAGGAATTATCACTAATAAAGGTATACCAAATTTAGATGTAACTTCTGGGCTTTTCCAATGTTTGTAAAACTTAATATAATAAGAAGGAACATGTTCCCATATTCTTGAATGCATTAAGCTGTTATTTACTAACCTCAACTTCAAATCTCCAAGTAAAGTCTAGATAGCTAGGGTCTTTTACTTGAAGCAAATGTAGGGCCTCTGATAGCTCAGATTTCTTTGTGTTATACAGTTTCACTAACACATCCTGCTGTTCTGACGAGAACCCTGCTATTGCTAGTGAGGATTTGAAATCTGATTCCAGTAACTGGAAAAACATGATTATAATAATTAATTGTGAGGAAAGACTTTAAACTCTTGAATTTGAAACTATGTATTATAAATATCATACAGATAAATAAAAAGCTATTGTAACTAATTGATAATTAATAAATAGGTATAAATATTTCTTTTATATTATAAAATAGTCCATATTTTGTAAGTAATATTTTAGCCCATAAATATTTACATTTAGTTTAATCTAAATTTATATTTAGCTGATCCAGATTCTTATAAAACTGTTTATTTAATAGTTATCCCTACTAATATTATAAATGCGTTAGTAACTCTGTCTGTCTGTCTGTCTGTCTGTTGCTCTTTCACGCCTAAACGGCTGAACGGATTTTGATGAAATTTGGTATGGTAATAGATGATAACCTAGAAATGGACATAGGCTATAAATAATCACGCCATCGTTCTTAGGGGGTAGGCAGTAGGCAGATAACTAAATTGAGATAGTGATTTTTAGTCGTTTTGGTTGGGAGTTTTGCTCTATTGCTCTATTGCTCTTTGCTCTATATATTATAAATGCGAAAGTAACTTTGTCTGTCTGTCTATTACGCTTTCACGCTAAAACTACTGGACCGATTTAGATAAAATTTGGTACAAAGAAAGTCTGGAGCCTGAGAAAGGACATAGGCTACGTTTTAACCGACTGCAAAAAAGGAGGAGTATCACGCAGACGAAGTCGCGGGCAGAAGCTAGTTTATTATATAAATTCTAGTACTACTTACATTATGCTTACATCCTTCCACTATTAAGCAAGTCAATGCATGCACAAGATTTTGTATCACTGTAATTGGAACATCAAGTTTGGCTGAAACCAAATGGATAAATAATAAGAGAAGTATTAGTGAAAAACTAGATCATTTTTGGATAGTCAAAACTTAATATACCTATATACCCACTTACCAGCTGCAAGACTGTATTTTTTCTGGTTTGCACCATTATTGAGATAATCAATAGCTAGCTTGCAAAAGTCAACCAGAACTGAAATAATTAATACATGTGAAATATTATTAACTAGGTACTCCTCTAAGATTCAAACGATCCACAAACAAAAAGATATCGAAAAACAACCGTAATTAATTACAGTTACCAGATTATTTCATGAACTTTGAGGTATAAAGATTTTAAAACAAATAAAGTCTAAACATTTGAATAATACTACAGCTTATTATTATAAAAATTATGCTACCTGGTGTTGAGTGTTGGTGCAGCAGACGTAAATGTTCTTTCTGTAATTCACTTAAAAAAATAATCATTTTCACTGATATAATTACCTTAAGCTACTATATTTTTTTATATAAAATAAATTATACTGTATTCACTATGCTCTATACTTTTTCTAAATTCTTTCCCTTCAGTGATTTGCCCATCAAATCCATCAATCAAGTAAACGTCATGTGGTAGTGTTTACTCTGTTTACACTCACTATCAAGTGAAAACGTAACTCCAGTCCATGCGATCGGCAGATTCCAATTAATTCCAAATGGACTGACCAAGTGGTGACCAGTAACAAGCATATCTGCTTAGACGTGGGTGTCGTTTTTAGTAATGTCTTAAACACTGTGTTAGGTCTAGCAACATTTTTTACGCCACGCAAGAAAAATATGGAGACTTGACTCAAATCGTCAAAATCGTGACATTTAGATTTAGATCTAAAATTGACGAATTTCTTGATTTTTATTAGAAACTATGGAGCTCTAACTGTTATCGTTTGTGTAAATATATTACGATACAGTTAAAACTGATTTATCAACAATGGCTTTGAAGAAGGTTAAAGGCAATTTTGATAGAATGTTTGATAAAAATTTAACAGATCTAGTTCGCGGAATCCGAAATAACAAAGATAATGAGGTATGTATTTTCTTCATAAACCCAAAAAGAAAAGTGATTTAAATTGTGTACCTCTATATCATTGCCTTTACAATTTACAGGCAAAGTACATAGCTCAGTGCATGGAAGAAATTAAAGTAGAATTACGACAAGATAATATTGCGGTGAAAGCCAATGCCGTCGCTAAGCTTACATACGTAAGTATAAATTTATACATATCTCGTATAAAAAAATGCTGTATGTAAAGGTTTTTCTTTAAAATAGTAATTTGGTGAACATATGTATGTACCTACTGTTTTTAACGCTTTATCTACTTATACAATCTTTTGAAAAAATGGAACTTTATTTACAAAACAATTTAATTATTAACTAAGCAAGGTGCTTGACTGAAAAAAAAATCTTACCAAATAAACATAATTTGTATTTTATTTATGTATGCCAGGAATGTGACATATGTTACATCTACATTCACAAATGCAAATGTGAATTATATACTGAAGTTATCAATATACTTACTTATTATGGTCTCTTGTGAAAGTAATTTTTCATTGTAAATTCATATATTTTTCATTATTTTACACTATAGGTACAACTACACCGTCATATATATTATATGCATTCATAGTGCAAAAAATATTATTGAAAATTGTCATCCATTTAGGCAAGAATTGTTCAATTTGTTTGAGATTACTTAACATAAATAAGTAAACCTAGCTGGCTATGACAGTCAAAAAAATGTTTAGCCACCTCTTCGAGAAATCAGTTTGATTGAATTAAATATGAGATGTACATGACCTAGTGTATATGACATTATTACTGTATCACATTATTAATCTAAATGTTCAAGTAGTACCTAGTTGTGAAATAAATAAGCATAACTGTAATTTTATTGAATTGAATTTTGTTCCAGTTACAAATGTTAGGATATGACATATCATGGGCTATATTCAATGTTATAGAAGTAATGAGCTCAAACAAGTTTACTTACAAGCGAGTTGGGTACTTAGCTGCTAGTCAATCATTCCATGCTGACTCTGAACTGTTGATGCTCACTACAAATATGATTAGGAAAGATCTAAATGCTCAGAATCAATATGAAGCAGGTCTTGCTCTGAGTGGTCTTAGTTGCTTTATCTCTCATGACTTAGCAAGAGATCTAGCCAATGATATTATGACACTGGTATGTATATTAATATAAATATGATTATATAGTAACACCTGTTTTCCACAGTCCCATAAATATTTATTTTATAATTTTAGATGAGTTCAACCAAACCATATTTAAGAATGAAGGCTGTACTAATGATGTACAAGGTATTTTTGAGATATCCAGAGGCACTCAGACCAGCTTTTCCAAAATTGAAAGAGAAACTAGAGGACCCTGATCCTGGTAAGCATAACAATTTCAATGCATTTGATGCAACCTATACTTCATTCCATAGAGCCTGTAGTGCAAGCCACTTGCAGTAAATGGGTTAATAGGTTGTAATTTGTTTTTTGTTTATTCAATTACCAATGTAATTTTATTAAAGTTAAATATTATGTCACAGGTGTACAGTCAGCTGCAGTGAATGTTGTCTGTGAGCTAGCACGAAAGAATCCCAAAAACTATTTGTCATTGGCACCAGTATTCTTTAAGTTAATGACAACATCAACAAATAACTGGATGCTCATCAAGATAATTAAGCTGGTAGATACATTTTTTCTAATTTTGCTATTGTGACTAATAATATTTCTAATATTCTTATACTAGCTAACCTGAAACTGTTATTTAAATCTCTATATTATACTATAGCACTAATGAAACTGTTCGAAAATATGTTACATACAAAATTCATCAAAGGTATAATTATTACTTGATATATCATTAGGTATGTCATACACCCTACATTACTAGTGTTATTTCAATTATTGGACATCATTATTCCAGTATAATTCATGAGTAATGACACTTATAATATTTGATAATTCTTCGCAGTTTGGTTTAATGACACAGTATGAACCAGATATTGGAAGAAAAATAACACAAAGCCTCATAGATCTTATTTGCAGGTACCAGTAGACAACACATTTCCCTGCTGCTAGACTCACTCATAACACATTGCCATAATGATTGATAAACAGTTTAGTTACTGTCTCACCCATTACACTGATTGATAATGAAAACTCCACATGATGCGTCACCTTTATTGGCACACTTTGTATTATTTTGTTGCAGAATGATAAATGAGAACTTATGACAATATTATATGGCTAGCATTTTGTGGACCTCAATCATATACGGAGTTAATGTTAAAAGATCATATTTATTAATAATGTATTTGCATATTGATCCATGAAAGTATCAGCTGCTCCCCCATAAGCTAGTCTTATGTAGTGTCATTGTGTTTGTTGCAGTTTGGTGCCTTAACCCCATTAGAGCCCCGACTTGGCAAGAAACTGATAGAACCATTAACTAATTTAATACATAGGTGAGTTTGGTTACTGTCATTTTCGATGTCAATCAACATCGTAGTTATCGACTTAGGTCTCTATGGGGTAAAGGGTAATTTGTAGCATTTTATTTTATATTGCGAATTATAACATAAACGCAATTTATTTTTTGACTATTCTTTAATGAAGCGCCTTTTCTATATTAAGTTCGGCAGCACTAACTACGACGTTCATTGCTTCTTCTGCTATGAGGTACATGTTTATTTGATACAAAGTCATTGCTTTTGAATTTTGATACCTCAATATAATGTGTAAATAATTTTTCTCTTTTCCAAGGTAAGAAAAAAAATGTAAATAAAATTATTGCTATTAATTGTACTCACTTAGTCTCGACTCTTTCACCTTAAGTTTTTAACACGAGCACCAGAGAGAGGAGGGGTAATGAATGAAATTATTCAGTGCACTTATTAAGGACCTTACGAGTATGTACAATTTAATTTTATATCTGAGCTGTTGGTGTCTGATAATGCGAGTTCCTCTAGTTATATACAAAAAAGTCCAAAAAAGCTGCGCAGTCTAATTTACTCCGGAGTCACTCTTTTTTAAAATTTATTTTTTAGCCAAACGCCATTAATAACCACAAATGCTAGGGTAAATCCTGAAAGTGTTTTATTCGTACGCTAACTAGACGAACACGACAATGGAAACATGCAGTTGGTTTGAATGTTGGTTGTTATGCGCAGTACGTCGGCCATGTCGCTGCTGTACGAGTGCATCAACACGGTGATCGCGGTGATCATCAGCATCAGCAGCGGCATGCCGGGACACGCTGCCTCCGTGCAGCTCTGTGTGCAGAAGCTCAGGATACTCATCGAAGACAGCGATCAAAATTGTAAGACACCAATACTTTATTAATAGGGACCGTTCAAGTATTACGTTATTTTTTTACAATTCACGTCCCCCTTGTCAGTAAAAGTAAGCAACGTTCTTACCCATCCCCCCATAGTTACGTAAAGTACTTAGTTATATGCATTTTACATTGAATGTATTCTTTTTTTTTTATCATGAGCAGCAGTTATAATTATAAGAAAATAGGTTTAGGATAGAGATATCAGAGAGTACCTAGACGTTATCGTTAGGTTTTTGTAAGATAAAAATATGCGTTTCGAATAGACAATGTCTGGATCGCCATTTGTGGAATGAAGCAGATATATTACCTACGCAATACTGGGACGGGCCTTAACACTATCTTCGAACATTATGATTTTGATGCTTAATAATATTTCATTTTATAGTGAAATACTTAGGACTTCTGGCTATGTCGCGGATACTCAAGTCGCACCCAAAATCAGTGCAAGCGCATAAGGACCTAGTGCTGGCGTGCCTCGACGACAAAGATGAATCCATCCGACTTCGGGCGCTTGGACTTTTATATGGAATGGTATATCATATTATTTACTTTTATTTTATTATATAATCAACAATATTTTTACAATCGTGAAGTGACGTATAATGTTCTAAGGGCTACCCTAGTAACTGGTTAGACATTTTTTATATTTAAATATTGTTATATTTTGATGTTTTGCCAGTTTTCTTTTAGTATTATGTAATAATGAAAAATACTTTAAAATAATTTTATGTAGGGTCACCAATAAAGTCGTTTGTGGTATTTTTTCTCTTAAGGTTTCTAAAAAGAACTTGATGGAGATAGTAAAAAAGTTGATGGTACACATGGAGCGTGCCGAGGGTACTCTATATCGCGACGAGCTGCTAACGCGCATGATTGAGATTTGCTCTCAAAACAATTACCAACACGTTGTCGACTTTGAGTGGTATGTCGCCGTACTGTCGGAACTCACAGAAATGGAGACCAGCGCGAAACATGGTAAGGAACAAATGAATAACTGACAATAAATGTATGCTTTTGTGTTATATTCTATACACAGTTAATTAAAACCAAACTGTTTTACATAGTAATACACAGTGGACTACATAAATAGGAATATCTGTGAAACTGAATGAGAAGTCAAAAAAAACCTGTTAATTATACGAATTTCAGTAGTTAACAGAGATATAGTTGCAGGATTTATGACTTTCGGATGTCAGAATAAATGTTCTTTTACTCGGCTCATGAAGAATGAAGCCTTCAACATTTCTATACACAATGTTCAATCGTTTTATATTACTACACTTTATCGGCCATTTTATGTTACATGGTTATATTTGGGTTGTTATACAGGTTGTATTCTTGCGGGCCAGCTGTTGGAGGTGGGTGCTCGCGTGGCTGACGTGCGTGAGTTCGCGGCGCGCGAGTGCGCCACCCTGGCGTCCCGGGTGGCGGCGTCCCCGCCCGGCCCCGCCTCGCGCGAGGTACTCTACGCAGCGGCTTATGTACTGGGAGAGTATTGCCAGTGAGTATCCTCATTTTACCCCTTACTATGTTCATACATTTGCACACCGTGTGATGATTGTTTCTCAATACAAAGAACACACAATTTTATATATATTTATCTGTGTTATTACACTTGTGCTGAAAGCGGCATTTTATCTGATTATCAGTCTTATTTACTCAGAAGTCCCAAGTTTTGCGCTTTGTGGTATGTAGATACATATTTATGACTATGACTTACTATGAGTAAAATACAATGTGATATGTTACCAGAGAGGAGGAAGTGATGCGCGATGCTATATCGCCGCTTCTGATTTGCGCCGGCGTAGGCGGAGGCGCGATGCGTGCTCGGGCCGTCTGCACGCACGCCGCGCTTAAGCTCACCGCACGCTTGCTGGCGCGCTACGAGGCGCGTGGGGACCAAGAGGCTGCCCTATCTGTGAGTTCGCTACCAGTATTAAACTCCCACGTTTGGAACGCCGTTGGTATAATGATCATTTATTTCAGGTAATTAATAATATGTTACTAAAAACGTGGGTACATATACTTAGCAACAGTCTCCATATTGCTTGCTCAAAACATCAGTGATCAGTTTTTGCACAAGATCTGTCTGTTTAAACATTGTAGTTGCAGTATAGAATGGCGGCAGCCCTATTAGCATTCTGAAAGAATTGTTGTATTGTATGTTTTCATGTAACGTTATTATACTTTAAAATATTCAATCCGATCTTATACTTTAATTCAATAAGATGGCATGCCAAATACAGTTTACATAACAGTATAACTGTACAATGTATTTTGATTTTAACTTCCTGTTCAATCTTGAATTATTAACCATGACAAGATTAGATTAATTTATTACTTAATGTTTTATAAAATACAATCGTATTACATATTATATGAATTTATAGCGATATCGCCAAAAAATAAAAAAACAAACAGCATATGAGATATAAACGATGATTAGAAATTTACAAATATCGTTATAAAATATTTTTGTTTTAGTTATCAAGTAATTTTAGATAATTAAATAATAGTTAATGAATAGAATCGACTGTACATCTCATGTTTGTAGGTGCTCCGCGAGGCGATCGCCGGTCTTCGTCCGCTGCTGTGCAGCGAGGACATGGAAGTACAGGAGCGAGCGCACAACGCGTCGGCGATGCTGCTGCTAGTGCTGCGCCGGCTGAGCCCCGACGACGCTCCCGCTGAACATGCCGCCTCTGTTGAAACGCTTGTCGACCACAGGTGACCCATTATAAATTTTCCTCCAAATGTTTGTTTTCGTAAATTTATCCGTGGTTTTATTAGTAACTCTGTATCCGATACGCAAACATATTCAACTAAACAAAAATCCTAAAAATCGGTGATACGGTCTTGAGTCATAAAACTAACCCGTCTTTGTTTGATGTATATCACACGGCTGAATAGTTTTCATGCTCCAGGATGCTGATGTATGTAAGATAGAATATTCTTCTATTGAAATAACACGTTTATAAAAAGTGTGTGGTAATTATTTGTTTTATAGGAATTCAGTGGTAAGTACAGAACTGTATTGTGCTCATCAGCGTTTTGTTTCTTGCACATGTTATCAACTTAAGGTATTATAATTTCAGTAATGGCCTCGAGAAGTCAGCGGAAGGCGACGAACTGAACGGCGGCTCTGGCGCGGGCTTCAGCGGCGGTCTCATCGCTGAGCTGGCGGATCTGTTTGACGGTGAACTGAAACCGGTTGCTCCGAAAGCTCAGAAGAAAGTACCCATGCCTGCTGAGTAAGTGTACAGTTGTACATCCCAGTATTTTTATCCATTAAAGCCCGTGTGACTTTAAACAAATATTCATACATTTGTTGAAAATCTCTGAACTAAAATACATATTTAGATATATCAAGATCTGCTAATTTAACTCGAACATTATTAATTTAAATAATTATTATTTATTTGTTAATAACATTACTTTGATTTTAATCAAACGGATTATATTTAACTGGCAGCCGTTATAATTAAATATCTTTGTTTACGTTATTTTACCCAAACAGTTTGAGTCTTATGTCTATAACTTCTTGTTTAGAAATTTATATAATGCCATTAATAAGGACAAACGATCTCGAGTGAAATCTGAACATTTTTTTCTGAAACGTGACTGTACTTCAAAGTAATATTAATTATGCTATTGATATCATTGCGCAATTTCGACAATATACAAGCAAAAAAGTTGTCACGATGATAAGCCACTTCTGCGGTCATATCAAGCGACCTAAACCGTTAAATTTAGCAATACATCAAAGTTTTATCTTAACTGATTTTTCTTACATCATGCCTGTCAGTAAAAATCTTAGTTATCAGGCTTATATTTTTACTTTGATTTGTTTCATCATTGGAATGAAACTACTATAGACGGATTTAACTCGCGTATTTTATTTTATTGGCTAAAATTTTGGAGCTAAAGTAAGCTTTAGCATAAGTTTAGTTTAGTTGTTTCATTTCTATGTAAATATAATAACCGCGAAGGCATCAGAAATTATTTTTGCATCATTTTTTCCTGACAATCATGCGCACTTGTTTGTTCATATTTCGTTACTGTATAGATTCTGTAGACGGTAAAAACACTTATACAGAACTTTATTCTATTGAATGGATTTATTTAGTTAGGTTAGTTTATCCTTCAATATACACATATTTATGCAATTATTTGTATTCGCGTTCAAAAAAATTGTTGGTACTAGAGTTGATAAATCGATCTGGCTAAAATTTTCGGTAGGTACTTCTAAATGTTATAACAAACTGAAACGCTTTTTCTCAAGTAGTGATTAGTGTTTTAAAATGTGATTTTGGCGTATCCTATTTCTTTATTAAAACGATTTCTGTATCGAAATGCTCTACGAAATTGCCATTGAAAATTTCTAGCAACAGTATACATATTTCTATATACCTAAATTTAATTAGTGTTACTTACATTAGAACTTCTGCGTTGCGAATTGACACACTTTAATATTGAACTTAAGATATTTTTGCGAAAGTTTTTTATAATAGTATGCTCTTGCTTATTTAGTTATAAGAATTAACTAAACTTATTGCTATTGGCGACTTATAAAAAATATGTCTATTATGTATTTATGGCGCTGAGCTCTTTTATTCCATTGTGTTATAATGTTCATATTCGCTAATTTTGCGAGCAGTTTGAAATATTACTGGAAGATAAGTTTTTACATTATTAGTAAAAATCTATTTTTGGTGTTTGTGGCGCTATTGTAATTAATTTATATAATTACTAGCTTCTATCCGCTACTACTGTCTTCGCACAATAATCGCGCCCCCGTTTTAAATTTCTCAAAAATATTTTCTTAGTGCTCCCCTGCCGTATAAAAGGAACGCCTGTGCTAAATTACAAGTTTTTAACTTTTATAGTTAATTCTCTTTTTATATATGTCGGTAGCCGACATATATATCTTATGAAAAAACGTTAATATTTATGACTTTTTCTTAATTGAAATGAAACAACTTTAACGGATTTAACTCGCGTATTTTATTTTATTGGCTGAAGTTTCGGTGTGAGTTAAATCCGTTAAAGTTGTTTAATTCCAATGTATATATGGCTTCAGAAAATATTTTGCTTAATTATTATAAAGTTATATTATTGTTTTTGTTTATATATATGTCTGTCAATGCAAAAATATTTCATCAATTATTGATTGAAGTTGCGAAAACTAATTAGTATTTATGTAACACAATAATCACTAAGCCTAATGAGATGCGATCCTTAAGTTGGTTTAAATCGGAATATTTTCGGAGTAACGTTTATTCTTGGATGTGAATTTCAACACGCTGAGGCGTTTGGACAGTTGTTCGGTTATCAAAAATTATGATTGCATATGTTTTATTATATAATAACAGCAGAGCGAAAAATAATCTCTGAATGTATGTATATACCTAAAGATTTGCGTATCCATTTTCTACCGCGTGACGCCTAATCTAATGAGCCGGTTTTTCATATAAGTATTTATAATTGTTCATCCAATTGCTATTATTGACTACCTATCAGAATAATTATCAAGTTAATGGCTTTGAAATATTTCCGATTGTAAGTGAGATGTTAAATAAATGAAAATGTGATTCTGTATTCCCAAATATCCAAGTAATACTTTAGTAATGTGTAACAAGTGACATGTATTATATTATAATATTAGTCTGCGCACGACGAGTAGGTACTTTACACAATATCGTTATAAAATATAGCCTATATGTTATTCTGATTATAAGCTATATTATTGTAAAGTTACATTTTGATGAATCTTTACATTCAATGTTTTTGCGTGAAGGAGTAAAACATACACACTCACAAACTTTCGTCTTTATAATATTAGTGTGATAATAATAGTTATTTATATTGAACTAGCAGTCGCGGCGAACGTTGCCTAACTCGACAAGTCTGTCTGCTGTGCCACCTACTGGGAACCACCTTAAACAAACAAATAATTTATGTCGGTCCAGTGGTTTTCGATCTTTATAGGAAGCATGCCAAGCGAAGGACATTTATAATCATAATTAATGATGTACCTACTTACATTTTATTTAGCGTTCATATTATTTAGATAATGCCTGACTGATATGATTAGGTGGTAACAGAAATGTGACCTCAGTCATGTAAAAATTAATCGTCATGAATATAAACATTTTGTTTTTTGTCACATCGTAATTTTGTCTTTGACTATAATTATATAGGTACCGTATTGTTTTTCACATACTATTATCTACATTTATTAATTTTCTAGTTTAATTATTTAATGTTGCTGATTATTGAATAGAATAGAATAGAATAGAAAACATTTATTTGGTGCAACATTACAAGATAATATTATTTTACTTTAACTATAAAGATCTACTTAAATACTAATAAAAACAATATAAACATTCAAATTTTGAAATATAACAAAAACACCAAAATGGTTGCCACTCAGCTTAGTGTCACGCCGGTGGGCGATGACGCTGGTTTTCAGGGCGACCGTCAGAGAGAAATGACGTTGCTGCTTAATTTATATATAGGCGATTGTGCTTGTGTGATTGTGATTATGGTGATTTAAGGTACAAAATAATACTTATGATGTAAAAACATGTAAATCCAATACACTGTATATAAGTTATTTTGAGTAATTGATTCGTTTAAGTTGTAAGACCGTCTTTTTTGCTTACTCGTCTCTCAGTAAATATAACAAACCTAATCTATAACTAGGTTGTTGCTAAAAGTATAAGTCTAATAATATATGTGCCGCGCGTTTTCATTTGCGTATTTTTAAATAAGTAAAATTATAATTAAATACCACATTTTTTTTTGTTGAGTTGCTGTTGCGAAATAAGGACACCCATAAACACAATGACGCGTTTACAATAATAGCGCTGATTTATCATTTTTATTAATATATTGTTATATAATGTTTTACAATTAAATATTTAAAATGATTATTTATTATGTGTTATTTTATTCTTTGTTTTGACGATCTCATTATCATTGCATGTAATTTGACATAAACAATAATTATATTATTATATATTAAAAAAATATGACTTGCGGAACGATTAATCCGATGCTGCATATTAATTAGCTTTTGTGCATTTGCTTATTTGTGTTTACTCGTTTAATATTATTTTGTACAATAATGTACGTAATACATAACAAGTGTGTATATTGCAGTCTCGACTTGGACGAGTGGCTGTCACGAGACCGCTGGTCGTCTGAGAGCTCGAGTTCAGAAGACGAGGGTGAGCCTGTGTTCGCGGCGCCGCAGCCCGACGCGAGACCAACGGCGCAGTTCACGCCAGAGGAACTCAATATGGTGAGACAACAATTTTTGATGCCTTCGCGGTTATTACACATTGGAATGAAACAACTATAAGCGGATTTAACTCGCGTATTTTATTTTATTAGATGACTAGCTCCAATTTTTACTATTTCAGGGGTTTATATCAAATGTCATGAACTTTTTCTAATAACTCTTCCAAGTGCCAGTCAAAATATTAACGTCCGCTATGTATATATTTTTTTAATGTTATATCTATTATACATTTACAGATGTTCTTTGACTTGTTAAATAAAATTGTAATTAACGTTTGTATTATTAGTTACGAGAGGCGCGACGTCAGGAACAGGCGAACAACCCGCATTATTTGAAAGACGACTCGCCGCGCTCCTACCAGCAGGAAGATGTACCCATCGCTGAGATCGCGCTGGAGGTGCCGCTTAAAGTGCAAAGTACGTTTATATCTACTTGGATTTCTAAAATCTGGTTAAATAAGAGACAAATCTAACAAAATAGATTACCGTGCATTGGTTATAATGTATGTATATCGCTAGTTTTAATATTCCTGCGTAATTGAGTTTGACTGTTTCGTTTCATTTCGTTTTGTTAAACGGTCTGGATTGGAATATTTTGTAAGATTCATAACAATTTATTATTTGCAGCTAAGAGATCTGATAAGTACCTGATGTCGAAAGAAAACAACAAGAAAAGCAAGAAATCAAAAAGCTCAAGCAAGCGGAAGAGCAAAAAGGCACATTCCACAGAGTCAGAGAGTGAGGGTAAGCAACTGTAATGGACATGCCTGGAGCATTCGGAGGATAATTGACGAACCATCGTAGTTATTATTACATTTACAAAACACTTTGGTGAAAGACACATATAATATATACCTGTGGGCAATAATAGTGTGTTTCCAATGATGTCGAAAAAACATGTGTACATAAAAAAATATAAGAAATGCATAGAAGAACCAGGGAAACGCTTAAATTTTGGATTTTTTGTTTTAATTTTGGAAAAACATCAAATGCGGTCTAAATTATTATAACAAACCTATAAAAAATTAGTGACTCTTCCGGACCTCCCTTAATGCCTCAATCGCACGCTCTTTGCGCTGTCGAGACATTGCCCTCAGTTCTTGCTCTTCTAATAGCGACTATCCTTTGACTCGTGGTAAGTAACTGACAAAATGAAAAATCTGAGCATGACTTTGCAATACAACTTATTTCTCTGCCTCTTTTTTCGATATTTCCCACGAGTGTAAAAAAGGCGTAAAATGTTAACCTGCGACCGCGGCTGACTATTATTTTTGTTGTGCAGATGAGATGGCAGTGAGTGCGCGGCCGGTGGTGGCGGAGGGCGGCGAGCTGCCCGAGGGCGCGGCGCCGTCCGACGAGGAGCCAGCGCCCGCCGCCGACGACCCACACCGCGCCCTGGACCTTGATCTTGACCTGTCACTATCCAAAACACTATATACACCTTTTTACTCACTTAATATTTTTCCATTGCAAAATGTTGTATTTCCTTTCTACAAAAAGAACAATACAGATTTAAAATATTGGAATAAATTTAACATCCATTTATAATTTAGGAAAACTATTACCACTATTTAGGATTGCATAGTATACTAACTTTTTAGTCTATTTTTGTTTATTATTATGTTTAAATAAGCGGTAAATTTCCGAATCCATCTATAAAAGGGAAAAAAGTGCGTAATATCGAAATCTACGCAGTCATGTTACGATTTCGTTTAGCGTATAAGCACTGACCTCCTGTTAATAATTACTTTGTGACACGTTTTTTCTTATTACAGACCTTTACGCGAAGATGAATTGCTTACGTCTAGAATACACCAATACCCCCCGCCAGAGACCGGACTCCTTACTAAAAAGATAAAAGAATCGAAGAAAGTTAAAACTGAAAAGAACTCAACAGACAAATCTCAAAAGAAGAAGAAGGAGAGCAAGACAAAGCGCAACAAAGAGAGTGACTTAATGATACCTAACTTGGATAAGAGTAACGCAGAAGAGCTGATTATAGAAAATAACAAAGTTAAAGATAAGAAAAGATCAAAGGTGAGTGGCGCTTCAGGCGACCACGACAAGCCCCACAAGACTGACAATCACAAAAAATCGAAGAAGGAATCCAGAGACAAAGACTCAAAGAAAAAAATGTCTAAGAAAGGTATGTAATAACAGTAAGATCAGATATTCAATTTATTTAAATTTCTGATGCCTTCGCGGTTTTTGAACATTGGAATTAAACAACTATAACGAAACGTCAGTAAATAAAATAAAATACGTGAGTTAAATCCGTTATAGTTGTTTTATTCTAATAGTATGTAACTCAAGTTCGTAATCATCTAAATTGGTTCTGGTTTGTAACTGGTGACCACCTTTTAAAAACATTTATAATCTTTGGTCTTATATAGTAGCTAATAACTAATATGTATTATGAAAGCAAGTGTTTTTAACTAGATAATGTATTTTCAGTTACAGATAGCCATGAAACAAAAATCGGATATGAAGAAGCATTAGGAATTTCCACACCTAGCAAAGAAGTTGTATAACATGATAATTATACCACTATTTAAGGAATAATTATTATCCTTGATTCTTGTCATTACTACTCATGCTATGTTTCAGTGCAATTGTTGAGTTGAACAAATATGTAATAATTTTATGATTGTTAGTATATATAAGGCATTGTTTTCATTAATATTCAAAAGTAAACGTGTCCATTTATGTAAGTAAAGTTCTATAAGTCTGTGTAGTTGCAATTGCAAGAAAATAAAAGTATGTAATCATGTACAGTTTATTAAAAGTATATATGACGTATAAAAATATGTTTCGTTATAATTTAGTGAAAAACAACACAAAGCTAATTATTAAAGCCCATTTCATAATGTCTAATAAATAAAATACCCACCGGGTAAATAACTGTCATACTTATTATATCGGCCGTATTTGATAATCCTAGCGACAATAAATGGTTCAGATAGATACTCGGTTGTACTTAGACAATGTAAAGCGGGCCCTATGGTAACAATGTTTGAGGTAAGTATAGGCCACACCGCAATACTTACAAAATTCTCAGTTGACTAAATGTGACCAAATGTTAAAATTTTGATTTTGAGTTAGGCAGCTTAACTGGATCATGAAATTTATTTGATTCTTAGCTGATTTCACTTTTTTTATTTTGGATTTCACTTAGAACGCTCGCATCATTGCATCGTTCTATAATTATTCTTTTTTTATATGTCGATGTTTATGGACAAGGACATTTTCCCTTTTTCCCTCCACCTCCGCTTTCGCCTTTCTTTTTGTATGAGATTGCGACCTGTTAACATAATTAAACGGATATTATATGCTTGCTCTTTGCGAATGAATTAGTTTGTAAATTCAATGAACTGCAACTGGTATATTTACCAGCTGATTTTGTACGAGAAAGTACCGAGATTGTTACCGTCATACTGTTGCAATGAGTAAAGGAGCGACAGTGACGGGTGTTTTCACGCGCGTTAAAAATCTTACTAGCCCCGCTCATGTGGCCTAACAGAGCACTGCGTTACATGTTGAACGTGAGTACCTGACGGTCATTTATTAGTTGTTTTAAGGAAGTATCCCTTATTTTATGGTGAGTGTAACTACGAAATACTATTAACGACTGCACTAAATGTGTGGCTAATAAATATAACGAAAAAAGATGAGGTCGGTATTTAAAAAAACGATGATGATTTAATCGTTTACTAATTACTAACTAAAATTAATAAATGGAATAAACAAAATGAAAATACATTTCATTTTATAGATGGGCTATGGTATAATAACTCAGGACTGGAAATAAAAACTACAATACAGATCTAAACCAAAATTTATTACGACAGGATCATCTGTTTTAATTTAATACAACAGACAGTCCTAAAAGTCAATAAATAATAATAATTACTCGTGTTGATGATGTTATACGACATTGTACTTTATCACTATTCCCAATAAATAATTATACATGGATTTAACATAGTCATGCTTTCTATTTACAAAGGAACATTGTACAAAATAACTGTTTATTGCAATGATACACGTTTCAAAGACAACCAAATAGAGGTGTCTTCCAAAAAATACTTACAAAAGATTATGACTATTAGAAAACTGACTTAAAACATCAATTACATTCATTAGATGGCTTAGAGTTCGTATAGGATATTTGTAACACGTTAAGAAACGTACGAAGCAGTAATACCGTTGTATGTCAAACAATTTGGACTAACTACACAGCGATATTACTACTAGAATCAAATATATAACAACATATTTAACAACAGATTTGTCCTCGAGAGGAGCAGTAAATATATTATTATATCCTGTATAGTTAGGTTAAGCTTCGCAGATTACAAACTACAACGTGCTTTATAGACAGCAATAATGTTGCGTTACAGCTATGCACATTACAATCTTTCCAATAAGTAGATGCAAATTATTTACCGTACATTTATGTACCCAGGTCGATTAAAACGTCTCTAACAAGAAGGCATAAGGTTCATTGTAACATTATCTCAAAAATTGCTGTAACACATTATAGCTTACAAATATAATAAAAAGTTGGATTGTAATACAATCACAGAAAAATCTGATGTGTATGCATCCTAAAAAAGTGTAAAGAGCCAAAAAATAAAAATAATCATTAAATAATTATTTGTACCTATCTACTATAACTGACATAAAATACATCATGGAACTATTAACTACATTAACTCTTAAATAATTATAACAATATCGATAGGATGAGTAATGTAGAGCAACAACATTTACTTGAATAAATAAGCGCGCATAGTATAACATTAATATTCGACGACGTATCTGATACAAAACTGAAGGTAAAGACGTCTGATGGTGTTATCCAAAGGTCATTTGAGCAAACAACAGATTTTTTTTTATTAAAATTACGCAAAGTAAATATATTAATAAACAATTGCAATTAAGAACCAACTGGGCTTAAAACTGGTAACTACGCATAATAACTAAGTTCTAATGTTCAATTTTACTTTAGAAATAAGTTGAACTAGAAACAATACAAATATCAACTATAAGAGTTGAACTTATTCTTTACTTAATTTAATACATTTACATTAATAAAATTTCCAAACAGTGGTTCACTAGCTAAGATTATTATAATAGATTTTGGTGGCATCACGTTCTAAACACACAGCCTACCGAAGCAAAAAAAAATCAATCGTTTTCCTGACCCCTTACGCTTTGCAGCGATAAGTAAAATTATACACAAAGACAGTGTAAAGTCTCTTTCCCGTGTCGCGAGGTTATCTCGCCGGTCCGCATGTGTCGACGCCAATGACCTTTGGATGTTTCGAAGGTGTAATGTTGATGAGGTGATGGGCGCGTTAATACTGTTTTACTGATCGAGCATGTATTTGGGGATGTCGAATTTGACCTCGACTCCGGCCTTCTTGGCGAGAGCGACGATCTCGCTGAGCTGTACGACCAGCTGCGCCGCCTCGTCGAGATCGTCGCGCGGCACGATACGCAGCCCCGACTCCGCTACCAGCTTCCGAGCTTCGGTCACCTTCGTGCCCTACGGACAAACCAGGGTGAATTAATAGCCTGTACTATGTTGTAACAGAATATGGACAGAGGAAGAACGCTCTCAGGAAACCATTCTCTGGCCGAGCGCAAATTATAAAGATGTACCTATTTTAAAGAGCGAAAGTTTATAAACAAATATTAGAAAGGAACAAATAGTCTGAATAAGCAATTAAGAAATGACGTAACCATTATTGTCACTCACAATGTACCTAACAAAGAGGAAAAAACTGTATCATGAATAATGAATATTAATAACCTAGACTGAAATGAAAAACAACGGTGACTATATATACCTATATTGAAGTACCTAATGTATATTTACCTGAAGCCGGACAATGACGGGGATCTGAATGTTAAGGTTCTTGGCAGCGTTTATGATGCCCTCGGCGATGACGTCACAACGCATGATACCACCGAATATGTTCACCAAAATGGCCGTCACTTTCGGATCTGATAGAATAATCTTGAAAGCTTCCTGTAAAATCAAACATAATTTTTAAACATTTTTATTATATAAACATAACCCCTGAGACATTAAGTAAAATTATTGAATCAAAAATAACATCCTTATAATTCAAACAACAAAAGGAAATGTGCCAACGACGTAGTCTTAATAATAATAAGTAAAACACGAATACATTGTCATGTCCATAATTGCATTGCAAACAAATCACATCGCTGTAGTGTAACTCAATCAATGTTCAGTTTTTTATCAATTTTGAAATTGATACTGAAACAAAAGGTGGTTCGTGGGAAATATGAAAATGTTAACAGTATATTTTAATTTAACATATAATAATATATTGCATCTACATGTGTTATGATATCAAAGGTGCGTGCGTTAATAGTAAAAACAAAATAGAAAAGCGTATCATACCGTAACGGCTTGTGCGGTGGCGCCGCCTCCGACGTCGAGGAAATTGGCCGGGTCTCCGCCGTACAGCTTGATAATGTCCATGGTGGCCATGGCCAGACCAGCGCCGTTCACCATGCATCCAATATTACCTGCAAATATACTACCGTTACACTACCCTTTCATATACAAATCTCTAGGTCGTATAAAATTCGAGACAAAATACAAGAAATTACAAGTTACCATCGAGTGCGATGTAATTCAAACTGTACTTGGCAGCTTCAATTTCCTTAGGATCTTCCTGAGTGATATCTCGCAAAGCAAAAAGATCCTTTTGCCTGAAATCGGCGTTGTCGTCGAATCGGAATTTAGCATCCAAACAGAAGACTGAAAGCAAATATACAATTAAAATTATACTTATACAAACAATATATAGTACTCGTATAAACAATTTGTTTCTTATGCCCTGATGCACTCTTACAAAAAAAAACAAGAAGTTATATAACCTCACTTACAATTTCCAGTAAGGGCATCTTCGGCGTAAGGGTTTACTTCAATTAGAAGGGCGTCCTTCTTCAGGAATAGTTGGTACATACTCTTAATCATAGTGTGAGCGTCCTTGGAATGCTCCTGGAGCCCAATCTGAACGAACAATAAATTATGTGAAACTAAATTTACATATAAACATAATAATAATATGTCATAATAATTTTACGTCACACCCCCATCTGAGGGGAAGTGTACCTTGTCGATGACTCTGTTAATTTGCTCGTCAGTGATTCCCGTGACGATGTCGATTGGTTCGTAAGTGATCGCATCGGGGTTCTCAGCGGCAACGTCCTCGATGTTGACGCCTCCCTGGGACGAGGCTATGATCACTGGCCCCTACAGTAAATAGTAAACAAAAGAACATCAAATATTATGCACATATAAAATATCTACAAACACTGTGATAATAACAAAAAGAACGTCTTTCGCAATGTTCAAGTAAATCAGAGTAATATGTCAATAAATGAGAAGTACATCCTGTAAGAGAGAGTCGAGTTTTAATTGTTATTTGATGGTAGTGAAAGGCAAACAAGGTATTATATGTATAAACATAAATAACAAGTAAAAAAAATAATTGTGAATATAACATTACAAAAGATACGATAAAACGTATAAGAGTATAACAGAGTAAGCAACCCAGCATAAGTAGTTTAAGTCCTCAAAACCTAAAATTTTAAGTTATAACTTGAATTTCTCGTGCGACAAACAGCGGAGCATGTACAGTTAGTTCAATATTTGTGTCCAGTTAACTCACGTTGAAGCTTCGCTCCATCATGATGGCGATGTAGTACTCGCGACGAGGGAACTTGCGCTCGGTGACCATAACTAGGTTGCAGATTCTTCCAGCGGCACCAGTCTGCTTCGTCACCAGATACTGGTTCAGCATCTTGCCGGCAAGATCACCCGCCATTTCGGGCCTACATTTAA
Source organism: Polylopha cassiicola (assembly GCA_038024825.1). Lineage (NCBI taxonomy): Eukaryota > Metazoa > Arthropoda > Insecta > Lepidoptera > Tortricidae > Polylopha > Polylopha cassiicola. The sequence continues at coordinate 6,969,318 of CP149045.1, forward strand.
TCAAAAATACATGTGTAATAATATAATACTGTACGCTTGCACCTACTGTACATTCAGAGGATATAAAAACGTACTAACATGTAATATCATATTTTAAAAAGATTCTCAATAAAATACTCCTTAGTGATATGAAAGCTTAAACAAGTTAAGTGAAAGAATAACAAATATTATTTTATAATATTTGTCACGTTAGTAAGTATATAATACTAATATGACTGAAATCATTATTGATCTATCATTGTTATTAATCATTGTTGATTGATGGGAGATAAGTAATCGTTCAAAGTTCGTCTAAATCTTGATACACGAGCGTTTCATACCGACGGGAAGTAAATCATCATACCAATTGAGAAATAGTCTAGTCTTTATGCATTTACCATTTGTGTATATGCATAATATGTTGTTGAAACATGCAATATGACGGGGGGTTGATATTGATGAAACGTTTTTGAATTTGATTAACAAAGACCTGTAAGGTTTAGATTCACAAAAATACACATCGGGTGACACTGATGTCTGTTCCAGGGGCAGAACAATGTGCACCGGTCCATTAGTTCTTACTTATATAAGACTAGGACCCGGCAAACGTCATTCTACCCGGCAAAGATGTAAGGAGCTAGTTTTTCTTAAGTTAAAGATCAATGATCGTGACTAACCAATTTTCAATAAAAATACCAAATTTATTTTTATAATGTAATAATGGGTACATAACATTCAGTAGATATGTGCCAAATTCAACATAATTATTGTTTACACAATTTTTTAGTGTATTTTAAGCAAATTTAATGTTAGAAAATGAATATTCAGAACACGATCTAGTGCATATAGGCGACTATTAAAACATAATGTTACTGTATACTATATTCTATACTTAATGAAAATTATTACTTACGTGCTCACCATCCTGACGCCACCTTTCAAACCATTTTTAAAAGCACCTCTTCCTCTGCCTCCAGCGAGTACCTTACGAAAATTATAATAGATAAGAAAAAGCTCACGAAACGGAGTAGCGTAGAAAAATCGACAGAAAAATATAATTTATTTTGTGCATAGCTATATTTAAAAAGTTTTACCTGTGCTTTCAGTACGATGTCCTTTGAATTTAGGTCTTTGGCAAACTTAACTGCCTCATCTTTTGTTTTGGCGACGTTGAATTTAGGAACGGGAATACCATTGTCTCGCAGCAGCGTGTAGCTCACGTACTCGTGAACATTCAGATTGCGCACCTGCTGCTTGCTAGGGAGATAGCTCGCAGTTGATGCGGCCAGCAACTGCCAATTAAATTTCTAAATTAACTATCAACATATATTGTATGCAATTTGATACTTGGGTAATGCCTTTTTAGTCTTTTTACTAAGAACTTTATATACAAAGACCAGTACACTGTGTTAAATTTTTATTGCATATAAAATATGGTAAATGATGCCATGTGATTAATTATTTCTTTGTGTATATCCATTTTATTTCCTTCCATATTTAGGGAATAAATAGAAATATTTCAGATATAGGCTATATCCAGTGTGGTCAGGTGAGTCAACTGGGAAATCTGGGACAAACTCAGAACTTGCTTTCCATATTTTAAAATATGAAAAGCTAAACATGTATAAAATGTTAGTAATTAAAATAATTGAAATAAGTTTTCATTTGCTATTTTCTTGGTAGATCAATTAGAGGGCAATGTAAACCACTTAGTACATCAGTGGCATTTTACTTAGCATAACAATGAGTCATAAAATATAATAACTAAAAGCTAGAACTATCAATTATACTTACCTAGTGAAATAATCAGAGAGGAAAATAAATTATTGTCAAACATTAAACATATGCGTGGACACAGCTAGCAATTAGATATTATCAAAATCAGACAATACTTATAAGTACTATGATTAACTAGCTGACCCGGCAAACTTTCGTACCAAGAAATATCTGTTACCTTTTTATCTGAATGATTGTTTTGTTTTGTTACATAAGAACCTTCTCCTAATAATAACAAATGCAACAAAAAAAGAATTAGTGAAATTGGTCCAGCCATTCACACGTGATGTTGTGACAACGGAAAACAGGTTTCATTTTTTTATATATAGCCAATTTTTTTGTAAATCTAATGACTCAATCATACAAGCAACCATCTATCTAGAATTTGCTCCTGTTATCTATGGCTGCCAAACATATTAAAATTTGATACACTAAAAAATATATGTAACATGCAAAATCCAGTTTTGGCCATTACTAAGCTTGTTTTTTATTTCTCTCATTCCAGGTACCTTAATGGTGTCTATTGAAACAAAACCTTTGTGAAACAACTGAAAAATAACTACTTAAGACAACATCCAGTGTCAGTGACATTTTGCTAGTGGCCAATATGCCAACTGCGATTTGTCTGTCAGCACTGCACACAGTTACCTTTTTACTTGTTCTTTATTGATCAGGTAAGATTTTAATTGAGGCCATACCCCTTGACAAAATTATGCTGTATGTTAGGTAACAATTATATGAAATTATAAAACTGTAGTAAATGTAAATGTTATATGTTCACAATTAATAACATAACTATATGTGTTAGATCATGTCATTGATATTAAAACTATTAATCTACAGATATTTCACACAACAGTGTATAAGTATAAGCTTCAAATACATACGAAAATAGCTACTTACTCAAAACTTAGTGAAAGTTACTAGTTTCTTATTGATTTTTAATGATATTCATTAGGGACTACTCATTTATGAAATCATAACAATCACAGAAAAAAGTTTACTATATTGTTTGGTTTGAATCACGGAGAATAATATCTCGGTGACATATTTTACTTGTGAAATCTTTTGATAATATTCTAATCTAATACTGAAAAAGCGAGCGATGACGTAAGTTCACAATTGAGTAGATGAAATGACAAGGTCAAATTTATAAATAAAATTGTAATTACATAAATGCAACGTATCAATTAATCGCAATATATTTTCATCATATTTCTCTTGAACTTTAGTCAGCGCTAATATAATCGACGAATTTAATTAAGTCAGACAGCAGGCAAGTATCGATTTTAATACACCTTTTTGTGAAGAAACCCAAGATTTAATCAAACTATGTTTAATATGAAGGGTTATATATTTCATAGAGTAAAAAATAAAGCTTTTACCTTTTGTCCATTTTTCAGAATAACTGATTCAGCCAGACCAAAAGTACGAGGAAGGAAGGTCGCCATTTTTTCGGGAATGAGATGAATTGTAAGTGGTTTGACACATGACAAGCAATTTGACGTTTGCTTTTGCGTAACCAAATCAATTCCATAGACTTCTATAATATGGACAAGGCATATTGTTCTATACGTACAATTGCTTATATAAATAGCATCAATTTTGAAGGCACACACATAAACATATATCTATCTCGTTCTTACTCAGCACTGTAACTCGCTGGAAAAAAATATAACACTATTTCAGTGCGTACAGAAACTGACATAAAGTGAAACATGAATATCCCAAAATACCTATTGAGGTCGAAAATCCGCCATGTTTAGCGCACCAAATGTCATTGTCAGTCAGATCCGGTGGTACTTGTCCTGTCAAAAAGCCGTGGTGTAAATCAAAATAACTAATTATCTTTCAATATATTGCTCGTGATTTAAAATAATTGAAGCTATAAGTAAATAATTACGTTGCAAATATGCCAGTGTGTAGTGTAATAGGGTGCGGCAAAAGAAAAACACAAAATCAGCTATCTTTAACCATGCACAGGTATGCTATAAATAACATTAAAAATATTGGTTATTGCTTTTGTTACCGGGAAAATAAAGAAAGATTTACATTATAATTAGCAAGGTTCTTATGTGTGGTTATAGATCATGAATGGATTTGACTTATTTAACCATATTTTTACGTTTAAATATTGTTTAAATATTATTAGCTAGGGTTGTAGATTATTTATCGACTTTGATATCGATTTACTTACATATGACATGATAAAATATTTTTATTTTATCATTAAAACATATTTTATAGGATCCCAAGAAATTACTATGAAAAGAAAAAGTGGCTGGAAACATATGAATGCTTGCAGTTCAGTACTAGTACTTATTGAATTACTTAAAATTAAGTACATCTAATTTGATCGCCTACACATAAATACACTATATTCAATTATAATATTTTTTTATTTCAGAACCAAACTCAAAAAATAAAAAATCTTGAAGATAAATGTGATTTTTTAAAGAAGAAAATAAAAGTGCGGCGGCAAAAGAAAAAAATTGCAGAGTTCCAGAATATTATAAAAGACCTACAGGAGAGGAACCTTGTCAACAACGAAAACTCTATAGTTTTAAAAGCCTGCGCAGGTCCTAACGACTTTTTAAAGAGGCAAATTTAAAAGTGAAGGAAAAACAAAAAAATAAAAATACGCGAGTTAAATATAGTTGTTTCATTCCAATGTGTAATAACCGCGAAGGCATCAGAAATTATTATTTGTAAGTCACTGAGTTGTTAAACGACAACTTTATAAAATCGTCATATCGTTTACTTGGCAAATTTGAAGCACGATCTTATCTTGGATTTCACACATCTAAATCAAAGTATCTTTGCACATAACAATATACTTACTTCCTATTAAAGTCTTCTACAAATAATTTACTCAATAATGTTTAAAATAAAATGAGCCAAGAACGTTTATCGATAAAACCTAATAACATTAAAATCTTTTGGGCAGCACTAAAACCGCCATGTTTAGTGGCCAAATGACGTCACATTGGCACGCATTTCTTGTTGTTGTTTCAGTGGTGTGATCAATTCGTAACACTGAAGGAACATTCAGAGACAAAGCAGTTTGAGTCACCATTATAAATGCCGAAACGTTACGCCATACGAAAGTATTTTAGCCAAGTTCGAAAAGGAGTATCTTTTTATCTGCCATCTTATATATAAAATTTCTATGTCACAATGTTAGTTACCGTACTCCTCCGAAACGGCTTGACAGATTCTCATGAAATTTTGTGAGCGTATTGAGTAGGTCTGAGAATCGGCCGACATCTATTTTTCATACCCCTCAGTGATAAGGGTTGTCCACCCTTAACATATTTTTGCCGGGCGGGACGAAGTCTGCCGGGACCGCTAGTAATATATATTTTCAAGCCACTTGTCCTGCTCCTCATCCTTCTGGGACGGCCACACGCGTGCCCTGCATACTCGCGAGTGTTTAGCCGGGCAGTATAGCTTATGAGTAATAGGGTGAAAAAAAAGGTCCTAACCGAAGTTACTGATCACCAGACAAACTTTGCGTGGTCGTCCCCAAACAGAAATTAAAAATAAATAAAATCCATTAGCCATTTCGACATATTATTTAATCAAGTAAGAACTATCTGTTATCGAATTTATTATTTTTCATGCTTGGTTCGGTTACCAATACCTTGTTACTTGTGTATATTAGCCATCATTTTAATTATATGTTGAAAATCTAGGTCTGAAAAAAAAAGACAGTAAATAGTATATTACGCACCAAGGCCAGTAAAATAAAAAATGTCTCAGATCGCATGTAATTGTCGTCCGAGGCGAAGCCGAGGTTGACAAAAATGTGATCTGAGGCTTTTTTAATTTACTGGCCGAGGTCAGTATACTATTTTTCTGTTCGACGAAGCCAGAAAGCGGCAATTTCATTGAGCGCAGCGGCCACAAAGTTGGCGTTTTCCGGCCGAAGGACTGAAAATAATATTGAAATCATCTAAGTAACATAGTGGCAGCGCCTTTATAATATTAAAGGTTCATAATCTATTACAGACTAGTTCAAAGATTACAATAGGTGTTGTTAAATAAAAAAGAACTTGTTACATATGGCTTTCTTTATTAACATACATTAATAACGTTTATCTCAGATTTCAATTCTTCATAATTTGGTATGTCAATGATGGTTCTACTTTTCTCATCTGTCCATACACCATTACCAGAGAAGTAGTGATTTTTTTCCAGGATATAAAGTACTAGACTTAACTTTTGCGACTTGCTTAACTTGTTAATATCTATTTGATCTATACAGTAATGTGCATCTTGATTACTTTTCCCATCAAGCATATCAAGAATTTTCTTTATTTTATTCCAAGGATATAATAAAATTGGGCAGTTTTTATAGATATCTTGCACATTATATTTGATTGACAACTTCTGATATACAAATTTAACTTGGACAAGTGGTACATTTATCCAAAATGGATGTCTTTTCACAATAGAACGAATTTCATTTGAACTGTAGGCACTTCCAAGAGACTGTGAAATACAAAAAACTAGATCTTTGCCTTTACCCAACCGATCCCCTGGAGCCTTTTCAAAGGTTTCATAATGTGCCGAGCTTCCAGAAAGAATATTAAGGCTTAAACATTTCTTTTTATTGCTGTATAGTGTTCTCAATCTCTTCATTGCTGTATTTTTGTAGAGGATCATTTTGAGAAATCTAGGATGATTAGAAAATGCCTGAAATTCTGGAATACTCCTAGCCTCCTCCAATCTTTCTCTGATTGTTTCCGAGCCTAGTGTGTATATGTCAAAGCATCTTATCTGAGCTTCATTCTTTATTCCATATTCTTGTAAAATGTTTCTTATTTCTATAAGGTTTTCATAGCGCTTTGTAGCTATTTTTGGGTGGAGTCTTATTATCTCTTTGATATCTATACCACCTATAGAACGAAATAGATAAATTATTTTTTTCAAGTTTTCAGGGTCAATATGTATTAAATATAAATTGCCTTTTATTTTCTTATTTGGCATCATTATCTCCAGTTGAAGTATACTCAAAGTTTCATTGATTGCTTTCAATGGCCGATGTTTGATAGTTGGATATGTAGATAATCCTCTTTTGAACTCCTCTTCGCTTAAATCTAGAACAAGTTCTAAGTAACGTTGGATAATCTTTAATCTCAAGGTTTGTAATGTAAGTTTTTCCACATCTTCGTTGATCAAAGTTGTTAAAGATGTAGGCCACTGAGTTACACAGCTAGCAAGTTTATTTTCTATGTTTAAAAACTGTGGCAATTCCCCAGAAGCTCGTAAGCCCCCGATAGTTTTTTGCTTAACTAAAGTCAAGTATGATAACAAGTGACCTGGTAAAATATTTTCGAAGCCACATTCCTTTAAAACTTGATGTCTGAATCTCAAAGTGACAGGCAAAATACTGAATATCAGAGGCTCTTCAATCAAAATGTTTTTATTAAAGCCTAAGTCAATTACAGTTTCAATCAATGTCTTTAGTTTTCCTTCATCTAACTTTCTAAGAAATGGTCGCTTTAAGCAAATATACTCCGCTTTGCTTTTGCTTATATTAAAATATTTACATAACTGAGGATATTCAGAATCACTAGTGAAACAGCATCGAAGTAAGCGGCCCCCAGAACGTAGGAAAAGAAGACGACGTAATTTATGTGAAAACATTATACTTTATCCATTATTTAAAGAAATATTTACAAAATAATATTTTTACATATAAACACTTCAAGATTATGAACAATTTAAGGTTACTTGGCTGACAATTTCAATATTGACAATTTAGGTATGACAGACTGTTGTTACTTGTTATATGCTGTGAGCATAGACAAATAATAAAAAAATGCTCCATATTTAAATTGCAGAGCTTTTGCAGGGTTATGTTGAAGCCTATTATTTATTTATTTTTAAGACCTAATTGTGATAATGCAAGAATTATGAATTAATAATATTAATTATACAGAGAGGTTTAAAAAGTAGTCTTGAAAATAAGCGACGGACTGCTGACATAATTATAAAGTCTGCTATTTCATTTCTTATCTGTGTCTTGGGCGTAGGTTACAACCGTCAGGTATTTTGGCATTAACATTTTATTTTCGTTCAGTACAACTTTTGTAATAGGGTAAATAAGATGGTTTCTAAATCGAAGACTGGTTTATTTGCCCTGGGCTTTTTTGTTTTCGCATCGTTTTTTATATTACTAGCATTTGTTTGTCCATATTGGCTAGTTACTGATGGGAAACTCAAGAATCCGAAGTTCATACAAATTGGTAAGTCATCGTTTTACTTTAATTAAATGTAAAAACATTAACTTATTGCTACATATACGGTCTAATCACGTCATTAGTATATATTCTATAAAATCATTTTCATTATTATTTGAGATGAATAAACCCGTGGACTTGATAAATAAGTATTTATTATGTTATGCTGTTATGTGGATAGTTCATGTACATAATTTTGAGTTAGATTATTAAGGAAAGTAAAATTTGTATTTTACCATTTAATTTTGGGTCAATTTAAGATTTTTAAATTATACTTAGAATTCTCTTCCCTTCTCTTTTAATTCACAATTATGCATTTTTATTGTACCTACACTATCTAATGCTTAGTTTAAACAAATTAGGTATTGGGTCATTCCAGCGAAACCGGCACCATAGGCATAAAATATAAATAACTTAATTTATACATAAATACATATTTAGAGAATAGAACATGATGCCTTGTTTTATTAATCAATGAGTTTTTCATTTTTATATCAATATTTTCCATTTTATTCGTTTTTGACCGTACTCCTAGCGCCAGTTGTCCACGCCAGCCTATTTTTACTCTAAGTTTGCAGCACTATTTCGCGGCATTTCTGAACATTACGGAAAAAGTGATACGTATAAAGGAAAATATATCTAACGCAGTTGAAACTAGTGCTAAGTAATTATAAATTAAGTTTCATGGTTAGTATTTATTGGGCTTCTACAAAAGGCTTAACTCATGTCCCACCCGTCACAGTAAAACAAGGCTTTTTCTTGTTAAACCTAAAAATATCTAACCTCTTGTTATCTTGCTTTGTGAAAGAAACAATTAGGTTGAGGGCGATTATTTGAGATCAAAAACGCGTTGCATTACTAAATAAAAATTGTTTTTAACGCTTTTCAAAGTATGTCCCACCCGTCACATTGACGGGTGAGCGAAATGGGTTATCTGATAAAACTGACTTAGTGAGTATAAAATCGTTGTGTCAACTTTATTTAAACGTAGCTGGTTTATACTAAAGCAAATTATATGTGTTATTGCGTTTAATTTGGTGGTGGTATATACTGAAACTGACTCAAAGACGATAGATGAGGATGATAGAGACCAAACGCCAGGATTAAGTTTTTCCACCACTAATAATTCCTCCGCCGACGAAGACTCAAGTAAGATTGGGTTAAATTAGAGATTACTGCCAGGAAAAAGTCGAAAGAGTATAAATACCTCGCAGTTTCACAAAGTACCTTTGACTTCGACAATGAATAAAAGGTCATGTTTTTAAAATGTGTTGATAAAACTAGCAAAGCATTACGAATGAATGAGGAAGATGTCTCTTTCATTAAAACTAGTCATATTTTAGACATTCTACCAATTATTATCAATTTTCTGAGCCTGTAAACATTGAAAAGAAAAAACATTTTTTTGTTTGTATTATTCTAAAAAACTACTGAAATGATTACTTGTAACATTAGATAATTCATCTAAAAACTGATTTAAAATAAATACAAAAGAACTGTGTTTATATTTTTCATACATTTGTATGCCCAAATGTTACTCGTCCCACCCGTCACAAAGTACTGTCCCACCCGTCACAAGCTTTGAGAAGCAAAATTATTTTTATTTTACGAGTTATCTGCGTAAAGTTTACTAATACCTAATCTATACAATATCAGAAACTATATAAAAATAGGTTGTTCAACAAAAGTTACATAGTTTCTTACGAATTGCGAATAGTGTAAGTCAACTCTGAGAGGAGAGGTACTTTGAAGTCCCACCCGTCACACTTCTTATACCGTCAATTTCTCATAATAATAATGACATTTTCATACTTTTTTCGATGGTACAGTATGCAATAACTATTCAAGTATTTGATAATGTCATATTCAATGCGTAAATCGTTGCCGTTTGTCAGAAATAAAGCGAAGTGCAGGCACAAATGAGTATAAATGTCCCACCCGTCACAATGGAATGACCCTATTATAATAATTTCTGATGCCTTCGCGGTTATTACACATTGGAATGAAACAACTATTAACGGATTTAACTTGCATATTTTTATTTTATTTGTTGACATATCGGATTCTTTACAGTTTCCATTGTCATAGCACGACTGAGCTGACAATAGTGTAACACTAAAGGTATTATTAAGGTATTATTTTCTTTTATATATTCCAGGCTTGTGGGTGGTGTGTTTTAATGGTTTTGAAGAAGTTCACCACTGGTATGACACAGTCTTCTCTGGCTGTTGGTGGGTGTTTGAAGAGGAATACTACATTATTCATGATACTCTTTTGCCAGGATTCTTCATAGCAACACAGTTCTTTTTTACTGTGACTATGTGCTGTGTCTTAGCCTCATTATTCCTGACATATCTCTACTTAAATAAGGATAATGATGATGAAAATTATTTGACTCTGTTGGTGACATTGGGCACTGTACTTGTTATTGGAGGTTTGTATAATCCTAGTATTTACTCCTAGCTTTATTTGAAAATACAGTCCTTTAAATTAATAAATAAGAGGTTGGGTACTGAATGAAATTGAAACTATTTTATTAATACATTATATTATAATATTACTGTCACAAGAACTTAAGTTGTATTTAAACATACCTAATTTTATAATTATTATTGAATCTTCAATGGAAGGGACTATTTTTTACCAGTCAACTATTGTATGTACAAAGTAGTTGGAATTTTATTTAACACGTTCGACGCCGGCAGCGTTTCACCGAGTCCTTAAGCTATGCCGGCCGAAATTATCGTAGTCACGTATTTGTGTCACTGGCATAGGAGTACGAATAACATGGTCACAAATACGTGTCAACTGGCATAGTTCATAGATAAATTAGTAAAATGCGTTTTATTTAATTTTGCGGCGTCAATCGGCTCCCTGACATGTAGTGGAAGGGTGCTAGTGTTCGAAAAAATACTGCCACATATTTGAAAACTCATAAAATGGAAGAAAATCGTAAGTTATTACTTTTTTACTCAGTGTTTCTCAAACTTTAGTGCTAATGAACTGAAAATAAATTATTATGTAGGTGACATAGGCCATTGGTAGCGAAGATCAAACCCATGACCACCAAATTTCGTGACTGTTGTTCTAGGATTTGGGATTTTCGAGATTTCCGGTAGTAGCCTTGGTACCGATTTTTGTTTTATTCCCTGGCAAGTTTATGGATGGTGAATAAATACAACAAATTAAAAAAAAACCGGCACGTCGCAATAAAATTACTAACAAAAAACAGTCTGATGGAATTTGAAAGATTGTAAGAACCTTATAAATACTAAATGGGTCGTTCTCGCGAGTGGTTAAAATTTTGATTCCAGGGGGCAAACTCGATATAAAAATAACATTTTTTTTAATAATTATATTTTGGCTTATCAGGCTTAAAAAAATATTTTAGGGGTGTTTTACGGCATTCAATTTTATCCAAAATCAAAATAAGGGGGTTGAAAATACGTACAAATTGCAATCCAAAATTTTCCTGAAGTTTAATTATAAGTAATTAGCTAACATGTGTCGTGGCTTTTCATAATTCCTGCCATTATAATTAATATATTGATAATTGATAAAACTTCTTTTTATATCGTTATTTTCTATGAAGTCAATCAATTTTAAAATAGGAAAAATTTAAAACATAGTTCTTTTATATAAAACATTTTTTTAATAGATAAAGAAGTTCAATTTCTGTAATATTGAGTTATTTTATTGAAAGAATAATGAAATACCTATATTAAAAATTGTATTATATTCTATTTAATTTCATTAGTAACCACTATATATTCATACCCCTTGACTTAGTTATTTCTTTTTTTGTAAATTCTCATTACCTTCCAAAGACACTCATTACCTTTTGTTCACTTTTCATTACCCTCTTAACCTTCATTACATTCCGGTCAAAATATCCTAAATTATAAACTCCACATGGGTGCCTCTTCTCATAAAGTACTCTAAATGAGTACATATATCATCATTTTAAAGATACATTGTTCTTTCAAACAAGAAAAAAAAAAAATGAAAAATTTGTCAAAATATTAACCACTCGCGAGAACGACCCAAATATATAAAATATACTATTTGGCGTCTTAGTTTCACTGGGTATAACAACGGATTAACTAAAAATTTAAAATGTATAGTAAGTTCTAATGAAAACTTTGAGAACCGCTGAAATGTGTGGAAAAAGTGACACAGATTTGTGTCATCGGCACTGTATAAGGGTAACTTTTAATAAAATTCAAAAACTCTCAGATTTTAGTACCAACGCATAATTCGGTTTAATATTTATATAAAATAACAATACATTCACTTTAAAAAATATATATTGGAAATTTATTGAGAAAAAGGCGTTATAATAAAATCACACATATGTGTCACTGGCATAGGAGTGAGAATTTTTTGATCACAGATATGTGTCACCGGCGCCGAACGTGTTAACACAGGAAGTGCTATAATAACTTTTTGCAAATGCTGTATCTGTATCTTTTATTTTATATAATCTATATATTGATCATCAATCATATTGTATATATAAACACTTGTTTTTGTTTGCAGGTTTCTCAGGTCTTATATCAGTGGTCACATTTGGAGCTCGTGGCGATGGGCGTGACTGGATGCCAAATTGGGAGCACAATGATCTCGGCTGGGCATATGCTATGGGGGTCATCGGTGTCATAATGCTGTTTCCTGCAGGCATTCTATTTTTGGTGGAAGCAAGAGTACAGAAGTACAAAAAACTTCACGAAATGCAGAGTAGGGAACCCTCATCTTACACTATGCATGAGAGAAAGATTGCATACACTGGAGGACATACAGACATTTAATTTTTTTAAATGAAATACTTAAAACATATCTTTTAATATTAAAGGGTTCCGCAGTTAACAAGGAACCTATATAGATATAGTATTGGCAAGTCTGTCTGACTGGTTGTAATTAGTCTGGTGTGTAATGTTATTAGTGTTATAAAGCTGTAAGTAATTTGACATATTATAAATATGTCTCAATTTTAACAAGAATTCAGTTTTTTGTGAAATTTTGCTAAATATAATATAATAAAAAAATCTATTACAGCATAAATTGTGGTACCAGAACTAACTACTGATTTCCAGCCTAGTTGTGAAGTGCATCTTTTGGTTTTTTTATTAATAATATTTTTTTACCTTTAGCTTAGATATACATTTATATTATAAGTGAACTGACTTCCGTCCAAAACTTTTTATATGAATCTCGCATTCATGCATTTATTTATTTTATATGCAATTGCCATAAAATTATGAGCTAACCTGCCTATTGTATAGTGCCTTGACAGTATAAATTTATAAATTTGAAATATGTTTTTAAAAGCGCTGTGTATACTATTACTAACAATAAAGCTATCATGTTTCAAAATAATAATTACTGTTTCCTTTTCCCTAATGTAAACTTTCATAAAAGCTCTCCTTAGAAATAGTATTAATGTTAAATTCAGTGGGTACTGTGCTACTGGAGAGCAAAGCGGATTTTGCCGTTTCAATGGCTATGGATACGCAAGAAGGTTCATTCAACTGTAATAGAATACCATGTATAAAACCACTTGCAAAACAGTCCCCTGCCCCTGAAACGCTTACAACACCCTCTAATGCACTGACGGGGTATAAGCGCGCCTCAGTTTTTGTAATATTTTCACTCTCTTCATGAATGTTCCTTATTATAATCACGCCTTTGGCTCCCATTGTTACGATGAGACAATCAATCCGATGTGACAAAACTTTAGAAAGGTCTAATATTTCCTGTATATCTGACTTTTGTACCGGGTTCAAATCAGGATTAACGAATTGTGCCATAGCTCGTAGCTCTAGCAAATTTGGTGATGCGAAACGTATTCGGTGCTGGCTGTGCAAAGACTTGGCTGCTTTTCTTTTATCCGTTGGCTCGTAGAAAACTGCAACAATTTTTTAAAGTAAGGTAGTATAAGTAGTCATATTCATATATAACGTGAACATTTATTTTTTGAGTCAAAACGGGACATTGGTTTATTTAGGTAAATTAACAGGTAGTTAATGAAAAATATCGGTTCAGGCGTATAATAGTAGTTATTGGGAGTGAAGGTGGGGATGGATAAACAAATGTCTACAAATATATCTAATGGGGAATTAAATAAACTGGATCCGCCCGAATTAGTCATAATTTAATGTAGGTACCTAACTTAATTTGCGCGCAGTTTTTGAACAACGTTTTAAGAAACTGCGTAAGAGTCTTCTGTATTCGGAAAACGGGACAATTTTGCATCCCAGATATTATTTTGGTGACTCCTGGACTCGTATTTACTAAAGCGGCAGTCTCATTCAAAACGTGACGTATGGTTACGTTAGTCATGTAAAATCTTTTTGATAACATTTCATAATTTGAATGGTAGGTATAAATAATTTCTTTACTGGGTGTATCTTTTGACTATTTAGTGCTGCCATCTACCTACCTACATAAAGTAACTGTTAATAAATAAATGTGCACGCAATTGATTAAAATATTTGTAACCTTTAAAATTGATAAACAATAATAACTATGATGTTGATCGCCTGAAATGATGTTTAGTTTTTCTGGAAATTTAAATTATTTGATTATGAAATCTTGTCAAGGTTTATCCACAGAAAATGTATGGTTTAAATGCATCGTAGTAGAACACTGTTGCTTTGCCTGTGGTTGGCATCTGTTATGTGTCTGTGGCTAGCTGGGCGTAGGCAACGAACTATGTAAGCGACGAGTCGTGTATAGTTTGTTTTAAAGTGTTATAAGTAACGTATTTATACTGAAACTTTTTTATTTAAGTTGGTATACCTATTGTGAAAGTTAAAATTAAATATAATATATCGTTTACCTTTCTTCAGGTGAGTTCATTGAAATTTATAAGAAAAATCTTAATTACATTGTTTTACTTTATTTTTTTTAATAAATTCTACAAATAAAGAGATTTAAATCTTGAAAAAACATTTGAATTTAATGGACTTGTAGATTTTTCTTTTATGACAACAATATGTAAGGTCGCCCTTCTAAGTAATGATCATACACATCCTAGGATGTATCAGGTAAGGAAACAGGTAGGTAGTGATTTCAATGTGATTGTCAAGTTAATGATAATACTCTATACTAGTTCACAATAGTAGCATTAAGTAGTGTGAGCAACAGTCACACTACAATTGGTTCAAGGATTGAATGGCTGGAGGTTTAATAAATAGTAAACATTTTTTTTGTAGAATTTGTTTAGGTATGTCTAAATGTATTCGTGATTTTTAAAAATTTTAATATATTTGTTTGTATTTAAGTATTAAATTTTGCTTAACTCATGAAACATGTTTTTCTACTTAATTAGTACCGGCTTCTGCCTATGACTTATTTGTCAAAGAAAAACACAATAATATACATATATGTTAACTTTTCTCAGTAAAACAATATGTAATGAAGATTTTTTTTTCATAACTTAACCAACAATAAAAGCACCTACCTATGATAATGCAATGTATATGACACTGTACTTAAAATGTTCAAATACAAATTAATAACAATTTAAGACTCATAATATATATAAAATAAGAGAAATACATTTAAGTATGCTCTTAAATATATTACTATTGTTTTGAACTTGCTTTGCTAACACATGTTATATATACCATAAATATAATTTATTTGTCTGCCTACTAGTTTTACAATTATATCGTATTATTTTGAAAACTAGCGAACTCTGTACCACCCTTTTTTTTCTAGAATACTATCAACAAACTTTTCTTGTTAAATTTATCTATACTAACCTTGTCCCGACAATAACAAACACAAAAAGGAAAAAAAGTCCAATTTGGTTAGTTTAATCAAATTGCATGTAAATAAATATATTTGGGGGATTAACTTTATTTTTACCTATAGATCAATTTAAATAAACCGTAGTATAACCACACTACTAATTGTTTTACTTATAATGAACAAATACATATGACTATTGACAAGTCTGGTTTATGTACTTATATACAACTAGCTTCTGCCCGCGACTTCGTCCGCGTGGAACTCCTCCTTTTTTGCAGTCGGTTAAAAAGTAGCCTATGTCCTTTCTCAGGCTCCAGACTTTCTTTGTACCAAATTTCATTTGAATCGGTCCAGTAGTTTTAGCGTGAAAGCGTAACAGACAGACAGACAGACAGACAGAGTTACTTTCGCATTTATAATATATATAATATATAGAGCAATAGAGCAATAGAGCAAAAGTCCCAACCAAAACGATTAAAAATCACTATCTCAATTTAGTTATCTGCCTACTGCCTACCCCCTAAGAACGATGGCGTGATTATTTATAGCCTATGTCCATTTCTAGGTTATCATCTATTACCATACCAAATTTCATCAAAATCCGTTCAGCCGTTTAGGCGTGAAAGAGCAACAGACAGACAGACAGACAGACAGAGTTACTAACGCATTTATAATATTAGTAGGGATGATAATGCTAATATTAGGTATAAATACGAAACTTATTCTGTCTGTCTGTCTTGCTTTCACGCTAAGCCTAAAAAAGTGTATAGACTACTTTTAATTGCGAAAAAAGGGTTGTAAGAAGTTGAAAGAAGAGTCGCGGGCACAAGCTAGTCTTCTATAAACTTGGCCTTTCTTTCATGCGATTTTTTTTTCGTAATTTTTATACTTATCTATCTACTTGTGTATAAAATTCTCGAGATGTAAATATAATACATATTACATTCCGAATTGTCCCTGATAATCACTGTCCTCAACGAAGTAAAAGGGTATTTAGAGTTTAAGAAATTCCAAGTGTCCTTAACATAATGTTACTGTGGGTGGATCATAATAAATCCAAGAATTCCCACAGTCTACAGTGTGTGAACTTTTTGGCATTGTATTTCGAGGCGAATGTTATGCAGCATGCGACACGCTAAATAGTAGTTCCTCCATTCATTGAGGATTGCGAAACATTCTGCCCGTTTGTTATTCATCACAGCCTTGCAGGTATACCTAGTTGGTGTAAAATTGCACAATCATAGAGGGATCGTTACTTAGAGTTGTTCGTGTTTTTAACACAATCATTATGTAAATAGAGCGAAGTTAGAGTAAGGTTGAAACCGTAAAAACTGTTATAAGTTAACCATATATTTTTCTTAGTAAAGTGTTGTTTGTGTGCTTATTATTATTAAAAGAACATATTAAGTATTATTAGTTACGATTGAATGCCCATCAATTAACTAATCTACCTAATGAGTACCTAACTCGTTACTTTTTGAAATTATACAATGCTAATAAAGTAATGCTGGTGTGCATTAATACAATGATCCATTTAAATTAGATTTCTCTATTAATGGCTGCCCTATTAATTAGCAAAGGGCCGGATGTCCTCAATTGCACAAATTGTCCATTAATCCCTTTGAATGTACTTAATTGAAAATAGGTACCTACTAAACGGTTATCGATTATAATTTTAAGATTTCATTGCCTATCCGGAGACCATGAGTATTATAGGTGGGTAACATGTTTAAATGTAAGGCCCTTTTTGTTATAGAAACAATGAAGAACAGAAGTTTGGCCGGTAACTGTGGCATTGGCGTGTTTGTCATTGCCCTAGTGACTGTGGCATTGGCATTCGGTACGCCTAGCTGGCTGGTCAGCGACTACAGGATAAGGGGCGCTCGACTAGACCGGTAAAAATATGATTTCATTATTATTTTGTGTGGTTCCAAACTCGTAAGGGTGCTGATACAGTAATCCTTATTGATCCGGGTAAAGTGTGAATGTCTTAATTTATGCTCTCTTTGGTCGATTAATTTTTGCCGTCAACACTGGGTGCTAACTGTAACTGTCCCTCACGGGATTGTCTCTATTGAATGGTAATAAATAGAGGCGCAGTTTTTCGAGGGGGAATTTAACATATACGCAATATAACCAAAAAAATATAAAATAAAAAGTTCGTTCCATAGGTACATCTAATTTCATAATTAAATGAGTCATATCATTAATTGTTGCGTTTAACTTTTTAGACTCGGTTTATGGAGTCACTGTTTCAGATCTCTCCCTGATCCTTTAGATCAATATCAAAGAAGATTCTTCGTTGGATGTCGCTGGGTCTACGATCGTTTCACGACGGGATATGACAGAATACGTGGTTTTCTATTGCCTGGTTAGTATTTCATTATATTTGGTGATTTCATGCATTTCAATATTGTCCGAATACAAATTATTATTTTATATATATATATCATCAATCATTGTGCGGTCTGCGCGCACTGCAATACTCATATAGTGATTTATGGTAATTGAATGAGAAAAATAAACACGTTCACCATTTCGAAATAATTTGCAGGTTTCATGATCGCGACCCAGTTCTTCTTTACTTTGTGCCTCATCGGAGTATTGATATCTGCAGTATTGATACTTATATTCTTCCTGTGTTGTGGACCGGATCAAAACCGATTTATAATATTAATAAAAACCATAGGATACATAATGTTGGCTTCAGGTGAGTTTAAACATTTGAATAAGAACTTGCTTTTTTTGTCGTCCTTCCGCCGACGATTTATTTGACAAAATATTACTTGTGGCTAAGTCTTTATTTAGTTTAATCATGTGTAATGAACATTCAAACGTGTTCACATTATTATTTTATATTATACTTATTTTGCACCAATAGCTCACCTTGCTAAGCATCGATATTTTTGCTATGGCGAATTATTTTAACTATTACCAGGGTTTTTTTCAATGTATTTATGGCATATTTTTGTTTTTAGGTATATGCGGATCGATTGCCGTTATTGTATTTGCGTGTACAGGAAATGCAGACGATTGGATGCCAGATCATGCAAATAATTATTTAGGTAAAATTTATACAAAAGTGATCTGTGCTACATTTTGTATATCATAAAGCTTACTTATGTCCTTGTTTTTCTTTACTCAGGCTGGTCATTTGGTTTGGGTGTAGTCGGAGCAGTGAGCTGTCTTGTAACATCAGCGTTGTTCTTAACTGAAGCGAACATTCAAGAAAAAAAACGTAACAAACTTAAAGAATCTCAAGCACAATTTGAATTGGAACAGGATTCAAAAGCTTAGTTACTTACATGAATAATATGCGAAAATGTCTTTATTTCGCTACACTCTTATTATTTTCTATTCCGTCCTTTATAAGATCTTCATTAATATTAATTATATGTAGGGTCTAGGAAAGACACAGCTACATGTGCTTTTCGATTCGTTTTTATAATTCATGATTTTTCAATTAATTTTGGGAATTCTAATTCTTTATACTTAAGTAGTCAGCTATTACATACACGATGACCAATCCTGAATGTGATGCAATTAAAAAAAAAGATAGCTTCATACGTGTATGGGCTATCTTCATTTTCATAACACCTGATAATAAGTCCTACGCGTCTTTTGACATTGATGATAAATTAGGAAGAATTGCATCCTATGTAGTGAATTTGGCGCATCTAAATTAAAGGTAGAATATTCTAAATTGGCCATTATGTAATATTTCCATTCCGTCCACCGGTTATATCTTTACCTTATAGATTATAATAAAAAAGTAAATCTACGATGAAGTAAGTTTAGAAATCTTGACACTTGTCCTTAGATAGGTACTGTGTATTGTTCTATTTTTGTATTGTTTATTATTACTAGATAGATATACGATTCAGTTTCATTTAGATTTACTATTAAATATGACTAAAATATTTTTTTATTTTATTTTTGCATGATATGCTATTCTTAGAAGAAATAACCGCATACAAAATAAAGCAGATTATTTTAACTACTGATTTTAGGATTTCTTTTATACGTTTTTATATAAACACTTCCAAAAAATCCCAAACGAAGCTGTGCTTGTCTGTGTAATGATTATAAAGTATTGTAAATATTTTTAAATTCCATTTTATTTTTAACTGAAAATGCCTTAATGTGTCTGGTTGACTTGTTACATGTACTGATTTAATGATTGAAACAAATTAGTAGGTAGCTAGTTAATGTATGTAAGTAGTAATAATGAGTCTTATTTACATTAATGTATTTATTATATTGTAAAATGTATTGTTGAATGAATCACCAATTAATTATCTATGAATGTTACTAGTAGTGTTCACCAGTAAGACTATTTTTACCAAGAACTTGAAAATCTAAAACTTTCTTAAGTATGTATGATAAAGTCAATTGTAGATCTTATTAGCATTAGATTTTATTTTATTATATTAAATATCTGTCTTACTTGCTGGTTATCAAGTTGAATTTCCTATTAAAGATCTGATGTATTCTGTAATATAAAACTAATTGTCATTATCATGTACCTAAAATATATCTAATGCCGTCCATTTTAGCTCACATTTTTAAGTACCTATATTTTATTGCGCAATAAGTATATATATGTACCAAATTAAGATCTAAGAATTTTTACGCCTTTAACTGCCTTCTTAAATGTAAGACATCTTTTATATTGTCTCTAAATAAAATAATAGATTTAAAAAAAAATGTGCCATTATTTAATAGCCGAAATCCTTAATAACCTGCACCTTTCCTACTAGTTGTAAATATTGTAATACCGACACTTGCTCAAAAATAACGATTATCTATACCTACTAATATTATGAAGAGGAAAGGTTTGTTTGTTTCTTTGGATTAAATACTGACTGGACCGATTTGAAAAATTCTTTCACTGTTGGAAAGCTATACTATTCCCGAGTGACATCCTAACTAAAATTATAAATGCGAAAGTAACTATGTCTGTCTTACGTTTCACGCTAAAACTACTGGACCGATTTAAATGTAAATTGGTACAAAGAACGTCTGGAGCCTGAGAAACACGTTAGGCTACTTTTTAACCGACTGCAAAAAAGAGGAGTTCTACGCGGACGAAGTCGCGGACAGAAGCTAGTAGGCTATAAAATGGCGAAAGCTGGGCGAAGCCCTACCCAAGTATGAACGGCACTAGCCTAATAACTCTGACCGGTTATGATCTACAACTAAAACTAAAGTCTTAAATAAAGTTATTTTTGATAAATTATTTCCTTTTTTGTACCCAAATGAATACTTGATCATTTTACGAGTCAAGGTCACAATTACATTTCATTTCATTTCATAATAAAATTATAGTACCGAATTTAGCGTTTTTTATATTGAGTAACTGGCAACTCTGACTTTTAGTTTAGTTTGGTTGCTGTCAACATTGTCAACTGTGTCAAGTCAATAGAATTGTTCAAAATACCGTATAATAGCGCATCCGATAAATGTGCACGCCAAAATTTTATATATGTTATAAGCACAATAAGTAAAGATCTGATTTATTATCAATTTTCAGTTCGAAGTAAAGTTCATCATAAGTAAAATGACTGCGGACAATGAATACCCGAAGGCTTCAAGTAAGTAAAATGGGCACGCCCATGGATACGGGCAGGGCTTGTCTAAAGTTTTATGTGTGAAATGTATAAAAATATTATTTATACTGTTTTTACAATATCAAAAGTCTGTAGTAACTTGACTACATCGACATGTTGAGCTCAATCTCAAACTCAATTTACTTATCCGCAAGTATACCCTGAAGTAGAACTTTTACTTGAAATAATCGGGCCTACTAGCGGTGTTTGTTTCGAGTAGTAAAATAAGAATCTATATAAAAATCAGTATGCATTATAGAATTTATGTTCTACAAAGTTTGAATCTATATAGAATCTAATTTCTACTTAAACAAAAAAGTTTTGTCATTATGCATTTACTTTTGTTGAAGATACTTCTGTTCCCGATTTTACCTACAAGACTTGCTAAACCATTTTTCTCCCATATATTATCTGTCACAGGGTTTAAAAAAGGAATCCTTATAAGAAACATGTTTTCTTAGTTAAATGTGTTAGGTAGGGAATCTTGTGTTTGAATCCAATTGTCACTCTTTGTTCTTTTTATTTCCATTATGCATTTTTTATGTTAATATAATTTTTTATTATAATAAAAGTTAACAAATATTTTATGACTATTAGCAAGCTTTAGTACACTTTATTCTTTTTAAACTAAAACTGCTTTTGCTTTCAGATGCCACATTGATTGGTGCCACTATCACCTTTGTGGCTGGTTTGTTTCTTCTGTTTTCATTCGCCAGCCCATACTGGATAGAGTCATATCCAGAAATGTTCTCATCTTTTAAACGTATGGGCTTGTGGGAATACTGTTTTGATCGTTTCCGTCTCCCACAGTATCAGTTGGACAAGCTTTTCCATGGATGTCATTACATTTTTAGTCATGTGAGTATATTTATTTACTTGCAATAATTGTAGATACTAAACAAATATAATATGGGATAGTCTGCATTTGGAAATATATGTTTTATAAATTCAAACTTGTGTCAGAATTACCAGTCTCCTCATGAAGCACTTTATTATGTTTTGCAGGAATACTATGTCATAAGGGAGTATTTGCTACCCAGCTGGTTGATGACAGTGCAGGCTTTTGTCACCCTCGCCCTCATACTGTCTTTCAGTGCTCAGGTCTTGTTGGCTTGCGTGATTGTGCGGTGGCCCCTGCGCCTTGTATTGCAGTATGAATGGATATTTGTATCTGTGTCTTTTGTTATGATTGCATTGTCAAGTAAGTAAACTTTAAATGGAATTCTACAAGGCAAATTTTAAATGAATGCCAGTGTCTGCAATCTTTTTTGGTTTTCTTTCATTGTCTGATATTATGTAATTTAGTATTCCTTAACATATTATTGATAAAAATCACTCTTCTAGAAAGGTGTATTGAAAGAGCATTGTAAAGGCGTTCACTTTAAATGGTTGAACTTTGTAAATGAAATATATCTTTTAGTATACATCAAAAAATAAATCTTTATTTAGAGTGAAAATCAATATAATATGTAAAATAGTTAAGAGTATCCTTTTGTTTCAGGTGTTTTTCTGTTTTTGGCTGTTGTTGTGTTTGGTGGGAATTGCTACCGTCGCGATTGGCTGTTGTACCCATCTTTCAATGTTGTCTCTTGGTCATATGCATTTGCTGTGATCGCTTTTATATTTTTTGGTAAGATAATTATTATCCCTTATCTATTAGGTACTTTTGTATTTTTTGATAATAGTATTCCTTTTTATTTTTATCTAATCTTGCCTACTATTATGTGAGAAAGCACCTGTCACTGTCATACATGAGTAATAGTAACAAAAGCTTTCTCAGCTCTTTACATGCCAGCCCTCCTGAATATTGCTGCCATATATATAAGTTTTATTGTACGTACTTTCATTCAAGAGATAATTGATGTGATATTGTTAACATTCTTTGGTCCATTTAATTGATTCACAAAATGATGCAGGCGCGGCAGCAGTACTTCTTTACTTCGAGAGTAACAAGTTATATGAGCTTCGTTTGGAGGCGCGTAATCTGGTAGCCCAGATGCAACACAGCCAGCCCGAGCATGCTTTGCACCAGCTCCGTGATCAGCTGCAGCAACAACGTCAAATCGGATGGAATTCTTAAACTGAGGTTACTTAAGGGATAATATAGTGAATCAATTGACAATATGTATGTCCGAATTATCAAGTCACCTTGCCGATTGATGGCTATGTTACTCTCTTGTCAACACCCATGTGTGTTTATTTAACGGATCTGTTTAAACAATTACTGTAACAACGCAATCTTAACAAAAAACACTGATCTTCAGATGTCATAAAATAAAGTCATTTTCTGAACCGCAAATGTATAGAATTTCGTTAAGATCGTAACATTTGTTCATATGTACGAATATTCTGTTTTTTCTTAATATGATTATTGATTAGACTGGCAAAAACTGACCATAGGTGTAATGGAATAAATTAATTTTATTGTTAACAATATCAAATCTTCAATTGTAATCATCTTAAGAATAATAGAGTAAAGTTAAAGACACCAATGACTATCACGTGGTTGCCTGTTTCTTTACATGATATGTATGATATTAAAAAAAAAATGGCTAGAAGCAAAAGAACCAACTAAATTACTTAAGTATAAAAATATTTTACTATATTTTTAAAAGGTCATATTTTTATCGATAATTATCTAAAACTGTTCTAAATAACTCTTGCTTACTCTTACTTTGTATGATTCAATCGGACAAAGTTATTTCTGTTGAAGCTATTGTATCAAATCATATTTTTGTAATGTATGTAGAATGACACATAGGTACAAACTGTATTCTTATATTTAGGTATATAATATAGTACCTGTAAAAGCACTCAAATAATAATTCTGCCTTTGTGCCTTCTTAAAACGAATTATTGTTTTTAATGAAGTGCCTTATTCGCGTATTAACAATTTATTTTTATGAAAATGCAATCATCTCCCAAATTTGGAGAGTTTAAGCCTTTCCTAGGTACTGTAGGTATATTATCCTACAAACGATTGCTATTGTAATAGTAATATATTGTTTTGTATGATAACCTCATGGTACGCGAAACAATATATTATGTGGCTTGGATTTAAATTTTAAATATTGGTATGTAATTTATGCATACTTTAAGTTTAGTTAATTAACTTTTGAATTCGTTTCCGTCCATGAAATGCTGATATTATACACTTGTATTAGATGTAATAATTAAGGCGATAAGATTTAATCTATGAAATGTTAATTTCAATTTTTTTGTGTATGTTCTTATAAAATGCACATGAATTCTTAACTTGTAGGAAAATAGCACCTGAATCTCAAAATTAATACAGGATAAGTCTATGACTTTACTATAAACTCGAGTATGTAGTTGTGTAGTAATTATGGCGCTATTTATAAAGATATAAAATATGTATTCTGTTTTTTACCATTAAGTGTGTTTTAGAACAGACCATATTGCTATACCTGATATAAATTGCTAGAGTAATGCATTTAATATTTGTTTTAGTTATAATTTTATTGAACTAAGGGTATCCTTATGGTTTTTGGTATCAATTAAGAGATGTCACAATATCAAAGTTAATTGTGCTTATAAATTGTGACACAAAGACCGTAGGTTCTTACATGCCGTCCATATAATTATGTATGATATTTTTAAGACTACTTTACTGATTTTCATTGAGTAAGTTAATAAAGATTATTTTCAATTATGCTTGCTTTTTACTAGTTTTTATTGCAATTTTATAAATTAATGAATTACCTATCCTTTAGTGCAGGTACTTAGGGTATAACACTCTTATGCCCTAAGTGGCATTTGGACAAAACCTACTGAGCATGATGCTTAAGCATCTCTCCGCAAGATCAATCTTCTTACCTGGTTTGTTAAGTCGGTTGCATAGTTTCAAGACATGATCGATAGTGGTCTGCGGAACGTTACCGTCTAAGACCACTAGTGGTGCCGCTTCCAGAACGTCCAGGTGCCTGTTGACCTTAGACAAAAACAAAATATTGAGTTCGCAGAAAGCACAGAGCTCCTGTAGTCAATTAAGAAGAAATTATTTGATTTTTTTTGTGACATTAGATACCTAGTTACTTTGTGTATCAAGAGGAGAGCTTTTTCAACCGACGAAAAAAACGGAGGAGGTTCTTAATTCGACGCGTATATTTTTATTTTTTTTTATGTATGATCACGCATAACTTTTTACAGAGTAGTCCGATTTTGATAGTTCTTTTTTTAATGGATAGGGCATACCTCAAAGGTGATTTCATACAAATTTGGAAAAAAACAACCTACCCTAAGGGTGAGAAAATAGGGGTAATTTATTGTTCACTAAAAGTTAATAGCAAAAACTAGGTAGGTAGCTAATTAACCTTTTCGCCGCCACGCAACAATACAAAACGCTGAGCCTGTGACGCCAGAACAAAAACAAGCATTCGAGATCGAGAAACCATAGTGACTTGGAAATGGTGTATCGATATTTAAATAATTCCTCGATAATTATATCCAAAAAGTCGAAGAAATGTCAAAAGAATAATACAATAATGTTGCTACTACATGTTCATTGATTATTAACCTTATAAAACAACATTAAATAATGAAAAGATCAAAATATTTGCATTATTTACAGTACAGTTTAGTGACGAAAGTCACCACACTACTCACGCGATGACGTCACGCGTTGTCGGCACCGGCCGACCCGGGCTTTTAGGTACTGCAAATTGCTTTGATTCTAGAGATGTGAAACTGTTGTAGGTATGTGTTTACTGCATTTATCGACATTTTGGCAGGGAGTCCAAAGAAAAAATCCTACACATTCTTTAGCAACAAACCAATAATAAAATGCAGCACCTAGGTACCTAGATTTCTTACAAAGTTTTTAAATAAATTCCAATAATTATTTAGGAAGTACAAATAGCATATAGTCGGCATTTTCCAGGAATTCGTTTGTAATACCGCCTGCACGTGCGGTGTGCTTTACATATTTACTAAGAATTCCTCACAAAAATTAAGCCTATTGTTATTGCTAATGAGTGTTTCAGGTAGAAAGAAACATTAATAAAAGGGTCATTCATTCTTTACCTGGATGTAGTCGTTTTCTATTTAACAAAGACCCTATTTGGTTGCCTGTGCTTTAGATAAAGTAACGATAGGTTTGTAAATATTTAATATACATAATTACCTAAACTAGAACACTTGTCTCGGTTCCTCGTCGAACTACTTCATTATAATAATTGACGGAGGTATACAGGATAAAAATTAGAGTAATATACAATTTTTTCGTTTGTTATTTACTTGAACGAGCCGATCTCAGACATGACTGGTCGTGTATAGCCGCGGGACTAATTTAAATAAGTGTTCAAAATATGCTGTAAAATATATTTTACTATTCCCATTTTGATTAATTAATCGCATTCAAGTAAATTAATTAGTGAACTTACATTTATAAATTCACCTACATTAAAATTTTCGTAACGTGTATTGCAACAAACAAAACACAGTTGGTGACAGCACTACGCCGCGGCTATCGCCGACTAGGGCTTCAGTACGGGCCGTATTTGCTACATTTTATCAAGGCGCGCAAAAATGTTTATTTATTCAATGATATTATATAGTATCACGTTTATGTATAAAGTTTACGGTAATTTAGGCTTTAAACAATAATAAACGTTCATAATTTGTATACTAAACTTTTAATTTACTTATAATTTTCGCCTCTAACTTTCAGTCGGCACGGGCCGACGAGGCGCTTGTGGTACTGCTTTCTGTTGTCGGTAACTACCGACTGGGGCGGTGAAAAGGTTAAGCATGTAATAATTTGTATAAATTATGGTCACAAAAAATTAAAAAAATAATTAATTTTTAATAAAAACATTTAACCGCCGAAAAAAAACTAAAAGGCTACAAAAAACAATAGCGCACTGAAGAGAGAAAAAAGTAATAATTTTATATAAGTAATAAGTCGGTGTCAGCCTTAAACAAACTTGAGAACCTTAGTGAAGAGTTGTTGCACCAGCTGGCACCGACTTCAAAAATTACAGACGTAAGGTTTTATTAATTGAACTTGTTGTTATTTTTTTAATGCAATACCTACATAGAATAAGCATTCTAAAGAACACTAATTATTTATTACAAACGTGGAAAAAAGAGGTCTCGATAATAAATTATCGAGTATAAAGTTTGTGCATCGTAAAGTTATCACCTCCATGAATAGACTTTTTGAATGCAGCCCTAATTGAATAATACCAAATAATACAGTAGGTAAACGTAGATTCTGAATGTCCATAGACAACACCAAAAAGTATAACGCCACCATGCATGTTTATGACCTTTGGTCAGCTCATTGCGAATAATGTGGTACCTAGTACAGATTTAAAAGGTTAGTTTTTTCTAAATTTAGCATGCTACCTTGGTCACTTTTGTGAATCACATATCTTAAGTTATTTATTGCAATGAGGCATGTCGTATAACGTTAAATAATAAACAATTTGAGTGTAAATGAAGCTATTTAATTGAATATGATATTCGGTAAGGGAAGTTGGAATAAAACACGTTCTAGTGTCAAAATGTCACCTCCATGGACGTCATCCACGTGGATTTCCATTATCCACGGAAGTGACATCACATAGAGATTCATCGCCATAATTGTTGACAAATCATTTTCCTGCGAGGCTTGATTCACCAAGTGGTAGTAAAACGACGTCATATCAAAAAAGAATTGGATTAATTGGAAAATTGGATAAATTGAAAATATTTTTTTTTTCACGAAAATAGCTCGGCTCATAAGTGCAGATAAACAAAGGATTCTATATCATTCATTTGAGACCGCTTTTAAGCATATCTAAAACTAGATATTTATTATTTTTTTAAACTTGTGTCCGTTTTTGAGAAAGGGCTGTTTATAGTATAATCTGCCGTAGAAACTTGCTTATTTTGGGACTTGATCAAGTAGTATGAATCGTCCCAAGTTATTTATTTATAACCTACTCCGTTGCGATTATCACGCAAAATAATTATTAGACGAACTGCTACGCCATAATGTCTACGTCGCGTCGTAGAGCAGTCGCTGCCCTCTTAGAGACTATTCTAGTACTTTTCAACATTCGAAATAGCTATACTTATTATATTTTCACGAAAATAAGCAATGGTCAAGTGTAAAAAAACGAGTCAGTAATAATTTGGTAATTAATTTCCTACGTAAACCTCAGACACGACTTCTATTATACCTACCTGTATGTATTGATTAGAATAACGAAATAACGAATATTTAGTTTAAGTTACGGATAGGTAGGCCTATCTAGGTACATAAGGAACCCAAAAGTACTTACCTAGTAGCTATGAGTTGGGTTGAAGATTTCGTAAAGATAGGTACACGATCATATTGGAGTAAGTATACTAATAAGCGGTAGAATTTCTTAAGTGACCTATTAAGGTTTTTTCCTTGGACTTGTACCTAAGTTATGGGAGGGTCGTGACCCCCATGACCCCTGGGCGTATTTATCTGCTCAACCCACGCGAAGTGAACGGTTAAGATTTATCTATACTAATATTATAAAGCTGAAGAGTTTGTTTGTTTGTTTGTTTGTTTGTTTGTTTGAACGCGCTAATCTCAGGAACTACTGGTTCGAATTCAAAAATTCTTTTTTTGTTGGATAGACCATTTATCGAGGAAGGCTATAGGCTATATAACATCACGCTGCGACCAATAGGAGCGAAGAAACAGTGAAAAATGTGTATAAAACGGGGAAAATATGAAGCCTTATGACATTTACAAAGTATGTAGTTATGCATAGCAACGGTTGCTAATGTCATTCCTGACATTAAATAAATACCCAAACTGTTACGTGTATGATTTCTTCAGTGGTAACAAAAGTGGGATTATTACGTAATACCCCGTGGATGGTGTACACCAGGACCATTTAATACTGTCCTGGGTAAGCAGACCCCGTTTAACTTGCGAGGGGAAACTGGTGTCATTACGTAGAGAAATAGAAGTGTTCTTCGCGACCAAGAGCTGACATAATACAATTATACAATATATAAAAAAGCAGTGATAATAGAAGTGGCGGACCGGGACGAGACGGAGGTGAAGCAAGCTCGCGCGAGCTCCTGTGAAAACGACCCTGAACATATCCTCAAGACCGAGTGAGCTTATAAGAAGTATACTTTGCGAGAGTTCGTGGATGCGGAACTGGATATACTGGACACTGGTAGCTCATTATAGGATATGAGGCAAACTGGGAAATATTTTATTACGTAAAACCACTATTATTGTATTTAATCGGTATAAGGTTTTATTTTGGATTGAATTGTAAAATTGTTTTGTTGTTTTGTAAGATCTTTATAATAAGTGTGGTAATCGTTCCTTTAAATAAATAGCCACCTAAACCTCACGTGTATGATTTCTTCAAAACTTTGTCCGATTTAAATAAAAAAATGTTAAACTCAGTGGTAGCTGTATAAATTATGCAATTTCGAAAGTAAGGTACTTTTGTTAGCTTCATTTATTACGAATAAGGGAAGTTTTAGGCAGCGGCCGGCGAAGCGTCAGAACCGGTACTTTTAATAATATACTAATTAATTGAACTACCACCCAACAATACGCAAGGCGAGCGAGCGAAGCGAGCGTGCTGCGGCAGCGGCAAATGAAGGTCTCCCTTAGGTGCGACGACGAGCGAAGCGAGGAGGAGTGTTAGGTAGAACTGTGACCTTCCAGCACGCGAGCCAAGCGAGCGAAGCGAGCATGCCGCGGCAGCGGCCGGCGAAGCGTCAGAACCGATAGTTTTAATAAAAATATATTTACGACATAACATTAACAAACCAGGTTTTGTAGTATACTAATAATATACTAATTAATTGAACTGCGACCCAACAACGTGCAAGCCGAGCGAGCGAAGCGAGCGTGCCGCGGCAGCAGCAAATGAAGGTCTTCTTTAGATGCGACGACGAGCGAAGCGAGGAGGAGTGTTAGGTAGAACTGTGACCTTCCAGCACGAGAGCCAAGCGAGCGAAGCGAGCATGCCGCGGCAGCGGCCGGCGAAGCGTCAGAACCGATACTTTTAATAATATACTAATTAATTGAACTACCACCCAACAATGCGCAAGGCGAGCGAGCGAAGCGAGCGTGCTGCGGCAGCGGCAAATGAAGGTCTCCCTTAGGTGCGACGACGAGCGAAGCGAGGAGGAGTGTTAGGTAGAACTGTGACCTTCCAGCACGCGAGCCAAGCGAGCGAAGCGCGCATGCGGCAGCGGCCGGCGAAGCGTCAGAACCGATAGTTTTAATAAAAATATATTTACGACATAACATTAACAAACCAGGTTTTGTAGTATACTAATAATATACTAATTAATTGAACTGCGACCCAACAACGTGCAAGCCGAGCGAGCGAAGCGAGCGTGCCGCGGCAGCAGCAAATGAAGGTCTTCTTTAGATGCGACGACGAGCGAAGCGAGGAGGAGTGTTAGGTAGAACTGTGACCTTCCAGCACGCGAGCCAAGCGAGCGAAGCAAGCATGCCGCGGCAGCGGCCGGTGAAGCGTCAGGATCGGTACTTTTAATAAAAGTATATTTACGACATAACGTTAACAAACCCGGTTTTGTCAGTATATTGAACTGTGACCCCACAGGGCGAAAGCCGAGCGAGCGAAGCGAGCTTGCCTCGGCAGCGGCCGGCGAAGCGCCATAACCAATTAGGATTAGGATGAATAATCAATACGGCAAGTGGGAAATACGTTAGGGAAATAAAACATTATGTGGAAAAAAAACGTCCATACGATGTTGGGAAAACGAAAATGAAGTTCGCCCCATAACGGGGTTAAATATTACGCGGACGACGTCGCGGGCACAGCTAGTTTTATATATATATTACTTAGTACTTACCAGGTCGATAGAGATATGATTGTGAAGTGTCATGTCTCCCAGACCAAGTCGACATTCACCTTGTGCGTCTATGACAGCAGCGTAAGTCGGCGTACGTGTACCTCTCACAATGCATCCTACAACAATAATGGAACACATGTAGGTAATTACACGTAGGGCTGTGCTAAATAGACAGACATTGACTACGAAGCTTGAATCCATTAATCACATAAAACTATCGTTTTGGCAGATCTTGAGACGGTTATCAAGTCGAGATTCGTCTATTATACATACTTATATTAATACGAGCCTATGGTATTAGTATATAGTTTGCTGTTTAATTCAGAATATTGATACCTACTGTGCAACATAATGCATCCCATATGTGAAAGTTTGTGAGTGTGAATGTTTGTTACTCTTTCAAGCAAAAGCTACTTTCTGATAATATAGCTTAGGTATACATCAGAATAACATATAGGCTACTACATTTTATAACGATATTGTGTAAAATATTTAACGCAGACGAATTTGCGGGCATTAGCTAGTATTTGTATGCTCAGTTACTTATGTGTATATTATTTAGTTTTACCATCAAGCACAAGTCCTGGCGCGATGTCAGTCAGGTACCGGCCGTCGGCATCGTCTCCGAGCGCGGTGAGAAGACGCGCGCGGCCGCCGCGCAGTCTCCACAGTGCTTCGCCCATGTTGCGCGCCACGCCGCCGCCGCTTACGGCCGTCGAGCACCCGTGAGTACTGCCGTCCAACTATACGATGACAGGTACTTTGATATTAAAAACAACCTACTTATCAAATCTTTTATTCGGAGATATTGCGAAATACTTACTTATAGAATAATTTTGTGAGAGAATAAATACATTCAAATTATTATATGTATACCTATGTATATAGCAATGACTTAAATTTGTTAGCTGAATGGTCAATAATCGTTACTTTATTCGATGTTAATGTGTTCTAAAAGAGCTTTAATGTGTTCGGAAAATATTTGATAATAATCTTCATAGTTAAGTAGGTACTTCTTTAATCTGTTCCTTGAAACCCACTTGTTCTAAGTTCAGAGCTAGTCCAACTCTTAGAGAAAAGAAGGGAATTTCAGACATCGCTACATCAACAAAGCTATGCTTATGTAGTTTCCAGGTCGCCCAGATATCAATGAAAAGGACGCAGATAAAATAACGACAAAAAACGTCGCCATCCCTCTATTCGGCTCAAAACCATTTCGCAAAGGAGTGTGCTTATGATGTGCTCAACAGTTATGACAAACTGAATGAAACGAGGTCGTGGAATTTGTTAAGGGACAAAAATACTTTAATAGGTAAATATATTTTAGTTCAAAACTTTTATAACTGTACAGATTTTGAGCGGAAGCTTTTAACCTGTTCGTACATCATATTAGATTTATATTTACAAACAAAGAATGTCATAAAAGATAAGCAATACCTAAGTAGTGGCATTTACAAGAACCGAGAATTAAATTATGTTACAATAAAAAGGATAATATCTCCAAGCAAACGTTCAAGCCAGCTTAGTGGACGCAGTTTTAGTAGGAGTAAAAGCACCATTGTACTACTTACCAACTTATTTTCAAAATATATATCGTAACAGCATAATAAGTAAGCATCAGAGTAAGTATCAGAGTACTCTGTAACGCCTTTGTCGTTTTTATATACGAATATTTATTTATTTTGCTTTAGATTATACCTAGGAACTATAGTTTGGTAAGTCAACTTTGCTGATTTCAGCTTTCGTTGACATTTATGCTAAGTTACAATATCGAAAGTCAAAGCCTAATGTCAGAACAACATTAAACGGCTCCGTAAGAGTTTGTTTAAAATCGCAACACACACCGAGCCAAGTTATAAAAGTACATTGCACCTACCAAGAGATGTATAATAGTTCATTTCTCCGTTACCGTTAGTAACCGTACTAACTTAGTAGATAGGAGTGTTTGCTAGAATACTTAGGTCTGTTTATTTAAGTCTAGATTGCTATATTCCTCAGCATTTCTTATTCAAAACTGCTTACAATTTCTCGTAAGAAAATAAATAGAGCGAAGTTTTCTTTGAGTTGTGAGTTATCAAGAAAACAAGAAATAATATCTTGTTACAGTACAACAATATTACTTAAAAAGAGATCTAAGTTGTATTTTACCATAAGGAGGTAACTACGATCATTTAAATCTAGATCTAGAAGCTATGGACGAAATGAAGCACTTATATTTCATTTATAAACTTTACAAAGGTATAAGAGCTAATTAATACCTATAGATTTTCTACAATTTTGAAACCGCAAAAAAGTGTAAGAGAGCTATATTTTTAGTTTATCTGGAAAGCATGAGTTTAAAATTTAACAATGATCCAAGTAGAACGTATTACGTCAGAATCCATAGGGTCAACTTTTTTTAGCAATGGATATAAAGCTTATGCAGAAGTAAGTATTTTCCCTTAAAAAAGGGTAGATAGGTGGCGTTATTTATTTTTAGCGCGATAAGTGCCTAGGGAAATGTTTGCATTTTAATGTTGGTTGTTTCGTGTCGGGATTGCATGGCGACATACGAGGGGCGCGGTTCGCCGTAGCCGCCGCCGCCGCCGTGCTGCCCGCCCGATACTATCAGCGCGCTGCACGCGACCGCTTGCAATATGCCTCTGCATTATGCGATCTACTTGTTTTTGCGCAACTATAAATACTGATAATTTATATTATACCGTTAAATTTTTGTTTTTAGACCCATTCGGGTCAGTATACGTTCATTGCTAAGTACCTACTTGAAATACTTATTCACGTTTTTTACAATACATACATGGAATAGTTTTAAACGTCGTATATTTATGGAAATGTCGTATCGAACATTTTGCCGTCCTCATTCACATTTATTTGCATTTAAATACATGTGAAACTGGATATGAAAATGAGACATTAAATATAGGAGGGACTCTTATTGATACAATTAATAGTTTTAATTAGTGTCAGTGACATGAGTAAATAGCATCGTTATAATAATGCTCTAGATAAAATATTTTTAATTTTTCGTATCAATCATTGGGTTAAAACAACGACAAGAGGTTAAAACCACGACAAGATCGCATCACATTAGTAATAGTTAGCTACTATGTGGTTTTACTATATTCCATGGTTTCCTAAGCTCTTTCTTTGGCTATAATCTTAGCCTTACAGCTAAAGCAAGCTTAGCGGGCGCAGCTTTACGGCTGATAAGCTAATCAGCGCGCTTAGATAACGTGAGTTACGGCCGTGTGTTGCTAAAACGGCGGAAAGTCTATGTTTTTCAATTTAATAATTTACGCGATACCTACAAGTTAAAATCAAAAACCATACGTACTATGGTATTTACCTACCTATATATATAAGAAAATAAGAAAATTGGGTGAAGATTTGATTGATTCAGCTGACGGTGAGTGAAAAATCGCGTGTTTGCCTTATTACTGCATAACACGATCTACGCCGTTACTCGTAGCTTCGTAGCAAGTGTTACAATGCTACGAGTTCGCTAAGCTCTCTACAGATAACATGTCGCTTCGCTGTTGCTACGTACAATAATTTAATCTTTCGTTTGTACTCAAGCAAAAGGGCTATATTCTTAGTGTATAGTACATAAGTATTAAAAAATATATTATGAAGTATTGTTGTTAATAGATTTTATATAACATAGTGAGGCTAGTCCATATAGGTAGCCAATTATTTTTGTTACTGTCAATGCTGTCCCTAAACCATTAGATGACCGTTGAACCATATTGATTCGAAAGTTCACAGAAATAAGTAATTTATTTATTTTTAATGCATAGTAGACAGGTATTTTTTAATCTGAATAACTTTTCACCAGTTAATATTCTGTGTACAAACGGTTACTATAGAGAGCATGATTTTTATTTTGATATTTGGTTATACCTATTGATATTATTACTTCGATATTAAGTTTACTTACAAAGTTTATCTTCTGCGGTCCTGCAATGAAATTTATTAGAACCTACAGATATCGAGACGGCAATTCTTCTTTATTTGTTAGGTGCTTCAATAATGTAATTTAATTTGGCTAAGAGAAAATGCTGATCTGCAATCCATTTTTCTTTATCAACATCCTTAGTTCAACGGCGACATCGCATCGGCGTTAATAAATGTTAAACTTTGTATTGAAAATGATCAATTCACTTAGGTTAGTACAATATAAGTAGTTATTGTATTCGTGTTGTTTCATGTTATTTGACACCCGCCATGGGCCCTGAAAATCATCCACTATGCCGTTCCAACCGAAAAATTATAACATAGGTACAGGCCCAAAATGTATATTTAAAAATGAATGTTCAAACAAAAATTAAGCGTGATGGTCCAGTCGATCAAAAGTTTGTTTGTGTTGTATAATTATTTTATTGGTTTGATTGTTATGATCAGAATGTTTGTATTGTATTACCAGCCCACCCTACACAGCAAATTAAAATATATTATCATTCTGATTTTCGTAGCAGAAGGAGCTTATTGTTAGAATATCGTCTGCTCAGTCTGCTATAAACATGGGAACAGCAATGATTTCGAAACGTCCGCATAAAATAAATATACCTACGCCAGTCGATTTCGTAAAAATTGTTATTTTCCAATGTGTATGTAATAAGCGCGTAGGAATTTTAAATTATTACAATCGGTACGTATAGGTGTAATTTAAAATAATGGGATACCGTTTAATTTTTAAGTTAAAATAAAACCATTATCAATAAGTATGTTATCAATTTTGTTTCTGTAACCATGTGTATCAAAGTACAGATTTGTAGATGAGTTGTAAGTAGGTAACAGAACGTAATTGAAATTTCTCGTCGAACATTTGTACCATTGTAGGGCTTCTTAAGCATGCCATATACAGATGCTTTGAAATAATAGATCGAGGTAGACGAAGTGTAGATCCGATCTATTTATAGGTAATCTAGGTATATGTCGGTATTTGCACAAGAGTTAAGCAAAACTACTTACCTACATTTAAAGCAGAGATCAGAATTAGATGGAAAATAACAAAATATGTTAGGTATGATGGGCTTAAAGAACATAATCGGTCTTTAAGACATAAAAACGCTTAGGACTTATTTTGGATTTTTACTAGTGCCAACGATATGTTCGACCAGCTCGTCAGCCAAGACAGGAATTTCACTTTATTTTATTCCGGGGGGTGTCGCAACATGTTTTGGTCATTTTCGTAAGATCCACAGAGCGAATTACGTTACCAAAACGCGTTCCGGACGTTTTTTTCGCACAATTACCATTTTTATTACCACTCACAATAGTTGACAACCTACATTTGAATTACGGATCAAATATTTAATAGGCACGTAATGCTTAATATATACTTATTCTATATATATATATATATATAGTACATATGTAAGTATGTATAGTATATATATATACTATATATATATATATACTACTGACAAGTTATAAATGAAAAAATCTTGCATGCTTAGGAGCCATTTTCAATCGCATTTACAACTGCACGCGATTTAGTGTTTTGTCTGTTTTTATTTACTTTCAACTTTAAGTGCCTACTTAATGTCGGTTACAATATTTGAAGCTTCTGGTATTAATTATTCGGTTTTTGTATGCCAGCAAAAATATACCTATATCAACTCTTAACAAACAACTGCTTTACCTGTCGGCCCCGTAGTTCTCAAATGTGTTTTTAGAGTTCTTAATTATATATTTCTAATCATAATCAGTATTAAGTCTTCATAGTAAATCTGTTATAACAACCAAATCTGGCCACTATAGCAAAGAGTCGTATTAAATAAAACAAGTTTGTTATTTTTAGTAATTATCGGTGACACAGGACCTTTTGTGTACTCTTACCATAGACAAGCATTAATCTATTTTGTTAGATTTAGATCGTATATATATTGTATGTATACATTTGCTGTAATTCATAGCCCTTAATTAATTTTATTTTTTTATTTTCCTATAGTGTACCTATTTGTCAATTACGTAGGGTGACGGCACCAGTAATGGACATGGCACCAATTATGGACATTATTTTCGTTGATCGAATTTATTAAGCAACTGGCCCAACATTTTTCAATTGGAGATACTAAAACATAAGCAATAGACGTTTGGGCTTTCATTTTGATACACTTCATCAAAATTGCCCGTTTTATTTGAAGATGGTTGGGAATTGAAATCTCGTTTCGCGCGGTGGTCATAAAAATCCGTTTTTGTTAGTGAAATCGTTAAGGAGGTGAGTACATATTTGTGCATGGTATTATCTTGTGTTGTGTTGTAATGAGATTTTTTGTTATTTTTACGGAATAATACTATATTGCAAGTAAATTGAGCTAAGTTGAATATGTCCAATCCCAATAATAAGTTTTTGTGGGTTTGTTCATCACTGGATTCGATTTTTTACGAATTCCAGTTATGGACAAGTGTCCATTCTTAAGTTTTTAATATTTTTTTAGTTTATTGTATTAAATTATTTAATTTGTTGCACTAAACATTTCGGTTGAGTTGATTTTGTGATTGCTCTTTATTTTCCAATGATGGACAATGTCCATAAATGGCTATTTTTAGTCGTCCATCATTGGGTTCTTTGTTTTATCTTATATGGCGCCAATAAAAAATTACACCCCGGAACAAATAGGGAGGGCATTTGATGCTGTATGATGCTGCATGATGCTGCTGAGGATGGGAGAAATGATGATCACAGCTACCCTCCGGTTTCATCTTCTTCTTCTTCAACCATATTCTACCCAATGCTGAGTAAAGGTCTCTTCCATTTCAGCCCACTTCCCACGATCTCGAGTTTCCCGCATCCAATGTTTCCCAGCCACTTGCACCAGATCATCGGTCCACCTCGTTGGCTATCTTCCGACATTTCGCCGCCCCATTTTCCGTCTTAACTTTGCATAACAAAGTCCAGGCAAAAGTCCTGCAGTTTGTGCTATGGGACTACAAACTATTCTCACGGTAGAGGAAGAGGGCAATTTGGTGAAATGGTTGGTCGCAATGAGTTAAAAGCACTTTCACATAAATTGAAATAAATTAACAGAGAGCGTGCAAAAAATTCTCGAGGCTCCAGGTATCCGGAGCCAAATATCTTCATTCTACATCTGGTGAGGGCGTCGCAGTGGCACACCAAGTGTTCCACAGTTTCACATTCCTCTCCACACATTCTGCAGTCGCTGCTGTTTGTAAGTCCCATTTTGTGTAGGAGTTCGTTGACTCCTAGGTGACCGGTGAAGACTCCTGTTATAAGTCGGATTTGTCTTCAGTTTAGAAACCAGAGTTTTTTAGTCCAGTTTTCATTTGGGTGTTGTATAAATTGCCGTGAGGACCTTAGACCTAAGCATGCCTTCCACTCTTCGGTGTGGCTCTTGATTGTGTTTTCCTTAAGGCCTGCGTTAAAGGTGTTGGACGCCATTATATACCAGCCCCAACTGCACTTTATGGGCTGCAAGGGCCTTCACCGCAGCCTGGCTGTCACTCAATATATAGATGGTTTTTCGTCCAGGTGCCTGTCTATATTTTCTTGTGCACATGCAGCATACGTCTCTGCCTGAAATACTGTGGCATGCTTTCCCATGCTTACACTATAGCATATATATGCACCGCAGTTTCTGATAGATCTCAGTTGATTGATTTATTATGTTACCAATTCTAAGCTGCAGCTGCTGGCAAAGAGGCAAAGCCTCAATTAATGTTTTATAAATGATTAAAAACCAGATCGTTGATTGAAAGCCTTATAGTATAACTTGGAAATCTAAGGCTGATCACGTTAAAAGTTCAAATAGAGTTAATCAAAAGTATATTTGACATTTAATTTGTTTTATTTATCTGTGCAATAAAAAAAGTGTCCATTAATGGATGTTCATGACTGGGTCCATGTCCATTACTGGGGGTCCATCACTGAATCTTCGATGTCCATCACTGGTGATATAGTAAATTTCAATTTATGTATTTTTTATTAATTATGTATTATTCATACAGGATTTTTGGTGTTGTTTAAATGTTCCTCATGTATTTGAGTACCGAAAAAAAAATCACCATTTTTGTATTGCCAAAAAACATCCCATTTTTAAACGAAATTCTAATTTAGTGCGCTTAACATGTCCATAATTGGTGCCATCACTCTAATTAAGTTACTATCCTATCGCATTCTATAGTGTTTTCTTACTTTACATTTTTATAAAGTAGGTAAAACTACTTACACTCGATATGGAATATCACCTTCATCGCCTTCTGTTTATACACACCTTATCGGTGAAAAAGATTTGACAAATCTAATGAGTAGGGCGTGAAAATGCACGCTCCGCAGCACGCAACAATTCATTACAATCTTATCCTAGATAGAGTACTTAGTCGATTATATTTTCTGTAAGTATACCTATTGTCCAGATGAACATTTATTTAATATACAAGCATTTGTTATAATAATGTAGTTGCAACGTGGGAGGGTGATAGGAAGGCGGCAGTATCGAGCGTGGGCGCGCCGCCCTAGCGCCGCTGAAGCCCTACACCTACAGTTCAGTCCGCCGAGAGGCAAGGCGCGCACGCCCGTCGCTCGCCGGCCAGCAGTAGCTCGCTCGTTGTTCGTCGCTCGCCGCTCGAGGCGAGCCTGGACGTTCGCTGCTCGCCGTTCGCGAACTCTCCCTCTCCGCCGCCCTCTGACAGCGACACGCCGGCAGCGGCTCGCACCCGTATTCACAGGCCACATTGCCTCGCGGAAAATTGCATACAGCACAGCACTTGACTCATTCACGCGAACGACATCACACGTGCACCGATGCACGTGACCGCGATTTGTACATCGGAAAAAATCGGAGGCAGCTCCTATAAACTCTCGATATTCGTTTTAGTATTCGGCCAGTTGAAAAATTGAATTCATTTGTGTAACATTTAGAACATGTTTTGTGGCACAAAACTCTTAATTGACGAATAAATTGGGCGGCGCCACGTCTACGTCATGCTACAGGGTAAAGTATATTTTATTTATAAAATAACTTAATCATCTTATGTTAATTCAAAAATTTTTATCACAATATATTTAAGTTGAAGTCTTCCATTTTATTTTTAAGGTTCATGCATAAGCTTTAAAGATGCTCGAGTTATCTGTCGTAATCATATGGTGTTAAAAACTTGTATTTTGATACTTGAAACAACTTTTATTTTTAATTACTGTTGTTGCTATTCCAACAGTACCTATATTTAAATATTTGCATTTTTCCAAGGTCGTTAGAAAATAAGCAGTACGCAAATTGTATTTTATTACATTTCTCATTCGCTTCACGTTTGACTAATATTATACGAAATTAACTTGCTGTAAGTTATAGGATATTGTAATAAATCTATTATATAAAATAATGTTCGCCGTGCTCGTAACGTTTCAATAGATGTGATGTATGATTTCATAACAGCAACGTATATTTTAACAATGAATACATAGTAAAAATATTTTTTTATTGTTTTCTTATGAAAAGCAAGAATACAAACGTTAACAAACGATATAAGAGTTTCGCTTCAGATAAGTAGTTTCTACAATTCATAGAAACAATTTCATTAAATATTTATGACATAGACAACAATGGAAAACAAACTGCTACAGCAAATACTTACTGTTCTGTGTTTATTGGAAACTCGACTTTGCCGTGGGGGTTTGTCCAAGAATGGCATTCAAAATAAAGGGACTTTTGTCGATATCGAATAAGACTTTAGGCCGTATCTCGGGAAGATGCCTCCTTATTATATCACCCTACAACCAATCGCTAATGTGATAATCAATAGTTCCCTTCTATAGCCATCGACTCAGAAATATTCTTCATAGTAAAAACAATATTAACAGACACACCTGTATTTCGGCTTGGATTTTTAATATATTTCGATTTAAGATTGGTAAAAACTACTAGGATATTGAATACAATATTATTTAAGAAAATAAATACCTACATGTTTATGCTTTGCGAGTAATTTATTGAAAAACAAAAAAATATATGATCTTTAGTAGTAGTTGTGACACTAGTTAAATTAATAAAGGTCGTATTTAGTTCCAATAAAAACATATAGCATTTACATAGTTACAGTTAGAAAAGGGTGTTATTGTCTGCTGATTTACTGTTTATCACTCACATAGACCAAAACAATTTTATGGGTTTGAACTCAAGTAATTTATATTGTTCTACGCTGGAGTTACGAGAATTTTACTGCTTCCACGTTAGAAACCGTAATTAGTTACGCTGTATAAATTTGCTAAAGTAGTTTTATGACAATTATAGCACAGACATATAAATGTAAGAACATGTAGGAAATATTAATATGGATCATAAAGACTAAACATGCAAATAAATCTTTGAAGCACCTTTCTTATAAAATGTCTACATCAGAGGTTAAATAGTTATTCCCAAAGACACGAGGAGTGTTAAATTTAGCGACGGACTTGTGAAATCTATCTACTCCACATACAGTAGGTACCCCGTTTAATCCCTACTCATGTTATGCCACATCACTTGATTACATGTTAATTTGCACTTAAAAGCGTGTAATACAAAGCTTCTGTGATAATTCAACGTAGCGAGTTTATTACCTACCCATATGTATTTGAACCTACCTAATATCATAATTTAAGGAAATGGTTGTTGGAATTCATTTAAACTGTAGGTAAAACGAACTATAGCCAGCCCGTGGATGCAGTGCGAGAGAATAGACGTATTTATTTTGCTCCTTAGTAATAACAAAAAAAAAAGTGTAATTTAGAGTCGTAGCTCGGATATTTTTAGATATAAGTGTACCCAGTGAAAATATGACAGACTGTATGATCTCGAAGTACTAATTTAAGTTACATCTAACAAACTTGTAAAGGTTCAAAGTTTATGATTGGTCCTGTATGTCCTAATAAGAATAAGAGCTTATTGCCTTACATTTTTAATATCGGCATCAAAATTGGATCCTCGGAATGAGCGCGAGTAATTCACTACAGATTACTGACAAAATCTCGAATCAATTTAACAGTAACTAAGTATAGTTGAAAGATTCGTAATCGCGTTTTGAGATTACGGGGGCGAAAGCATCAGTAATTATTACACAAGGAATGTTAAAGATAATGTTTATATAGGTATCAAGATTAGGTTCCTATGAATCAATTTACACGAAATAATTAATTGTTTAGGTAGGTACTTACATTTATATAATCATTTTGTTTAAATACCTAAACTTACCTGGAACATAATATGTGCATGAATAACTTACTAGGAAAAAGTACCTACATAAAAGTCCAGTCCACTGTATTCTTGTGTAAATAAACTTTACTTTACTTTACTTTACTTTCAAATTTACAAACGAAAACCATTTGCGTGAGAAGATCACACAAAAGATTGAAATTTCGTCTGCTGAAAGGGGTTCCAACATTGGTACCAATTGGAAACCCCGCTTTCATAGTGCTGAAACGAAATGCGAATAATGGCTCGAGGCAAATGTTTCAATTTAGAACATTAGGACAAATCATGCAGACTTTGCTAACGGATAATAATGAATTTTCATATTTCATTTATCTATAAAGGTTTAAGCAAAGTAACGGAAAACGGGGTCTAAGAAAAATGGGTCACCTACAAATATTTCCAATAAGCGGCATTGTTCTTATATACCTAGCTAGAGCATGCTATGCAATGATTAAGCCGGTTTCGTGGCTTGCTCGTTTATCACATTATTAAGCTAAACGACATAGGTACCTACGTCAATTAATAATTAAGCTTGATAACCATTGCAGTATGTAGGTACTAAGTTATAACTAGTTATTATATCGTAGTAATTATGTCTTCCTAACTTACGTACTTACTCGTAGATCGTAATATGTATTCAAAAGATTAAAGACATGTAGAGGCGTGAGAGGCCTTCGGCTTGTTAGTTATTCATGCATCCATGATTTCTTTCGGTGCCGCTAACTCGAGCGAGGCGCGGGACGGGGCGAAGGGCCTGTGTACCTGCTAAGGCTGTTGGGGCCCTTGTCTTCTCTAACGTCGCAGAATGTATAATATGTACCTAGTACAGGAGGATTCGAGTTAGATCTTTTAGATATATAGTATCTAAACCTGATCATGGGTAGGAATTCAAGCATTACCATATTTACCTACTAAAAATAAGTAGGTACTTCATAATATCATCTTTGAACTATGTTACAGCATTGATTTTATTGGTAGGTTCTCAGAGTTCATTTGGCACAGTAAAAGTTCACACCACATTAAGTCTTGACGTAGTTTTGGCCTCCAGCCATGGGGTTCTGTTGAATTCAGACATTATTTTTCGACGTTATTTTTTGAAAATGCATTTGGATTTTCTACTCTCATGTTGGCTCTGGAGTGTAAAATTTTCAATCCATTGTAACAAAACTGTAGTTTTTATTTATACATGAATTGTTTTATATTAGACGTTCATTCTAGGAAAAGAGTTTTCATTATTCCTATTCATTTACATTTATTCGTAATACCTAAGTATTTTACAAGTCTTTAGTGAAAACAAAATTAAAATAAAGTTTTGTACCATGTTACGATATCTACTTCATAAAATATCTACTTAAACGTCCTACAATATTAAAATCATGTTCAAAAACTCGATGTCGCTACTGTTAAACAAAAAATCATGTCTTGTTATATCGGTGAACTTTAATTAAAAAAAGTGAAATAACTACATACGATACATAATTACATGTACATATATATTTACATGTCGCCCATTATGTCGCTTGTGTCAACTAGGCCCTCGATATGATGCGAGATACAGTAAGAGGATAAGTGCGCCGTAGCTGTGGCCTGGCGAGGTGCCACACCGAGCACCGCACTCTCGGGACTACATAAAACATTAGTTACTAAATACAACACATACATGAATATCACTATTAAAACCATTGAGTACCTAGTTATGTCTATTATAACTTATCTATATATGTGAGTAGGTATGTACGTAATTGACAATGATCCGCTTATTTACCCATCTATTATCTACTTCGACTGCACACTTCAATGTTATAGAGAGGCGTATAGAATAGAAATATAAGGACCGAGATCTTGATGGATTTACGAATACACGATAAAAAACAAAAACGACTTAGAACCAGGCGACGGGCATTGGATATTTTTATCCCGTTCCCGTGGGATTAAATAGCATGTTTTTTTCCACCTTTGATACCTGCTACCGTGAAACGGCCCTGCTTTCAGCTTAACGAGTATCCATTTCTTTCTAAGTTTATTTTATACTACCAATCCTAAAAATTTCATCTTTTCCTACAATTACGTAAGTTTAGGGTGACTGAGATCTCACTCTAATAGTATTTTTGCTTTGACTCTGGGTTTAGAAATATTATATTAAAATATTATCTTATAGAGGATTCTTATTAGTTTCTCGGTTTCACGTGAAGCCTAAGTCTAATCATGGATTCAAGCGG
Source organism: Polylopha cassiicola (assembly GCA_038024825.1). Taxonomy (NCBI): domain Eukaryota; kingdom Metazoa; phylum Arthropoda; class Insecta; order Lepidoptera; family Tortricidae; genus Polylopha; species Polylopha cassiicola. The sequence continues at coordinate 7,013,936 of CP149045.1, forward strand.
CACAATATCATAATTTCTACATTTCTCATTTAAATAGATATTTTTGTTATTTAAGTAATAAAAGCAAACCTCGATCATCCTTGTAGTACCTACTTATTATTGAGGAACAGCTCGATAAAATATTATTTTGTTGCAGCCAAAGTTTTCAAATACATCACATTCTCATTTTTATTGTCAATGGAGTTAGAACGTACTCCCATGCTGGTGACTACTATAAGGCAGGTACTATACAATAAGTCACTTAGTAAACTAGTTCTTGAAAACGTCTGTAAAGATATTTGTAATAGGATTAATTTTACAGAACAAAAAATCGATCTAGCTAAATATCAACTGCAGGAAAATTCTTTTTCAGTCCTCCGGCCGGAAAGCGCCAACTTTGTGGCCGCTGCGCTCAATGAAATTGCCGCTTTCTGGCTTCGTCGAACAGAAAAATAGTGTACTGACCTCGGCCAGTAAAATAAAAAAGCCTCAGATCACATTTTTGTCAACCTCGGCTTCGCCTCGGACGACAATAACATGTGATCTGAGACATTTTTTATTTTACTGGCCTCGGTGCGTAATGTACTATTCTCAGTTTTAATAGAGCGTTTGATCGCTCGGATATTTGTTACATAGACAGGTAAGTCAAGATATCTCAGATCAACAGATCAAGTAAAATTCTAAAAAGGAACATTTAAATTACTGCGCTGTATGTTAATATTAAACAGTTGTAAGAATTTAAAAGAATCTGTTCAAAAAGTTCTGTCTTTTTTAAAATAGGTAAACGATAAATACAAAAGATAATATTTGTATTCGATAGGAAGTTATCTATACTATAATAATATAATATTATAAAGAGGAAAGATTTGTATTTTTGTATTTTTGTATGTTTGTAATGAATAGGCTCCGAAACTACTGGACCGATTTCAAAAATTCTTTCACCTTTGGAAAGCTACATTATCCCCGAGTAACATAGGCTATATAATATCACGCTAAGTCTTATAGTTGCGGAGCAGTAACCGAAAATGTTTCAAAAACGGGGGAAAAGTATCGTTTCTGAGGCCATAAAAAAATCTTAAGTCCCCCCGTGCGAAGCCGGGACGGGCCGCTAGTAAGATATAAACTTATTATGACTTTCATAAAAAAAATATAAATTAATGTACGAGGAAGCATCTAATGCCCTCCCAATTTCCACGCTACGTGATGCGATAAAAGCAAAAAGCAAAGTTACCAAAATGCCCATAATGAGGCAATTGCCAAATAGCGTTATTGATAATCGACATTGACCTAGTACGAATACGGAAATGGGTTAGGGGTGTGCCGCTGACGCGATTCAGCCAATGGCTCTTTGCTGGCGCTCGAAAAAGCCTATTCCGTGAACTAGTTTCTTGTCACTCCAACAGCTGCCACTCTAGTTTGTTAGTCGCGGAACGTGATCTACGTGATCCGAAAGACGACCAGCGTCTTCATCAAGAAGCTGGATGACAGCAAATAATACCTATCTGCTTTAGAATAAGAAAAAGATGGATAAACGCTGTCAGTCAAAGAGTTTCTGTCGACAGATTTTTCAATTATATCGCGTAGGTATTAAAGGCCTAACCACAGTAAGACACTTACCTAGTTAATTTAATTGAAAATTAAATTAAAAAGGGTTTTTTTCAAAACCTCGTGTCGCCCAGGAAAATATTAGTGAATCATACATTTCGATCGAGATTGAATCATAAGGTTTCTCGGTTGATCCGGCTTCGATATCTGCACTCGCATCTAATAACAGCTTTGCTCCCGCTCGCGTCGGTAGGATATACCTACTACATATTATATAAATGATGTTCGTACTTCATCTCAAAGAATGTATGATGTATCATATTAATAATTACTAAGTCCAAGATCATACTTTGGAAATCTAAGGCATATATCCTTTTTATAAATTAAGTATGCTTTTGTAATTAAACTAGCTTAGAATAGTTCTAAAAGTGTTCGGGGGAAAGCTGAAATACAAAACGAAAGAACTGCATCATGATTGAAGATAAGGCAAGATTAAGTACCTACAATTTTTTAGGGAACGCGATAAGTGGGAATGGAGAATAAACCGACAAAAAAGACGCATAAATATTGGGCAAGGTACCTATGTGCATTTCTGGTAAAATAGACAAGGAGGTTTAAAAAAAATAAACCAACGTTTAGTATGACATTTGGGTGATTCCACGGGCGTTTCAACCGCCGTCAGTCCCTTGCCATAAATATTGAAGAATTAAGCTACAATAAGATTTAAACTCTATTAATTTTGACGACAAGTGCGAGCGCAATATGTCGTCGCATCAAAACGTAATTCTTGTTGTAGCTCATTTCTTCAATATTCAGGACAACAGACTGACGGCGGTTGAAACGCCCGTGGAATCACCCATTTCTGAAGTACCTAACTTCAAAAAGCATTTAAAGTTAGGTATAACGCTTAATGCTTGACATACTTACTTTGAACTGGATTGAGTTGAGATTTGTCCATTAATACGGTTCTAAGTTTGTTGAAGGTTTAAGACTATAGGTACAGATAACTTCATTGCGTGACAACGCGTGGTCAAATGATAATTACTGCATAATAAACCTTTTCAATAACAAGCTCGAGCTAGAATCATGATGAGTTTCGCTTTAAATTAATATAATATCATATTCTGTGGGGATCGCTAAAGTAGGTGAAAGTTAAATGCACATTATATTCGAACTGCTTGGCAAGTAGATAGCTGCTTATATGGCGTAGGTAGCGGACAGTTGCGGTGCGGTAGTGGACAATCAAAGAGCCCACTCATGGCTCATGTTAGTGTTTTGTTTACCTCGCCCGTGCCTTTGTGGGATTATGTACATGCACTAGGATATTATGGAATTACAAAGCACAGTAATACAATCTGAGCCGCCTACGCCGCTAGCTGCGGTTTATTGTATTTTGTCGAAGCTTACCTCCACCTTATTAGTAAATTAGTTCGGGGCCGACTGAACGGCGTTCTATTTAAAGACAGTTTTTTTCCACCAGCTAGATCGAATATTTAACCAACATACCGTAAATATCGTTAAAATCGTTATACAATTTTCGAGACCACATTTATACACTTAAGAACTACTTAAATGTTATAGGGGTATGTATTTAGTCATTGATCTTTAAATTAATTATTAGGTAGGTGCATAAGTAACCATGGAAATATGAAACACACGAAATAGGTTCAATAAACTTTTAGTAATTTAGTGTAAATAAACAGTTAACATCGCCTTGAACGAGGTAGTAATAAGACGCTATGCTGGTTTATGACGTGTTCAATGAGATCATTCAGCGGGAGCATTGTTTTATAGCCCTTGGACGTTTTATTCCCCTGGCGCCCGAACCCACCACTACAGCTCCGATTCTGGATGAAAAAAGGATATTCTAATATATAAAATGCAAGTGTCGCGGTGTTTGCTGCCAAACTCCTTCGACACAGCTGAACCGATTTCTATGATATTTTGTGTGCATATTTTGTATCACCCAAATGTTAATGGTGGGTGGTCCACCCCAATTTGATTTTTAAAATCTGTATATTTCAGCGATTTGAACCAGACAAGTTAATGACGATGTTTCCCTAAATGTACCAATTGATATTTTTAGGGTTCCGTATCTCATTTTCTTATCCATCGCGAATACAGGGCCACAGAGTTTTACGGTGAACCGCTAGTAAAAGAAACCGTTTTCGTTGCCCGGTAATGTATTATGAGAACATCAATGCTAGAAAAAGGTTTGTAATCACCTGCTCAATTTACCGTACTACAGACATAAGTATATAGATATATAAATACAAATAATATATTGAAGCGGGAACGGGAAAATATAAGTAGACAATTACAGTAATCACCGAGTAGGTACGTACGAAAATTCATAGAAATCTTAAAATAACATTTAGTAATATTCATTTTCTGCTGTATTAATTAATAGCCAGTTACACTATTATGTAGTGGTTATCAACTCGAGTACCTATGTCGTGCGACAATTATAAATAAACAACTTGGAAGTTTAATATGGGCCACTTTTAATTGAATATGTTTGCAGTAAGGCACGTAATCTTGTAACAAAGCTTTGAGCCGCTCCTACTGGCTTGTGTCGGCTTTTTAATGAATGGTCGTTTTAAGTTCTACACAGCGGCGGCGCGGCGTGTAGTCTCAGCGGCTCACTTAGGCAAAGCGTCCTTAGGCACCTACTTGTGTGACTAACTGCGACTTGCCACCTCTTTCTGTCAACTCCTCACACATTAAGCACGCGACAGTGCCATTGTATACAATACGAGCTTCTTTCTCGCTTGTTTTAAAATTTTCAGCTCTATTTGAAATTTTCCAAACATGTTCTATCTCATTTTCAAGTAATACCATTACGGGAATAAAAAGTTTTATGTCACTTTCAACTTGGAATGAAACATTTATTAACGGATTTAACTCGCGTAAGTATTTTTATTTTATTTTACTTACTGACGTTTCGGGTTCTTTACAGTTTCTATAATTGTTGGGGATCGTAGCGATATAGGTACGAACAAATATACAGCTTACTCTAAAACTCGTTTATTGACAGTTAATAAGAAAAAACTAGAACAAAAGAACAATATACTAAAAGGGTATAAAAATATCCATAAAAAGTATATTATTAAAAAGGTAGGTTGTAATCCTGTCGTCAACAATAATCATAGCACGATTGAGCTGACAATAGTCTAACGCTAAACGCTTTTGCGTAGCAAATAAAATAAAATAAAAATACGCAAGTTAAATCCGTTAATAGTTGTTTCAGTCCAATGGCAATAACCGCGAATACATCAGAAATTATCACTTTCAAATGTTTCAATCCATTAGGAGCTGAATTCTTGAAAGCGTTGAATGATATCTTTTTTTATTTCAATCATATACAAAGTTTCAAGTTAAACTATTTAATTATTTAAATGTTTTACACACACTTTTATCTCCCGTTATTTCTGGTCGGAATTACCCAATAACTTAATTCAAATGCTCATGTTACATTTATTTATCAGATATATTTAACTACTTGACTCAGCGGCTTTGGCTATGCGTTAATTTCAGTTATTAAATATATCAGCGGTTTATCTTTTTATAATTATAGATGTCTGTACAAAGGTTTTCCGATATTTTATAAGCTCTTATATTTTTCGATATTGATTTTAACATGTAATCGATCGTGTGGTTGGAACACATAATGAACGAGGTCATTTTAAACGGTAAACAAATAATGCAAATGTCAATTGTATGTCACTACCGGGTCAGCACATTAATAGGCGACATTTGCAGTCACTCCATAATATGCAGTCATTAATTAAAACCGAGTTGAAACTCACAAGTCATCAAGTCAAGTCTCATGAATTATTTTGAAACTTAAAACTTATGCACCTTTTTCCATTTAATTATTACCTACAAATCTCAATTGAAAAAGTATAAATTCCATTTGGTAATATAATCTTTGGTTATTTATTTCTTCTGACTCCTGTTCTTTTTTGTCCTTTAATTGTGAAGATCAACATGTTTAAGCGATATAAATCCGTGTTAAATCTACTAACCAAGTCTATGAAACCATAACTTTTACACCACAATTTCAACTACATTCGAGTAAGTACATAACACGATTGCGTATAATTGCATAGTGAAATAAGTTCATCTCCTTTTAATGAGGAAAGCTTGAATTAGAGCTGTACTGCAAGCGCTTTTTTAACGTTAGTAGTGGATTAAGTAGTGCTTGACAGTGTTAAACTTTATAACTGTGAGTGGCCACACTCGGCGGAGTTAAGCTCAAAAGCTTGTTCACCTACTTATCTTTTTGTCTAATGCAATATACTACCATAGCTCAAAATGGCAAAGCGAGTAAAAAGTGAAGTTTTAAAACCAATTGTTACTTACATTTGTTTACGTAGGTATATGCGCATGGATGGCAAATAGGTTTAATAAAACCTTTAATTTTAATGTAATGTGAGTTATTTTAACCATAAAAACGAAGCTGTAAAAATATACCCATCTATCCATGCCCATATATTATACCTAAATGATATTGTTGTTAACTAATTAAACACGTATCACGTTTTATTCTACATTCATTCCTCTTAAAATTTAATTTAACTTCTTTGCAAGCCATGCGAATTGATACAAATAAACAATTGTAATATGTATGTATGTTTTATTTATAAACTATTTTATTATTTACGTACAAGTAAAGCCAATCGATAATATCAACCGAATTAAACAAATGCAAAATTGTACTGAACGAAAACTGACCACATGACATTCCGTCCGCGTTATGCCAATTCCATATTAATTTGTATTTCTTTCATTCCTGCTATTACCTATCAATTGGCACCATGTGTATGGTGCCGATTGATATTGTAACCCTGGTTACTTACTTAATTAATGATAAAAATAAAAGACGCTGTGGGTGTTTTAACGATGTTTGGGATAAATTACACAAGAATGTGTTAACGGATGTATATTTTTGACTGTTTCTGTCTACAGCCCAAATAACCAAGTGACACAAAGATTTAAGTAGGTATATAATAAAATGCACACAAATTCCCGCCTTTGTATTTTCTAATGCTCATTTTTTTTTTTACTATATATTGCTCAACAAAACTAATGTACAACAGGCGGACTTAATGCCATATGACATTCTCTACCAGTTAACTTTTGAAGCAAGCCCAGAGCATGTGTAGGCAAATTAATTTAAATTTTCTCAAATTGTTATCGCGACAAGAAAAACGATGCAATCTGTAGTAAGTAACAATCGTCTATTTACAAATTTGTTTTACTTAGCAGCAGTCGGAGTTACATGACAAATCGCGGACCTTAGTACTTTTATTTATTTTTTCCTCCATGCTGCGGTAGACGACACTTTCAAAATTAGTTTTGTGGTATGAAAAATGAGTGCCCTTTCATCGAAATAACTCGCAGTTAATTTGATGTGCAAGCAGGAAGTTTATGAACTCCGGAGATTAAAGTTTTTTAAATCAACGTCAATTACCTTCATTAATTTATATTCGTATTATTATTTATTATATTTATATATTTTTCAATCGGTAGAAGTATTCAAGTAATAATTATACTACTGGTAGTATTTCTCAGTAATTATTATCGTATTTTAAATCATTTGATAATGGGTATACCTATTCCAGATATTCCATATACCGAACCTCACTTTCATGACAGGGAAATGTCAAAACACACGAGGGCTAGGATTACAAAAATGGAAATCGAAATAACCAAACAATGCATCGGCAAACTGTTGTGACAGTCGTTACTTTTTTTAATTTCATTGTTCACTGAACAATAAGCTCAGTGATTGATGAAAGTGCAGTTTGTGTTGGTAGCAAAACTATTTTGTATTTTACTGAGGATTATTGGAGATCACAATATAAGTCGTATAAATAACCTACCCATTAATTGTTTTAAGTAAGTCGCCATATTATTATATTCGTAGGTCCGAATACAGATACGTTAAGTATCATTTACATTTATAAGGTAAGTGGATGAACTACCAAGAAACCTAAGCTTATCTTTCCTTCCCAGCTCTTCCCAGGAACAACCTTCACTACCAGTAAAAAAAGTATTTAGTAATTTATAAGATTAGTTATCTGTAAAGAAAAAGTTTTTGGAAATTCTACTCTTAACCTATGTTACTATTAAACAATCTGGTTGTACCTATTTGGATAAAGCACGTTAAATCTTTAAGTTCAGTTGGTAAACGAAAAATATAGTTTTATATTCTGTTTAAAATTATAAATTCACATTGTGCAGTTATAACAAAACAGGGATCGATTTTCTGGCGGCGTACCGATTTCAGCACCGGAAAGCATGGCGTATTGCGTGAGCCGCATCGCCGGAAGAAACTTTAAACCGTACTTCCTTTACCGGGTTAAGTGCCCAATAATTTTCACATTATGAACAACGCATTTTACTTTGTATTAATAAAAAAAGGAAGTTTTTTTATTATTAAAATTACTTGGTAAACGTACATGTCAGGACGCGATATAGTGACATTCTCTCGCTGACAATTTTTAGCTATTTTATATTTTGGCGAAAACTTAGGTTCTAACTATCTACTCGATAATTTAACAGTTCTGCTGACCGAGTAGGTTAACTATTTATATTAATTATACAACTATTTTCCAACATTTTCAAATAGAATATCATAACCTAACCGATGCACAGCCGAACAAGAAAAATATACTTTTTTATAGTAGGTACCAAGAAGCTCCTTGATATTTTTTCAGATTAAATCAGCGGACAGCTAGATAAAGACAGTCGGCTGTATTTTATTAAAACGAAATTTAAAGGATTTTTGATTCTTGGTCAATAGAGAAGTGCCAATCGATAATAATGAACGAACGAAACGAATGCATTGTTTGGAATGGACGTAAGTTAACGAAAGGTCACGTGGCTTCCTTTGATTGGCTTATTCGATTGCATACAATTTTTCATTCTTTTCGTTCTTTCACTTTATTGTCAGTTTACTACCACCAATAAAACATTACAATTGTTTCGACATCAGTAATTTAACTTATTAACACAAAAAATAATATTAAGTATAATTTTTTATGCAATATATTTTATATCTATGTTTTGATACAAGAGATTTGTAGGTACATATAGCATTTTTAGGACTCTTATTGACCGGAAGGGCGGGTATTGCGTGATGCTGAGTTCCTACCGGAAACCCCTGACCGTGACTTCCGCCTATGGGCTCGCCTATACTCGAGGAAAAGAAAATAACTCGTCATCGTTGTATATTACACGGTGTAATACCTTAAAGACAATTGACACGACAAACAATTTATAAAACTAGTAATCTTTCTATCATTCACATGTTATACAGTTAAACTGCAGCTAAAGTATACGAACATATTAAAAAAAGCATACTCTTGCGAGATGACTAATAAAAATATACGCTGTTACTTTGTCCAATAAAGGAGGAACTCTATTATGTAAGTACTTAAACCTACTTGCAGAGCTGATTTCATTTTAAGCTGAGCGATGTCTATCAGTTTTGTTCCATTGGCGCTTAATCCTCAGCTCGCATGCATCAAGCAGCTAATTGGATTTTATTTTTTCAGACATCAGCTGTCCATTTAGGACCAGCTTCACTATTCGATGGCGCTTATAGATAAATTCCGAAACACCGCAGAGACGGGTAAGCAAATACAAATACAATATTTCAATCATGCAAATTAGAAACGTGACATTATTGTGGCGCATAAGTATAAAAATTTGAGAATTGCGAATTAAATCTATCACATAAATGCTACAGTAAAATGCAACATTTTTATTTAACGTACCTAACTTTTTAATTAATTCAGAGAAAAAGTTATCTTCGATACCCACTCCTCTCGAGCTCCGTATATATTATACATATATTATACTTATACGTTCTAAGCCGAAACGCGTGTAGTTTTTAAATCGTGTTATTTAATATGGGTCAGTGGTAGGAGCGAAACATTGTTGCCTCTGGAGATACCTATTATTATTATTGAGATTTAGTTAGAATTTTAGAATATCATCTTGATAACGATATTCAGGTATCTGTGCTAGTAATCGGGTCAGTATTAAGAGTGCACCTTTTTGTACCGCGAAGTCGGCTATGGATTCTCAGGTTTAGAAAACGAAGGGTCAATTTCGCTTGCATCGGTCAGCCGCCTTCGGGCGCGCGAGCGAGAGGGAATGTCGTAACCAATATTCATGCTAGTGTGTGTGTGACAGCGAGTCTTTACAAAATTTATTTGACTTTAAATGAAATGCCTACTTCCGTACCTTATTTTGGTTTGGTCGATGTCAAGTAAATAGGTACGTTTTTGGATAAAAAAAATATTTAAGTAAGTACGTAGAGTAAACATAATACCTACATATAAATATATATACTTACTTACATATATAGGAATTCTGCTTGTTACCATTATTATAATGTTTAACTTAAAAAAATATAAAGACAATTTACTTTCTTAGAATACTGCACAAAGTTCGACGAGTCCTCTGGTTTAACTAAAACGGGTAAAAATTGAAAATAGGCAGGTAGGTATTTACTTGGAATATTTACGTTAGGTACTTACCAGAAGGTGATGAGTTCAAACCAGGAGTACCTACCTACTATCCACTAGAGCATCAGGTCGAATATAAGCAAAATATTATAGTAGGTACCTACCTACCGTAGTAACAATCTTATGAATAGATGGATGGATGTAGGTATGTAAAAATTTAGGTAGGTATGTTTGTTTATCTTTCAAGTAAAAACTACCTACTGAATGGATTTTGTTGAAACATTACAATAATATAGCTTAAACATTAGAAAAATATATACTTAAGCTATATTTTATAACGATATTGTGTAAAAGTACCTGGTACCTACCTACTCATCGAGCGTAGACGAAGTCGCGGGCAGAGGCTAGTATACAGATATAAGTACATACAACCGAGACATCTTGAAACACCCCTGGCTGGCCATAAATGAAAAGGAAATATTGATAATAGCAATCTATACTATACATAATAATAATCTATATATATAAAAGAAAGTTGTGTTAGTTACCCCGTTTATAACTCAAGAACGGCTGAACTGATTTGGCTGAAAATTGGCGGGGAGGTAGCTCGGAGCCAGGAAAAGGACATAGGATACTTTTTATCACGTTCCAGTAAAAAAAAGAAAAAAATATTAAGCTGATTTGTTAAAAATAGTATAACAAAACGCAACAATGACAACTGTCAAATCGACATTGCCGGGCGGGACGAAGTCTGCCGGGACCACTAGTATATTATAAAGAGGAAAACTTTGTTTGTTTGGTTGTAATGAATATGCTCAAAAACTACTGGACCGTTTTTAAATATTCTTTCACCATTTGAAAGCTACATTATCATCATAATCGGGTTCAGCATAAATTTGGGGATAAGAAATAATAAATTGGCAATGGATAGGTATAATTATTTACATCAATCTTGCGCCAAAGAAAATACAGACATTATTATTGTATTGACTTAATAATCTGATAGCTCACTTAGGCATAATTTACAATAGATAATGCTTAGTATATGTATATAAAAAGTCATTGCTCCATAGATAAGTTACATTTTGTGGGGGTTTGTAAAATGATTGAAAGAAAGTTAGATATAATATCGTGGACTTGTATTTATTTCTCAAATTTTCATGGATTTTCGATTATTATTTTTTAGTTTTATATTTAAGGTTCTATTAAGACTAAACGTTAATTGACACAAGTAATAGGCTATAGAAAATAAAAAACAGGGATCCGAGAGAAGCTGGGGCGAATCGCTAGGTAGTAAAAAAATAAAATTGAGGCCTCTGACAAATGCAAGCTAACCCCAAAAATGTAGCATTTCAATGGAGTACCTACACCAAACAACAATCAATCTTGAAAAGTAGATAGCACCGTGTATGAATATAGATACCTACCCATAAAATTTCTTTGTCAAAAAAAATAATTTTATTAAAAAAAAACAATAGGAATAACGATCTATTCCTATATATAAGAGAGATCACATTCACAGTCCACCCGAACAGAACAGAATCACCTTTCTGTTGCGGCATCTTGTAAAGTTTGTTCCGCTATCCTACAAAAAAACAATAAATTATTATGGAAACTGTAAAGAATCCGAAACGTCAGCAAATATAATAAAATACAAATACGCGAGTTAAATCCGTTAATAGTTGTTTCATTCCAACAAATTATATTTATCTAATGCTACTAGACTGTGCTTAATAGTATTTGTACAAACAGTAACTATGAGATACATAGGTAATCAAAATTTTTAAATTCACCATTGTAAATTTAATTTACAACATAATTATAAACTTCGCTATGACTTATTGATTGATTGCACATTATGTGAATTATAAAATGAATGCTCACATGTTTCGTTTCTTGTAAATCCATGCGCTTGGTTTTTTACGACGAGCTGATAGCCAAAGTCTCGTTTTACTAGATTTTCTAGGTTTTGCTGTGAAAAAAAAATCCACACCGTTAAATTTTCATTTTCTACTGAATATATCATATGATATTACATATCGATATTATATATAGACGTTCGAGTATCAAGTGAAAGACACTTTAAGTTGAAAAGTAATGAAAAGACATGATCGCTTCGAGTGATTAAGTATAAAGTATATCTAGATAGGTTCCAACTGTTAATAAATAATAATAATATAAATTGATATTAGTACTTACGCATAATGAACAATCGTAATGAAATGTAATTCCAAGTCCGCTGTCACACAGTCGTCGTAGGTAGCTAAGTATATAAGATCGTCGCAATAAAACCAATTCACTTTGTAATAATTCAGAAGTCCGTTAATCTAGCCGTGGTTGTTTTAGTTACTATTATTTATGAATTAATTATTAATTAGTAAACGTAACGTCAAAAAATCTGCACAATGACAGTCTATGACCGACTGGCAATTCGTCTTTGACCTTTGTTCTTGTCAAAACGTTCGGCGGCCGTCGGAATAATTCGGGCACGCACACAAACGCATGTATCAAGACTCGCGTGAAATGAGTATTTTCTAATATCGCCATTTCTTTAGAAATTATTTCGAAAGTACGAATTCCCGTTGTAAATTATTAATTGTGATATTAATACTGTAGTTATGGTTTATTTTCAATCTTGAGGATATTTCCGATGTTTCTATGTTTTGAAATCTTTATGAAAATCTTTAAATGTATGCGAACAAGTCCTCTGAAAATGTGTCTATTTTTCATGTAAAATTACGAATCTAATATCATCTCTGATTGTAATATCTTACATAATCTAATAAAGATAACGACAGTCAGACCTAGCTATGCCATATCCGATCATAATTGCAGAAAAAAATAATAATGTTTAATTCAAAATTCTTGAAAGAATGAGGAATTACGTTTTGTATGGAAGCGCCGAGCAAAGGAGCGCTCTTAAGAAGATTAATAATAAGTCAGTCATTCAGGACAAAGTTTTTATATTTATAGATAACGTTATTTTCACATTCAAGGGTCATATTTCATATGCGGGAAATCTTACGAATATGGACAAGGATGTCAGTTCATGAGAAATGACTTCATTCTGTACGTCACTTATACGCCGAGGCTGAATGTGAAAAGGAAATTAGGTTATTTTTTATTCGCATGAAAAACACAATTGAACGAGATTTAAATCCACCAAGTCACCCTAGCAATAATTATTCCTTGAGAATGACATAGGTAGAACTCGATCAGATAATAATAATAATAAATATCTTTGGACAATTCACACCAATTATCTAGTCCCATTTTAAGCAAAGCTTGTGTTATGGGTACTAGACAACGGATAAATATACATAAATACATATAAGACATCCAAGACTCAGTACAGATGCCAGTGCTCATCACATTGACATCTGCCCCTAGCGGGATTCGAACCCGCAACCTCCGGTTTCGTAGTCAGGGCCTCTGACCACTAGACCAACAGGCCGTCAAGAAGATAAATGTTATTTGTTTTTAAGATTTGAAGTACTTACCTTTGTACTTTAGTCACAGTGGACACATTACCAGCTCGTTTCTCAGCTCATTAGGGTAGTGTAGGTATAAATTGTCACGATTGACTTCCCCTGATATAAGTACAGGTCTTATCGTAAATTTGTGTTATTGGAACATGTTCTTGCTTAATGTGTAGTGTTATGTACCTACTTACTCCAAATACCGTAGGCACAATGTCATATATGCATTGAGTGCCTACTCTGGCTGTCTAGGTTGGTATACATATATATATATTTCCCACTACACGCGCCTGTTTTTAGCATGTTATCCGGTTCTTTAGAATCCTTAGCTGATGTAGGTAGGTATGTTGTTCGTGGCCTCGTTAGGATCAATAACTCGCGAAATGAGCTGTTACCGAGGTGCTAATTGCATTACACGGCACTATGAACTCCTTACTGCTTGTGTTATTGTTTTCATTATATACATGCGTACGTAGTACATCTAATATGATAGTATCTAATATCTAGGTATCTGGCTAGCTAGCTATCATATATACGTATAAAATTTTTTTAGGGTTCCGTACCTCAAAAGGAAAAAAGAAGCCTCTATAAGATGAAATTAAACCAGATTATATATTATCTGTATTTTTTTGTAAAAAAAATATCTAGTGACTTGTCAAGGCACTCGTAAAGTAGTTTTCGTATATATTGTCTCTTTAGGTAGCTACATTGTTATATCCAAGATAGATTGATCAAAAGACCCGATATCTACACGACGAGCGTAATGTTGGAGCTTCACTTCAAGGGGCAACGCGTTGTACTGCTTCCTTTTGCTCGGATCTTGATAGGAACTGTTCGCCGAGGCATTTAGGCCAGTCTCGTGTAGGCTATTTTAAGACCAGTTATCGTGCTTTGTAAGTCCGGGTGCCCTGCCCTATACATATCGGTTCCTAATTGCTGATTTCGCAGTGGCTTCTGTTAACGTATAAAAAGTTTGCGATTCCGGACCTAAATAAATTGGACTCTTCCTATTCAGATTAACAAAAATTTTAACTTGTAACGTGAGATAATTCTCTGGCCTAGAGTTGGAATTAGTTTTATTATTACACTATTAAGGATGTCGTGGAAGTAGCCGGCATTGATGCGTCACCGTAGGTAATAAGAATAAGCCGGTGTTAGTCGATTGAACACTTTGCAATGAACATTATACTTATGTAAGAAATTATACCTACTAGTCTTAGACAACTTTATTCACAGAGCACTTGAAATAGCAGTAAGTACTATGATAGGTAGTATAGGTACCAACTAAAAAGAATAATAATATCATAACCTAACAGTGGCGTAGCGCAAAGTGAGCATAATGTACCTATACATTTTACACCTTTTTTTTTGTTATCCAAATAAATTTATAGATGGATACTATATAACTACAAAGTATTTTTAAGTTCATTACGGACCTCTAAACTCATCAATTTTTCACAAAAATGCTACGCGACGGTAATGCGGGACAGCGAGATAAGTCACGAGCTTCCGACCTCCGATATATTCGAGGTAGCTTTTTATTTATATACACAAGTTGCCATCAAATAATGTCCTCAAAATGTTATACATCTCTTTTGAGTATATGATCTTTTTTAGTCAGACGTTTGACTGTTTTTGATAAATGAGTTAGCTCTGACAAGCCTGGCATTAAAACGAATATTAATTATTTATGTTTACCGATGTTGTTGGCTCACCCATAGATAAGAGTTTATTTGCCCATGACCTATAAGTATTAAGGGTCTGGTACTTTCGGTTGTTTCAGACTATAATGTCAACGATTGTGGTTTCCTTGTAATAATGGTTAACTAGAGCATGCATATTAAATAAAGTTAACAATTTAATACGAGTATTATAAATGCAAAAGTGTGTTTGCTTTTTTACACTTTAATACCTAAATAAGTCAACTGATTCTATTGTGGAATATGTAAAGTTAGATTGCGGTTACGAACCACAAGGTTCATATTATAGTAGTTATATTGATATTATCAGTATTTTCTTTAATAGCTGTTTCTTACTTGTCGTTTGCGATACGCAAACAATGCCTTAATTTTATATATTATAGTTATACAGTTTAGGTAATTGTTAAGGTACAATATTATACGTTAAAATAAAAGTTTGTATTCTATTCGGGTAGTTATTGACGGCGGTTAAATATTTAATAAAGTTATTTACGTATCGATTCCACTCTTTCTATCACGATACAAATGCACGCGACCGTGCCTGCAGCACAATAGATTGCAAATGTCTTTTTTGTCTATAATAGTCATCAATATTTGATCTTGACCTAGCAATTAAGTTCGATGCTAACTGTGTACATATGTTCTGTTGTAATGTAAGTGATACCTAATACTTTATTTATTTATGTTCTAATTGGAAAATGAAATATTACAACTATTTCATGTACGTACATGCCAACGATATAATGTTGAACATAGAAACTACAAATTAAGAATAAAATTTGACTTTCAAAACCCTTAAAAATTAAATGTAGAGGTTCTAATCTTAACAAAAAGGAATACTTATGAGCTTTAGAGTTGGTATGGGCGAGACACGTATAAGTAGGTACCTAGTTACTATTATCTGTATATTTGTTGTATCTATGTACAATAAATATCAGCATAGTATTTTCAAATGAAATACTTACCTATCAAGTATTTTTTTGTTAGGTATTATTTTAAAAGTATTTATTTCATTTGATTTGATAATAGAACTTTATAAATTCACAGATCAGATAGTTTAGTGTAAGACTATCGTCAGCTCAGCCGTGCTACTAGGAACTGTAGAGTTGAGTCGAAAGCAAATAAAATAAAACACGCGAGTTAAATCCGTATTCCGTCACAATTGTTTCGTTCTAATGTAAAAGATTTTTGTTTCGCTGTGAAAGCAAAGTACAATTATTCCTGAATGGAGTCTAGACAGCCAGGGACACGGTGATCTTGTTATCAACAGTACTGTTTTAGACCAGTATACCACTTTATTGAAGCTTTTTATTTCACAAACGGGAACCTAAGTAATAAAGCATATTCTCTAGATGCACAAGTACTCGAAAACATTTTTTTTTTCAACATTTATATTAGATACTTTGTGATTTCTATTAATAATGCCCAGTTATCTCAGAATAGATACAAAACTGCAGACGTACTTTTATCAAAACTGTTTTATTTTTTGATTAATGATTACGGCTAATATTCCTTTGTTTAATTACAACGACAATTCAAAATGTTTGAGTTACACATTATTCTCTCGATCATTTAGCACACACCTTGTCGCTTTTAATTGGCAGTTTAGCATGCCTTTGTGTTTCTAATCGCGTGACAAGCGCTGTTGTAAAAGTTTGTGACTGTAATACGGCGGTGTCTAGTGGCGATAGCGCCGTGAGCGGTGCACATCAATGCCACCATGCACCTTGACTTATGCTACTTACAAAATAGTGCAACACACAAAACTCTTTTAAATAAACTGAAAAGTAGAAATAATAATGATATTTAACCAAGACACGAGTAGAATAAATCGAGGCCGCCTGTAAACAAGAAAGTACAAAGACAGAATATAGTAGCAGAAAATTTCGTCGACTTAATCAGTGACGCCCATAGTGTAACTGGAAAAACCATCACGCCTATCGGCATAGGTGTTGGTTAAAGTCCCGCCGTGGGTTCGTTTTTTTATATTCAATCCAATTAAACAAACATACCTTTCCTCCTTATTTTATTAGAATAGATTTACCGTTATCGAGGAACTAATGTAATATTTAATTTAAAAGGTAATTATTTAATACCATTTATTTTATTAGTGCAATGTCTGCAGGGCTTTATTTAGAATGTAGTGCAAAGATCATTGCTCGCCTTCATAATAAATAAGTTATAAATAGCATATCGAATGAATTAGCAACCTGATAACGAGTTAACGTAGTTTTCTTACGGGGCCGCCCGGCCGAGGTGAACAAACTGGATTTCCATTTGTATCTTAGTAACTGCTTCGTGGAAATCACGGAGGAAAGTAAATGAATAGTAAACACTTTGCTGCTTTTATAGCTCGAGCTATCTTGATTTCACGATTAAAACTATAAATAGTCAGAAACGAAAGGAGTACCTAACTGCGAGCAAATTTGTTAAGGTTTGGTGAAGTACTTGTTTTATAAGCTGCTTCATATTTTTATATAAGCTACCTACATGTACATGATTAATATCTGCGGGTTGATTTATAGTGTCCGGCCACAAACGTGTAACTCTAGTATTAGCTATCGATCCATAAATATTAGTTGTACTTTTATTTTTAATTCGTTATGTGAGGGCTCTTTAGGATCCATTTGCATGTTGAAAATTAATGGATAGGTACATTACAGAGGGATACTCTACCTATTTTTATAAATAATATTAGATAAATAGATAGGTACCATAAATCTTGATATTTATAAAGAGAAACATTAATGAAAAAGATAACAACAAAATACTTCAAAATACCTATATTATAATTAATTTATTTGGAAAATTCGCCTAGTTGATATGCATCACTGTGATAAATTACAACTTCTTACTCTGACATACCTACATGACGAGTTAACAACAAAAGTCATGGTATCATCATGTTATCACTGTACATAGGTAGGTCCCTATTGTATATGTAGATACGCTATTAGTGCGTGGTTATCACCACTGTTATCACAGAGTTGTCAGCTTTAATTAAACCACGATACTTTGATCTTTATCAAGAGTTAACAACCAAAAAATTAATTACAAGCGTCACGGTTATTTAACACGTTAATTGCTTGTAAAGGTTTCATATTAAACTGTCAGGCAATATACGATGAACGCTGATAGCGACAGATAGGAAATTATAATTAAGTACATTAGTATGTGAAAGCATTAATATATATAAAATAAAGGTGTGGTTATTACTTATTTTACAAGTAATTACTTATTCTAATTTGCCTTTAAAGTTTTGAAAGTGTAGTTATTATATTTTGATATGCTATTACCTATATTCGTATTTGCTATTGATCTAGAAAATTATAATAAATAAGATGGTTCTTATGGATCCATTAAAATAAATGACATTATTTCAAAAAATGATAATTTTTAGGCGAGTTATTCTCGGCATTGATAAAATATGTAAACTTGCCTAAGGAGAAAAATATTTAAAGAAACAACCGATTTGGACGTATGACCGAGCTCTTATATGGACTCGTAACACAATAAAGGTCGATGTAAGAATGTCGCATGACTTGATTGCAGTACATGTGTGAAACAGTTAATGTGTATGTACATACACTATATAGGGGACCAGTTATAGGAGATGTTGTGCAATTTCGGAACTAATGTTTGGCTTAATAAATAATGACATAGATTTAAATCAGTTGAATAGAACATTATTCTGAATGACTATTCTCTTCCGCTGACTTAAGAAAAGCTCATAAGCGACGCTCTGGGTGAGAGTCGTACTCGCATTTGACCGGTTTTTTTATTTCATTTTTTCACTGCCTTTGTTTTATGACCGTAGCGTTTGTTCGTAGGCCACGGTTCGTAGCGCACGTATTCGTAGCCAATTACTCGTCGTAGAACCTCTTTAGGATGGTTAAGTACCTAATGGTAAAACTATTCGAATAGATCTTGCTGTTCGAATTGTTTTACCATTCCACTTTCAACTTTATCCACTGTAAAAGTTTTTATCAAATATCACCGTTGTACATCTTATCTTAGGTATACGGTGTATGGAACAGTTAAGAATGATATTTTAATCGTAAAAATGTTTGTGTCATAATAGTGTCGATTTGTAGGGACTCGTTTTCCTGTGAACTACATACAAAATCTTATTTAGGTAAGCGTGTGTGTTTGTGTATATAAAAACATTAACATACCCGACTTTGCTTTGACTTTGTAAATAAAGAAATTAGAAGGTCTATTTATTTAGGTTTGTAATTATGTATGATTGAAACTAAAACGATGTTTCTATTGGAGGCTGATTTTTAAATGCTTAATGTATCTATTCTAAAAAAATAAACATGACCTTGATGTACTAAGTTAGCTTTTATTATTCAGATGGAAATTATTGTAAAAGTGTAAGATTTTGAAAACGACATCTTAACGAAGTCAAATAAAGTGGAAATTTGTTATAAAAATAGAAATGATCCGTGGCCTCGTAAGTATTAGCTTGCGACCCCAGGGCCCCAGAAGGTCGAAGGAGGGTGGATAGGCGGCGTGTATTGCCCGGGACCGATCGCTCGGAAAACATACATACACATACATACAAAAACTTATAATTTCATCCCGACGATAAATGAAACTTAAAAGACAAGCTCATATTATTATGACGGACATTTTTAGGGTTCCGTACCTCAAAAGGAAAAACGAAACCCTTATAGGATCACTTCGTGGTCCGTCTGTCTGTGTGTCAAACCCCTTTTCCTCAGGAAAGCGTGGAGACATCAATAATATTAACGGTTGTATAATGTTTGAATAAACGTCCATTTTTTTATCTATTAATATTATGTAGGTATTCTTTTAATTTCTCGATCTAGCATTTGTATAGACGTTTGTTTTTGATAGAATGCCGTGACAGAGTGGTAAACCGAAACGTTAAAGTCCACTCTATCACATTATTTTTTAACTTAAAAACATTACAACTCATTTAATTAACAATAGTTACTTAACAAATGCCGTGTTATCTGGAAGGTAAGTTAGACATTCAGTTAACAAATAAGTTGCCATGTTCAGCGAGGCGAGTCAGTGCACTGCATTGTCTAGTCCTGAGACAATGTAGCTCCAGGGAGCAGCGGTGCCGCGCTCGGTACGTCAGCCGTTGTTCTCTTAGAATGTTAATGTATTTACTGGAGAGGACGATAAAAGCATAGTCTCGTGTGATAACTGGTAAAGGACGCAATTTTTAAGTGGACCGCTAGAAATAGCGTTATCCAATTACAGAGCTCACTCGTGGGCTCCAATCTCGTCGGGCAATTTGTGACTCCTCATTAAATATGTAATCTAGAACCTGCCACCTACTATATTGCGGACGTCATCGTGGCGTTCCATATATTCCTTTTAATAATATAATACCACCCAGTTTCTCAATTAATTATGGTAATGGTACCTACCCCTTGTGTAAGTCACGTAATTTAGTTTTTTTCGAACATAGTTAACAGGTGCTGTTTGACCATTTAATTTATAGATTACTTCAGAAATAATAATTTCTGATGCTTTCGCGGCTATTATACATAGACATGAAACAACTTTAAAGGGATTCAACTCGCGTATTTTATTTTATGGGTTAAATAATTTAAGACAGCGCTCCCTTTTTTCCCAATTACTTTTTTCCATACCTACTGTAATGTGGTAGTACCTGAGTGCCTAAGTATTATGATTTTTTAAAATATCAGAACACTTAAACTTCTTATGCGGCCAGCTTTCGTTTCGGAACCATTACAGATTTCATAATCGTAGCATAAATAAAATACAATACTAAAGTCAATCCTTTTAGAGTTGTTTCCAACTTCAGAAATACTTACATACAAAAAATGTATAGGAGAAAAATATTTAGGTACCAAAATGTCACTTATAAATTACACTAGCGTTGCATGTTTGACAAACTAATTTGGTAAAGTTATCAATATTATGATATTTGTGTAGCGTGATTCCTCAAATAGTTTTTAGTAAAAATGGAATTTACATCAAATTGGACAAGAAATGATAGAATAATGTAATTATATAAACATCGATAAAATGTCCGTTAAAAAAAATCAACAAGTTCTTCTTTTCTTGATAAAACGCAGAAAAGAAGTTTATATTTATTTCAAGATGGTAGGTAAAAAGCATCAGTGTCCACGTCTTATATTAAAAGTTAAAACCCCTAAAACCATTTACTGTCTCAACCACGTGTTACATGCTTGCTTAAGGATTTCCGTCCACAGACTTAGATTGCCTGCAATGTTCACAAAATAAACGTTAGAATAATGTATGTTGTTAATTGCCACTTAAAGATAGGGCACAGGTAGAATATCCTATTTTATGAGCAGCTGTAATATAAGGGAAAGTAAAGACGATGTGATAGTTGGATTTGACCCGCATAGCGTATCTATTATTTTTTTCATAAGCTATTCCCACGTACGCTGTAGTTTCTGAACTAATCGACGAAGACTCGAAGTAATCATGAGTTTACCAAAGTTCCTTACCTATGTGAACATATCACATTCATAGAACTTTCTACGCTCATTTTTCAGAAAATACAACATTAGGTGGGCATGCAAAGAATTTATTTTATTCTTTTACTCGTTTTTTGTTTGTGTTTTGTCGCACACTAACAATTCACCTATGCATGTATATATTATTATAATAATAATTCACGTGTACTTACCTACACAGTGGCGAGTTGAGATTTACATAAAAAAAAACATTGGTTTAATTACTAATATTGTCCGAATATACAAAGTACTAAAACATATGTAAATTATATTCAACCCAATTATTATAATTTAATAAACAGATATTTCAGAGGAAAAAATTAAAGGTTTCGTTTTGTTACTTTGAGGAAAAAACACCTTAAATAGCAATTGGACGTACCTAATTGTTTTGGAGTAGGGCAGCAAATTGTTCACATAATGAGTGACCGGGCGGTAAGCGGCGCAACGGTCGGCGACCACTCACATTCAATGACGAATGTAATGATACTCCAATGATCGACTATTTACGAGTATTCGACTAAATGACCTGCTCGATTTAAATTAAATTAATTTCATGGGCTGCCCTGTATTTTTGACCGTTATTCTTTAACGTTAAATCTTGATATAAGATTTTTTAATTTTCTTAATTGACTGACGGGCGTATGCAGCACTTCATTCATTTTTCACATTGCTCTTGTATGGGACGCACGCCCATGACCTCCACAAAGTCAAACAAATCAATTTTATCCAGAAACGAGATTTAAATTGTTTTTTCGACCTCGTATAACCGCATATCGTAAAAATCGTTTTCGGTATTGCAAACAATTGGAATCATATATTGTATCGGTCAAGGTGCGGAAATATCACTATGGTCAAGGTCTTTAGAACGTATATAACTTTATGAAAAAAATGTTGCTCGCTGTAGGAGAATGCAACGATCGTTTTCGCTTGTATGCAATCTGAAACGATGTTTTCGGAGGTTTGGACGCGTTACGTCATTTAATTTCATGTCACAACGCCGCATGCAGCGTGCAAACAATGACGCAAACTGATCACCAGTATACGCGATTCAATTAGCAACATGCTTGTATGGGGAAATTGGCTGCGGTTGATGGATTGACGTGTTCGCACCTGACTACATTGCTGATGCATTATTATCGTTATTAGCGGCTAAATCAATCAATTAACTATAGTAATATGATGCTTAAATTATGAATGTACTTACTTAAATCTAAATAGTTTATAGTACAAGCATATATATAAGTGGTCTTTTCACCAATTGATAACGTTGGATGATAGATAATATTCCTAGTTGGTTAACTGTCACTGGTAAACGTATTTCGCTTATTCGAATCATCATTTTGTATCTGTTGTAAGTATAATATAAAAAAAGGTGTAATTATTATTAGTAAGTCATCGTACAGTGTAATTATTATTAGTAATTGGAATATTTGAATTAGTAACTAGCGGCCCCGGCAGACGTCGTCTTGCCCGTCCGATTGTTTCGTCAAAGATCTGTCAAAGTCTTCTGGCACTTCTTCATAAGGCTTCATATTTTCCCCGTTTTTTACACATTTTTCACTGTTTCTTCACTCGTATTGGTCGCAGCGTGATGTTATATAACCTAAAGCCTTCCTCGATAAATGGTCTATCCAACAAAAAAAGAATTTTTGAATTCGAACCAGTAGTTCCTGAGATTTGCGCGTTCAAACAAACAAACAAACTCTTTATAATATTAGTATAGATTAAAGCTTTCTTTGTAGGTAATGGCGTATTGAACAACAGCACCAATTCGAATATAAACAAATAGCACAACTGACGACTTAGAGAATCCAACTTCTGTATTTGTGTGAACTTACAGTTCAGAGGCACGTATCCATTTAGTTGAAGCACGGTGCACTAATGTTTATTTAACGAGTAAGTGCAACTTTCAAGAAATGTTTTGATGTCGAAGGCTTGAATGAATAAACTTAAGGAATTGGTAAATTGATTTATGCTCTGACGATTTAAAAGTTACGACTCCGTTACAGTTGTTTTGTTTCAATGTGACAACCGCGAGTGTATTAGAAATTATTAAATAGGTAATATTCACGAATGCATAAAAAGTTTCAGTTTGCGATAACGGAAAGCAAGGAGCATATTTAAACAGTTTAATGAAATACTCTTTGAGTTGATAGCATTCACTACCAAGAACTCTCGCAGCATTGCCGGCTTCTTAAAACAGACAGGTTCATTAATTAGCTACCGCAGATAACTATTTTTTTTTAAAACAAGTTTTACAAGCTTGTAATAAGGCTATTTGAAACTGTGTTTTAGAAAGAAAATAAGGACGAGTTATTACAAAAATAACTGTCACCTTATTCTTACGTGAAGATCTAATCTGTCTAGTGTCGCTGTTGTAAAGTTTATGGTCTTGTATGCTGAAATCCAGATTTACGAGGGCATGCCCTCTTAGCAAATGAACCGTAGCGTCTGAGTCGCACGCGGAGGTATCCGCCTCGGGCGTGCCCTCCACGAATTAATGACCCTCATTTATGTGTGCCACCTCTATACACCTGCCCGCAACTTCGCAATTTCTGATTTCACCAACGTTAATGTGGTCAATATTTTAAGTTGTTGATTAAATCGCTAATACATATTACGCGGTAATAATACATCGCAAATCCAGATGCAACTTGTATCTGTACAAATTTATAATATATTATGCTTCGATCAAAATACTTTACGTAATAAAACAAATTAATTAAACAATTGTGTATCGTCAGAAATAGAATAACATTGGCTAGCATTGTTTGATAGCTAATAATTCGCTGATAGCGAAACAAAACAAATCCTGAGCGAAATTGTATCCTATTTGTGGAAATGTGGCTGTGAATGACAGTCATATTGTATGTACATTGGAAACGTAAAAGGATGGATAGGTACTATATTAACGAGAAACATACAGAATGTTACATAACCATATCGAGCTCTGAATGCTCTGATCGGCTTAGCCGAAGCAGCACACATGCTCCATATTATTATTGTTTATCGAGAACTTGTATACTGCTCGCGAGTATCTAGCAGATTATGGAATGAGTACGGTAATGTTGTGCATAAGTCGGTGTTAATGAGTTGTGTTTATTTAACGCTACATATTATGGTAATCACGGGTATAAATATAGCCTACAGTTATTGGTCTGATATTACCTGTATACCCGTATATATTGATCATAATTTACGCGAAATTCATAGATGACAGAGAGTGTAACTAATTAAGCTATTTAGTCGATTTCTTATTCTTATCGCTTTAGCAGCAATTTGATCATGAGCCGTCATATGGTTGTCGAACCATCGGATCGGTAGGACTGTTAATTATCTAATAGGTTAAGTTTTTTTTACATTATGCAAACATTCTTTTTTTTTTTTAAATTATAAATTTTAACTACAACCCTGTTTCAGATATCGAGATAAATCCGTTACAGTAATTTCATTACAATGTGTAGTAACCGCGAAGGCATCAGAAATTACTATGGATTATATGTAGTTCTTAATGTTAATTAGTTCTAAGTACAAACCTGGAGATAGCGTCTCACTTGTTCGTGATATCCACAAACGGCGAAACTCGACGCTATGAACCAACATAACTTTAACTTTTACTCGCTAATTAGTACTCTCTAACTACGCCATGATTTAAATTCTGCGCAACACAGGGCTTATTTTGAAATAGCTTAAATATTCCACCGAAAAACTGGATTAGGCAGGCTTCGGTCAGTTACCATAAGTTTAGTCTTTACCTACTTAAGTATAATTGTTTTATCTACACCTTTATTATAACGCCTCTATAATGCATTCAAATATTGTGCGTGCAGCAGCAGTATTATAAAAAGTTTAAAATTTTACTCATTCTAATTATTAATAAAATACCGTAATAATTTCTGATGCCTTCGCGGTTATTACACATATTCGTAGCACGACCGAGCTGAAGATTAATGCTAAAGTTAGTTTAGTGTTAGACTATAACCAGCTCAGTGGTGCTATGAATATGGTAACTGTAAAGATTTTGAAACGTCAGCCAATAAAATAAAATACACCATTTAACCTTTGTAGTTGTTTTATTCAAACTTATATTTATGTCGTTGTAGTAGGTATTCATTAGAAGTACTTAAATATAGGTATTATAATCTTCTCTTATACGAGTTTGTAGTCATGTTTCAATCTGCAAAATTTACTTCTTTTATTATTTTATGTAGGTACCTTATTATTTTATGTAGGGTAATAGGTATTAGGTTTAATATGAATTACGTCTTCCTATGTGCACGTACAAAATGTTTTTCCTGACGCATCCACAGTTATTGTTAACACATATTTACTTGCTATTTTCTTTCATTACAGGCCGTTTCCAGGGTATTGGAGTTCTTCAACATGCCACCTAAGTAAGCTTCGCTGCACCTCTGTGTTGTGATAATGGAAGTGGCACTCGTTATGCTATGCTATGCACTATGTTTATCGGCGCTTTCTCATTTTTTTTTAGCAATGTATATATTGATACCTACTATTTATATTACAGATCTAAAGGTATCTTGTTAATATTCAGCATTTTTACAAAAGTAAAACAATGACTGTATTTGTTGATTGATGCTATATAAGTTTTCGCTTTTAACGTCATTTTTAACTGTTTTTGAGTCTGGTAAAGATCAGCTACGTACC
This sequence comes from Polylopha cassiicola, assembly GCA_038024825.1. NCBI lineage: Eukaryota > Metazoa > Arthropoda > Insecta > Lepidoptera > Tortricidae > Polylopha > Polylopha cassiicola. Next base: position 7,040,281 of record CP149045.1, read on the forward strand.
TATTTCGATTATTCCAGCGATTTAAAAATGTATGGATACATATATTGCTAGACCTTGTACTATTTATTATGTACGCTTATAGTGCTTACCTATGCTTACTTTAAGGTGCCTACCTATTGATTAAACGGTATCATACATTTTAAATGTTTTTGTTATAAAATGTGTTTCTCTTGTAACTTTTTAAGATCGACTACTACTTGCATAGCTTATGAATCCTATTTCTATCCTCTAAATATTCAAAGAGAAACTCCTGACCAGCATAGTGATCATATCACCAATGATTTAAAATAACACATAAATAATTAGTACGCTGTGATTAATTAATACTTACCTTCCATCTTTAATTGATAAATGAGTATTAATTAATAATTTCTGATGCCTTCGCGGTTATTACACATTGGAATGAAACAACTATTAACGGATTTAACTCGTGTATTTTTATTTTATTTTATTTGCTGACGTTTCGGATTCTTTACAGTTTACTTTAGCGTTAGACTATTGTCAGCTCAGTCGCTCAGTCGCCATTATCGTAGCACGACTGATTCCCGAAATAAAAACAAAATAGTAAGCGGCTTTATTTTTTTCATTTGAACAGGTCCACCACTTAGATATTTATCGTTTATTTTTATATTCAATTTGTTTACAGTGACTTAAAATTGCTTTTCATACTTAAACGCAGACGTCGTCCTGTCCGTCCGATAGTTTCGTCAAAGATCTGTCAAAGTCTTCTTTCACTTACCGTCAATCACTTTGTATATGTCAATCACTTTGTAAATGTATTTGTAATTATGAATGATAATGATGATGAATGGTAATGAAAGATGTTGATTTTACACTTTTTCAACATGTTTTTAAAATTTTCTCTTACAAACCTTCCCTGGACTTCGACGAATAATTTAAAACCAAAATTAGCCAAATCGGTAAAGGCGTTGTTGAGTTATAAAATTACAACGAAAAGTAATATAGTGGTGGGATACATATAGATTAAATAATAATAATAATAATAATAATATCTTTGGACAAATCACACCAATTGATCTAGTCCCAAACCAAATGACCAATAGTTTTTCCGGGTGTCGTCACTTGTAAAAAAGTTACATTTATTGGTTATCGAAAAAAAACAAAATTCAATTTGTAAATAGTTAAGTAAACGCAGTGAACGCCAGCGAAGTGTTTGTAGGTAAGTGAGTCGGCAGCAACAAACTCGTTCACAAGTTGAAAACTAATTTCCTGTAGCACAAAGCAATCGCTGGGAACGATGTGTGCTATCTTTGATAGACGGCTGCAGCGAGTCGCATTGGTTTATATTATTTCGCTATGTCTCATTCTTGACAACCTCCGGATTATTTATTTTTTAACAGTTCAGAGTGACACTGTTATTATAGTATTCAATAAATAGAGATAAATATAGTTTGGGCTGTTTTCCAGCCTTTGGATCGTTTTGTAGAAACTATGTTAATTCGCTCATCAAAATGTCCCTTTTTTTGTTGATTTTTGTGAGTTAATTCGTCAATCAGAATTATTTGCTTCTTTGTTTTCTATGGTCAAGGGACCGACTTACTGTATTGGATCTCTGGATCTCTGGATCCAATACATACGAGTCACATCGTAGGTACGGATTTTTGTAGGTAAGATGTTGTTTCCTGTAATTACAAAAACTATGAAATAATTATTATCTACCGTTTCTATGTCCTTTCTGTAATGAAAGGAATATACCTACTAGTCTCTATTCTATGTTATTCGGATTGCAAACATGTTTAGTGTTATATATTGATGTAAGCACTAATTTTATGTTAACTTAACTCAGAGATTTTCTTAGATAAGAGTTATTTTTTACATTTTGTTACTTAAACAAATTGCTACGGCGTAAATATTAAAAAAAAATGTTAAAGACGTATCGACAAGTACGGAAATACACATCATATTAATAAAAATAAAGATTTTACAAGGAATGTAAAAATACTTATTGTAATAATTTTGTAGGTCTATAATTAGACGAATAATATAAACTAGACGGCGGATTATCGGTTTTCTAATTATAGAGTCTCGTTTAATTCGTTGAACAGGTACTTTTAGGATCAATTAAAATATCGTTATCGGTTATCAGATAGACAATAAATTCTGTTTATAGTGAAAGTTCAGGCAGTCGATGTGGGGTGCCGCCCGCCCCGCGCCGCCTTCGCTCTGAACGCCCCTAATTAATTGCGACTACTTCTATTTTTGGTATCGAAGGACACGCCAAAACGTGACCCGAATAGCCTTAAAAGAGAACTTTGTAAACAGTCAAAATATGTAAACCTGTGTTGCTGATTTGTTTCTCTTAAGGACAGCCATAATTATATACTTAAACACTTTTTGATTCAGTAGCATCTATCGCTTACGTCTCGAACTTATTTAATTTATGTGTAGAAAGAAAATATTTACTTATACCTACACTTAATAATTTGTAGGTATGATATGTTTTATTAGCATTAAATTAGCAAAGCTGTGTAGGGATTTATTATATGTACTTAAAATACATTTGTTTTATGTATAAAAACTCATGTTCATTTACTTAGCGCTTGTTACGTCAGTAAAAAGGTTCAATGACGGAAGTTCATGCTGAATCGAATCGACGCCACTTCGACACGTCTGTCTTATGCTTTGATGTTCATTTTAGAAGTAGATAGAATATAGATCTCTGGGCTCCATAAAAGAAACATAATTAAGTTCATTTAAGATTAGCTAAATTTGGGCAATTGTCTCCTTCCCAGCTAAGCAGTGCGCAGCAACGTAGTTGGCTAGTAGGCGTAACTGTACTATTCACGTGTCTCTGGATTCGAGCCAAAGGCATTATATGAACTATCTACTCTTATGATAAATTAGTAAGTATAATAATATGTTCGATTTTGCTTCGTGCTTTGTGTTCTTGTAATGTGTCTGAGAAGCCTTCTTAAAAGTAATGTTATAATCGGGTTTTAATTAATTGCGCCAGTCACTACAATAGGTAGATACACTAAAAACTTGCTAGGTTAACTGTTACAAGTTTGAAATTTTGCGTAGAATACTTTTGCATGAAGTAGGTAGGTCTCTTACATGACTATGGACGTATGAAATAATCATTCTATCAATAAAAAAAAAAACTATTTTGATAGGAGGTTTCATGGTCACTATATTATTATACAATCCAGAATCTAAGCGTAAAAAGCCGCGCTGGTAAAGCCAGTTTATATTAATATTTCTCTAGCGGTGAGTTTTACATTAAATTACTAATTCAGAAAAAAATGTCATTTTATTATATATTACTGTTATGCATAAAGGGTTAGATAACACTAATCAATTTACCTAAGATATTTTGCATAACAATTGAAATAGAATCATAGTATTCATGTATTCGTATTGTGCGATGCGATAAAGAGACTCGGTACTTAATATTATTCCTTTTGGCAGTTTATGCCAGTAACGCAAAATTCCAGACATTTTTTGATAACAAAGGAATGCGTATGCAATAAATATAACGCTGGTATATCTTCCCATCCTCTGCATAACAATCTAAACGCACCAGCGAGACCTTGACACATTGACCCGTCGCAATTCCATTTGCATGTTATTATCTTTCTTGAAAAGAGTTAAATCCTTAGAGGATATCTTTGTACAACAAGAGTATGCACCGTTACGTTTCCTCTCTCTTATGGAAAATATAGGAACAATAGTCCAAAGTATCTTGAAATATTTTTTTATTTAGTAATCGAACTTAGCATTGAAAGAATTTCCCGAAAAACGTGAAATGGCAAAACGTTTTTACTTAAGAAACGTAAAATCACACATTTATCTTTACATTAAATTAAGGATTCCGGAAAGTACGAAGGTTTGTATGACAATACGTTCGTCCATTATTGCTGAAATTTAATGACAGTTGGAGTAAGATAAATGGAATTAAAAAAGAAGAACAAGGATAAAAGGAAACCCGTCCTTTGTTTGGATTCGAGAAAATTCAAGTAACTTTTATAGTATGACTAAGTCGATACAAAAGTATGAAATCCTGACAATAAAAAGCCAATTAATCCTCGGAATAAACCTGGATTTCACCAAAATCAAATATCAATACATATTAGAATTTCGTTAAATCCATTCTATAGGTAAGTTCGAACCAATATTATCGATACTTTAAAGCTAGTCCAAACTTCGATATACCTAAGTATTCTAATAGGTATTAGGCCTTTGAAGTTCTTTCGCAACCACTCCTAAATTATATTTATTTATTTATTATTGATCCATAGTTGTTAACCATTCTTCTAGATTCCCCGTATGATAATCTTCATCTGTATATTAACATAATATCTAGCGGCCACTAAATAATAAGTACGTTCATCAACACCAAATTACCAAAGGAATCTCGAAAGCTTTATAGCTTTAAAGCTTATGCTTCTGACATTTTTATTAGTACTCAAACATTCCTTGATCGAAGGTATCTAGATGTAATGGTGACTAAGTATATAGGTCCTATGTTTTTACTCAATAGTTTGTTAATAGCTTCAAAATGTAAACGCAAAATATATCCAAAACAAAAGCGAAATAGCTAGTGTCAAAGCAGTTCGAATCAGAAATAAACAAACGTTTTCTCGTAATGTTATTATTAGGTTTGCTTTCTATGTTTATTGCTGTGGGTCGGTATCAAAATAATCTCAGCTATGTCAACTCCTGCTCGGGAGAACAATAAAAGGCTCAACGGACTACAAACGGTGGAAAGGAATGAAATATTTGTTTGTATAATAATTTGCGGACAGTCCCTGCATCAGAGTACATCGTGTATCTATTACGACGAACGAATAAAAATGCTTTGAAAGATACGTACATGTAATAAAATTTTATATCTTATTGTTTTGTATGTGTCCGATAGAATTATCGTAAATACAATAAAACTGTACAGTAGTCGAAAATAAGACGTAAGCTATAACCTAGCTTTCGAATTTTTCTACTTTGTTTCCCTTGTTAAAGTAAATATGCTTTATTGTTGATAGTAAAAGTCTTACAAAAATAGTCATACTTCATATTGAAAAAATATATACATATATTATGTTAACTATCATAAAGATAAAAATTATTGGTCTCAAATGGTTAGATACTTGCGAAGGTGGGGCGAGTAGCTAGTTTAATTTATTGATGAATTCCTTAGGTGATTTTAATGAGTGATTGGCGTAGGTGAGTCGAACAACATCGCGCAAGGCTGCTCTGGAAGCTGGATCGCTGCCAGGGAAATGTTCCTTCACATTGTTACTTTGCTTTTCTTTCGTTCTGTTAAAACCACTACGATTGTGTTACTGCAAGTAATATTATATCCGAAAATGTATGTTTTATAAAATAATCATAATACCTACTTGTTAAAGTTTTCCAACTGTAAAGTCTAGTAGGGAAACTTGATAATTTCTCGTATCGCATTTTCGCGTTCAAGCTGGAGCAGACAATATTATATTAATGCATGTTAAGATTCACTTAAAATCGTTTTGGGTAGGTATACCATACCTAAATATGAATATTGATATTTAAGTGTTATAATAAAGTACCTAAACATTTTTTATTTATATTTACATATATTTAACAAAAAAGGAAGCGGCAAATACTAAGAATTTTTCAAACTTCGGAGATAAAATCTGTGAAACGTCATTAGCAAAATTACTTTAACAATCAGTTAAGTCAGAGTTTCTGGTTCGTCTTAACTTTTAAGCTAGTAACTTTGAAGATAATTTCTGCCGAGTAGCATTTTGACAACATGAATAATTCAATGCGGTGGCACAAATTCCTTTTAAACAGGCTCCTTGGCTAGCTAGCACGTTTAAAACTATTTTAAATTGCTCATAGTACTTTTTAAATTGCATGTTACTGATGTCTAAATTTATATAATATTAGAAGGCAAGCTGCCGTTCATTAGCCTCCCAAAAAATAAAAAGCTTCTATTAAAGGTCAAAACTACTGCAGGCGAGAACAAACAATATTCATGAAATATTCTGATCACCAGTTTTAGTACGGATTACTTAAAATAACTTATTACTTAAAGCTGAAGTTTTTTCGCAGGCAGTGAATAAGATTATTATTTCTTAAAAGTAGGTAAGTATATGGGTATAAGTCAAAGAGAAATACCGCTTAAGATATCAACAACGTCAAATAGTAGGCACTTATTCGTCCATTTGTTACGATTATGCTTGAGAAAGCCCGTGTTAGAGTGACCTTTAAGTTTTCGATAGTTTATTGAAAGCCTTCGCCTACTTGTTTTATTGGATGTAACGAAGCTCAGTGAAATGTCGAGGACTTCGTTATTCCACGCTAGACGGCATCGCATCGCATCGCGTTGTAGCGTGGGTAGAAAAATACTATGACTGTTAGTCTGTCGGTTACATCATCATCATTATAAAATAAAAAATTATTAGATTAATAAAAATATTAGGAAATTTTTAAGATAACTTATTGAAATGTTTACTACAATGTACCTGCGGGCAGCTAATCGTTAAATCCGCCAGATCACGCAATGCCGCCATTTCTTGATTTGGCTAAAAGTTGTCCAGGCATATAGTAATTTTGTGATCTGGCGGATTTTACGATTGGCCGACGACATATCAATCAAAATTCGATTGCTATATGGTTTAATAGCATTCGTTTTAATTAAAATGATATTTCCACTCTTGTATTAGTTCAAACAACATTATCTTGTTGAAAGCTTAGTAAAAAGAAACCTACAGACATGAATAGAGCCCGTAAACGTTGTTGAAATTGCTCCAATAATATAGTAACGGTAATTATGTTTGTTGCAGGCCCCGCACCGGCGTGCTAGGCGCCCTACAGAGGGTAGCTCGACCTCTTCTGTGACTAACGCGGACGCTAGCTCTAGGGACGGGCGGCGGATTGTGAGTACACAACATTTTTTATTAATTATTTGATATTAAGGCAATACAACATTATAAATAAGTATTGCGGCTTAGAAATATGTCTATACTATATACCTTTGATTATAATTTATGTTGTATTCCGATCCAGAAGATATGGAAGCAGAACACACTAATACATCGCACCGAACTGTGATCACGCCCGGTACATTACTTGTATATCTGAACTCACGATTTCCTCCACTTTCAATTGATACCTCACTTGATAATATTTCCTACCGCTATTTAATTCTATGTATCTTCGTAGCAGTTTACCTATGTCTAGGCGGAAAAGTTCACCTAATAGATCTTATTATATCGATTAGCCGTATACATATATATATTACCTATCAGTAAGTAGATCGAAAATCGTAGTAGATATTCAGACAGTTTCAACAATTTTGGCACCAAATTCAGTGCTTATATTACAGTTTATTTTGCCTTGAACTCTAGTATTGTTATGGAATCATAAATACTTAAACACAAATTGCCAAAAACTAAAAAAGCAATCACAATTTTAACAGCAGCCGTACCGTGCAATATTTTAACATTGTCTCTTATTTAACTAGTTTCGTATGAAACAGACTAGTGTTGATTTTTACTGGTTTATTATAATATCTATTATTTAACTACATAAACCCAAAAATGGTAATATTTAATTGTTTTAAGTATATGTAATTAATTTCGTTATAAAAAGTAGTTATAGCTACCTATACATTATTCAAAATTTCCGAGGAATCACACTGTCCCTTACAAACTTTACACCCCTTTTTCTCCCCCAAAGGGGTAGGATTTCGGAATTACACCTACTTCCAAATTACACCTACAAAGGACACCCATCAAGTTTCAGGTCTCTCCCATCAGACTTAGGTATATGAGTCTATTCGTCAATCAGTCAGTTTTCAGGACAAACCATTTTTATGTATACTGACGTGAGCAATGTCTGTGAGTCTTGGATGTATTTATTTATGTATAAGTATTTATCCTTTGTTTAGTGGGCACAAGCTTTGCTTAGTTTGGGTTTAGATCAATCGGTGCAAATTGTTGTAAGAAATGCATTATTTATTTAATATGTGTTTCTCAACATTAGTTTGGCTTCCAAGTACTTAAGTTCAATTGTATAGATAAAGCACCACCTCTATAAAAAGAAAAGCGCCACCTCAAGTATCTAGTACCTAGTGTAAACAGCTTCATTTCCTTCTATTTTTATTGGAGTTGTTTTGTTCGGGAATTGAGTTGCTATAAGTAATGGGGATTGGCAGGTAAGACCGAGGTAGTGTGGAGCGAGACACCGTTGCCCTTGGAATAAATCGTTTTTGAATAGCAAAAAGTTATAACGAGAATTAACTTTGTCGGTACTCCGAGAGTCTTTCTGAAGGCTTTACTGTATATCTAGAAGGCTGTTATTTATTAATTATTTTCTACCTAATCTTACCTAACTAGCCTCTCGGGTCTCTCTTTGTAACTATATTTTAGCCTCTAATACGACCGCCCAGTTCCTCCTAAAGCCACTAAAAAGAGTTAAGTACAATTCGTACTGTGAGTTTATTGCTATTGATTTAGTACCTATTGGCTATTGTATTTAATTTGAACAAAGTCATGTTTGTAATATTCAATGCAAATTTTAACTACCAGAACTCCAAGCATGCCTACTTGATTGCTATTCATATTCGTTCTATTTTTATAGGTATTAGGTGGTGAGTTACGATCAGTAGTTAGCAGTCTAGACTACGTCGTAGCGGAGTGACCACTGACCGCCGAGTCTGATAACGCACACGTCGTCGATTGTTGTCTAGACGTCGATAGAAACGTTTGTGACTTTCACGTTGTCAGGTGTCAGGACTGAAATAATTAAATTAGAAAGTCCGTAGAAAGAAAATTCATAAAAGTGATTTGATTATTTCTGTATATCCAAATAATTTGTATAACACGTAAGTATAATATGACGTGATATACAAATACAATTTTGTAACTGTACAAAATCTTTTATGTCTTGTAAGTTTCGAATATTTTTTACACCTACTAGCTAGGTAACTATAGTAGGTACCTATCTATATTTATTGGCTTAACTTTCAAAGAAAATCTCACACTAAATCATACTTTATAATAGTGTAAATTTCAGATAATCCGAAAACAACACATTGCAACAAATGTGAAATTTTGTGTTAGGCATATTACAATTATTATTTTTTGTTGTAGGTATAATTAAAAACTTAAACCCGCCTTATCTTTAACATATATTACCTATAAAAAATAAGCTGGCGGAATCTCTACAACAATACTAATGTTTCAGAGGCGTGGGGCGCGGCGCGTGGCGGCGGCGCGGGCGCGGCGGGCGGCACCATGACGCGGCGTCTGCTACCATGACGCTGCCGCCGCCCGCGCGCCCCGCGCACCCCGCCCACCCGGCCGCGCATCGCGCCATGCGCTACTATCGCATCTGGATCTACGCGTGCAATGGCGCCCTGCTGTTGGGCTCACTCGCATTCTGCGCGGCGGCCGGCCGTGCACTCGCCGACTATCGTCGTGCTCTTGTTCCCGGTCTAGGAGCGGCACAACCCGGATTTCTCTACGGATACGCGGCCCTGCCCATTCAGACTGGACTGCTGCAAATGTTGGGATGTATAGCGGCGTTGCGTCTTTCCGAACGACTACTTAATGCCTACTGGTTTGCCCTGCTAGCGTTACTCGTCGGCGACGCCGCTATCGGGGTTTACTGGGCGTTTCGGTTTGAAAGGGTCTGTCGAGAATTACGCCCTCAGTTAAAACTTCGCTTACTTAGGGATTACGATACAGATATGGAATTCACAGAAGCATGGGATCGACTTCAAAGGGAACAACGATGTTGCGGTGTAACCGGGCCAGCTGATTTCGCAGCCTTCAACCGGACCACACTCCCGGCGAGTTGCTGCCGCGTTCCGGCGCACACGCCGGCTGTCACACCTGCGCTCTTTTCTGCGACATCATCGACGTCTTTGGCAACGTTTACTCCCGCCCACTGTGTTCCACACACCGCAGCTTGCGCAGATCGATTACATAATTGGACTAGACGAACGGCAGACGCTTTGTTTGTATTAGGTTACTGCGTGATAGCGTTCTTAAAGTTGTGCTTCCTTGGAATTCTCAAGTACGAGATAAAAGAGATGATTCAGAAAATTAGAATATTACGAAGTGAGAGCGAAGCAGGAGAACTACTTGATGGTAGCCCTATTCATGGTGGACCCCTATCGCAAACGGTCATAGTGAATGCCGTGAATGCTAACGGTGGGGTGAGAGCGCACGGCGGCAGTCCCGAGAGGGCAGGTGAACGCGAGGCCCTTTTAGGGCGTATATCAGACCCATGCTCGCGACGGAGTACTCATGACGAACCATTAGCGCCGAAGACTGTAAACGGGAATAACAATTGTGAGATGAGAGAGTTGGCCCGAGGTGAGTACAGGCCGTTGGCGGCCGATAATGCGGCGACTCGGATCTGACTAAGATGTTACGTGGAGCGGTTGTTCGGGCGGCGGTGGCGGTCTTTCCCGGCTGCCGGGTTCGAAGCGGATCCGGTCCCGTTGCCGGCGCGCGCCGTCGCCGCGACCGCCGCCGCCCCGTTGTGCGTGCGCCGAGCGGGAGCTCGCGTGCGATTAGACCGTCGCCGCCACACCCGCTCCGAGTTTGAGCTGTGATCTCGTCGTGCCACTTTCAGCATAACACCAGCACCCGCACCAGCACTCCCGCCCGCACTCACTGTGAGAACATATTACTTATAGCTCCGCTGTTAATTGCGAGTGCCGATATCTTTCAGTGTGACTAAATGCATATTTATAGTGGTAGAACAGTCCAGACTGACAACGCTAATCAGTGTTAGTGTTAGCAAATGGATACGAACTAAGAGTTACGGACGAGAGGGGAAGTTTGCCGGTAGTTTGCCTACCTGTATTTTTAGACGAGCCTGAGGTGAGCTTAAACCCACGAGCAAAGCTTGTGTTTAGTTCCTATGCTTGGCAGTTATGATTTTGTTCTTTAATATGAGAGGACAATTATGTTGCGAGTTTTCTGTAAATTATAAGTATGGTAACATAATAAGATATTCAAAGAGAAAAAAGTTGCATTGAGCATGATTAAAATGTATAATAAAATAACAATAGTTGTTGATATCAATAGATAACAAGGTCAATAAATATATGTAGCAAATAGCTAAATATGATTAGCCATAAGTATGAATTTTATTATACAATATATCTTTGATCACATTATCTACCTACTTTGTTCAACCGTGTGTAATGATTTTAGAGTTCAGTAATCAAGTTCTCCCAAATTCGTACGAGGATAATACTCGTTTGTGTATTTGAACATTTTTAAAGAATGACATGATGTACCTATACCTGCTTATGCCAGAAGATATCGTGAATATCTACCTAGGCAGGTTTATAAAATACGCTGTTGGTTTCACCAAACACTAGATAAATGTAGAGACCTGTTATATTAAATCTTCACGTGTCTTCAGATTACGGGATTCTAAAAGCTTATTTTACCACGGAATTATCTATTTGTCATTTTCGTATTATCATTAAGAATTAGGCAAGCAACAGGTTTTAATAAAGTATTAACCGTTTCTTAACATCAAATAGTACCATGAAAATTTATTGTATGTGCTTTCTATTGGTGGTTCACCTCTAACGCATGATTACGGACCTTGACTACTAAAGATCAGGAACTAAGCATTCCCAATTTTCTATATAATAGATAATATTGTTTAAGTTAGATTAAATGTATTATTTTATGTGCACGAGTACCCGTAACAAGTTCCGGCCCGCGTAGACTAGAAGCTAAAGCACTGCGAGTACGGCGCCGGATCTGTCACCGCTTCTATTACTTAGCAGCCCTAATGATCCCTAGTGCCGATGGCGCATTACCTCAGTACCTACTATACTTTAGGAGGGAAGTGCGTTTCATAACCTAGAACCAATAATCAGAGCTTAGTGGTTTCGTAGGAGTCCTCCATCGTGGGGTGTCCTCGAGCCTGGCAGTCTCCATCGACCGGTGTCGATTAATGTAAATATTTATCACAATTTTACTTGCGTAGAGTGCGAGCAATTGTGCATGGACAGATTGAAATAATAGTACTAATATGAGCTTAAAAGACGTAGTGCCTACTATTATGCTTGTAAACATTATTGAAAGAACATAAACATCTTTTTTTGGGACAGGGGAGTTTTAAACGATTCGTAAGATTTTTATCATACTTACACATTTTTGAAGGGCTGTCTCCTAACGTACATACTTACATGTATTTACATTTTTATAAATTGCTTCCATAAAAAATACAACGTTGGCAGGCGAAAATTTAAGTACTTACCGTTAAATTAAAAGGCTGTGTCAGAATAAAATTTCTATCATGATGTTATGGTAAGAAAATCTATGCCAAGTGTTAAAGTTGTATTGTAGAAGAATTTGGAAAAAAGTGCATGAACAAGTCGCACTTTTTCGGTCGCGATAGCGTCTTGGCCAGCGCGCGGCCATGCCCTCGGCCACGCCGCGTCGCCGCGCCGTCGCGCCGCCGCGCCCGAGCCGCGTCGCGTGGCCGAGGCGCGGGCGCAGCGCGACGAGACGCGGCGATCTGTAGATACCATGCCGCCCAGTACTTCACTAAACAGACCAACTAATAAACAGGAATGTTTTATCTCTGTAAACTCAAGTAGATACTTACGATCAAATCAATTGTTTGAATACCATATATTTGTATTTACATAATACGAAGTAACTTTATAGATATACATGTAATTGTACCTAATAATGTTTACGAAAATCATATGTTTGCTTAGAGTATAGTATTTTGTGAAAATTGAGCAGAAAAATTAAATAGTTTTTTAATATTGGTGTCATAATGAATGTACCAACCAAACTTATTACAAATTGTATATTCGGAAAGTTGAATAATTTTTAGCTAGGATCCAATCTAAATCCTACATTTCTTCCAAAAACGGTAAATAAACATGTGCCTTGGCTTATAAAATCGTAAATTATAACTTATGTTCAAGATATATCTAATGAACTTGAGATGACTCAAAACTCGTCTTAGAAGTGCTACCTACCCTTCTATACATAACTTTCTTCTTGTATTTTATTAACATCATGTGTTACGCATTAACGCGTACGCTACCTAAGAGTATTTCTCCATCTGGTAATTGCAATGCTAACATGAACAACAAAAAGGTAATATTTTATGTTATGTACCTAATACAGATTGGTATCTTTCATTATATAAGATCGGAGTTTATTCCAGCCAGTTGTTAAAGGATTGTATTTAATGTAAAACTACGATAATACAAAGTGGCCGGTAATTCGAACTATTACTTGAGAAGAATCATTCTAAAACAAATTTACGTTCATAGGCATTTTATTATTCCTTTTTGATATAAATAAAACAGATAATAATAATTTTCTTTTATTTGCGATTAGAATAGATTAGGACTTTATACAAAAATGCATTCCTAATATTCCCAAAACCCAGATGCAAAATATTGTTTGGTTACTTTAATTCTCAGAAGACACTTTTTACAATTATTAGTTTTAGATTTTAAAGGCATCTTTTGAATAAAATATTGATTCAGTGCCCTATGTTAACTGGATCAGCATTGCTACAAAACAGCTTTATGATATTCTATATTCATTTCCAAGTAGTAAGTCGAATTACGAGTGAGCTCGTAAATTGCATGTAAACTGCAAATGCAAATTTTTCAGCGCCCTACCCGTCTGCACCTTATGTAATAAATATTCTACCAATGCTTATCACTTCCGTCACGTATAGTGCAATTGTTGAACATTCATGTTTTGATTTCTACAGTAGGGTTGTTACAACTTTCCGAAGGTACGCGCTAGGCGACTGAGAGCTAATACTATCATAATAAATGCATTAAATAAAGAGTTTGTTAAAGATAATTTGTTTTATTATCAATTCATTTAACTTGAAGCCGATTTCCTATTTATTTTATGGAGCATATTTAAAACAAGCCAGTAATGATAAAACGTAAGGAGTTGGATCAAGAATATAACACAACGCAGCACTTTATAATAATATTATGTTTCATTCAGGATCCGGAACAAATATTACCATCATAATAAATTAGTAGTTAAGTATATAGCTTCAAATCAAAAGGCTCTCAGAATTATATTGCATAATGAAGTCACCGTTCACGTAGGCTTTTTTAACATTCAAGTAAGTATATACCTACAATGTTATGTATTTATGAGTACTATTTATCCAGTGGATAGTTGATTTATAAGTTACTACAACTAAGGGAATTACCTTCTAGAACATTGTGGAATCACGTGTAATAAATAAAAGCGCTATTATGTCTCTCTAGCAATTACATTTATATTACCGAAAACTGATTTAGGTTTCTAGAGTAAATTAGGTCGATCTTGTTAATTTACACGCTCTAGTAAAATGAAAAACTATAAAAAGTCATTGTAAAAGATGTACTTAACTAATGAAATGAAATTCTCAGGTCTATCAAAAAATATTTTTCAATTGCGAACACCACCCTTACTACGATACTGCATTCAAGACAATTGAATTTGTCGTATGAACTAAAAATAAACAAGTTTTAATATCCCGGTCTTAAGTCCTATATGATTTGGATGCAATAATGTGAGCTCGCAATATCACTTTGCTATTTGAATCTATCTGCCCGACGCGCAATTTTCTTCATTTCAGGAACATACGAACTCTATTACCTTAACCTTGAACTTGCTCTAGTTTAACATCAGGAATTTCCACATTTTAGACGTGTTTTATATTTCAGTTATCCGTACGTATGTAATAAATAAGGATACCGAATTGTTTCTAAATGGAAAAAATCTTAATCAAGATGGAATCAAAAATATGGTATAATGCAAACCGGGATTGGATACCATCAATGGGATACCTACAGAATAACAAACGGAGATTGGTAATATAACAAAACATGTAAGTATCAAAAACCTTAACTAGAAAATCTTGCAATTAACGCTACGGGCGAAGTTTACTATGAAATTAAACATATAAATTTGGCACGCATTAATACCCGCCTCGGCGATAGTTTAACTGAGTAAATCTTAATCTCCCGAACAGACAGAACTTTTTATGATATCAAGAAACTATATGAAAACGTTTTTTTAAATAAACAGTTACGATTATGTACTCGTAGGTATTTAATATTTCCTGTCTCGTATAAACAAAATACATTTACGATTATCATTATCCTGTTTTTTAATTATAACTAACTATAACAAGTAAATCTTAATATGTAAGTAACATTATATGAATGGGTAGGATATTTTAGGCACTGACCTGTATCTGGCTCTCCTTCAGTCTATAAGTGCGGTCGACGTTGGCGCCGCCGATCACTAGAACAGGCTCGTGTGGGGCCGCAATCTGCTCTAAAGCTTCTGGGACACGTGTATGGCAGGAGCTGTGGAATCTTCTCTTCGAGTTAGGCGAACATTCCTCACCCCTTGAGAATCCAATATTAAAACTGTTCGTTAAAATGTCGACATTCTTCAGTTTGTTAAACTCGACAGCAATATCGGCGCCGACTTTAGCGTTGTTCTTTATTAGGGCGATGTCTGGGGGTCGTTAAAGAAAGAAATTGTGGCAATTAGCTTCACTATACTATCATTTTAAGGCCGTTGGCGTTTCTATGCTTACGTTTAATTTACGACTGAATTACGAGGCTACAAGCGGACCAAATTCTAATAAGCTTTTTTAATGGTTTCGTAATTAGTACTACCACGTTAATTAAACGTTGTTAGAAAACTTCAGGGGGTGTGGTGGAATCCACTATGATGATGAAATTATTAATGTAATAAACACTCGCGAAAAAGAAGGAGGAGTTGTTACATATTGTAGTAACATCTGGTCTATTTATATGGAATACGGGTAACTACGATTTTTATATAGTTTTGTTGCTCCAAACGGTATTCTTAAAAGGATACTGGCTGCCAGCGAAGCGCCGCCCGTTGCCTGAGTAACAGCGGCTAGTATAAAGGGCGTCACCTCTTTGCCTCGAATACCTTTTTCTTTTGCATCTTTTAAAGCAAGTGTAATTGCGTCTTCTATCACAGTCTCTGTAAAAATATACCATAATTAAATGTTTTATAATATAACGGTGCAAATGACGTAAAAATTTTAAACTTGACGTAGATTGGCTTTACAAACAAGAATCTTTTTCCTCCAGATGAAAAATCCTTTTAGTAAAATCAAAAATGTAAATAGGTACTAGAGTTACTAAGGTAATGAACCTTATTTAATAAGGTTGGATTTGATTATGTAACATACTCGGAATGAGTGAAAATTTACAATGACGAGACTTAGTTGAACTACAGTATGAGTTTTATACTTATTTGTTCTTGTTTTTTTTTATTCATATTTAGATAAAGATTATTAGGCATTGTTTTTTTCTCAAGTAGGTAAGTCTGACACTCGCGTTAACATTTGTCTTTTTAAAAAGTCCGTCTGTTTGAATACTTATGAAAAAATATTGGGTGTGTATTTTTTATGTTCTAAATTAAACAAGAAATCATAAAGATACCTACGTACAATTGTTTAAAGTTCCGCCTGGCATCATACCCTTAGACCCTCACACACTTAGCCATGGAGTGCCGACACGAGCCTTCCACTCCCGAACTTTGTCAAGCTTTATGTTTCTCACTTTTTGTTATATTGATAAGAGAAGAAAGGAGTGTCTAACATTTTATACTTAATTATTCAATAATCATTATTAAGTAAGTATCAAAAAGTATAATATTATTTTAACCCAGTTGACTCCATTAAGTATACGTCATAGCCTCTGTAGTCTATTACATATTATTGTCTACACTACACATGTGTAAGTCTGTTACTCTTACCATTCATCGCAAATTCCGCAGGGATCGGCACCGCTATTACGATGCCAGAGGTAATGTCCAGCTTATGTGCCTCGTTGAGCAGACGTGCAGCCTGCAGCGCGCTGCCGACCCGGTGCGGCGCGCGGTGTCCCGACTTCACCGTGTAGAACGCGGGGAAGTCTTCGGACTCGCCAAAAGAACACACGCATACACCTTGCGTCTCCTGCGATTTATAAAAGTGTATACACAACTTAATAAATTATAATTTGTATATTCTATTAGTACTTATTATGGTGAAAGCCACTTTAAGAAAGTTAGAAAGATAGTATAAAGTAGATTTTTTTTTTATCTTTTGAGAAAAATCATTACAATAATCACATCCGGTACCGGGTTTTATTATCTGATAACTGTAAAAATATTTAAAAAGACACACCTTTTCTGGTATTCGATGAACACTGATACTAAACAGCTTTTACAACTTTAGTTTAATTAAAGTTTTGTAAAAGGATTAGAACCAATATTCAAATAATATACAGTTTAAGTAATGTAACACTATTATTATTTAATATTTATAGGAGAAGAAAAAAAATTAAAAACGATTTTTTTATGAAAAAAAATATATTTTATTTTATTGAAATGAAAGAACTCGCTATAATATGAGAAATATAATAAGTATTTTCATTAATTAATGAGACGGTGGTCTTCTTTATTTGGATCTTAGATTAAGCATATTGAAATTTATCAATAACAACAATAAACCTGTTGTAAGATATTTGATAATATTGTGTTAATTATAGTACAACACAATATATAGTACAGTACAATTGTCAAGTAATCAGTAAGCTTTATGTAAGGATGACATAAAAGAGCAGACGAGAGTAACCTACAGTAGGTATGTCTGCTACAAAGAAACATCTGGTCATGGCACGATTCTTTGTTTACCTAATTAAATTCTGTCTCTTTGTCTACAATGGACTGCACTGGAAGAGGAGATGAGATTTTACTTTAAAATAACTATTTAACCGCCTTTATTACATTAATTCAAAACATCCGCACTTAATTGTGTGTTACAAAGCGTGTACGTAGGTGGGATCTTGTTGGCATTGTTTTAAAATGTATAATTTTAATTTAGTTTTTCTGACTACTACTACTGATAAAATAACTGGGTGAATCTAAATCGCACTTTACTGCATAGCCAGATTGTAGGTCAACGTATATATTACGTCAGGTTCCGAAAAATGCATTCCATTTTTAGAGTTTGTGAAAAATTTCATTTCTTTCATTTATTAAACTACGTATCGTTGGTATTTTATTACGACTGTTATCTATGTCAGCAAAGAAGTCCAAACCTGACGGTAGCCAGGTAACTGATTACCAGATATTCAAGAGTCTTGCCGATGTCTAGGATGGACTTGACTCCGCTGCACACGACGAGGGTGTTGCTCCGGCCTAACTCGTTGAGATCAGCTGACACGTCCATTGTCAGCTCGCCCTCCCGGTGCACACCACCTGAATATTCATAGTTCTATAAGTTAAATCATATGATGTTAATTTTTGTGCACCTTAAAAGTATGCTTCGAATACATGTATAGGTTATACCAACACTGATTTGAATTATTGTAGTCTTGCATTATTGTTAGCACCGATAATGGTGTTGGTCATTTTTTGTATTAATACTTGTCCCGGTCGGTTATTATTATTCGGTCATTAATGTGTGCGCTTTATATACATTATACAATAGCTGACAATAGATTATTAAATAATTTATTTATAGTTTAATTTAATATTAAATTTATACATAGCACTCTACGAAACATAATAGAAACACATTCTCGGCACAAGATGATACCTTTTCGTATTTGGAACAGATGTCGGGAAATGAAATAGAAATGTCGATATTATTGGGGTGCGAGTATAATAAAATGACGTAAAAATATTTTATTCCCGGCTGAATGAAATAGAGTTATTACGTCATCGTTCGCCGCCTGGTTATGCTGCTGCTATGAGACAATTAGCTTTCATAACATAGTAAAGAAAATCATCAGTATTTTGTAGCACTGTTTATATCTAATAAGAGCGATATATTGCCGAATAACATTCATAAACTAATAAACAAGCTAAGCAGCATACAAGTTAATACCTATAAGCTGTACAAAGGCTGTATAAGAACGACCACCTTTGTACAGCATAAGTGTATCTGACTAATGCTGTGCCTGGGATGCGTTCATACATTAATTCATGACCCAAATTTAAACAGTACTATCTATAGGTACTTTTATAAGAGCACTATAAAGCATTTTCACATTTTACAATACTAATAAACAAATAAATGTTCCGCCTGTAAAAGTAATACCCGCCACCAAAAATATGGAATAACCTAATAAACCGCGTGCCGCAAATATACCTACTTGCATCAGCCAATCGTAATATCTTTAACCAACTTGAATAAGATTTACATTGAAACCATCACGATTCGCTCTAGGCTATGAATATGAAATATTACAGGAGAGAAGACACAGCTGCCACGTAGGTATGTACCTACTGAATAATTTTAATACAGTGCCACAGGTATATACGTATGAACGTGCTTAGATATTGGGGAATAGGAGCCAGTCTCAGAGCATTTGAGCAATTGTATTTTATGCCGAGTTCCGAATGTGGCAACCAGTTGTAAAATATATCTAGAGGACCAGAAAAAGGTACAGATTTTAATGCAGAGGGTTTTTAGAAATTCCAACCCTAAGGGAGTGGAATTAAGATTAAAGTTTGTATTAAAGGGGTACCTAACCCCCAAAGTAAAATATCTTAGTTGAAAACAAAATCAAATGGACCTACGCGGAACTCTGTGTAGACTATAAAAAAAGATATTCGGGCATTTAGATGGGATGGTCAGTGATGCCAGATGCAGCCATTAAATGATATTATTTAAGTAATTCATAAATATACATTATGTTATATGTATATATTATAAAATAGATATTTACGTCAAAAGGTAAAATATCTATACGCACGTCCTATTATCATATTATATCATATAGGCTGCTTAAATGCAGCAACAGAATTGTAAATTGAAATCGCCGATCTATTCACCAAACTGGAAAATTCCTATTAATGGAAATGATTGTTCTGTATTTATCAGGTGATATCTGAATGAAGCGTCGAATAAGCATTATTTAACGAACTCAATTCAGTGGTATTTATACAGCCTGAAATGTTGCAACTAAATTTATATAATTACAATGAACCTATTTCGGGATTTGATAGTAACAGTTCCTCTATTTATGTTCCAATTATCTCGAAACAAGACGTTGGATTGACGTTAATTACTGGAAACCGAATAAGACTACAGACGTCGTGCAAGTGCTTTAGATTTATTGTGCAAATTAAGTCGACGGTTTGCATATTGTAACAGTAGCGAGCGAAATCAGTGCATGATGGGATGTTTACAATGGTTGCCTGAATAGTAGGTGAGTAGCCTCACACTGCCTGCCGGCAATCCTGTGCCTTGTCACGGAATTTGTTAATTACGCCGTCCATTCGTCGCCGTCCCGCCGTGCTCCGACTGCTTCGCTAAGTAATTTAATATGCTACGTGAACGAGCAATAAACTAACTCACTAGTAATTATACTCGTTCATATATTTTTATGGTTTATATACATTGTACACATACAAATTTTGTCTATATAATGGTTTGTAGATGTTAGGTTAAAATTATTTTGGGTTTGGATTGATGACTTTTTATGTAAATGTAAATGTAAGTTACGATTTTGTTTTCTATAAGAAATACTAAACATAAAATTATTCTTACAGATGTAAAATATCTTGTGGTAAATACTTAAGTATCCTATTGTCCCATAGGTATCCATATTTTTTTTTTTTTAGTGAGTATTAGCAAGTATTCGACCACTTTTATTGCCGCTCCGAGTAATATTATCAACATAAAACCAAAATAATGTAGTAAGATATTAATAAAGCTTTTATTTACAAGGTTAGCTATTGCCTCTAAATTACCCAGGTTCTATAAAAGAATCATGTACTTAATTCACGAGAAAGATATTGCAGACTGCACTCGGATCTCTGCATTTTTGATGTGTTCGTGAAACCCAACTCAACGAAGCGAGGTTGGTTTATTGTGTAAGTAAGTCGAGCCGATTGCTTGATACAAAATATGTATAGCGAATCATATAATATTAAATCTATGTTGCCGTTCAAATTTTAACTCACTGTTTTCTTTGATTAGCCAGACAAAGTCAAATTTATAACGCGAGGAAAATGATTAGTAATGCTAGGGTTTCTCATAACAGTAGGTACGTTTCTAAAATCTGAAATGTATTTTTGTTACTTTCTGTAATCTGTTCATCATTTATTACGAACCTAAAATCGAATTTATTTTTAATAAGTATATGTAGGGTGACGGCACCAGTAATGGACATGGCACCAATTATGGACATTGTTTTCGTTGATCGAATTTATTAAGCAACTGGCCCAACATTTTTCAATTGGAGATACTAAAACATAAGCAATAGACGTTTGGGCTTTTATTTTGATACACTTCATCAAAATTGCCTGTTTTATTTGAAGATGGTTGGGAATTGAAATCTCGTTTCGCGCGGTGGTCATAAAAATCCGTTTTTGTTAGTGAAATCGTTAAGGAGGTGAGTACATATATGTGCATGGTATTATCTTGTGTTGTGTTGTAATGAGATTTTTTGTTATTTTTACGAAATAATACTATATTGCAAGTAAATTGAGCTAAGTTGAATATGTCCAATCCCAATAATAAGTTTTTTGTGGGGTTTGTTCATCACTGGATTCGATTTTTTACGAATTCCAGTTATGGACAAGTGTCCATTCTTAAGTTTTTAAATATTTTTTTAGTTTACTGTATTAAATTATTTAATTTGTTGCACTTAACATTTCGGTTGAGTTGATTTTGTGATTGCTCTTTATTTTCCAATGATGGACAATGTCCATAAATGGCTATTTTTAGTCGTCCATCATTGGGTTCTTTGTTTTATCTTATATGGCGCCATTAAAAAATAACACCCCGGAACAAATAGGGAGGGCATTTGATGCTGTATGATGCTGCATGATGCTGCTGAGGATGAGAGAAATGATGATTACAGCTGCCCTCCGGTTTCATCTTCTTCTTCTTCAACCTTATTCTACCCAATGCTGAGTAAAGGTCGATTGTGCTATGGGACTACAAACTATTCTCACGGTAGAGGAAGAGGGCAATTTGGTGAAATGGTTGGTCGCAATGAGTTAAAAGCACTTTCACATAAATTTAAATAAATTAACAGAGAGCGTGCAAAAAATTCTCCAGGCTCCAGGTATCCGGAGCTAAATATCTTCATTCTACATCTGGTGAGGGCGTCGCAGTGGCACACCAAGTGTTCCACAGTTTCACATTCCTCTCCACACATTCTGCAGTCGCTGCTGTTTGTAAGTCCCATTTTGTGTAGGAGTTCGTTGACTCCTAAGTGACCAGTGAAGACTCCTGTTATAAGTCGGATTTGTCTTCAGTTTAGAAACCAGAGTTTTTTAGTCCAGTTTTCATTTGGGTGTTGTATAAATTGCCGTGAGGACCTTAGACCTAAGCATGCCTTCCACTCTTCGGTGTGGCTCTTGATTGTGTTTTCCTTAAGGCCTGTGTTAAAGGTGTTGGACGCCATTATATACCAGCCCCGACTGCACTTTATGGGCTCCAAGGGCCTTCACCGCAGCCTGGCTGTCACTCAAAATATAGATGGTTTTTCGTCCAGGTGCCTGTCTATATTTTCTTGTGCACATGCAGCATACGTCTCTGCCTGAAATACTATGGCATGCTTTCCCATGCTTACACTATAGCATATATATGCACCGCAGTTTCTGATAGATCTCAGTTGATTGATTTATTATGTTACCAATTCTAAGCTGCAGCTGCTGGCAAAGAGGCAAAGCCTCAATTAATGTTTAATAAATGATTAAAAACCAGATCGTTGATTGAAAGCCTTATAGTATAACTTGGAAATCTAAGGCTGATCACGTTAAAAGTTCAAATAGAGTTAATCAAAAATAGATTTTTGACATTTGTTTTATTTATCTGTGCAATAAAAAAGTGTCCATTAATGGATGTTCATGACTGGGTCCATGTCCATTACTGGGGGTCCATCACTGAATCTTCGATGTCCATCAATGGTGATATCGTAAATTTCAATTTATGTATTTTTTATTAATTATGTATTATTCATACAGGATTTTTGGTGTTGTTTAAATGTTCCTCATATATTTGAGTACCAAACAAAAAATCACCATTTTTGTATTGCCAAAAAACATCCCAATTTGAAACGAAATTCTAATTTTGTGCGCTTAACATGTCCATAATTGGTGCCATCACTCTAATACCTAGGTATTAAATTGTACCTATATATTCACAAATTCTAGAATTCAAATTTGTTTCTACACGTTAGACCACATAATCTCAAACCTAGTTCTACATTCTACTAGTGCAATTTGATTATTATTTACTAGCTGTGCCCGCGACTTCGTCCGCGTGGAATTTAAGTACTGGGACATAAGTATGGATAATTAAAGATTTTTTTCTAAAATGAGTTACTCTTTATTACATAAGCTATCTGCCAGTGAAAGTCCCGTCCAAATCAGTCCAGCTGTTCTATAGATTAGCCGGAACACACAGATAGACAGACAAATAATATAAAAAATATAATATAGGTATGTATTTAATATTTCAAATGTAAATTATAAAATGTCTTTAAAAACCACATTAACAGTTTTTCCTTCTGGGGCTAATATGAAAAGGTTATCCGCATTACTAACCCGCGAGCAAGCCACGTATAGTTGGCCGTGTGAAAAACAATTCGACCTGAGATCAACTCCAACAGCCTTTAGCGTCTGCCCCTGAGACTTGTTAATTGTCATAGCAAAGCAAACGGACACTGGAAATTGTGTCCGTTTGAATTGGAATGGGAAATTGTTGGGGATGATTGGTATTCGTGGTATGTATACAGTTTCACCTGCACTACATCCAGTAAGAATCTCAGCTTCGATTAAGTTTCTTTGTAAAGAAGTTACTCTAAGTCGGGTTCCATTGCACAATTTAGGCGGAGTAAGATTTCTCAATAGCGATGCGTTGTAAGCGTTTCGTCTGGGCATTTTTAAAATCAAAGCAAATACATGCAATAATACATATATTTATTTCAATAAATCTACGTAGGCAATATTTTTTAGATTATATCCGATATTTTTCAACCAATTCACAAAGCAAGTTCAGAGTCCGTATTTTCATATCCAAGTATAACATCAAAATCATCAACTAACCGAATCGCAAGACAAACAAAATTAAATACCTAGTTTAAATAACCAGTTTGTATTTATACTTTTCAGAGGAAAAAGCTATAGCGCGTTTTAATTGCCTTGAGGCGCCATCTAGTACTATATTATGTAACTATAAAATCTCCTATAGAAAAATTACCTTTAAACTTTAAAAGACGATAGCTTTTTTATTTGACATCCGATTTTGATGAAACAAAGCCTATATGTTGCTCAGGGAAGAGCTTAATCTATTAGTGAAAGCCGCGTCAAAATCTGTTCAGTAGTTTTCAAGATTAGCGAATACATACAGACAGACAGACAGACAGACAGACAGACAGAAAAGAAAATCTAAAAAATCATTTTTGTGTTCTGTTACTCTTTTATTATTGCCCACACCCATTTTTTGTTAAAAAATTCAATTGTACAGACACGCGGTTTCTACTGTTTTATTATATGTATAAGATATAAGATGTATAAGATAAGATGTAAGATATCTTCGATCTCTGAAAAGCGTCGGTGAACAGATAATTAGATAACTTAAATACTAATAGGAAAGAAGTTTCCTTCAGATCATAATGACTTAAGTTTTATATTCTTATTACCTATTCCTCCTGTGACGAAGACCGGAATATCGGCTAGTTGGGCTGCTATAATGGTACCGGCAACGGTGGTAGCACCGTCGTTTTGTGCCGCCGCCACCGGCGCTAGATCCCGTCGAGATGCCTTCACCACGCCTTTAGCCTGAGACAAGTACTCTACTTGTTCCTTTGAGAGACCGATAGTCATTTGTCCCTTTAATATGGCTACCGTAGCCGGAACCGCACCCTAGTGACATAGATTCTCTGTTAATTACTTATTAGGGACTAATCTGGTTAAATATACTGTAAGATACAGTACTTAACATTTATTGTACAATTATAAGAGGGTGGAACTTACATTTACTTATTTATATACAATAAATGAATAAAGTAGGTACTTATTATATTCAGGTGCCAATTTTGTCAGCATATTGACACTTTAAAGGAGTTGGCAGGATAGTATTGAAGTGGGTCGTAAGCACTGTATACCTATACCTATTTCAAATTAAAAAAAAATAGCATTGCTATTGTCATGTAGGGCTTTTATTTTTAATTAATCCTGTCAACCCCCGTAAATTCGGAATAAGCTTAGAAATTACCCTTTCCCTTATAATGCTTTCCACTTGTAACGCGGTCTCCAAGTTTTGTGGATATGGCATCCCGTGAGTGATGATAGTAGACTCGAGAGCAACAATGGGTTTCCGCTCTTTTTTTGCTTGCAGCACCTCCTCAGAATAAACGACGGCGTTTGAACTGTATCGTCTCCAGGAAGTCCGCAACGCCTGCTGCATCACGCATTTTAAATATGCCATTTTGTAACCTGTAAGTAAAATTATAATCATAATTTCTAATGCTTAATAACAAAATTCTGAAAGTTTGTAGGTATTTGGATGGAATGATCAATGTAATGAATGGATTTGTTACTCCTTCACGCAAAAGCTGCTGAATGGATTTTGATGAAACCTTTCAATAATATAGCTTATACACCAGAATAACATACCTATTGGCTATATTTTATAACTATATCGTGTAACTATTTATCGCGCGCAGATGTAGTCGCGGCCAAAAGCTAATAGGTTATATAATTAAATAATGTATATTCAGATATTAAAGGGCCAGACAACCTTACTAAAGTAAAACTATTGCAGTTGTGGTAATATCGCGCGAGTTTTGTTTCGGTTGCCATATAGAAAATAAATGAGTCTCGGATCGTATTGAGTTGAGCTGAAAGTCGTGCTCATATTTGCGATACGTGACCGCCGCTCGCCCCGAGAGGTGTATTTTCATTTCACACTAATGAGAAAAATAAAAATAACTGAATGGTATACGATATTCCGTCTTGACGGTATTAAAGAATATAGACGGGATTTTTTTAATGATAGGTGATGTGATTTTAATGATAGCTATAAATAGATATTATTTCAGCCCGATGACTATTTCACTGTGCAATAGGAACATGCGTTAGAAGAAACCTGCCTTGTTCATATAGGTACTTACTGTTAGAGTGTATGAGTACAATTTACCTTGTTGGTAAGTATATTATGAATTATAACTAATTTAGTTAAGACATTAGTTCCTACTTACACTATTATTATATAGTTAGTGTAGTAGGTAGTGAAACTAGTTTAGTATTTTGTTTTGTCAAAAATAATATGAATTACTAGCTGACCCGGGGAACTTTGTACCTACCGCATTTTAGAGACTTTTCATTAAAAATAGGGGTTGCTGGTAGAAGGGTAAAAAAATATTTATTAAATTTGATTAAATTTCATGAATATGGTCAATAATTATTTCTAGTGATTGAAACATTCGCTGTAGGTAGTATTGACTAACAACCTTGTTGCTAGTTAGCTAGTTCCCATGATAATCGTCTAAATACCTGGCGACTCTGTTACCTGGCGACGCCCGGTTGTTTACTTCCTTGGCATTTGTACAATTTGTGACTTGTCATTGATTCTATCACTTTCTAATACTTTGTTTTGCAAATCTTCGCGATACTTTGAGTACTTTTTCTATTAGAGTATTTTTTTATAAACGCTATACACTTGGTTCCATAAGTAAGTACTTTATTTTTCTTGATATATCCCAGTATTGGGGTTGTTATAATATATCAAGTTCACTATAATACAAAATTTGTGTTTACAGTGTGTCGAGAAGAAAAATCGATATGGTCTTTTTTTATAGAAGTGGGGAATTAATAATATTTCGTCGCAATTATATTGTTTTAATAGATAGATACATTCTAAAAGAAACGGAGACATTTGTCAAATGTTGCATGAAAGGTTATTCACACGTTGGTATAAATAGGTTATAGGGGAAATAGTAGGCAGATATTCGATTTAACGGCATTACTATCCACGATATTATATTTACTCATATTGCAATCCGTATTTTCTATTGCTTTATTGAAAGGTGACTTATTCCTTATTGGTGGAATTTGCAATGAGAACGCGAATCAAGTTCACAACATTAAGACTAGGTATCAAGCCTCTAATTTAAGTTGACCGTCAGTTCTCACTCTACAGTCTACAGCTGCTGTTTCCCACACTGTATATTAAACTAGTTGTGCCCGGTAGTTTCACCCGAGGGGAATTCAATTATCCCTTGGGATCGGGATAAAAAGGGTAGTCTATGTTCTTTTCTAAGGTCCCACCTATATCTGTACAAAAGTTCATCAATGCGGTTCAATGGCTTAGTTTTGAAAGCGTAACAAACTCCTTTTGCCTTTATAATATTAGTGTCAGAGTAATATGATGTGTCGGATTATTTAAATGGTTCCTATATTAATTACAATAAATTTGCTTCCTATATCCATAATAGTACGATTCGTTAGGCTTGTAGTTTTGGACTTTTTCTACTGTAGGTATATTATAAAAAACCACTAACAGTATATGAACAGAAAGGTTATTTGTAAATGTCGTATTACCATAGGTAAATCTTATTTCAATACACAGCTGCTAATTAGATGGTACTTATCCTTTACATTTGAAACCATTGGCACGCTTTTAAGCGTATACCTACATCTACTTGTTTAATTATCTATGGTTACTAAATTAAGATATAAATAATAACTATTTTTGCAGAATGGCGTGGGGTTTACCAAAACTGCCGGGACTGACGTTCTCAGATCCCACAAAGACTCAGTACCACATGAGGAGTTCGCTGCGGTACTACCAGGGGCACCGGTTCCCGGACACGACGGTGCGCGGGCCCGGGGGCACTGCCACCGACGTCGACAGCAACGCCTTTGCACTTCCGGACGACTCCGTCAAGTAAGATTTACTAATAAAAAAAATATTCGAATGAAACAACTATAAACGGATTTAACTCACGTATTTTAATTTATTGGCTGACGTTTCGAAAACTTTATCTACAATTCCCATAATCATAGCACGACTACACGAGTAACGACCCTAAGATACTTTAATAGTAGGTATTTATAATACCTACATCTCTTAAAATCACATCTTATTTTCATATAAATTTACATATAGAGATAGAAATTAGTATGCAACTGCACACATTATTGATTTTGGTCTGAAGCTACTTCCTGTTACATCAAAATTTGTTATTCAATGAAGTATTCCACGAGTCCTCGTTATTTCCTTACTTGATCATCCGTGACCTGATTACCCGCCTTAAATCGTTACTGAATTCAGGCGTTTTCAAGTGACAACAATCAAAATTTTCAAACAAAAACTATCGAAGTCACCGATTTTTACCTTCGACATCTATATCTTTTTGAAACGTTTAAATTACCTGCTTATATATATATTTTAATTAGTGTAAGAACATAAGGCGTCGCTCAGCGCTCAAGCGTAGTGCCGTGTGTTCATCGTCTTAGAGAGAATAATAAATTAAAATATAAGTTCAGTTTCAAATCAAATTCAGTTGCTATGAATAATTACGGTTACACTAGGAAAAGCGTAGTTCTCATCAAGCCAAACAATCAAACAAGCGAAGCGTCAAGTGGAATATTTACTATCAAACTCATTCATCAATAATGTTTCAAGTGTCGTTCCGCGTGTCAACAATAATTATTTTCAAATCAGTGTCGGATTCTTATAGTCCTCTAATGGACCCGGATTTAGACATAACCTTTTCCAGTTTACTTCAGTGTAAAGTTTTTTAAATCGTGGCTTAATAACCTTATTTTACCTTATTGTTTAGGTATATTTTTGTAAATTAGTTCAGGTGTTCAGGAAAAGCTATCATTCTATCAAGTCAACAGAATAGGTCACTGTTTTACTAATGACATTGCTTTCCGTGGAGATTTCATTTTCATTTCGCCCACGCGTATGTAAAACTGTTTTTCGAATAGGCAGTAAAATTATTTTCATCTCTGACGGTGGTGATAACCCATCGGAATTTATTTTCGATTTCATCACTTTGCTCTGCTCTGCTACCTACCGATCTCACCGTAAATATGCAAATTGGCTGCCATGTAACATGATCTACGTTATTGAATACATCGTAGTAAAAACAAAAGAAAATGATTTCACCATCAAAAGATTTCATCTGTTCAGCGACTGCAGATGCATACAAAATATATACTTAAATAACATGTTCGTACAAAAAATTTACTTGGATTTCATGTATACCTACAGCACGATATATATCTACCATGTAATAGCTTTAGAAAGTTTACGCGGGTACGGTTCAGATCGTTCATAAATCTTAATATCAAAAGTTATATGTAACTTTCCCTATTACATTTTGTTAAATAAAGTTTAATTATAGAAGACATATCATACAGAACAGAATTTAGTGGCTATTTCATATTTTGTATATTCCGAAGAAATGAAACTGAAATTTTGTCATAAATAGATAAAAGATAAGTTATAATCCAACAGTTTGAAGCTTAGCCAGGTGTTCGTCCTGTCTTGAATTTATCTTTTGATTGTATTTATTGTCTATAGCTACGACCCATCGCTGACTTACGGGCGTGTTAAGCAGCCAGCTCTGCCGGCGGTGATACCACATTGGGTGCACTACGACAAACGCTGTCTCAACTTCACCGCGTTCTTCAAACAGTCTGTTTATGACAACCCAGACGAAACCTATAGAGTGCGTGTCGTGAACATTGTCTACTTCTTAGAGGACGACACTCTTACTGTTATGGAACCTCGTGTCAAGGTAAGAATATCACTGATAACTATTAACTGTTTCATCCGCGAAAAAATAAGAGGCCATGTCAGTTCAAAGTGCGGAATTAGACATATGAATATTTATAAATCGAGAACAATTCAGAGATTACGAACTTAGAAAAACTTAGAAAGTTAAGCATATTAGGTACACATTTCTAATTGCATAGTCAATGTACTTATATGATCGTTCTTTTTAAAAGAACTTTTATCAAAAAATTTAGATATTAAGAGTTCGGAACCAGTATAAAAAGTCACATTTTAAATTATAGGTGCTGACCAATATACAGGCTAATAGTATCTAGTGTATCAGTATTGATTCTTGGACAATAATAAATATTCTGCCGAAAGCTGACTATGGTCTTTCACAGCCTTCAATTCATTGAAATGGTGTAACTGACCCTCTCTGTAAAATACTACCGTTCTGTAACAGGCAATATTTGTAGATATTGTTTTTCTTCTATTTCCCAACCTATTTATTATTCTATGCGGGCTTTGTGGACGCCACGTGTTTTATAAAACAACATTTTCAACCACACGGTCGGAATGAACAAGCTGCCATGCCGTGGCTAACGGTAGGTTCGGTGAAGCGTCTCGGAAATGGGTTTCGGTTTTACGGGACATGATTATTTTCTGGAAACCGGGAATTGCGAGCGAGCCACTGCGCTCTACAATTATTACCTCAGTACCTACCTACCTTTGCTTCCACACTCGCGTCGCGTGCAGCTCTTTACGAGTTCGACACTTTAAACGGCAGACGTTTATGATATCTACTACGTGCTGTACCTAGCCTGCTTATTTATCGATCAATGTACCAAGATGAACGATGACATGATAGTTCGAAATAACGTTGTATAAACTTAGTTAAATGGGTAATTTGTAATGTATGAATGACCCAAGCAGCTTCGACAATTAGTTTAACTGATGTCACGAAGAAGATGTTTTCTCTATTTATATGAATGATACTTGGGTATAATGATGAATAGGCACAAGGTAATGGAATATTCACGGCAAATGAGCGACAATCCTATTATAATGATGCCTGTGCATCCGTTGCAGCACTGGAGGCGCGGTTTACGCGGCACGTGTCGCTGGGGGCGTTTTGAGATCCATTCTCGCTATCCAGGCTCCGAATAATGTGCCATTCATCTTTAACGGTGACGTCACGAACAATACCTCTATTGCGTTCATTACTCAACCGATTAACTCTGAATCGTGTAACTGTAATTGCACGTAACTTTATCTACTTATATATTATACCTATTGCAATTAGTGCTAATAGTTATTTAGTATTAGAAAATATTTTCTCCTCATGTCGGGAGCCTGTTAAAGAAATTAAATATGTGGCCCCCGATGCAACGACGATAATTCATATAAATAATAAATTAATTAATTTTAGTTAGGTACGTTGGCTATAAATGTTCGTGATCCTGAGCTTAATAAAACTCTATACCGTTACCGCCAGGTGGGTAAGTCTGACGTTCCTGTCTAGATTGAACACGATACTGAATTATGCATGCTGTAAAACCCACAAAAAGTACTTTTTATGAACCCTGTGTGCGAATCCTAATTCAAACATTAATTTATAACCTAAAACAGACTTGGAGGATGTATAAATAATAAATATTCAACTTTCAAATTTCGTTTACGCTTCAAATGTTTTTTTTTATATATATATATATATATATTTGCTTTTCTTTATATTATATCTCATGATAAATAATAATTAAAAATTGCTATGTACCTAAATTATTATACCTACATATGTAGCTAAATACCAAATAACTGTTAGGTTTAATATGGATGTATTGAACTTAATACTTCTTGTTAAACAGCCTGTTGCGGAAGTGGCCAGCCAGGTAAGTACCGTATAAACACTCGAATGACCATCATATAAAAATGACATAAATTATTTTAAATTGAATTATCCATCTGGTTAGATGCAGCTCTTACTCGATAATTCCTGAGCAATCTATTTGCAACATTATTTTCACATAACTACCTAGTCTACATTTCACAACTGTAAGGATAATATGTAAAACTGCCAATCGCTGGATCTACATATCTGATAGTTTTTATAAAAATCGATGTACAATAATGTATTTATACTAATATTATAAAGAGGAAAGGTTTGTACCTATTTGAAAAAATCTTTCACTGTTGGGAAGCTACACTATTCCCGAGTGACAAAGGCTATAAAAAAGGGATCCGTGCGAAGCCGGGGCGGACAGCTAGTATTGTACATAAGAATAGGCAGTCTTAACTAGAGGTTTAGTTGACTGTGCTAATGCAAGGCAGATACCGTGCGGAGGATACTACTCTTGAATAGAGAAAATTCCTGATGGGAATTGTCAAACTGAAGCGAGGCAATAGTAAATGAGCACGCATTTGTCTATGTTTGAATATGGAATGCGATGCGAGAGCGGCGAGCCGGCTGCAGGCTTTGTTCGCGCTATCCTAGGCGGCCGGCCGCGGCGTCCTCACTAGTTATGGAGTAATCGCCTTTCCTATTCATCCTCAATACTAAAATGCCTTTAGGTATATTTATTATAACAATAAATATTTGCATTCATTCATGAACTACCTACCTTTTTATCCTTCTTCAACCTTTGAACTGTTATTTGGAACAATTTTGTTTTTAATGTTTAAATTATAATATAAAAAATATAGCATTGTTAGCTTTCAAATAAGTGACAATAAAATTCACTTTAACTGTGTTTTATTGAAAAGTTTTAAAGTAAATTTAGGCATTTAGATAGGTACTTACGTATTTATTAACGTTTTTTTACCTAAGTATTCAATTTGTAAAGGTATCTTAAATATTGTTTTGATTTTGTTTCAGAATTCGGGTTTATGGCAAGGAAGAATGGTAAAAAGGGGAAAAATACCGAAAAATGATCTCGGCGAATACTGGCATTGGAAAGACCTAGACAACGGAAAAGACATCTGTATCTTTGGAAAAGTGTTTCATACTGTTTCCTGTGATCTCTTTACCAAGGTAAGTACCTCAATAATTAGTTTGATAATAAGAATAATTTATTAGACGATATTAATGATATTCCGCTACCTGTAATTGTACCTACTATTTAGATTCTTAAATAGGTATCTTGTATATAAGTATAATATAGCGAGCTGAAGCGAAACAGGTTTATATTATTTTATCTGCTCTTATCATAAACATAAAAGTTCTACTACGTTCGAAAACAGTGTAAAGAAGAGCATCCCAACTAATAAACATAATTTAAACTATTCAATATTAATACAATATTGAATTTCAAATGCCGAAACTGCCACCAACGAAGCAATTGAATTTCGCTCTCCATTTACGTGTTAGTTGAAATCAACTTTAGTTTAAAATCAAACGTTAGTTACAGTTTTTTCTTTTTATCAAAATGGTGTTTTGTCTAAACAAAAATATCTACTCATGTGTGATAATAACGCAAGTTTTTTTTTCCATTTTTTACAAGAAATTCTTGTTCTATTGTATTAAATATAAATACCTAATTAGTGAAAGAGTATTGGGAGGGTGATAGTGTCGTGAAGCGGCAGTTAAATAAAGGAAGGAATGATAATTACCAAAAATGTTAAACCAAAATTATATTTACAATAGAAATATTTACAAGGAAAGTAAGAATATTATTTACAAATAAATTACAAAAAAAGAATAAGAGGATGTAAATGTATATGTAGTGTGTAGTAAGTGGATGAGTGAATGTGTGAATGAATGAGAGAGATGAGCGAGGTTATGAAATGAAGAGATTTGCTCGGCGTAGACACAGCAGCAGGCAGGGTTCGGGTCGTCGGCGTACCAGGCCCGCCGCCTCGGCAATTAGGATAGCCGGGCGGACTGGAAGGGCCCGGATCGAGCTCCGCTGCAGCCGCAGGTAGATGAAGCGCTGTGCAGCAGGTAGGTGCAGCCCCTCAGGTAGTGACGGTTGAAGGTTGACGATAGTGAAGATGAAGATGTGCGCGGTGACTTTGAAGACTTTAGTTTTTTAGATTAAGGTTTTAGATTTAGTTTCTTCTTGTAGGTCTTCAGAGATAGGACACACGCGAGGTCTAAAGGTTGTCAACTTTGACTTTGGACCTGTAGAGTCCGGGGCGAGCTGGCCGTCAAAATGAATGAAGTGAATGAATGAGGCGAACGGTGATGGTGAATGGAGATGTAGTCGGGCTCTCGAAGTTAGCCCGCTACATTTCCCCCACAACCCCAGAAAATTTTCGACTCAGAGAAAATTTTGAACTTGCTGGTCTAAAGAAGTTTAGGGAACACTACTTTACAAATATATCCATCCACAGACATGTCGTTGCATTCTTCTTCTCATATCCTATTCCTGTCATACTGGTAGGGGTGAAGTTCACATTCAATGACTATCACTCCAAAAGGGTGTTCCATGTGACGATTAGGGCTTATTTAAGGAGTTGTCAGCCGCTCCATGTATGGAAATAAATTTGTGACCTAAGGCTTATTTAGCGAGTAGTCAGCCGCTCGATGTATGAAATTAGTTTATGACCTAAGGCTTATTTAGCGAGTAGTCAGCCGCTCGAAGAGGTAGCAAGTAGTTACCTTATAGCACGAAGTTTAAGAATAAGACTTAAAGATAGTCTCAGGTTTAGTAACAAGCTTTAGGGCTTCAGTAAAGGATAACCAGGACGAGTTCGTCACTGGTAAGCATTTTAGAAATAGAAGAATTAGAAAAGGGTTCCAAAAAGGTTTAAGCTAAAAAGCTTGGTTTGTATATAAATAAATAAAAAGAATAAATGATGTATGTGAATGATAATGAATGAAGTGAATGAATGAGGCGAACGGTGATGGTGAATGGAGATGTAGTCGGGCTCTCGAGAACTTCGAGAGCCCGACTACAATAGCTAATAAGGTGTAGCAACGGTTGCGACAGTCTTTTTTATCATAACGAGCTGGATTTATAATTAAAAGTGTATATAAAGTCATGTGTGCAACTAAGTATACACAATTTGGCATCACGCTGGTGTGATCTAATTATGAAGCCTTATGTGTGTTTAATGCCTATCATTATGTAACAGCTGCATCAGGCACTATTACTACTAAATAGATGTGCAGGTAATAATTTATCTAAAATAGTTTTTAACACATAGGTAAAAATAGAGGGTTCATCTGGGGGAAATGTTAAGTTTTATAGATTGGTGTAGTATTTTGCGTCGCCGGCATCGTTGCCACGTTAAATCATCCAGATTGGGTATCGAGTTGATAATGGCGTGTCGTATTGCTGAAATCCGACTAGTTAGCATCCACCGGCTCGGCCCCGAGCTAGTATTTGTGGTTAGGTCAGTCATTCGTGCACTCCTGAGGCCTCGCTTTTAATTGGAAGCAGTTTTAGTACCTAGTGATTAATATTTGTAAATTTTTGCGGTGAAAATTTGTAAAGGTTTAGCTGTAGTACAACTACTTACTGTATAAGGATGTTCGCTTCTTATACATCCTTTGAACAGCTTATATTTTAGCCCTACCTTAGTGTCATAATTAAGTTTAATTGTAAATTACACTTTTATAGCTAATAAGGAATTAAGTAACTGCAGGAACAATAAGATACCTACTACGTTCCTAATTACCTCGGCTGCGGGCTGCTCGGCGGCTCTCGTGATATCCTAGTTGTTTAATATTTTAGTAGCGTCCAATCCTAAACTGATACCTGGTCTAAAAGGGGTAAAAGTCATTACGCCAGACTAAGGTAACACGTTATTTGGTTTCAACTTTACGAGTAGGTAGGTGTCAGCATTTGATGACGGTTTGAGAAGGGTTGTCAAAAGGTTCACTGACCAGAGTCCTTGTAGGCAAAATATAAGTATGACAATTTATATTCGTTAGTACTAATGGAATAGAATGCAAATGTATAGAATTAATCTTTTAAAATAGCCTTGCTGATCGATGTATCAATAGAATAGACCCGTGAGGCGCGTAACGGTGTCGAATTAGTTCTACCGTTCTATTTAAAGTGTTTTAATTAATAATTTATGGCGGGTTAGGAAATATAAATTTAAAAACTATGTTATGATTATCGTAACGAGGCGATTCTTTACAGAGTGGTCTATGTTTCCTAGCGACATCTAGCGGACACCCGATGAATTATTTATGAATGATACGATATTTTTGCCTACAGGGACTAATATTAAAATAAATCATACTTGCAATATTAAAATAAATTATATGTAAAAAAAATGTTTACGCGACTTTTATCATAATTTTATGTGAAAAATTAAAACTGATTAAAGCTTGACACGACATTATTACACTATTGTAATACCTATATTGCTTAGAGAATAGATATTAACTGGAGTCAGCTTCGACAGACGTTCCCCTCTGCCAAGGTATAAGATAAATTATCTAACGCGTTTGTAAAAACTGTTTTCAAACAGGTCACTTTGACAGTGTCACAATCGATATTGAAGAGAAAAGAGCTCCCGAAAAATGTCTTCCTGCGCTAAAATAAATTGCAAAAATCTATCCACTGTATCAGATATACAAAAAAACAGTATTTCCTTTCATCTGCAGATTTTTTTTTTGTTCGTTAATTGTTATTTTACAAAAAAATATTTTCTCATTCACCACGCGAGAAGCATCGATTTACGCATCGATTACGTTTTTATTCGTTTAAAATCGTTTAAAAATTATTATGATAGTCTATGGTCAACAAAGAGGAATGACACACATGTATAAAAATTTTGCAGAGTAGTGTATCCGATACTAGGCGATAATTCCTTTGAGTTAAAAGCGATAATAGCATCCATGATCAAAATACGGTTAGAGATGTACTTACTGGACAATATCAATGTCGATGAATTTACAGTACAGATGATAAGAAGTACGCGTATATTTCAGTATATCAGGTATTATTTTATTAAAATATTTTATTTCTTTATTCGAATTTCAAATTGTTTAAGCGTACCAGCAGCTTGGGATTCGGTTGTCTACTTTGTAATTTTTTTTTAATTATGGTTGTTGATATTGTTATCTCTCCAGCTCAGCTGTAATAGACATCTGCCTGTTTTTTCATGTTAAACATAGTGGGTAATTGTAATTGTTTAAGCATTATTATTAAAAGAAAATAACTTGTTTATTGAACTACGTAGTAACTAATGTTAATTTCTATAATAGTATGAATTAAAAGAAGTAAATACATTATTATGTATGAAGTTAAAATATTTATATTAAAATATAAATTGGTTGATCCGCCATTTTGTGTCAAATATAGATAAATGTATCGACAGCCACTTAATCAAGCACTATGTAATCGGTTCAGTTTGGCTACTAATACATTTCAAACTTGTGTACGGATACGACGTTTATAGTCTTGTTTTTGCTAGTGTGAATAAATTCCGCCTAGTGTTGACAGTTTCTATTAGTATGCGTGTGTAACGATAAGAATTATTTTTACA
This sequence comes from Polylopha cassiicola, assembly GCA_038024825.1. Taxonomy (NCBI): domain Eukaryota; kingdom Metazoa; phylum Arthropoda; class Insecta; order Lepidoptera; family Tortricidae; genus Polylopha; species Polylopha cassiicola. The sequence continues at coordinate 7,077,481 of CP149045.1, forward strand.
TCAGTGTGCACTTTTTTGAATGTGTTCCTACCTCGTCCCCCGCTAAAAGTGGCTAAAAATTTTATATGACGAATAGTGTCGAAGCGTACTCCAGTTGATATATTCTCTAAGCTATATTGTAACATGACATGAACTGGCAACTCGTATAGCTATTTGTCTCTTTCTGATTCATGTAACCTTGACGTTTACACAGTTCAATGTTCAATCTAGCACAGCACAGTGATTTCGGATAAGAGGGATTCATCACATAGCACACTAGATACATGATAAATGGAAAGCATTAAGTAAATTAGTTAAATGTTAATTAACCTATACACTTAACACCGTAATAATGGCGACGTGAAGTGTTTAATATGGGTAATTACGTAAATATTAAATACCTACGTACGTATTATGATGTTGGTCAAAATATTATTATTAACACACTTAACCTATAAAGCTATAGCTATGTTATTGTTTTAAAATGACAGTTTATTTATGAGTATTGTAACAATGGTACGCTTACCTTTTAGTGGTTATCGCTGTTTATGTTCTGATGGGACGGGAAACCGGAATGTAGAAGTAAATGATACAAACGCCTTACGCGAAGTTGACACACCAACTTATTATTACTCCATTCGGGTGTCGTTCACGGAGAATGTCAGGAATGATACCACATTGATAGCGCGCTTTTAGGAACTCTAACTCTAGTTAACCGAGCGATAGTTATTTCTTAGAAGTTTGGTAATGGTGTGTTAATTAAGTAATTTTACTTATTGTAAAAAAATATACTTGTGTGCAGGGTAATCATCCATTGAAGTTGTTGGCTATTATTATTTACCTAGTTACTTATTCTTACCATACTTTCATTTTCCGTCATATTATGTATTAGGGTCTTAGCTACAAATCTTAGATAAAAATAGCAAAGCACTCACGTGCGGAAATATCATGCTGTATTTATGGTTTATGACAAACATTAATCGTGTTTTAAACTCAATATTATTAAATGGAAGTTTGAAAGAAATAAAATGATAATAAAAAATGCCAACGATTATCTATCCAACTTAAGATTCAGAACGTGGTTCCTATGCAATAACAGAGCAATAATGCGAAACGAATGGCTGTCGTAAAACCTTCGAATGGCTTTTAGAATAAAGCCGACGGGGAGGTCGTGAAGGCTTAAAGAGATGTGTTTATTGCTGAAGGAATAGAGAGTGTGAGAAACCATGAGCCGCGAGCCGGCCGAGCGGTCGCGCTGCCACCTTCCTGCCGTGCCCTTGCGCCTTCCCCATCCAGCCCAGATCATGCTAGACCTTTACAATTAATAATAATTTTTCGTCTTAATATTCGTGTTCTAATATACCTACTTAATTATATCTCTTTACTCCAATTAATTGCTATACCTACTTAAATGATCTTAAATTCCTATACCTATAGAAAAAATCTGCTCATTGTACAGACCTACTTGTGTTTATCGTATAAAAGTATTCCTTTGATCGAATCCCAAATTACTCTTTTTTAAAATAAAGGAATTAATTTCATTAGGTAAGTGAAATAAATATATGTACTTAACTTAGTATACCGACAGGTAAAAGTCAAGTTATATGCATGTCCAGTTTAACGATAGGGAGCCCGATAAATAATAAATAAGGTAAATGTAGGGGGGCGGTAAATTAAAAACAACAGATAATTTAAACTGGTATTAATATACATATATATATAATCATTTATAAAGCTCCGCTGTAGTGCATCACCACTTTGATGCCCATGTAAATAGTGATGAAATAGGGTACGGAGTAGGCGATAGCGCGCGTCGGTTGTGGCAGGGGCGTGACTGCGTACACCAGGGTGTGGAGAATACGACCAGCTGTAACCGCACGGTATAGCATGACAGCCCACGCCGCCTCTGGGTTCGTGGTTGCGTACAACCCACCAATTATCCAGAATACTGGAATATTCTCCAAGTCGTTTAAATGCGCTCTTCTTACTCGTTCTACATTCTCGCTGGTCTTCATTTGCACTTTAAACGATTTCGCATCCTCCGGATTGGCATACGCCTTATCTTGGCTACGTTTAATCCCTGTTAACGCCCCCAAGGCTAGAACTTTCAAGCCTAGTACACCAGAGTAGAACATGTAGGACTGAACCACAGGATCGCTTAAGGAGAAGCCCATATTGATGTTATTGTTACACTAGAGAATACCGTCTACTCTTGTCGATGGTCACGATACCTTTGCGCTGGTTACAACAATAAGTGGCGTCATGTTGATAAGCATTATCTACACACAGTCAAAAGTATGGTCCCTTATATAAGTAACATATATTATACCTATTATTACCGGTTGTTATCGCCGTAAACAGGTTTGGTTAATATAGCATCTAAAGTCTAATAAAAATGACTGATGTCTTCTCGGTTATTACAGATTGGACTCAATTAGGTATAACGGACATAACTAGCGCATTCAGTTTTTTTAATAAATAAATACCATCTTAAGAAATTATTTATCATTCTGTAGAAAACCTATTTTCGATTTATCAATTACGTTATCTGATTTATAATTTTTATCATTGATAACAGATGCGAGTAATCATATTATCTGAGTAGGTAGGTACGTATTTGCAATGTCGGCCGGCAGCTTTCGTGAAAATGGACTAGTTACCTGTAGTTGTTGTAAATATTTCCGTCGTAATATATTTTGACCGATTTTAGTAACATGATTATAATACGAAATCATGAAATAGACAATATTTGTGTTTCTTTTTTATGAAGTTCTCAGAAACTAACTTATACCTACTACATATATAATTCATGAAAATGAAAAATCGATTAAGTAAGCTTTTACTTTTTAACACACTTTCTTAATAGAATTTAGGAAGTTGATTTAGATTTAATTCTGTGGTTATATCGTCAGCCAGATTTATTACATTAACTACCTAGCTGTGATGACAATACAATAATATAGTGCTGTCGTCCTGACCTTAACGATTGAGTTGGATCGTGGGTATTGTGTGGAAGTCCATCCTATCCTCCTTTATATCCTAAGCGTAGTTTATAAACTACGTATTACGTAATTATTGACGAAGAAAAGCTTGCTCCAGGTACTATTACCCAGGTACTAAATCGTACCCGAACACATTTTCTGCGTGCGGCCGCACCTTACCCTCTGCAGTATAATAATACCATTAACAGAGCTCTAAAGCTTATCGTATCCCCGAGGTATAATCGATACATAGTACACAGATACGCAAGTTAGACAAGATACATGAAATTTTCAAATAAGTAGGTAGGTACTAGATGTAATAATTTCTGATTCGCTAAAGAGCTTTAGCGATAGACTATTGTCAGCTCAGTCGTGCTACGATTATGGAAACTGTAAAGAATCCGAAACTTCAGCAAATAAAATAAAATAAAAATACGCGAGTTAAATCCGTTAATAGTTGTTTCATTCCAAGGTACTAGATGTCTTCCGAGGTTTTTACTCGTGTGAAATATATATATATAATAAATGAGTGAAAAAAAAATAGCCAATTCTTTTTTCCAAGATCTTGTACCTTTATAGCACAATTAAAAGACTAATAAACAAATTCGCCTTCGCATATCGTAACAGGTCATTTTGATTCGTTGGTAGCCACATCACTTACATAGTAATGACACTTATTTGTATAGGTGTACAGTTAACCCTTGCCTTTAATAAAAGATTACGATAACGAATTTACTTCGAGTTACTTCGAGTAAATAATGTCATTACATAATATACATATTATAAATTGTCTGATAAATATAGATTAGGCCATGCCTTAGCGACCTATTTAATTATTTATGTAAGTACTTTCCAAGTAGGTAGTCGTTTAGTTTAATTTAAAATTATTTTACAACGTTTCTCTATGTCTGTATTCAAAATTATTGTGTAAATGGCGATTGAGCAGCATAAATAGTTAATATGTAATGCTTATCTAAAGTTGAAATATCTATACATTTAAGTTACCTACTTACTTATGAAATAAAACATCTTTTATTCAGTATCAATTTAAGAACCTACCTAGAGTTGTTATTAACAGTAAACTGGGGGATTAAAATTCAATGTACCTACTTAGATATAAGGTAATAAAAACATGAGAGGAAAAAGTAAAAAATCCAATATATTATTTTAATTTAAATTGCGGTTACATAGTATAGAACTACCTGGAAGCCCATATACCACATGATGAGATAAGGTACGAAGTAAGCAAGGGCACGCGTCGGCTGTGGCAGAGGCATGATGGCGTAGACGATGGTGTGCACGATACGGCTCGCAGTGTACACGCGGAACAAGAGCGTGGCCCACGCAGCCACGGGGTTGGTGGTCACGTACAGCGCGCCAAGGATCCAGAACACGGGGATGTTCTCCAAGTCGTTCAGATGTGCCCTCCTCACTCGCTCCACGTTGTCGTCTACCTTGACCTTCCCCTTGAATGCTTTCGCATCCTCGGCATTAGCGAACGCTTTGCTCTTGCTGCGAGCCACTGAAGTTAACGTTGCCATAAACAAAACCTTCAGAGCTAATATACTGGCGTACACAATGTACGATTGAACTGCGGCGTCTTCAAATGAAACCATTTTGATGATTATTTAATACTATATAAATATAAATTTGTAAGTAAAACGAGATGTCCTCTCACTTCAACCGCCCCGCTTCGTTTGACGCTACTTGCGGCTGTGTCAGGGTATTATGCTTATCATTGAGGTAAAAGATAACAAATGTGTGCGTGCCGCGAAACAAAGTCCAAAGGCCGAATCTATAGAAATAGAATATGACCACTTCTAAAAGTATAGTGGTTAGATAAATAAATTCTAACTCAGTAAACTAGTCGTCCTCTGTAATAGAGTGCCTCTCGTAGAATACGAAATGCATTCGTATTTAAGTATCCGCAATATGTAATTTTAAAGAACTGCATTGAGTAGGTACCTACTCTTGCAGATGCCAATAAATAAGTATACCTAAAATACCTCTGTAGTTACTATATATGTATAATTAATTGTATGGACGATTGTGAAAGTCACGTCATATCGAAGTAATACAGATTTTTTTTGTAAATAATACAAACTACATACTACCTAATTTTTCATAGTTAGAATCGCACGTAGGTAATCAACATGTGATAGATAACTCATTTTAATCATATAGGTAGGTACGTCGCGAATTGATAAATACCTCAGATACTATGTTGAAGTCTATTTAAAAAATAAAACGATCATGACTCGGTCCGAGCATGATTTGCAAAACTAGTAATGACCTTGTGCGTTCGCATACGATACGTATAAGTACGTAGATAGGTACTTTATTATATAAAGAACCAAAGTCCACAACCAACAACATAATTATAGCATGATAACTAGGTACGTATTTTCTTAACATTTTAACAGGAGACGTTCAAAGAAAAATATCTTGTGTATGTAAAAATAACTATTAGGCTACCTACAAAATGTTGTGGGAACGTTAAGTTAACATTAATATATGAGTGTCTATGAATATAAACATGAAGTCATAATTTAATATTGACAGTGTTCATGATGTGTAAATAAAAGAAAGCAGAATTGACATATTCCGTGAATATTCGACAGTGGAAGAAAGGTGGACTTAGTAGGTAGGTAACCTACACTTCCCAATCACATGAAATTGCGGGCAGATAGACGCCAGTAAGAATATATATTACAAATTTAAAAAAATCCTCTTTTTTAGGGTTTCTAATCTTAAGTAAATTGACCAGAAACACTCATCAAATTAATTAGTTTCACCAGTAGGTACATATGTCTGTGCCCGTGTAAAGATATTTTATTGATAGGATTTTTTCCATTTCCAAATTTTAAAATCTAATGTGGGAAAAAATACCCGACGTTTTGATGCACAACACGTAGTACTTAATCAAAGAATTCCACATAATTTTAGCGTTAGGTAAATAAATTATATATTTAGAAATACAAATCTTTTTCTATGAAAGCATAAAATACATTTTTGGAACGTCTAAAAATGTAGCTTAATTACTGCATGTGAGCCCAGAAATTATTTATAATTTATCGTTCATAAACGATTACAATATTATTTAGGTAACGATGCCTACTGTAGAACCAATTTTTTAAATTATATTTCTAGACTTTGTAGATAATATGTTTCAGTTAATGCCGAGTCCCTAGACATTTTGCAGGATCCCGTCGTTATATCTTCCGGAGCACCTATAAACTAGGACAAATCCTTGGAAGCCCATACGACTGGCAGCCCTACTTATGTGTATTAGGTATTAGGCGCCGGCACGACCGCGCGCATCGTGTAATAGGTCTGTACGTCAACCTGACCTTGATAATTGTGGAGTGAAGCTTGTCCGATACCTTATCTGTATGACGATACTTAAATATAGCACACTATATATTGGTATGTATGTATTATTCACACTAAATCGTAAACAGTTTTAAGGGCGCGTCTTGTTATTTACCCAAAAGGTAATCATAAATATATTATGTCAATAAAAAAAAAAATAGGTGTATTTGTTTATTTTAGTAAATAATAGTCGTTTATTAAAGTGCAGCGATGTAATACAGAGCCACTTGAATACCCATGTACCAGGTGATTATATACGGTATTCCAAAAGCGATGCCGCGAGCAGGCTGTGGCAGAGGCATGATGGCGTAGACGATGGTGTGCACGATACGGCTCGCAGTGTACACACGGAACAAGAGCGTGGCCCACGCAGCCACGGGGTTGGTGGTCACGTACAGCGCGCCAAGGATCCAGAACACGGGGATGTTCTCCAAGTCGTTCAGATGTGCCCTCCTCACTCGCTCCACGTGAGGGTCATCTGTCTTCACTTTCACTTTGTAAACATTAGCGTCCTCCGGATTTGCGAACGCCTTTTTCACTACCCTTGTAGCACCGGTCAATGTAGACATAGCTAATAACTTTAGTGCCAATATGGCAGAGTACACTATGTAAGACTGTACGACGGGATTATTTAAGGAGAAAACCATTTTGGTTATTAAAAATTAGAATTATTGGCGCCACAAACGGAATCCACGTCCACACACTGCGTCGATTCGTCGAGTATGAAATACCAAAATAATGTAACCGTCAAGTGTGTTGTTCCCAAGCGCTTTTAACTTTTATTTTATGCGCAGTCACGCTATGTATGGATTGAATTGGAAATTAGGGACACTATGAGTGAGTATTATTAAGTATGATAATGTTTGAGTTAGGTTTACAAAAAGGTAACCATATAAAAATAAACAAAAACACTGTTCAGGTAAATTGTATGAGGATATCTTTATTAAGTATAATTTAAGTTATTAGAATTGTGATTCCTCATATTATTATAGCACTGGATTGTTCAAAACTATTTGGTACACTGCCACTATGCATAGCACGTATAGATTCGTTTTACACTTGTTTTACATAGCCGTGACGTAATGGAGCATTGTTTGAACACCCATGTAAACAGTAATGGCAAATGGCACCGCATAAGCGATAGCGCGAGTTGGTTGCGGCATTGGCACGATGGCGTATACGACGGAGTGTATGATACGACCAGCAGTGTACGTCCGAAATAGAAGAGTGGCCCACGACGCCGCCGGGTTCGTCGTTAGATACAGTGCGCCTAAGATCCAAAATGCTGGAATGTTCTCTAAATCGTTCAGATGCGCTCTTCGTACACGTTCAACCTCGGTGTCATCGAACTTAACCTTTCCTTTAAACATCTTCACGTCTTCAGGACTCGCAAACACGCCCCGTGATTTACGTATTATAGACGTTATCGTCGCCATGCCCAGCACCTTTAAACCAAGTATAGAAGAATATAATATGTACGAACGTACCGCTGGGTCTTCCAAAGAAAGTACCATTTTTCGGGTTTTGTTGTAAAGATTTTCGTTGCCACGCGACTGAGGCTGCTTGTGCACTGAGTCCGTAACGGTTTGAACGAATAATAACGACAAAACGGGAGATAAAACACTGCTAACCATTCTATACGATTCATATTCAGTAGCTATTCAAGCATACCTAATACATACCATTTTTTCCGTAAAGCAAACATTTTACGCATCTTTCTAAAGCATCAATGGTCACGGTACATAAACTGTTCTCCGACTGTTTGGTAACAAAAAAACTAACACATTCAAAGTTCAAAGTCATGATCATTGTACCAAATTAGAACCAGTTTTGAGTGTGACGCGTAACTCGTATGTGGGCCGGGCCAGCTAGCTAGGACAATTTTTAAAATGTTTTCTTAAATTTGTTTAAGCTAAGCAAGTAGGGCTCAGGTTTATATACAATTACCTGGGTACCTACTATTATAAATTATCAGTAAGTTAATCTTTGGTCGATTGAACTAATGATTATGATTATATTACTCGTACTGGCACTGTAAATTCTATTTTACTTCACTAAATATTTACTACGGAACTACGGCTTGCTTTTTATTGTTTTAATAAGTTGGTAGTTGGAACTTTATCGTTTCTGTCTTTGTAAAAAATGAAAAATTCTAGTAAAGTACCTATTACGCAGGCATCACAATAAATGCACTGCAGACACCAAGACACATTAACACAGAAAGCGTTTAACTGTGCCATTCCCTAGGTGAGTGGGATTGCCTTTTATTTGACGCCGGTGCCTGTCGTGGCTTCAAGGCAAAGTGCTTATATTGTGCGATCTTGCTACAACGACATGCATTGCACTACGGAAATTGCTTTTAGACAAATGTTAAATCGGTATATATATATACTTATCTACGTTAAGTCTAGAGAAGGTAACTAGCAAAAATATGTTTGGTGTGTCACAAATACTTAGTTTTATATAATAAGTTATTTGTTATAAGTAAATGGTTTATAAGTGAATAATAAGGACGTGCTTTATAGCCAATTGTTTCGTAGAGATTGGAGGAAGACTAAGGCAATGCGAATTTGTATGGAATTGCACAAATCGTATGAATCTAAGGAAATATGAATCTAAACAGTCGCATTTTTGTAGGAGTGGCTGGAGTCACAAGGTATCGAGATTTCCAAGGAAGAGGATCTTCCTGTGGACCAATATACGCAAAAGGAGCGCTGGAAGAGAGTGACGCCGCCTCACAGGAGCAAAGCCAAGTCTGATCCCCTGCGACGCTTTCTGGAGTACGATGGAAAAGTGCTGTCGTGAGTACGATAAAATTATAACAATTATGGTTTTCAACTATTGCAAACTAGATCATGAATAGAATTAGCAGGAACCTACTTCGGGTAGATTAGTTACAAGCAATAATAATACATATTATCGCATTTATAATCCCATCAGTACGGATGAATAAACAAATCGGAGCTTTTTAATTGTTAAAAGTAAGTAACCAAGTATTTTTTTTTTATATGTCGTTATATCGTCAGCATACCTTCTTACGTAAGTACATCAACACAGGTACTTATTGGAGCAAAAAAATATGATATTATTGGTATATATATCATATCTATTCCTATTTATTATATTATAGTGTCTTTTCATAAACATTCCACCCATAATCAGCATAAATGAATGCAGTATCTATCCTTGCCCGAAACCTGCTATATAATGAACTTTCTCTATATGGGTAGAGACTATGGTGACTATTAAGACCCGGGGACCGTATATTGTTCTCCCGTGTGTAAACATAATATCCGAGAAGGAAGATTACGTGGTCGCATCACGAGATGACCTGGAACTTATGTGTTTACATTTTCTGCAATATTATCACGAGCTTACTGAGTGAACGCTGCGCTGTAGAATAATAATTGTGGTATTCTATCAAGGTACGTTTCTCACCTTGTGGCAAATGCCGTGTATCTATTTTAGCAGTGTAGCTTGGTTATTAAATACAGTTTACAAGTGAGCATAAATGTATATAGGTACCAGGCGTAAGGGGTATTCTTTATCATTATTCCCTGGTTAAGTAATGTCCACTGCTGGACCTACAAAATGTCTGGTCCAACAACGCAATCGTGGAAGACTGAAATCGTGATTGAATCAGAAACGGCAAAATCGGTAGGAGAAGACTACTTTTAATCATTGATTATTAAGCATATCTACCTAAGTTTTACAATCGAAGTCAGGATTGCGACGATAGATAAATGTTCAAAGCGACTTGAACAGGAGTCGCCAAAAAAAATGGTACCTAAATAAATTTTTAATAGAAGCGAATAAATGCGTTTAGTACGGTTGTAAGTATATTATACCCACAGGACGCTGTTTCTTCGTCCATACAAATATAAATGTTAGCTTCTTATGTGAAATTGATATTAAGCAATTTGTTTCTTTTTAGTTCCTACCTAATGAAATAGTTCTGTAAAAAACGGTCTTGTACCTGTACAGTCATACCAATTTAATCCTTTTTTTAATATTTAGAAACAGGTAATGACGGCGTTTGAACCGCCATAAAATCCACCAGTACCTATTTTTAGGGTTCCGTACCTCTAAAAGGAAAAAACGGAACCCAACGCAATCAAAAAATACTCGCAAATCTTCGACATTTGCAAGTAGTCGCTTTATGTAGTTCTTTACGCCTCGGTACTTATTGAGATATTAGGTCATGCAATTTGCCGCCGTATCGCTATTTTAGCCGTTTGGGCGACATCCGCAAGGCGAAATTTAGTAATTTGAGCGGTTCTAGAATACGAAACTGACTTCTCAGCTAAATTCATTATTTGGCAGCAGTATTCCAACTACAGATGCCAGTTGCAAGCTCGAACCGCGTGGCGTATGAGGCATATAGACCGGCGCGGGGCGTTTTGCATAGTAGCAATGTGACAAGAATTCGTTGGAGGCCGGTGTTTCGACTAACTGGCCGTTTTACACTATTCAAGTACATAGGCAAAATTATTTGACAGTTTCTATCAGATAAAAAGATCTATTATTCTCAAATAAATATCCGGTAAAAAAGCGTTACATACCTGCTGAAATGTTTTTATTTTCTAGACAGATAGAGATTAGCCTAAGTACGTATTGTAAGCAGCTATTTATATAAGCGGTAGTGCTCTCATGCTGATAAAAAAATATATTTGAACATTTGATAGTTTTTCGCCCCGTTCGTAAAGCATGACTCGAATTTCCAGCTATATTGCATTTGTATTTAACGCATGCTTTTCCCGTTTCCGCTGTTAAGAATCGTACGGTAGATCCTTTAGAATTAGTCAATAATTATTACTGAAGTGAAGGCTTGATAAATCAAATCGGAAGTTCGTGGAAGCTGCCAACTGCTGAGCATTTGAACTCCCGAGAGAGAGCATCCAGCATCGGAATCGGTGGTCTACTTAAACAAATAGTATTACCTACAGCTACACTTTTAGCAATATCTAAGTAGTACTTATTGGTTATTTTGCTATAGGGAAAGGAAATTCAAGTAATTTTTACAATAGTTATAAATAGTCAAATGGTTTAGCTTTGCTGTATGTATATAGAAGTTACACAAAATATTACATCAATTTATTTATGAGAACTATTTGTTACTAGTTCATCCAAATAATAATCCCCTCTAAAGTAATAGACTATGGGCCCATGTTAAAAAAATGATGGGTCATTTGAACCACCAGATGACCTATGTAGAACGATATAAGAGCATAAAATAATAAGATTGAGCATTGTGCCGTCACTTGTAAGCTGTCCAACTGAGTGCAGGTGAGAATTCAAAAGTACATGTAGAGGGAGTACATTTTGGTCATATATTTTTGAACGGCATTGTTACCATCGATAGATCCATGAAAAATAATACTAAAACGCGTAGTGCCGTAACAAAATGGTGATCCAAGAAGTCGGAATTTTTTTTTGATTTTCCGACAATTTCCAGGGTGAATTTGGTCATTTGATACAGTACGGCATCAGTTTCATACTATTTCAATACTGCTTCTAATCCATCATTCCGCAACGCCGTAAAAAAATCAAGCGACAAGGGGAAAAAACCGAATGTTGCAGCCCCCTCTCTTTCCGTGGTCCAGGGGGTGATTTGATAAAGTACGGCTTCGGTTCCAAAACATTATCTAGCACTTAAAAGTACTATTAAAAATAATGCCGTCAAGAAATGATTGTTCATTTGAATGTATATCAATAATTATCTTAATTTCATCGTATTCTTGATTTATAAAGCTGTAAAGTCATTTGATCCTGTACGGGAACTATTTTTCTAACATAATATTGTAAAATACAATTGTTATATAGTATTACCGTTCAATAGAAACTGTTCTGAAAAAAATTATGGAGAAATACAAAAACTGAAATTTTGCAAATTATTGCAGTAATTTAAATATCATATATTAATGAAATATAGCAGTTTTCTACATTGTATCCCATGTTTTAAATAGTATTAACATAAATAAATTAGGAAAAAATGATGCCGTAAGTACATTTTAATGCAGACCATATCTTTTAGGTTCATGAAAATGACGCTACCATTTTAAGGGTACTTTATGGCCATCTGATACAGTACGGCATTAACATATTTTTGAAGAGAACAATTGATAATATGATAAAATCACTATGACGTCTAACTGAAGTGAAACGGTTCCTCATCCGGTGCCGTTATGTCACAGACTTTTTGAACCAACGAAAATGTACGGCATATGAAAAAATATTATCTATGCATAAAACACTTTCGAAATAAATTAATTTGACGTTGTGTCAAATCACCCCCTGGACTACGGAAAGAGAGGGGGTTGCAACCTTCGGTTTTTTCCCCTTGTCGCTTGATTTTTTTACGGCGTTGCGGAATGATGGATTAGAAGCAGTATTGAAATAGTATGAAACTGATGCCGTACTGTATCAAATGACCAAATTCACCCTGGAAATTGTCGGAAAATCAAAAAAAAATTCCGACTTCTTGGATCACCATTTTTTTACGGCACTACGCGTTTTAGTATTATTTTTCATGGATCTATCGATGGTAACAATGCCGTTCAAAAATATATGACCAAAATGTACTCACTCTACCTGTACTTTTGAATTCTCACCTGCACTCAGTTGGACAGCTTACAAGTGACGGCACAATGCTAAATCTTATTATTTTATGCTCTTATATCGTTCTACATAGGTCATCTGGTGGTTCAAATGACCCATCATTTTTTTAACATGGGCCCATAGTCTATAACATGTGAAAGGGTCTTTTCCTTACATGCCGCCTACTCTTGTTGCACATTCATATCAATAGCTGTTGGCCAGTATCGTCCAGGTCTTAGTAGATTGTAAATATTATACTCGTTTTCTTTATAAAAAAAATACTTAGGTATGCAATAATAATTTGTTATTATAAATAATTTAGAGAGCTTTTAAATTTTTCATGTTGGAGACAGACACGTCAAATTTATAAAGCCCCGTTGTTTGTGCGTCCTGGGTTAAACATAACATGTCACGTTTCACGTCACATGGTCCGGAATCTGTTTTGTATTCAAAACTATCCATTCGTACGAGTTGTTCAGATATAAACGGTGTTTAAATTCATCAGCAGTAATCCTAGATATTGGTATCTATTCCTGAACCCTGTCTAACCTTGGCAACAACAAACCGCAGAGGTCCAAGAGAATGGTCACGGCCCCTCTACGTCCCCGGTTTCTCATCTCTAGTTTATTTATTAGGGTACTCAAAGATTTACTGCTACTGAACTGAACGGTTGCGATAATCGATTTATTTCAACACATTACGGTTGGTTTACGTACGTAAAAATAGACGCAGCTTTTTCTATCGTCTCAAAATGTTTAATTCCGTAATAATAGGTAAATAATATTATGTTCCAGCACAATGACGTAGTACCTAACTTTTTCTTTTAATTTTATAGGTTCGACGTTGTTTGGGATAATCGAGATTCAGAAAATGGAGAACTGCAGCAGTATAAAATGATGTATTTCCTTCAAGATGATACAATCGCTGTAAAGGTACCTACTAAAACTTGTTTTTCTCAAACAAGCTAAGAAATTTCATTATTGTCCGAAAAATTTTAAACATATTTTTTTTGTTAATTACCTACGTAATAAATCTGGCTGGGATAACTTACGGTTCGGATGTCTCAGCTTATACACTAACATGCACCGAGTGCAGTTGCGTAGGGCCACATAGTTACGAGTAGGTATATACGACCCATTACCTGTGTACCTACTTACCTGATTGTTAGGGTTCTGTAGTAAACTATAGGCCCTACGACTATCTATAGTATGAAACTGCAATTTAGCACGGTGATAGGTACATATTAACTATACTCATTAAACTAGACAACCTTTTTATATACCTACCTAAAGTAAATATTTGTTGCTGCTTTCTTTAGTGTTATATTTTTGTAATATCTATTGTGTAGAATATATATTACAAAGCTAAAGTAAACAATGGTCGACTGAACTATACCTCAGTATATTGTGTATATATTTACTTGAATATATTGAAATCAGTCCAATAGTTCTTTAGTTGATTGGCCGGCTGACAGATACACAGCGGTACCTACACGAGTAATTCCATAAGGGTTCCGATGTTACATTCAAATTTACGAAACCCTAAAGGTATCGGTGTACGAGTAACTTCTCTACTCTAGCGATGTTATTCCTAGCTAATGAGGTTGACCTTACTTTCTGCGCACAGGGATGTATTACGTGCGGGTTTAATTAGCAACAAGGAGAATCTACAAAGCGAAGGTTTTTGGTTTTAAGCCCAGTCTTTGCATTACATTACGATCGAAATTATTTAAAGCTATGTAAATTACATTAAATGATATATGAGAAGTTACTTAATATATGTATATCTATCCCTACTAATATTATAGGTAAATGCAAAAGTAACTCTGTCTGTCTGTCTGTCTGTTACTCTTTCACGCTAAAACTATTAGACCGATTTAAATGAAATTTGATACAAGGAAAGTCTGGAGCCTGAGAAAGGACATAGGCTACTTTTTAACCGACTGCAAAAAAGGAGGAGTTCCACGCGGACGAAGTCGCGGGCAGAAGCTAGTTCAGTATATTCTTACAATTGTGAATTTTGAATATGTGGAGTCATAAATATTTTACAATAATCAATACAATAGGTACCTAGATAGTTAATAAGGTACCTACTTATTGATAATTAGGGTATTGGATTCTTGATACAGTACTAATTGTGTTAGGGCACGAAGTAAGCAAAGCTCGAATCTAATTTCTACCAGTAAAAAACCAAGTGGCTGTATCATAAATATCTCCTCGTGTAAAGCCAAATATCGTACCTATCGAAGCGTACCTATTATATATTTTTTTATTTTTTCCTAATACAATCTCCCCAAGGTAACGACTGAATCTTCCAAAATCTAATAGTTCCGTATTACTAACGTTACTAATATTTTGTAAGTGCTTAAAAAGTCATTGACATTTACAAGTAATTCATTAATGTATCTATGCTTAAAAAATGAAAAAAGCGTGTAGTAGACGCATTCCGCCCAAGCTTACATAAATTTTGCATATCATACCTACCCTACTTATTATAAATATTTATTGCACATTAAATCTTGGACGCGGGCAAGCAATGAAGCTCGTTTAAATTGCTTTGCGCCAACATCGATGAGAGTCCCAATAGAACACAGCCCAAAGCTAATAAATAAGTTATGAAGCCTACCCGTTTCATATTATGTTAGAAATTATTCGAGAAAAATACAATCAAAGGTATTGATTGAACACTTGATGATAAACGTTGAGGCAGTTTTATGATGTCAAAACTTTTGGAAACTTTTTTTATAGTTATCATTGTAATAGGTACGGTTTTATTTCAAATTCCAATCTATTGTATCCTAGTGATTTTCAGGGGGATGCCTTGTAATTATATATAACGGTTCGACGCTCTTGATGTTTACAATAACGTCGAAATCATGTGACTCGACTATAGTTACCAAGGGGCGTCCCCAACTGCTGATGATATATATTATATTGTACATTCTGTTAACTCGCCTGTCTCATCGGTCAAGATGTCATCGTTAGGTGACTGAATATTATTGTATAAAAGCAAGCTAACGGCACCTTAGAAAAGTACTAGCAGTACTACCTATAATATTGTTTTCATTTGCCCGTTGTGACCGCTCCAATACTTGACATGCCTTAGGAGGTAAAAAGACTAAAAAGGTTGCACTTTATGTTCCAGGAATTGCACGACGGACGCGGCGGCAAAGATCCGTTCCCATTGCTTCTTAAGAAAACTAAACTACCGAAGAAGTGGAAAGAAAGACCCGGTGAGATTCCAAATCCTATTATAGATTCCAAAAGCTGAATCCCAATAGAGGAGTCCATTAAATAATATTACTTATTCTCCCTAGTGAGGAAAGCGAAAGGTACATAACTCCTACCATGTATTTCAGTTGATTGTGTTGTTATAATTATATATAAGATGGGTGTGCTTTATCTTAATTATAATTTTCTCTTATATTATTAATCGCGTTTTCGGAAATCTCTTAAACTTGAGTGCTATGAGCAAGTAAGGGCAAGTTGTAAAGATTTCAAAAGGCGTCCTTGTTCATAACTCAAAAATCTTAATCTCCATAAGTCGGCGATTAAGGTTAAGGCCCGGAAACTCAAAAGTTTATTATCTCATTTTCATCTTTATAAACACAGGTTATTCAATTTAAAAAGTCATGAAAAATCTTATACCTAGAAATAAAGATGTCTGTTATTTCGTAATAGGTATAGGTACCTAACTATATACCCACAACACGTTCCTTATCAGGTATTTAATACCCAAATTAACGTATTCCTTTAGGTAGTTTATATTCTTTCCATTAGTTTTATACTATTTTTAATATGAAAGATATCTTGATATTTTTGTTATATAAACAACGTTGGATATGTACCTACCTATCTCTCAAAATAGAAAGATGCTTAAACGTTGGGAAAAGTTTGAAGCCTTCTTTTGTGTTTGTTAGCATCAGATATCGTTTAAGGCGAGGCGCAAATGTCGTTCGGGACAATTTGTGTCGAGGTCTACGTTAAAGAGATTTCCAATATTTTAAGGTTAGCCACTCTGCTCGTTATGGTTTCAAAATATATTTTTATTATTTTTTTATGCTTGTTTTCTATTGCAACGAGTGATTGGTTTTAATATCCCATTTTAAAATAAATATCAGAATTTAATGTTCAAGTTTTACCCATACGATCGGTTTGAAACGTATTATTTTCTTTTAATTGCGGGCTTAATCGGATTGGTTAATGGTTCCTAGGTTAAATGTCAGCAGAATGTAACATATTTTTCTGTCCTCCAAAAAGCGCCAGCTTTCTGGCCGCTGCGCTAAATGAAATTGCCGCTTTCTGGCTTCGTCGAACAAAAAAATAGTATACTGACCTCGGCCAGTAAAATAAAAAGCCTCAGATCACATTACATGTAATCTGAGACATTTTTTATTTTACTGGCCTCGGTACGTAATGTACTATTATTTAATACCATGTCAATGACAATTAAGTACTAAATATTTTTGCTGTATATGACTTTCAGAGCGATTACTTGACATTTCAGTTTCTTTTCCCTCTATCGTGATGGAGACGTCTGAGGAAGAGGTAACTGAGTACTACTCTCCGATAGACCTCGTCGTGGGACAAACGATCTTCGTGCTAGGCCGCCGATTCCTCATCTACGACTGCGATAAATTTACCAGATTATATTATAGGTAATTATGTCACTACTCTGTTCGTTTATGGAATAGTCTCCCAATTACCATTAGGCAATCGCAATCTATCACCGTTTTCAAATCTCGCTTGAAAAAGTATTGGCTTGACGAATGAACTATTTATTTTATAGTTTGTTGTTATTTTTATGGATATCTATATATATATATATATGGGATATATATATATATATATATATATGGGATATATATATATATATATGTATTTGTATATATTTATAATATATATTTTTAATATTAAAATTTATTTATTTACTAGCTTCTGCCCGCAACTTCGTCCGCGTGGAACTCCTCCTTTTTTGCAGTCGGTTAAAAAGTAGCCTATGTCCTTTCTCAGGCTCCAGACTTTTTTTGTACCAAATTTCATTTAAATCGGTCCAGTAGTTTTAGCGTGAAAGCGTAACAGACAGACAGACAGACAGACAGACAGAGTTACTTTCGCATTTATAATATTAGTTAGGAAGTTAGGATTACAAATTATCTTATTACATTTAAGTTTTACACATATTTATGTCTTACCTACGCTATACTTTTCCTAATCTCTCAATCGCCCAACGGTTAACTGGAAGAGATCCCTTAAAGGGATAAGTTCGCCTTTGTACATTTATTGTGTTTTCGTTTATCTATGTATTATTTTGTTTTGTTGTTGTACAATAAAGGGTTTACATACATGTATACATATATATTACAATTAATACTGAGGTCCTAGTGAAAAACGATATAAGTCCTTCTCATGATGTCGTACAATTACAACCTTTCTCACTAGGACCCTAGGATACTGTATATAACTAAATGCCGCCTAAAAACAAAAAAAAAAAATACTAAACAAGGTATTATTTGTAAGAATAATTTCTGTATCACAGAAAACGTAGTTTTATGGGGATCCTATTTTGAAAGAAGTTTAAGAAGTGATAAACTATACACATAAAAACCTGTGGTGTAAATCATGTTGTAGGTACCTACCTGAATTTATGAACTCGAATTTAAGATTACCTAAGAGCTTATGTATTTATAAACATAAAGTAAGGAATAATTACATAGTTGCCAATCTAATTTCATATCCATTTTTTACTTGAAATTTCAAGTAATAAGGCATAGGCATAGTAATATGGTATAATCCATCTAGGTAGCATTAATTACTGGATTTCTACGTATACGTAATAAATTGAAGGCAGCTTCGATATTGTAGGTCGAAGGTAAACCGTGAATTCCCACAGCGTGTAGGTATACCTGACTGTAAATAACACATCATCATCACATATGAATAATGAATCGACAATATCTGATATTCCAAATATTCCGCGGAAATGCCAAAACCAACTACAGTTTATTTCATAGCGCAGTGGAAGACCATAAAGACGATGGTATATTTATTATGCTTTTAAATAGTATAAACGCCAAAAATTTGTAAAAACAAATGGATATGTACGTTTGTTACTTTTTCACGCAAAAAATACTGAATGGTTTTTGTTGAAACTGCAGTAATATAGCTTATACATTAGAATAACATATAGCTCTAGGCTATCTTATTACACATTATCGAAAATTTATCTCGTATATTAGGAAGTACGAATGCAACTAGGGTCAGATTTTCCTTAACAATTAACATTCTCACAGGACATTAGGATTAGACAATAGCTTCTCCATTAAGTTAAGGTTACGCACATTGAGTTCATTTGTTTTAATGCTGTATTATTTGAGTCCATTCATCTCGCCTTTTATGTTCTTAAAGTATTTTTGTTCCGCTCGAGTCTCGACACTGACGTATCTCGGTGATCAGTCTTCTCCTATGCAGTGTGAGTTTATGACATCACATTATCCACATTACATACAAAGCTTTCTGTCTCATATTTCTGATTTTATTATGTGCCTAAATAACGATAGAGATCCTTCAAATGTCAATTAGGTAGGTACGTGTATTAATGATTATAAATGTATTGTTATTGGCGTATTCTAGCTATTGTAGCTTAATCCATAGAACTTAAATAACTAAGTAGTTAGGTACATTTCAATGACAACGAATTATAATCAATTATTATTACTATAAGTTTATGATTTTTTATCTGTTACTGAGATAGGTACTCGAAATTTAACCATTTTAATAGTGAACTTATACATGTTCATACCACAAAACAGATGTTATAATTTTCTGTAGGTAGTGCTATTGAGTATTTAAGTGACGATGTTGCTACTGGATTCGTTCTGTCTATTGAGGTTTAAGTTTGTTTAGTAATACGACCACTAGATCGCGTTTTAGCTCGAAAATTGTAACGTGAATCTTATAATAAATACGAAAGATTATTCATTGTTTTAAATATTATCTTCAACATTCTTAAGTAATACATAATACCAAAAAATACGCGAAATACCTAATCAAACTTCGATATATAGGTAGCTATGCCAATTACTATTTATATATAATATGTGACTGACTAGTTATTCGGAAACATTTACAATTTCATCTGAAGAAACTTTCTTAATAAACCCTAAAAAGATTACTTTACCATAGCAATTTTTAAAATGTCACAAGTACAGTTTTTAATTGGGAAATCGAAAGTTTCAAAGTTACACAACAATAAATATACACTATACAGACATGACAGTAATGAAGTTATCGGAGAACAAGAATATCTCTTCACGGTCATGAAGCAATTATAGCCACGCGGTGTTTCTCATCGCCGACGTGAGAACTTTTACCTATTGTGTACTATAAACCATAGATTCCTTCAATATTTGATAAAAACCTCGGCAAGAAAATTTGCAGCTGGCCTTTTTGATGTTCAATATTTATATATGTTCTGTATGTATCACATAGTTGAAGCAGTAGGTACAAAGCACAGACTTTATCCTTCCTTCGACATATTTATGTCGCAGTTAGTCACCTTGACTTGGTTCAAGTGTGCCTTTCCAAAAAGTACGAAGGTTAAAAAAAAAAAAAACCTACTTAGCTACCTTTGTTTCGACCACCGTTCCATCGATAAATGAAGGGCGTTCCTCGAGATAATCGTGTATTTTCAAAATTATTTTTCAAATTTATATATAACTTCTACTGGCGCTTTGAGCGGAACCATCAATTCTAAAAATATAAATATACCTACGACATCCCTAACAAACTCTATTACCTAGCCACCAATGTAATTACCTGTGTTTAAAGATTGAAAGAAAATATCTAGATATTTACTTTTTTGTTGATGTAGATTGTTAAGACTGACTTACATCATCCGACGCCCCCTGCACAGATAGAAATACGATATGAAAAGTAACACAAGATAAATAAGGGATTAAATTCTTTGTCCTATCTGGTGTTACTTTCCAAACATCATATCTGATTAAGTATTGTGATTTAGGAGTACGTAAAGACACGTATACGAATATGTTTTTATATTGTTATATATTTATACAAATATTATAAAGAGGAAAGATTTGTGTGTTTGTTTGTTTGTTTGCATTGAATAGGCTCCAGAAAGGCTGGGCCGATTTCGAAAATTCTTTCACTGTTGAGAAGCTACACTATTTCCGAGTGACATCTTCTTCTTCTTATCTCTTATATATAAAAATTAATCGCAAAATGTGTTGGTAAGCGCATAACTCGACAACGCCTGGACCAAATTGGCCATTTTTTTTTTTAAATGTTCGTTAAAGTCCAAGGATGGTTCTTACGGCGAGAAGAAATCAAATAATTGCCGGGAAAACCCTAAAACCAGCCCTTTTCTTTTCCCATACAAACGTTGTCTAATTAAAGTTACCTAATTTGAATTTCGAACGGGCAGGATGACGTCTGCCGGGACCGCTAGTAGGCTATAAAAAAAGATGATCCGTGCGAAGCCGGGCAGACAGCTAGTATACAATAATATAGAAGTGTAGTACCTAATATTTGACAAACTATACGTTTTAATCTTTTTTATCGATCCGCTAATAATAAACAAATATTACTTTATATTATAATAATCATGGTCATTATTGTGATAATTGGTGTCAAACAAAATAATAATATGTCTCACCTTTTACTTTTGAACATTCAGGCTTGCCTCAATAGGTTCTTTAATTAGTAGATAGAAATGTAGCTGAATGCTACTTCAAACAAATTAACACTTAGTTACTAAGTTTTTTCCATCAGTCCGCGTAATGCTAAGATTTCGCAAGAAAATTTAAAGTTTGCAAAGCTTTTGATTACAAGCTGCCGCTCCCGAGAAAGAGCTAATCGTAAATAAATTCTAATTCAGTTGTCGGTAAGTACTGGAAGCGAAATCAGGGACCATAACTATTTAAAAGGAGCTACTATTTTGTTCGGAATAATGTTTTTTTAATTGATGGCGTATCTAATCTTTATATATGTCTATAAATCAGGTCGATGTTAAACATAGAGCAGCCTGCGCGCATCGAAGTCCATCACGAGACAAAGAAAGAGTTCGCCAAGGTAAATACACGCGCTACCTCGTTATCAAACACTGCAACTATTCAATGTAGACCGATTGAAGAAATAAGATTCATAGTTTTTATTTCCAGTTTAGTTTTACAAATGTACGTAAAGTGGCGTTAAATCTGAGTGAGATTTTCATATACATATTCATTTTTTGCAATAAGGTAAATATATACGTTGACTGTTAAACATCAAAACATCAACACCTAAATCACCATTCATCCACCTAAAATAATTAGACATTGCTTAAGTTAGTCTTAATTGATTTCAAACTATCGATCACGGCAGACATCGTCGGCGGTCTAAGTAGCTGTTCGTATTCTGAGCAAAGACAAACCCAATAAATCAAATTTGATGAATATCGGGTTCTTAAATTATAAATGGTACCTACTAACCCTAATATGTCTTATGTAGGTGAATATAAGAAAATACGTATTATTTCAGACTTTCCCACCACACACTGGTATCGGTACTCCAGAGGATTCCTTGCAGTCCTGCTACAGCTTGATTCCTAAGGCACCACACAAAGACGTTATTAAATATAATCTCAACGCCAACAAGGTACGTATTACCTACTAATGTAAATGATCGATGGCGTAGATATTTTATGTCTCGTATCGGTATTTCATTATATTATTAATTTTATTCGTCATTTCCACCTTTAATATATTCTCCTTTTGTCTTGTGCTGCTAAAACCGACTAACAGATACGTTCAAACTATTTATAGATAAATCTAAAACATCTAAATTTCGTTACCTGTTTTCTCTTGCAATTTTGACTAAGTACTTGATTATTTAAGAACAAGAGGTATGGGCGCATTGCCTTGAGCACCAGTTTGATGGCTGGATAGGTAACATATAATATGCTCATAGACACTTCGCTTCACAGAAGGTACCTAGTCTGTAGTATGAAATGTGTGTAGGTAGGTACTCATTCGGACTTATATTATTCGTATATGTGGTTATGAGAGTGTAGACGACGCGACATGAATATTTTTATTAACTTATTTAACATTCGGAGGTGCTTCCGAAAATGTAAATAAAATAATATATTACCTAACAATACTAACTTACCTACCTACTAAACTACGAGTATAAGTGAGTTTTCGTAGCACTGCGATGGCAATGTCAAGGGTAAAAAGACATATTTTAAGGTACCTATATTTTTTTCACCTTTGTAACTGGTTAGTGGATATTATATTATATTTGCCCACTACTTACTATTCAGTTTTAGTATTGAAATTAACTTTTACTGAAGTATGACAATGGGCTCAGGTTTACACTTCCCAGATGTAGGTAAAACTTCACTGCATTCGACTTCCAACTTTAAATAAGTACTTAAAAAAATAACTAAAACCCACCAGCATAATACAAACTCGGTACGTTGAGAAAGTTTATATCGCCTTTTCCTGACCTTCACTGCTTTGGTGCCCTTGAACTCCTTCCGACATTAACCACTAGCATCCTACGCAATTTCAGCTTTCATTCCTGTTTACTTTATATATACTAGGAAACTGTAAAGGAAAATATTTTTCAAATATGAAAGCGTCAGGTACAAACTTTTCCCTTATATGGCTTTTAATTTCCTCTAGATATTTGAGCGTGGGCATGCTTACTAAAACTGAAATTACTTACTTACACGCATATCGACGTGATATGTTATTAAAGAGTTTTCTATCCGTGGTTTTGCAGGCTTTATAAAATACAGATAATATGTTTTTTGTTATTTTTAACTCGAAACTGACTTTGGCAGTATATGCGTTATTTGTGTGAGTTGGATTGGATTCACCCCGAGGACAAGGGTCGCCAGTTCGTGTTGTCGTACAGCCTGGCCGATGGCACTATCAAGATTGGTGAGATCCCACGCCGGAACTCTGGTATAACTGGAGGAAAATTTCTGAAAGCTATGCTCTTGCAAACACCCGAATCAGATCCTAGCTTCCCTTCTTATTTCACGCCTGATCGATTTTACATTGGTAAGTGAATATCTCTAGAATATCGCTCTATTAGAAATACTATTTCAAAAATAAAAACATAGGGAATTATTTACATGCTGGTATATAATATTAATAAGTTTGTACTGTCATCTCTCTCATCATTAAGGTACAGTAAGAATATTGTCTAACAGACGTTGATTATCTCATTCTCGGGTGCTTAACACTCTTTCCCTCTAACATTACGAACGGTGTACATTTAATTGTCTTCCAGACTGACCCTACCTATGTATTGCAGGCGCGATAGTACCGGTGTTCAAGCATCGGTTCAGAATAATCGGGTGTGACCTATTTGTGTACCGATACATGAGCGCCAACCCTGAAAAGTTTCCGCAGGAGGTCATTGACAACGTTCGAAATTATCACATGCGCGAGGGCAACCTCAAGGACGAACTGCAGGTCGGTGTCCCGTTTGCTGTTAGCCATAGCACATTATGACGAGTCTAGCTGCGGCAATAAGTTTCTATCCCCTAACCCAATCATAAGTAGTTATATTTTAATGCAATACTTACAAGGAAGTCTACTCGGTAATAGTCCCAACAGCACTTCGATAAAAAGACATCAAACGTGATAGCATTCACATTAATCTTCATCAAAGATGACCATGGGATTCTAAATACTAGGCCACCAGTTGATTGTTAATTAGTACCTTTTTTCCAGAACGCGGTTCGCGAAGAGCAAGCGGCTGAGACGCGCGCCCAGCTTCTTAAGATCGGACAAGCAGCGGTGGCGGAACCTAGCGCCATGGAGCGCTGCCTGACGGCACTGGAAGTTGTCGAGGGCAGCGCCACCCCACCACGCCCGCCCACGCCCCCTATGACCACTGACCACATAAGCTATGAAGACAGTTTAAGAGCTACGAGACTTAGGTTGATGCATGCTATTACCGATTCCTTCTTACAGTACATACCTTTATATCTAGTCGACATTAAAGAGTAGCGAGGTGAGACTTATTCCAGCGGAAATACTTTAGGGAATTCCACACCAAGTAACGCAACCCTTTTATCTATGCCATTTAATTTACGTACGTTCTGTCTAGACTATGATGATGTGGAAATGTATTTACGTGCTATATGATTTGATACTTTTTCTTTATCTGTGGTTAAACGAATAACTACAAGCAGCATCGGAAAGATCGAGAAGCTCAATCATTCCGATGATTATTAAATAAGATGAATATAAGATTATATTTAAGTACCTACTTATATCAGTAACCTAGGACTATTTCAAAAATCTTACATACGAACCCTAAGCTAGAGACGACGGATTTTACCCCGTAGGTATTATAAGTAGAGTGCAGTTGCGCTACCGGTCGACCTTACGCAAAGCTCGTGGGCGATAAGTACACTCTAAGCTTTAACACGTGCTTGCAATATATTTTCCTCGACACATAAAATTGAAAATCCCATCTTGTATGAAATTCTCTCTGTATTACTCTCTGTAGACTTTATTAAAAAATATATTGAAGGATTTCTTCTTATATAAAGCACCGATAAAGGTCAAAGATTTAATCGAAAGAAAAAACAATAAAGCAGGTTCTTAAAAAAAACGAAGATGTTGGTTTAATGGTACTGCGCACATAATAGATCTGAATTTAGTCGTAAACGACATTATGCTTTTGCAGTAAACCGACTTGCGATGGCGTTGTACCTCTCAAAGGCATTCTAAAATCCGGGGCAGCCCGGGAAGACCAGCAGAAGGTGGTTTGCTTCAGCGGCCCCGCGCCCGACGAGCACCGCGTGACCAAGAAACACGTGACCTATCCCCCCGGGGAACAGCCGCACTACAACGAGGACGAGGACTTCTGCGAACGATACAAGGATCCGGTAAGGAAAACATACCCTCCCATGCTAAATTATATCACGTATTTCGATGTCACTAATAGAATTTATTAATTATTACAAAGGTGCCAACAAGGTTATGAAACATTGTTATTTAGGAACCTACCTACTTATCTCTTCACGATTAAACCGTTGAACCGATTAAAATTAAATTCGGTATGGATAAAGTTCACGGAAAGAGCATACGTAGTATAATTTTTATGGTGAAAATTATCCATTGGGGGACATGGGAGGGATAATGGATTCATCCGAGAGTTTAAGTAGTTATAATAATATACATTAATTAAATGATCACTACTTAAATGCAGCTGGGTTTAAAAATTAATTACCCGAAACGTATTAAATCTACGTAGATGAGAAATCGCGGGCGGAAGCTAGTATTTTTATGTAGAACTTTAAAACATGTTAGTTACAGTAATACCTAGATGTGTAAGTATACTCGCGACACTCGGTTTCCATTTGCATATCCATGTTCGCTCAGCAATCGTTTGTGAGATTCGGATCAATAACCGACAAGGAGAACTGAGAAAGAGGTCGAAATGTCTCGTTTTAGTCTTGAGACTCGATCAGAATATAAAAAGTTTGTATATATCTGGGCGTAAACAAAAACTTCAAGTAGTTCTTTATTGCCAAGTCACATAACTAGGTAATACCAATTAACGTAGTTCGTCGTAGGTATTAAACCCTTATTTAAGTAAGTAGGTATATTAACACATAATAAAAATCGTTTAAATTATAACAACGCGCTTGAAATGTTACAATTTATAAGCAATCGATCCGCCATCGTCTCTCCAAGTTTAGCGAGTTTTATCAAACTTGTAAAATTAGCTCCTCATCAAGGAAGAAGTTATGCCTCCTACTTAACCGCAATAACCGCCGAGCATCTGTTTAAATTTTCAGGCTCAGGCCACCTACACTTAGAAATAATTTATAAGTACGAGTGTATACTTCACCCTTTGTACCTACTAACTTTTAATAGGTTTTAACACCTTTAAGTGAATAACGCTTCTTTTTGATACTTATATATAACATTACGATGCAACATCATATTTATTTTTGTAAGATATTGAAAAACAAAAAGATAGTTCATTTGATAAGTTAATAGATAAACATTTAAAATTACTATTACCACTATTGTTTGAAACGGAAAATTACATAATATTACACTGACACTTAAATACGTTTGTGAGCTACGATGCCACAGACAGACACGTCAAAATTATAACTCCCCACGTTTTTGCGTCGCAAAGTAAAACAAACATATATAATTAAGTTACTTAGCTACCCAACAATAAGTAGGTACATTTCTAGCTAATAAGTTAAATATTGTGTAAAGGATCACATGGAACGCGCTGAACGGCGAGCGCGGGACGAGTGCCCTTACGAGATCGTGCCGAGCAGCGCCGTTGCCGGAGCCATGGGCGAGGAGGCGGCTGAGAAGCCCACCCTGCCGGGATACCTTGGCACATATGGCGTCGATTGCAAAAACGTATGTACCTATATATATTAATACAGCCTATAATTGTCCCACTACTAAGCTCAGGTCTGTCAACAGTGACCAATTCGATGACGCGCTGGCAGATCCGGCTCGAAGGACCATAATGTGGACTGTATATTATTATCTAACTAAAACTATTCGAGTGGTTTCTTATAACGTTTACTTATTACCAACTGACTGACATATTATATAAAATGTATCTATAGAGAGGATCAGTCGATATACACTCCAATCATAGGGTGCAGGTAGCACAGCGTTGTTCTACAGCGGAGACATAATTGCGTTAAAAAGAATAACATTTAAACCCGCGACTTCACGATCACTAAAACTCCTCAATGAACTACAGTGCTACATTTGTCTATTAAACCTACTTTCGTACTTCACTCACTCAAATTACGTGTGTGCTTTTATTGCCAAAAGTTGGAAATTGCGGAAGTGGCCATAAGTAGTAACTCTTGTTTTGGGTATCGCCTGAGACATGTATATTTGATGCTGACAGTACCTATTCCTAAAATGAGTCTGAAAAAAAATTGATCCTAATTGTCTACGACAGGTGACGGAGCACATGAAGCTGGCGCCCGATGCTTACGAGAAAGTAAAGAAGCTGCGTCGGGATCAGCCTGAAATTTCACCAGCTGCGGTGCGAGTAGCGGAGTACCCTCGCGAGCCTGCGCCGCCCGTCGACGTCTGTGTGAACCCGCCGCCGGAAGCCGCCGGTCCTTGCGCCCCACCCAAGCCCGAAGACGTGGCTTTCGCGTGCCCCCGCGTCCAGCCGCGGCTGCCTTGCTGCGAACCAGATAAGGTTCACACCAAATTATAAGCGTTCCCCCAATAAAACAATTCGATTAAATGTTTGAGTGTCGATTGGAGTTACGTTGTGTTGTGTGCATGTATCGTTGTCTCGCTAAAATATACTGTAAAAAATAAAACACAACTTGAAAAAATACTCTTTTGTATTTTATTTTTCTCCGTATATAAATTTTAACTTAATCTTATTCATAAAAACAGTTTTTAAACATGCGATTTAGTGGTAGCGTAACAACTATTAGACATAGCTTATGGACTACCTAGCATAATATAAAATGCAGAGTGAATTTATTTATAAAGATATGCTAGTTTTCGTAATAAAATAAAAATAGTTGCAATACAGGAAAAATACCAAACATTCAAATAATGTCATAAATTTATTTATGCTAATTTTGTATCGCCAAAGAGCATCGTTAAATATATTTTATTCAAGCAACGCCAGACAATAATAAAAAAAAAATGACTAGTCTGGCTTAGACAAAAAAACCGCATGCGTCAGATTCGCGCATAATTCAAATTCAAGTGCAGTTAAATTGTATTTTTGATATAGACTGTACTCGTACTCTGGTAATATTTAAACGTATTAAAGGAATTCATATCATTCATTTTTGTTAGTTCACTTGGGAAGAGCATTATCCTTAACCCTAACGGGCACGATATTACAGAATCGGCTGGAGAAACAAAAACACAGCGATGAATACATACGATGCATATCATGAGATACCGCTTCGTTTAATACCTGATTGTGTTTGCCTCTCGTGGGTGACCGTTGCGGTAGCCGACGATGATCGCGCAAAGTCAAGGCCGGGCCGCGAGTGTTTAAAAAAAATCTTGTTTATCTTTTTGATTCATTCTGTTTCATATAGACATAGGAAACTTATAAACTGAAACTGTACCTATATGTGAATATACAAGTGTTTAAGCAATAAATGTATATGTATATGATGGGAATGTAAATGAATTATACATTCTATTGGTTATTTATAAGTTACCTATATACTATTTGGCCACCATTTTTACATGTCATAAATGAAAGCCAACATATGCAGTTCACAATTCAGTCAATATTATGAATTCATTGGAATAAAATAACTATAACGACTTTACTTGCGTACATTATTTTTTATGCTGACGTTCCGAAAACTTTACAGTTTCCATATTCACTCAATCGTCCGTCGTACAACTGTAAAGTTTACGAAACTTCGCCATAAAAAATAATACACACGAGTAAAATGCGTTATAGCTAGTTGTATTATGCCTACGTGTAATAACCGCGATAGCATTAGATATTAAGAGGATTGTGAAGCTGTTGATTTTCATACAAAAGGCGATAACGTTTTACACCCAGTAAATATAGTTAGATTTTTATAAATTTTGGATATGTTGTAGATATAATGAGAAACTACGCCTGTACGTTTTGATTTTTAAGAAATATTGCTTACGCTAAAATTTATTAGCATTTAAAAATCTCTATATAAATCTAATAAATTTAATAAATTTTAGCGTAAGCAATATTTCTTAAAAATCAAAACGTACAGGCGTAGTTTCTCATTATATCTACAACATATCCAAAAATTATAAAAATCTAACTATATTTACTGGGTGTAAAACGTTATCGCCTTTTGTATGAAAATCAACAGCTTCACAATCCTCTTAATATTATGAAAAAGTTTATCGTGGAGCCTCGAAAAATGATGAATGTAGTTGATATTGAGTGAAGCAGTAGTATTCCTGACACAAGCCGTCGCCTATCGGCAGCAGCCGTATAATTAAAATGTTCTCAGTCGAGTAATTTCCGCACGTCATAAATGTACACGGCCATGACTGCGTCTATGAGCGTTGTCGTAAAAATAAAAGGAAACAAGTTTCGCTTTACAACCTGTTTATATGCTGTACTGAATATTCAATATAACAAATGTTCATTTAGTGTTTGGCGGTGTCTCCTCTGATAACAATAGGTAAAGTCAATCATTTCTGAAACTTTCGCGGTTATTACATATTGTAATGAAACAAATGTAACGAAATGAACTCCCGTATATTTGTTTTACGTTGACGATTTGAGAACTCTACTTTGATACGAATATAGGAACTGTAAAGTTGTCTAAACGTCAGCATAAAATCAATATGCGCAAGTTAAATTGTTACCCAAGTGTTGTATTTCAATATATCACAATAAACATATTCTTATTATACACCTATATATTATGTCGTTGAACTTATTTAATACTTGCATGATTAGAAAATTGCTACTATTTAATAAATGGTAGGTAATATTGAAATAATAAATAATTGAATTTAATGCAAATTTGGAAATAAATACTACTTTAACAATTAAGATGAAATTTACAATATGATATACATCTATGCTATTATCATTTCATTCTATTATTTCATTAGTGTTTTTGACTTAATTTATATACTTTATAAATATATTTTTTTTTAAAGTACTTGTTGTGTGGTGTGTATGGTCAATATTAACATATTAGCTTTTTCATATTGAACGTCTTTAAAAAATCACTGACTGGCAATATATACTATTTTATTGATTAAATCATGTCATAATCTGACCTTTTCAGCCTATAAATTGAAAACTGGCAACCATGCAACAACCCCAAATAAATATTTATATATACACGAATATATTTACATTTAATAATTAATTTAACTGTAAAAGACCTTGTATGATCGTATAAAAGACTTATATTACAGAAGATATATAATCACTATAACAATAACAACTATAGTAACAAACATCCCACCAAAAAGTATGTATTTATCTTGAGACACCCGCCGCTCTATTAGTGATATTGTCGCATTGGATAAACCTAGAGTGTTGGCCAAATCTATCAGCCTTTTGTGAGCACCTTTTAACGTGTCCCTGTTGTATCGTAGCGTCTGCAAAATGTTTGATCCTGCAAAGTAATAAAACACTTAATACACAATTTTCAAAAACCTTCAAAGTCAATGAAATTTAAATGATATGTTTACATTATAACAACTAATCAGCAGTGCATACATAGAATCCGCGCGCAATCTATGTGTGTTGGAAGACAATTTTAATTAACGCTATATCCTAGCATCACAAGAGAACAAAAAAGGCCAGACTTAATTAGCATAACAAGTCTCGTGTAAAATTCGCGTCACTCGATGCTCGCATGAATCTCGCTCGGAGCTACTCAAGGTTCAGTACAAAGAGTAAATAAAAAAAAAAACTAAGGAACCAAAGCGCCAGCAGTATACAAAATATCAACCAATTCAAGTCGCATAAACCCACTAAGCTGGTATTGAATAAGAATACCGAGAGATAATTACTCGTGTCGAACTTACGTCTCAGCTACGGCGCCGAGCTGATGTCGTTAATACTTTATCGCGGCGAGTTAACTGGAACCCAACTATTGTTTACTTTGAGTTAATAAAAAATAAACAATTGC
This sequence comes from Polylopha cassiicola, assembly GCA_038024825.1. Taxonomy (NCBI): domain Eukaryota; kingdom Metazoa; phylum Arthropoda; class Insecta; order Lepidoptera; family Tortricidae; genus Polylopha; species Polylopha cassiicola. Next base: position 7,109,076 of record CP149045.1, read on the forward strand.
TATATAATGATTGTCTCTCAGATGTGAAGTGATCACGCTAACGCGCCTTTACAAAGTTATCGAGTAAACATCTGTCGGCGAGGACGCACCGGACACTGCAAGGTGCACAGACCAAATCGTCGACTGCATCGCAAACAAAATGTGGTAAGTAATACTTTTCAAACTCAAAAATACTCGCAACAATATAATATTAAAACTTACTACTTAATAACATCTGATGTAAATGCATTGTGCAAATGCACTTAATTATCTAACCGGTTAATTTCCACTGATGCAATGAATGGGTATTTAAAAATACATTATAATTGTTTAATTTAAACCACACAATTGTTTGAACACTCTGAGATATAAGCTGCGATTGTTCCATTTTGTATCTACGAGTAAGTGTAAATGTCAACCGCGAGTTTACTAGAATCATGCAATTTATACTGCGTCACTAAGCTGCTAGGAAATACCTACACATTCGCATCGGCTGCAAGGCAAGGCTTAATCCATACTAAACCAAACGAGCGCAGGTAGTAGGTATATGAGTATAACAATAGTTATGTAGTTATTAAATGCTTAAGCGCTTTAATACATAGTGTCATTTTTCGCAGCATAATCTTATCTTAAACCTCATCAATATTTATATTATAAGTACATAAGTAGATTCATTTTTATTTTTATTAAAAAACTAACTCTATTACTTAGGTATTTAAAATGCAAAATAGGGAGCATGTTTTAACAAAATTCAGTTATTTTTATTACAATAATTTGATAATGTTGTACCTGTACGTAGCGCAGCGAACGAATAAGAGATCTGCAAATTTTCTAGGTTCGATTATTGCTCAACGAATGCTACAGGAGTACACCGTTGCGCCGATATCAACCGACATTAGATGTAATTTATAAAATTAAATTGCATTTGGCCTACTTTCACTTTTTGTAACATAGAAGGGATCTGGTGTAATTTTACAAGTTTTACCTCTACTATAATGGAAGAAGTTACCTATTTAGGGCGTAAACTTTTGCGTAATCAAAAAAAGAGTTGACCAATAATCAGGCAAATTTTATTTGTACGAAAATGTCATAATCTAAAAAGTTTGAATAGTTTAACCCGGATCCCCAACTGGTCGGCGTATTAACCGCTTTCATTATTACTGTCCTACCACGATGAAGGATAGGACGGTGAGATAACGGGTACAGGGTCACGGTAAATGACTTGCGCTGTCACGTTTGACTCAACTACTCACTGCAAATTGGGTAGCTAAAGGTTGTTTACCACGGTGTAACGTGCCTTCTTATGTACACCGTTGAGGATATATCTACATGACTAAAGAGGTGCTAATTAATGTTCACGATCATGCCTCGACAATGGCGAGTGATAAACATAAACTTACAAGGCTTTTTACCACGGAAACAAATAGGTTGTAAAACATGACATTAAACAGTAGAACCGTTACCTATGAAATAGAAAATGTATTGAGGGTTTCTGAAGATAATTATAGATTAGGAATGTATAAAACTTATTCCTAAGCGTGCACTCGTAATTTTTTTGTGTGCGCTGGTCGGCTGCAATTTACCAATTATTACCAGCTTCCATATTTATTTATTTACACTTAAGATTTATGTACAGACTACAGTAATAAAGTTTAACGTTTACGTTTCCATTACTAAGAGGTACCGTTAACCACCTATACAAAATTTTAAGTTTATTTCTACTCTATGGTGACGTTTATAGTCCGGTTTTGCAGTAAAGGAAAATCAAACCAACTGCGCTTCAGTATTCGGGTAGAAAATAGTGATGGTTCACTTTGGTCGTTGAAAAATAGGGTTCCTAAAACTCAAAATTGAAGTAAATTGCGCTTAAACATGCCACTGACTTAACAAAAGACCGAATTCCTTAAAAAAATATTACGTTCTCTATTATGCTAAAAATAGAAAGGACATATTCTGGACAGTTATATATAATAATGTAGTATTAGTAATATAATATAATTTAAAGCATTGCAAAACTTTTAAGAATCATTCGCATATTTATAATTTGTCTAATTTGCCTTGAATATATTATACTAAAGTTAAAACTCTTTCAGGATTTAAAGTAATCACATAATACTACTTATAACATCTTTATATAGTAATATAGGTAGGTTCAATACACACCATAAAACCAATAAACACATCAAGGCAATATTGATAGCATTTATTTATATGAATAAAAAGATATTATTATAACGGAAAATCTAAGTAATTAAATATTTATTTAATGTTAAAATTTTAATTATAATTGCATACAAATCGACAAAAGAATGTAACATGACATGGCATGCACAGTAGTCTAGTAAATCAAGCAATAAAAGTAGTAATCTTGCTAAATTCAAATATTCGCAGTGGCAGTAGAATAATACATTTCAGACTGTGGTAGGTCCACATAAATGAATAATGCTCTTTTATCTTTTATCTAAATGATATATATGTTAAAAGCCAAGGCAATCAAATATTTTAGAACACATTCTGAAGCAACTGACTCTATACTCAAACGCTAAAAATGTTTAACTATAAGGTATACTTGTGTATACCAATATAATTGGCCATCTTAACTGCTACTATATATTTATCCAGAAAATTCATAGTATGGTAAAATTTACACTTTTCCATACAGCATTTTACATTGTAAATAGAGACACGTGTTTTTCTCAGATACATATTTATTTCATCGTCTTAAATTCTATTTTAAATAATATAATATTTAAAATAGCATTTCACAACAACAAATAACAATGCTTTAAATGCATTGTAAAAGGATTTAAATTTATTTTTAAATAACTCCTAAAAATGAGTATGGAATAAATACATTTTTGAAAGTTTTATTTCAAATCTTTACCAGTTCATACAGATTTCAAGAGTAATAACAACTAAAATCTAATTTATTCCTAAAAATAAATTAAAACTTTTGAAAATATGAAAGTGATATAAGTATCCAAATGTAAAAGACGCGCCAGGTGGGTGAAATTATTAAATTCATGTAATAAAAACATTAATATTACCTGTATGTAGCATTTCATCAACATTCCTATGTGAATTCTGCAGCGACTGTTGTTCTTGTGCCAGATAGTCCACTGTGATAGCAGTGTGGTCATGCCCAAACCGACGATTTAAAAGCTGTTCTCTTTCAGCAAGCTCTTGTTCATGTCTACGCCTTTTCTTTTGAGCATTGTTCAAAGCCGCCTGGAAAATACAATTGTATATTATTGTAGTATGCTTTGTAACATTCATAAAGCACATTATGTTAGCTAGTTACATGTAAACAAAATCTCTTTAACTGCATTAATCAATTGCAAATAAATTCAACTAATTTTCAAAAAAAGATAAGGATTTTATATAAAATAAATAAAGATGCCAAATAGACCACATAAGAATTTAAATATTACCTGAATATGTCTATTGTCATATTTCAATTGATCTACCCTCATTTTGGCCATAGACCTGCTATTGATTGGTGTCTTAAAAACAAACACATCCAGCTTCTCGCAGTTTCTGAAATACACATAAACCGTTTTTTTAAGTTTTTTGGACTTGCATACATACAAAAAAAAGATTAGTAAAGTGAAATATAAAAATCATTCCTCAAACAATAAATAAAAATGATATTTTCATATTTCTTTACTATTCAACTTTTTTATCAAACATGGTGTAAAATTTTTACTGTGTTTATAATATTGATCACAATCATAATCTGTAATTTGTTTTTCTAAATAAGTAGGTATTCTTAGTTTGTAAATTACATATAAAATTCAATCATATTTGAACTTTGCCCGATATATGTCAGACTGTTTGCCTGTTGGCAAAAGCCTTTTAAAACATTTTTCATCCATACCATCCTTTAATTGGTTTTAGAATCCCTGTAGTATAAAATAAAAGTTGCCTGAACGGCAGCTTCTCCCTCGTATAAAATAAGTGAAGAAAATGATGGAAGTAATACTTACGCGATAATGGCATTAATTTTATTTTGGATTGCATTTTCAATTGCCTCGGCGTTATTAAATTCCTTTTCTAATTTTTGAAATAAATCTGAAGCTTCTTGAATTAACTCGCTTGTTTCGTGATATAGTGCTTCCATTGTATGAAATAACTTTCAAAGTTATTAACTTGTTAGGTTGTTTTAATGAATTTACGAAATTTCACAAACATAAATGCATGAAACAACAATTTTTAAAACAATGATTAGAACGATTTACGGTATTATAAAATCATGAAATAGTTATTACACCTCGTAGGTTTCTTAATGAAAAACAAAATTATATTGTTAATGCAATTTTTAGCTTATACGTTCTTCCGGCGGAGATTAATTGAACTGTCACATAGTCTTAAACGCATCTCTAACGTGGCTTTTTGTAGTCACAAAGCGAAGCAAACACCAAACGCAACACCGATGATGCGTCTATGTACACTTCTGTGGATGGCTCTATGGGTAGAACGGTGACGTGGAAGTTCCTTACATGTTCCTTAGGCTTATCATTATGTCTATGCTTTTACATCATAATCTGTGGTTATTGTAATATCTGCAGAACATAGAGTTTGTTTGCGAGCAAGTATTTTTTTATATGGCATCAAAATATTGAAAATAATATATGCCTTTGCATTCAACAACACATAAAAGCCCTACGGTTTTATTGTACTATTTACGAATGTATGTCTGAATCTCAAATGCTAAGTTAAAAGTCTCTCAAGGTAATCTTCGAGGCATAGAGAGACTTTATAAAGATTTCATCATTATCAACCATAGATCTAGAATATATTTATTATTAATCTGTGGTACGGGACTACAGATTATGATCACTTCACGATACTTTAGTGAATATCGTTTTATTTTGCATAGTCTATGCTTTTGGCCTTCTGTTTTGTGAAGTTCTGACTCACTCGCACTTTCCAATTTGTTGACAAATTTATTCCAATACCGTTTGTTTTCATACTAGCACATACTAACTATTATTGTGAAGTGATTGTGATTCAAAGATGGGGGCACCGTGCAAAGCTTGTTTGACGAGAATACCTCATGCAACCGTCATAGCTACGATAATGTGTTGCTTGGGCGTAGGGGTTTTTTGCGGTACCATGTTTCGTGGTTCAACCCTTGCAATCAAGATGTTCGACGACTTATTTCATTTCCGAACAATATGGATCGAGGCTCTTCAGATGATATTTATAGTGGGTAGTGCTTGCATGGCTGCACTTGGATTCATGCTATTGTGTCTAGGCTGTTTAACTACTGGCTCGACGCGACAGAAAGTATACCGGGCGTGGCGCGCGCGGGTCGGTGGACGCATCTCCTGTGCCATCTTTATGATTATCACTTATATACTCACCTTCACCTGGATCATCCTCCTCGGCTTTCTCGTCGTCACTACATTCCTTTTCACAATATTCTGGAAACTGTGCTCCAAGCCCGAAAATGTCAAATTGGTAACTTGTATCGACTTCACGCAGTTTGACTTTATGTTTCCATCTTCTGTGAAACAAGAGGATATGAGAATTTGTGACCCCCAAAGAATGAAATTATTTTGCAAAGATTATGTGGAAAAAGCAGAATTTATGTTTATTTTGGCAATGGTGTCTTGCCTGCTAGTTGTGTTGAGCTTAGTGCATTATTTGATGTGTTTGTCAGCAAATTATGCACATATTCGAGATCATGAGAAGTTCCAACAATTGCAAGAACTACAGTACTTGACTAATGCAGATTTGCATGCCTCTAAAGATCGCTTCTAGTATATGGCCCGTGCGCCTCTTCTGCGCTCCCTTGAAGCCTCTACAAAGATGTGACATTGTTAAAGACAAGACTCTGCTCAGTATCAACAGTATTGTGTTCACTGATACATAAGATAAAGTCAACAAAGACTGAATTTCAGTGAATTAGTAAGTCAGCTTTAGTACTAACAAGTACTTAGATGCTCTAAACATATCCATGGTTCACTGAATTATACTATACTATTATTTTATAATCATTTACTATTTCAAAAATTGTAGCATCATATTCTTTGCTATTATATATACATTTTTCTTATACTTAGTATGTAATATGTAATGAACCTGTGTTAGATTTGAATTGTTTAAAATTTGAAGTTTTTCTAATTATAGGTTATATATGTAAAATGTGCTGCTTGTAGTTTGGCAGCAAAATATTATTGGCTGAAATATAATTTCTTAACGGCTGATGGACCTACAATAATGTAACTAATAATTTCGCCACAAAGACTGATCATCTTTCGATAAGGTATAAATTCATATTTTACCTGAAAATGCCACTTAAGCAAATTTCACTTTTGTCAAAAAATATTACTTTTCACATGCTTGGCAAGGAACATTGTTATATTTTCACTAAAACTTGAGCAATATTGTAATATAAATGATGACTTCTATCTTTTTTGTTTTAAATTACCTATTCAGCATAGGTAGGTTGCTTTTGTAGAATTTACATTCCCATAACTATAATTATTATTAATACTTTTCAATAACATTCCTAGTTGACTGCAGTTGCAAGTACCTATAGTAATAGCCTTGCCTAGAAAAAAAAGCAGATTAATTGATTCTATAACTCTTTTTAGTATAGATGTCCCATGTTAGATTAGGTTTGTAAGCAAAATTGTTTATTCCATCCATCCCAGTTTTTAGTGGGTATTTACAAATGTTTATTTTAAGTTTCAAATAGGTATTAGGTACTAAGGTTTACTAGTAACAATTTATGTGTGTTCGTGCGCAAAGAGCACTAATTTCTGTGGTCTACTACTTTAACACCCCTACATAGAATTTCATTTCTATTTTAAGTATTTTTTTCTATCAATTTTAAATTCCGAAGTTAATGGGTAGTTATTAACTACTGCTTATCTGGACCTCTTCTGGTTTACCGCTAAATGGTCTAGTTTCCTTCAAGCATTTATACTGTTGTATTTATTTGCTGGATGTATATTGCAATTTATTAGAACAGAAAATAGTTCAATAGTAAGAATGGAACTTCCTTTGTTTTGTCAGTAGTTTATTTAATAGTTTAGGTGCTTACTACATTTATGCCTACATATTTAAGTCTGCCTACATTGGTAAATAATTTTATAATGTCTTTATAATGACAATATAGTCCATGTCATAGGTATGTTTGTGTATGCATCATCTGTGTATTTAGAGTGAGGCACCCTGGGTTTTGTTACGACACTAACAATTTATAAATTTATTTTCTTTATGTGCACTTTGGTTGACTAAACTATATTACATTTTCTAAGATAAATCATCTATAATTAATTGGTTTAACTTTATATCGCACATAGTATTAAGAATGTTATTTTTACAATGATAGTTCAATACTTAGAGTTAGACAGTAAATAAGTTCAAATAGGTACTTTGTATCTTACATTATATAATACATATTTATTACGTAATCACGCGTTATTTATTTTATTAATTCCCATTATATTTTGAACCCTCAAGTACTTGCCTAGCCAAAAATATTTGCATTAAAACCCTTTATATATACTTAGGCTGAAATGCAAAAAAAGTACTTACGTATTAGGCTCCAATCCACCTCGCAGAAAAAATGCTGAAATTTTTGGTCTCGAGACATAGGTACCTACCACCCCGAATTCCTATCGGCGTATCATTAGCGCACTGTCCATATCTTCATCATATTTTGAATGCTTAATAGAATTTTATGCCTAATACAGTACATACCATACCCTTTTCCGGTCGGTCGGTTTTAATAACATCGGTACCTATATTCAACCACCGGAAATAATTTAGCTACAAATTAATATCACGTTATAAAGCATGTGTTGAACTTATGCAGATGTGTCTTGAAATAGTGCAAATTAATTATGACCTGCGTCTCGAAGTCGCATGTCGAAGGTCAATTTGAATTAATCTTCACAATGCCTGCTCAACGTGACGTGGGTTTGTTCACTTACTATGAAATATTGTACTTACCTATTCATAGACTAATTACATCAATTGTCTTATTGCAATGGTTAGCTCGTAAACGGTTGACACTTAAATACCTAGAATAGGTACATAAATAAGTACTTAGGAAATAGGCACATCAACATAACAATGATAATTGGTATCGCTGTTCTTCCTTATCGCTAGGTTGATACCTATCTAGAACATAGTAGATAGAACGTTACTAGAAGTTTAGGTAGAAATATAATTAATATACCTACCTAATTATCAATCCAAGTAAGTAATTACGTGATTATTAGGTAGGTAGGATAATGATAAGTATTTCAACAATATTATTTTAATAAAATTGTTTTTCGTAACTAGGGTAGAAACGACAACGAATTGATTTGTTCTAACACCAGCTCAAAGACAATAGATTTGAAATAGTTGTTTATTGAACAATGCCGGAAACCTCAATAAAAGTAGGTACCGGTGTTTACAGTATCCTACAGCCGGCAAGTTTGTGGCGAATAAAATCAGACAAGTCAATGAAACCTAAAACGTGGTAGTACCTATAGGTATTGTAGCTAGATAGCTGTCTAAGTAAACCATAGAGTAAATAAGCATCACATTTCAAGCTAATAAGAATTATATTAATTTATTAACACACTGGTAAACTAATATTAAGAAAGTAGGTATTATATTTTTTATAAAGAAATGCCTACTAGAGCAGCAGACATCCATCTTCTCATAGGTATAACTTAAAACAACAGATAGCAATCCAGAGTATATAGCACCGCATTTAGCGGCGTCAGGGGACGAAGCTGCGGAGAATTCCTGTTGGTACCTAATCATTTTATTAAGCATAGGAAATGATGTATATATGTGAAAGTGAGTACATAGGTATTGTTCAGTTTTCGATTTTGTTGTATTTTGGTACCTATGTAGCTATATCTACTTACCTACCTGAACCGGTACCTCTATAGACACTTTGTGCCGTTCTTGGTTTTAATATAATTACCTATATTAGGTATACCTACATGCATGCATGTCTAGCATATGAAATCTAACTACTTACTTGCTAATTATATAAACAATTTATAAGAAGATAAAATAAAAAACGTGATAAATCTACATGATATTATCTAATGTATAGGCACCTACATAATATATACCAACATACTTACTCAGAGTATGAAAATTTTATGATTTATGTGAAATTTTGAAATATTAGATACCGTCTACGTATCTTATATTTCATACCATGGTCATATGTAAGCCAATAATTATGTAATTTAACCTGAATTAATGAATTATTCATAGGTAAGTACCTACCTATGTTTAATAAAATATATTATACATATTTCCATAATTATAATGCGTATTGCTTAGGTACGGATGGGTAATGAATGTGACATTACAGTATTATTTACCTACCTATGTTGTTTGTTGGAATGCCAAATCTTATACCTACCTACATTTCCATAGGTACCCACATTATTTTATCTAGACTCATAAACCCTCTATAACGTCCGCTAGCGACCTCCATTGCAAACAGTAATACATAATAACTTATAGTTTACGAAATATGATATAATATATAATACCTATACGAAAATATTGTGGTGGTGATGTACCTGTTCAGTGTAGGCAGCAAATCAAACTCGTGATAGATATATCAAAAATGAATATATCACCTGTATAAAATATGTAGGTAGTAAGTATTTGCCATTATTATTATCAAAAGGTTCATTGATTCCTAACTGTAAGAATACTGGATAGGTGAACTTCATTTAATTGGAATGTGTATAGATGATATCAATTACTTTTCTCTTCCCTGTTCTGTAATCTGCAATCAAAACAATAATGCAATAATTTATGTTAATATATTTTTTTAAACGATTTATTACGTTGCGTCGTAACGAACCTCATTAATGACTAATCATACCCACGGACTACTACTGCATTTCTAACACTAAGTTCATTTCTCATGACCACACCAACGACGGCGGTCAAGCTGTTTGAGGCCAACGATTGGTTGTTACCTGCTACATGATCTAGTCGAGTTTTTTTAAATACACAGTGCTTGCCGCCTACTTCACCTGTGCAACCAATAACAATGATTTTAAGGTGAGTACTACTTTAGTCCTAGTGAAGAGACATTTTATAATGTTTGACTACCGATTTGAACGCGGTTTTTTTATTGCAAGAGTCTTGAAGTTAGGTGGGTCCTACAGCTTGATTGCAAGGTTCCTTAATTAAAAAAAACAGTCTTCCAATAAAGATACCTTATGTCTGTACACGGCCTTTCTTCGGGTTGCTTGAAGGGTATGTGATTGGTATTCAAATACACTCAGATACGCAGGCTTCTATCGACCTAACGTAATGTAACTTAAACTGTATGTAGGTATTTATAATATAGAATGAACATATTGTGGGTAAATTGTCTTCCGCGTTGTATTAACTGAGCTAATCTCGTTCATTAAATCGTATTATTGTTAATAAGTCATAGTATTACTAAACCCGGATAACAGAATCATCCTAGGAGATCACGTTTACGTTAAACATATTAAGTACTTACTGATTAATTAACTAGGTACTTAATGCGATTTCTCGTTACACGGAATTTTGAAACGATATCTACTTACTCCGACATGCGTCACTTCACTACAAGTAATCAAATGGATAATGTTGCTTTTGATATTAATAAATGTACTTAGGTAGATACCTATTGGATTTCTTTTATGTTGCCACCACATTAATGAGTACCAGGTACTCTTATGAAATTTAAACTTAAGTTAGGTACCTACTTTATTTTATTTTTTTAATTTTATAATTATGGTATAAATGGTGTGGTGTAATACGCACTGCAAAGTAATAAAATATACATTTAGCGATTCTATAGGTATATTATAGCCGATTGACAGATATAATTGAACACACTGATAGTAAACCGTCACACCTAACATACGTATAAAAAAAACCGGTCAAGTGCGAGTCGGACTCACTCATCAAGGGTTACGTACAAATCTGTAACGATAACTATAAGTACTAATTGCTAAGATTTGCGGCAATTCTGGCTGTATTTTCCTATTGCGTTGGCTTAGAAGGTTGATTTTTTCATAGCCCTAAGGGACAATAGACATGAGTATTTGATATACTTAGGTAAATTTCAGCTGGTGTTCCACGCGATCCAGACAAAAAGGTGTTTGACAGAGAGACAGACAGGCAGACAACGAAGTAAACAACGAAGGTTTCCGTTTTTCCTTTTTAAGTACGAAATCCTAAAAAATATAATTGTAAATACGCCGTATGGAAGAAATCTCTCGTCTCGTCGTTATCGTTCGTTGGGTTACCTAGGTAGGAGTATCGCTCCCTAACTGGATATTTTTTTTGCAGAAATGACAAAATCACTTTTTTAAGTATATATAAATGTCTTCATAATCCAAAGCAACGTTCTATATAGGTAAGTACCTATTTATCATTGAAATCGTATGAGACATATCGTTTTATTTACAACGGTCGTCTTAGGGATTGGATTATATTCTACAGAAACATGAACAATCATAAAGAACTAAGTAGACGGGTTATAAATTTGCAACGCTCTATGTAAGCAACGATTTCGAATAAAAAATCAGATGATTACCTCGGCAAAGTAAACGACTAAACAGGACTGACCTCGGCGTTAGAAAAGCAGGCTTTTGCGGTATACAAGCACACACCGACAGAGACACAGACGACTAGTTCACCTTATCTGCTACTTATGTATCTTTTATTATTTTGTTCGGAATTGAGTCGAGATGGTCAGTGACCTCTATTACCTACAGGCAATAAAATTTTGCACATTCGATTTTCATAATGAGCATCGACCTTTAAGCCTCTATCTACTAAATAGATTATGGTACAATATACATACACCTACTACTTACTTACATTAGGTATATATTTTCAATCAATACCTAGTCATTGCATTTAATGGAAGGTTTGTTTCGAAAATGCATTATAAATAGGTACATAGGTATAATATTATTTTAAATGTAGGTATCTAATAAAACTGGTGTTTATCGAACATAAAATAAACTTTTTTGTAGGTAATATGACAAAATTTTGTGTGTTCTCACAGGAGATTATTAATTGATATTCCTGTCATGCCGAAAATGGTCGTAAGTCACTTCGTTGTGTTTTAGAACAATGATTACAACGAATGTTTATCGCAACACGAGTCTTATCGCCTCTGCGCAAAATGAACGTTATGCACGAGCATAAATATAAAACATATTTACGGATGATTAACTATAGCTAGCTTTTTCCCTGGCATGATCTGCCTCCTCATTATGTAGTGCACTTGGTTTTAAAGCGATTGCAATGAGTTGCTTCTAAAATGCTAGAGCAAATCACATTCACATCGCGTAATACCTTGATTGTCTTTAAGCCAATTAAATTTACTTATTTTCAAATACTATCCAGGAATGTCAGGAGTTTTGAAATTTCAATGAGGATCGCATTCAAACCTACTTAGTCCGTTACACGACAATAATCTGTGAGTGTACTTTTTTTAGTTGTTTAACCTAGATCCTTATTTGCAGCCTAAATCTTGGGAAGAGCCCAGACCTTCTGGGGTGTGCTTAGCACATCCGACTCGCCCTCTAGTTAAGCCCTTAACAGGTTCAATTACTTCAAAAGGTACATTATAGGCGTAAAACTATTGAATTGTATTCTATTTTGTTTAAACTGATCACATTTAAGCCCTGTAGGTAAATTGACATTACCATTAGGCGGCGTGAATTCTAAATAGTACATCATTATACCTACAGTAGGTAAAGCAATTGTGTTCACAATGTGATTGAAAAATTGAGTTTAATGCAAGCGGCTGTTGGGCCATGTAGGTCGATGCGTTTTTGATTGACTGATCGGTTATTCCAAGAACATATAAACAATCCCTTTATTTACGGTTGTTACTATAAATAGAGATACCGTAGGCAATAAATACTATCTTCCAAAATACATGGCGCTCTAAAGTCTAACTCTAGGTAGCTAGTAGGTACGTATATTGTGTTCAGCTTTATAAGGTTACGAAGCTGAACATTAATAGCTAAAGGAGTCCAGGATAATTGGACCCCTTTATACGTAGGTACTTACTTAAGCCTACATAAGTACATATTTTTTCTTTTGATATAATTGTAAATCTTGACGTGACGTAAGTATACACTTCGTCAAGAAAACGTCAAGAAAAATAAATAGTGACAAATGGATAGTTAGGTCACATAAAATGTCACTAGTTTCACAAAATAACATCCTAAAAATACCTAATACCTACTTTTTTTGTTTCAAAACCTCTACCTACGTTTTATGAATTGCCCACATCTAGTTTTATATGAATCTATATCTTCTATATCTATCTATATCTATCTATATCTATATCTATACATATAATACATAATAATACATATAATAAAACAGTAGAAACCGCGTGTCTGTACAATTGAAATTTTTAACAAAAATTGGGTGTGGGCAATAATAAAAGAGTAACAGAACACAAAAATGATTTTTTAGATTTTCTTATCTGTCTGTCTGTCTGTATGTATTCGCTAATCTTGAAAACTACTAAACAGATTTTGACGCGGCTTTCACTAATAGATTAAGCTCTTCCCTGAGCAACATATAGGCTTTGTTTCATCGAAATCGGATGTCAAATAAAAAAGTTATCGTCTTTTAAAGTTTAAAGGTAATTTTTCTATAGGAGATTTTATAGTTACATAATATAGTACTAGATGGCGCCTCAAGGCAATTAAAACGCGCTATGGTTGTTTTACTGAAAATAGTTACACAATAGTATCATTAAAGTAAACAATAAAGACATTTTATAATTTACATTTGAAATTTGAAATATTAAATACATACCTAAGTATATTATATTTTTTATATTATTATTATTATTATTTGTCTGTCTATCTGTGTGTTCCGGCTAATCTATGGAACAGCTGGACTGATTTGGACGGGACTTTCACTGGCAGATAGCTTATGTATTAAAGAGTAACTCATTTTAGAAAAAAATCTTTAATTATCCATACTTGTGTCCCAGTACTTAAATTCCACGTGGACGAAGTCGCGGGCACAGCTAGTACCTAATAATTTAAAGTGCTAGTAACCTAAATTTGACTTTTAAATTTAATGAAACCAACTTGATACGAAAAAAGGAATATTTTTGAAGCTAGCAACGATGGTTTATACCTACCTAAATGTTTTATAACCTTTGTATTGTAGAATCTTTAAAAAAATAATTGCGTACCTACTCAATAACCGCCAAAGAAACGGTAAAATACAAATAAAATGACTCGTTCGACCACTAAAAATCGGTGCAAAAACCGGTGTAAAAGCGGCCAATGCGGTACTTACTCTAGCAAAAAGTTTGCAAAGAGTCTCTAGTAGGTACCGAGTTGGTATGTATCTAATTCGATAATATTAATAAGTGAATACCTAGGTACCTGCTGGTATAAAGAATGGCCCTACGACCTTACCTATACTATGCATGTAGGATCTTGGGACAAAATAAATTAATGGACATATAAAAAAATACACTATCAGTTACTCAACTAGCTACTGAATGCATTTTGTAATATAATGGTAATTTATACAGTACTATATGGAAATGAAATAGATAATCCACGTACACTCGTCGAAGAGATCGGGCGCGCGCGTGCGCAAGTATTGGTGATCGACAAGCGCACCGTTGTAAATTGAATTTTAATATAGAAATAATCTCGCCACAAACATGTAAACGCGGAACAACTTAGCAATACAAAGATGAGAAGAGAATATTGGAAATTCCTTAGTTGATCGATCGCTGGTCGTGGAATTGGTGATTCAGACAATTGTGTTTGCGTCTGCCTGGGAGGAGGTACGTACAATCTTGCAGCAACCAACTTTTAATTTAATTTTAACGACTTCAGACTTTGTTATAGTTTGTGTCAACGTTTAATATGACTCAGTATGATGGAGTAATTTGCTCACTGTGAACTGATAACTTCACCTTCTATGATATACGGTCGTCCCGCCCTCTCGGAGAGGTCGAGAGATATTTAATCAACTATTTTTCAAATTAAGTTCATTTGTTATCTGACATTTAAGAACCGCTTGTAGTTAAAGTGCGACAATTCATTTGTCTTGAATCAGTGTGTGCTTAGACAGTGAACGGAAAACATATACCTATATAAAAACACATTGAATGTCTGCATAATAAAGTATTCGCAATAAATACGAATTATTATATCATGTCATTGAAAAGAAAAGTTTCATTTAAAACCAAAACCCAATTGGAGTATAGTGAGAACATGCACTCGCAGAAAGCTGTTTTGCCTGGTAAACAAGCACAGCCTGATGTTACTAACGCACCTAATAGTTGCGACGAAAGTAATTCGGCACAGACTATGGTTAAAGGTGATATACCTTCAGCGAATCAAGAACCCCCCATTGGAACAGTTGTGAAATTCGACCAAAGTTCTAAACATAAAATGGAAATTTCACACTTAGATATTACTAATAACAATTCAGAAGTTATGAAGCAAAATAATGATAACCGACAAACACAACCACAAAAAAAAACGTAAGTAATTAAGTATTTCAATAGAATCAATCTGTGGTTATTAAACTCAACGTTCGAGAATAAAAATAATAGATACTTAATTACCTAATATCAATAAAAGGACTTCACTTACCTCCCCATACTATACCTACAACCTATTTGTAGGTAGGTACATTGTTTAGGTTTTATAGGCAATTGTTTAGGTACTTAATGTACCTAATTGACCTCAAAATTGTTTCCACTAAGCTATCCACTTTTCCCACTATTAGGCATCGGGTTTGACCACTACTAATTTGGGTACTTAATAATGTCTAATGTACGGTATAGGAATGCAAGAATGCAAGTCTTTGCTACTTATTTTAAGAACTTACAACGTTTCCAACAAATAAAAAGAGTACCTATTTAAGTATAAAAAATTTGTAGCGTTTATCTACGTCAATTTTATTTTTTTAGCAAATTTTGTAAAGACTAAAAAAATACTTTTTATATACTAGTTACTAAATTTGATGTGATAGTTTAGTTTATAATACATAATTATATAGGTACAAGTATCCATAGCCTTCTTCGTCCTATTTATTAGAAGGTAAATAACCTACTGGTAAAAAGTTATGTAAATGTAAGACTAATTTATGCTTTTTAGTTTTTACGTAGGTATAGAGAGAGTTCTATTGTGCTTTTTTGTGTTTATTATGTAGTTAATGCTTTATTGTTGTTAACGACTATTAAGGCTACTTTTTTTAATTTATTGTTATTAATGTTGCAGTGCGACAATTTTCAGCGACTGGCTGAATACCTACAGAATTCTTAATAATATGTTTTATATTAACTTTATTTTTAAATATTATTGAAATCTATATTTTTGTATCTATGTAGGTATAGATACAAAAATACAGAAATCGGTTTCACGATATCATTTTCATTAGCAAAAGTAAGTACTTAATGTACCTAATTGACCTCAAAATTGTTTCCACTAAGCTATCCACTTTTCCCACTATTAGGCATCGGGTTTGACCACTACTAATTTGGGTACTTAATAATGTCTAATGTACGGTATAGGAATGCAAGAATGCAAGTCTTTGCTACTTATTTTAAGAACTTACAACGTTTCCAACAAATAAAAAGAGTACCTATTTAAGTATAAAAAATTTGTAGCGTTTATCTACGTCAATTTTATTTTTTTAGCAAATTTTGTAAAGACTAAAAAAATACTTTTTATATACTAGTTACTAAATTTGATGTGATAGTTTAGTTTATAATACATATATAGGTAGGCACAAGTATCCATAGCCTTCTTCGTCCTATTTATTAGAAGGTAAATAACCTACTGGTAAAAAGTTATGTAAATGTAAGACTAATTTATGCTTTTCAGTTTTTACGTAGGTATAGAGAGATTTCTATTGTGCTTTTTTGTGTTTATTATGTAGTTAATGCTTTATTGTTGTTAACGACTATTAAGGCTACTTTTTTTAATTTATTGTTATTAATGTTGCAATGCGACAATTTTCAGCGACTGGCTGAATACCTACAGAATTCTTGATAATATGTTTTATATTAATTTTATTTTTAAATATTATTGAAATCTATATTTTTGTATCTATGTAGGTATAGATACAAAAATACAGAAATCGGTTTTACGATATCATTTTCATTAGCAAAAGTAAGTTGCCTATTATCCTTAAACAAATAAATCTCTCGTATACCTACTTCAAAGCGCATGTATTCCAGCTATAAGCATCAGTTTTTGTATTTTTTCTGTAAATTTAATAATTTTATCTGCCGACTGTACAAATGTTTCGCCTTTCAACATCCGAAGGGTTAAGACTAATGATAATATTTCAGGCGTTTAAGATAACTACTATAGTTTTACTTATACCCTAGTATACAATAATTAAAGTATTTATTCGAAGACTGTGTACCTACCTGTTTCCTATAAATATTTATATATGTATATTGCTGCGCTGTTTAAATTGGTTATTCCGCGCTTTTTTTGATAAAGAAACTCCTAAAATTTAGTAACTGGTTTTCGATGTTCGGTAACTGTCAGTTGGTAGGTAGGTAATTGATAACATTCAGTGCCTACAAGTGCTCGACAAGCCTTGAGAATATCTCTCTTACTTTGTAATTTTCCGTCAGAAATAGGTTCAATTCCATGACGTTACCCAAGCTTTCTGACTTGTTTCCTGTATGTACTTACCTAAATGGAATGATCCCCGTTATCAACATGTGCTTTATTACGATACATATTCATATTTTTTTTATATTAATACCTATGTCGACTGAGCTGACTATACTTTAACGCTAAAGTGATTTTTACTTTATTCAAGCTAGATTTTTTTTGTAATTAGATGCAACCATTTTTATTCAACAATTTAAATTACTGTTTTCGAGCATTGCTCGATTCTCCACCTAATATATTGCTATATCTATACAGACATATCGGTTTGTAAACCGTAGCTATTTCTTTTCGAGGTAATTCCCTTATTACACAATAATACCTATATAATGGTTTAAAGGTAGACCTTTCGCGTTATAGATAACGAGCATAGATACGATGTGTTGTTGCGACACACCGGAAATCGTTCGCTCATACGTTTGATATCGATTTCCTATCAAAGTGGCATCCAGCCGATGTTAGGCGTAGACCTCCTGATTTAACTAAACTTAATCTTTCGCGTTTAACATAAGTAGATATATTGCAATAAAACTTTTGTAACTATCACAGTCAAAATGTAATGAGAACTATAAAGGTGTAATTACATGAGCATAAAATAAAAAACCAAGCCAAAACTATCGTACAAGTATACGTATCTACAACGTACACGGTACAATCATCTCGCAAGTAATTCATGAGTAATTACATGCCTCTAAGTGAAAACTGCAAGTCCTATGTAAAATACTCGCAATTCAAATGGAAAGGAAAATACAATGTTCCTTTGCATTATTATGATAAAAGTCAAACCTCTACTAAACAACTAAATAGGTTTTGAACATAAAACTATATAGATACCTACTTATTTTATGAATACTATTTATTGGTGATCTGATTTTCCCGGAGGTAGATACTTGAATTAATTACACGTGTGTAATACCTAATTAGAGGAAGCTTTAGAGCAGCGCTGAGGTTACATTTCCGTACTCAAGACAATGAAGCAAGTGGTAATGTTTTGTAATGTCAGGTCTTACTAGAGTTTACTTATAGGTCAGTCAAGTTGTGGAAGTATGCTTAGGTACTTATTGTATTTGTACCTAAATATGACGTAACCACGAGGGGCGATCAGGGAAGTTTTCAGAAATTCTACTAATTAGACCTACTTAAGTTCTCCAAATCAATTTTATAGGTACGATTATATTTTATAGAATCTCTATTATAATTGGAGTAAGGATTACTCCTTCTGATTGTCCAATTAATACTAGAAACGTAACTAAAGTAAACCATTACCAAATAACCAAGAACAATCAATCTCCTTACAAATGTTTTAAATTTTCATTTACTTATGTCTTACCTACTGATCGATGGAATACCCTTTACGGATAGGTTAATGTATTGACAGATCACTAAAATCATGATAGGTTTTCATTTAAAATAAAATATAAATCGTGCCTTACGTTTATTTATATGGAAAATTTCATTCTAATTTGTTTGTTTGTTTATTATAATAAACTATGACGTAGGTAAGTGGGTAAACTAAGGTGCATGTAAAATTATAACTGTCAAATGACTGTGGAAAGAAACAGTCATTTACTAAATCACTGTAAGTAGGTACAATATATATACCTATAAAGAAAAGTGGAACTCATTATACCAACTTAATTTCAAGAACGGAATCTTCCGCAGGCAGTTGTGGTTATAAATAGAATCTCATTTTATTCACGTGATAAATTATTAAATGGTCATGTTTTTGTTATAGCCGATATAGACCTACGCCATACTGTTTGTTCTAAATATGGATAACCAGTTTTTGATCGGATAAATTTAGGAAAATATTTATACTCAGGTATGCTTAAACCCGGCCAAGAGCGTGTCTTAAACTCACGCGCAGAGGATAAGGTTCCGTAGATGTCTGTCACTACAGCTTCTATGTTTTTGTAGTATATGAAATGTACCTACTCCACAACTTGTAAAAGCAACTTCGCTGTGATATACTTAAATATAATTTCTTTCAAACTATTTATAATAATATACCTTCCTACTACATTACTATTTTGAATACTTTTTGCAATCACAAGGATGGGAATACACAGCTAAAAATGATCTTTACGAACAAATAATAGGTACTTTTAAAAGACTTTTATGACTGTGGCACACGCAAATCTATATCTATATCTATACTAATCTATACTAATATTATAAAGAGGAAAGATTTGTATTTTTGTATTTTTGTATGTTTGTAATGAATAGGCTCCGAAACTACTGGACCGATTTTAAAAATTCTTTCACCTTTGGAAAGCTACATTATCCCCGAGTAACATAGGCTATATAATATCACGCTAGGTCTTATAGTTGCGGAGCAGTAACCGAAAATGTTTCAAAAACGGGGGAAAAGTATCGTTTCTGAGGCCTTCCGTGGCGTGCGCTGAGCATATAGTTAAAGTTATACAAAAATGCTTTATGGGTAAATTGTTCATCTTAACATTATCTTTAAAAAAGTCCGCGAGAGCATATGTCTATCTTTTATAGTTTACCCATAACAATCGTAAAACTATGAAAAAAATCTTAAGTCCACCCGTGCGAAGCCGGGACGGGCCGCTAGTGAATAATATATTTATAAATTATTTATATTTTGTAAACAAAGCATGTACCTAAGTACTACTTACTAAGTGTACGTACCTACCTATGTAAAAACCAGTAGGTAACATTATTTCACACTCTTTTCTCACAATCAAAATCTCTTATACCGTTGTTTTTTCTTAATCCATAGGATAAAACTGAAATCAAAAGGACATCATATTTTTATTTAAGCGAATTTTTTTTATCTCTAAATACTATTGTATTTTTCTTTATATTTTAGGTAGGTACTTATCTACAACAGTTTTCCACGTTATTTATAACGTCATTTAACATCATTGAAGCGAAGTTTGTAGCAAATCCCCAAAAGGTACTTCAGCTGGAGCCAAAACAAAATGAAAACATAAACTGTTCCCGCCCATTTTTACTAGGAACCGTTAAGCGTTCGTAAACCAATCAGGCACCAATGATCGAAGTGTGAAAATTTAAGGACATTGATGTAGGCGTTATTTCACAAAAGAGATAAAAAGAGACGATGAATGTTAAAAAGGTTTTAAAGAACTTCTCTCTTCTCTTCAAAGACGATTAAAAAAAAAGCTGAACAGAATTTTTAGCCCAGCTATTGTTGTAAATTATCTTATGTAGGTACATAGAAATTAACTGTACGTACATATATTTTGGATCAGAAATATAATAATATAGGTATACATACCACTAGTGATCATAAATAAATAACAACCACTTCTTTTCATTTAACATATTAATCCAGGTCGCACTTATGACGTTATTCCTCGCAGAAGTCGTAGTCGGTAATTAACATAATAACAGCTTACATAAATAGAAAACTTGATTCGGCGGACGCAGCCTACGTCAAATCCAAACTTCCCTCGATCAGTATAAAATAATATTGATCAATAAGAATACGTCAGACTCCACTCCTAATTGACTAAGTAAACACGTGGACAAAAAAGTATTTCATATAACAGAGTACCTATATATATTAGGTACAATTTTTTATTCACATAGTTTTATTTTAGTAATGAAAGTGTAAAACAATAAACCTAAATATCCCTATAGTACCTACGTGTATTATTTAATTAATTTCGCAAGTGTATAGTAAATAAGTATTCAATGGTGTTTTTCCTGACGTGGTTTGACCCTAGGTAGGTAAATACTACGATGTGATACCGGTCTTTTTATACGAACTAACCACGCTATACGCGTTAACTTCCATTGATGCCGGCACTTGTGTCGGAATCTAACGTGTAATACATCAGTGCAAAGACCAACATGTTGAAATGAATTCGCAACTTAAATCTGATGATGCGGTCCGACTCAAGATAAATGTCTGAGCATCGCGATCGTTTTTTTGGTTGCGAATTAGAAACGCGTTGACTAATGTTATTGAAACTGGCGGTCGCGGTGAAACTGACGGTTACTGACGACTCTCGCTTTTGCACCAGGTCATTCGCAATTCCTGACGGCCTGGCGATGGACCCGCTCACGCCGGCGCCGCTTGCCGTCTCCACGGAGTTCATGGAGCGGATCGGAAGCGGTCTCACCCTTCTCAGAGACCATGGGAAAAAAGTCCATAAGGTAATTGAAGGATTTATCACGGTTTATTTACTTAAGACTAGACTAATATAATCTATAGCTAGAGTACCCTTTACCGTAACGACTTTAACTGGACTAATTTCGCAAGGTAAACAAGGAGTTACTGGATTTGAAACAAAATAACGTGCGTCATATTATGCGTAGGTATATTAACTTAATAATATATGTACTTATGCGGAATCTAAATATCAAGAGCGAAAACAGCTCTATTTTTCTAAATTCGGTTGTAAGTATGTGCATACAGATTTGTGAAAATAATATCATCTTTGTAAAACAAAGTACCTACTTGCAAAGGCTATGATTGACAATTCGCATCTTTCCAAAATTGCATCAATAGATACTATACTATTTAAAGGCTATGCGTCGATTGTTGTGCTCATTGACCTTGTTTCAACAACATCAGTGGATATTACAAGCAAGGTCGACAAAATCGTTTCCTGAAAATTGAATTACCTGCAGCAAATCGGTCACGCTTGTCTTAGTACTTATAACAAGCATAGAAAATGAACAATGATCGGAATAACTTACTTCAATATATTATTACTAAGTATTTACTTTAGAAGTTTTTTTTTCAGTTGGTGTGGAAAAATAGAAAGTTCGATATTCTTAGGAAATCATGGAAATCCATAGTGAACGTGACTTTAGTGGATGCCAAAGATTTACCATACGGACCGGCTAATGGGCCAAATGAACTGTACTGCAAATTTAAGTAAGTACTTACCTAAAAAAATTAACATATTATGCATTACACAAATAAGTCGCAGTTACTTTATCCGTGAATGCTTATAGGATAACACAGTGTTAAGTAGGTAGGTACTCATTTTTGTCTTGATGTGATATGCCCGAAATAGATGTATCACCAGAGATTTTATTAACTACTTACTAAACTTTATTAAATCGCGTTTTTTTTTACGAAAATTTATCAATTAAAACAAGTGTTAAGTAAAATAATGGATTCGAATGTAGGAAGATTTGTTTCAAAATGCAGTTTTAAATAGTATGAGAAATAATATTGCATTGATAAAACTAAAAATAATATAGATGCTGTAAACCTTGGGATTAAACAGTTTGCGCAGATAAACAGGACAGGCTACTTGCCTTATAGGTATGGACGGAAAAGTCGCGCCGAGTGTAATTTACATCGATCGAGCTTGTTTTCTTCCGCGTTTCTCATTAATAGGTAGGTACTTGCTTTATTTCTGGAGATTCATATTAATATACGAATATCCGATGTAGTCGCGGTTATTATACATTTAATTAAAACAACTATAACGGATATAACTCGCATATATTTATTTACTTATATATTTGGTCACTTTTCTAAAACTTTACATTTCCCACATTCGTAGCCTACTGATCTGGCGATAGTCTAACATCTCATCAGTACAACAACTGCTAGATTTATTCGTTTAACCCCGTGTTAGTGGCTAACCCGAGAATGTGTAATTGAGCCTAAGCGAGTTCCACTACCTATACCTATATTATTATTTCAATCAGGTAGATACTTATTTTAAATGTCCAGAATAAAAAAGTAGATACCTATAACCGTAAAAATGTAAACCGTTTTCATACTGAGTACCAGGTATTTGTACCTGAATAGTTAGCTACATTAGATATATACCTACATTTATCAATTTTTGTACACTAAATTGTATTTTTTTTTATTTAAAGTTATTGTTAAAAGTTGATTTTCATTTTGTAAACCTAATTACTTACATAAACTAATAAAATTTGGATAAAGATCTGCTCATAAATTAACTGGGGTAATAGTTTGAATGTTAAAAACTTGTATTATAACAATTATGTTTTTACAGATTAGGAAATGAAACTCACAAGTCTAAGCAAGTACCAAAATCAAAGCCTAGCTGGTGTGAAATGTTCAACTTATATTTATACGATGACAGTAATTTAGAAGTGGCGGTGTGGCATAAAGGAAAACAGAAAAACTTTATGGGCCGGTAAGTTTATTTTTTGTTTACTATTTTTTTTATCTGATTCTGCAGCTTATAATCAAAGTGACCGTGTTTGTGCTTGTGCGTCATCGTGTTGTTTATTATTGGAAGTTTTTCGTACTGCCTCTGCGAATTGCGACAAAAAATATCAATATACCTTCTTTGTCATACTTATATGTACCTATATAGAGAGATACTCAGTAATCGTTAAAATGCAATATCTAGCGAATGATTTTAATTACCTTATGCATATATTAGTTCAA
This sequence comes from Polylopha cassiicola, assembly GCA_038024825.1. NCBI lineage: Eukaryota > Metazoa > Arthropoda > Insecta > Lepidoptera > Tortricidae > Polylopha > Polylopha cassiicola. The sequence goes on from CP149045.1 coordinate 7,133,112, forward strand.
TGTTGGCCAGGAGTTAGCAAGTTCTATTCTTCTTTGATCTAATTAAAATAATGTTTTTTATATATTTGTCGGGTTTGTGTACCCAGACATCACCTAATAAGTTTTAAAAAATATGACTATCTGTAGTTTTAATTTTATTCAAGGTAATTCTTCTATAGTAGGTAAAAGGAATAGTTTCCCTAGGTAATATTTCCTTTGAATTCATGCTCATTGGTTTGCTCAGAAATAAAAAATGGCAGATGAACCATCATCGTAGGTACCTAGATCGCTATTATCTATAACGTAGGTAATTACATTGGAACATCGATTAATTACTTACCTACCTACTATCGCATTAAATGGAGAATATCGATAAGTAGATACAATAAAGTAGACGTTTCGTAATAGGTACTTATTACGTGTTCCTTTGAATGTGTCGAAACAAAGCAAAGATAAAGGGGTGTTACAGTTTATCATAATTATCATATCCAACGTAACGTCAATATATTGGCCTTATAACGAAATAATGGTCAAGGACTATGATAACAATAAAAATAATTTTAAGCATGCTTAGGTACCTATGGAGAAAATGCCACTTCTTTAATATCCTAAGATTTAAACTCGCATACGTTGCTTTGCGATTCCATAAACTAGGTATCTACTTAATTAAACTTACCTCGACCTAGTAATGTATAACCTAACTGAGTCTAATTAAACACTGATATCTATATTGACGCACTTAATTTATGTCTAAATATTTTCTATCTAGGTTTAGGTCGAGTAAGTGATAGACCTCGATCTATCTAAACGATATCCTGACTCCCGACAAGATTACTAAAATCACGTAATACTAGAAATTCTTTAAAATAAGTAAGAAAATATACCATGTCGTTTTATATTTCAGGTGCATTATAGATCTCTCGCGTCTAGAGCGAGAAAAGACCCATGAGCTGTACCAAGAACTAGATTGCGGGTATGGATCTCTGCATTTACTCGTTACTCTGAGTGGAACGATGAGAGGTGTACCTATCGACAATGTACCCACGACAAACTACGCACATCACGCATCCCCTCCCGAGGATAAATATGTAAGCACCTATCTACCCGTGTTTATCTGTCTTTCACGTCTAAAATGCCTGACCAGTCTGTTTGTTGTAGTACCTACCTATTATTAGATTTGCCCAGGTCCAAGCCAGGTAGGATGCAAAGTTTTTTCTGACCCATCGATGTTGCCTACGCAACTATTGCTATTATAGTTAGTATCACTAGTTAAGATGAGGTTCGGAACTATATACGAAACATATTGAGATTATAATAACCGTTGTCGTGGTAGTACAGAAAAATAATAGTAGTATTATCTAATAAACACGATGCTTTAAAGTCTCGAACATCTCATTAATTCCGTTCCGCATATCTGCCTATCCGGTTTACAAATATTTAAACACGGGTATAGAATGTCTGTGAATTGTAAAGTTTCAAGAAAATATTTGTTGTTGTTTTGCTTTCTATTTATATTACATAACTAAAATAAAAAAACTGATCATCATTCAAGAATGGCTAAATGATTTTTTTATTTTGTTCTTGTAGTAGGTAGATACCTACTTAGTTACAAAGTAGGACTAATTGGTAAAAGTTCACATTAGGTTTTTATTAGAGAATCCTAACTTATATTATAAATGCGATAGTAACTCTGTCTGTCTTTCTGTCTCGCATTCCCGCTAAAACTACTGTAAGTACATAGAAAAGACATAGGCTACTTTAAATTGCGAAAAATGGGTAGTAAGGGGCTAAAACGGGGTATAAAATGTTGTATGAAAACAGAGTCGTGAGCAAAAGCTATTTTCCTATAGTCCTATTGGTACTAATATTTTTACTGGCTTTAGCTCCGTCTCTTTTAACAAAGGTATTTTATATATGACGCCTTACCTACATTTTTTTCACTGACCTTCTCAATATTGTCAGAATTAGGTTAAGTAGGTAGGTATCTGACGTCTAAACTATTATCCTAAAACCATCGTGAATCGTGTAAAATATTAACATTATAACTGTCTATTGTAATATTAGGTTACACCATTATTACAAAAGTACAGTCCAATGTTGAAAACTATTTCACTATAAGTGACAATAGCGTGCTTTTCCCGGAAATTTGTTACAGTGTTCCGAATTAGGTAGGTACACGCTTGTGAAACAGCTAGTAAACAATAAGCTAGTCCAGGATAAAATATACACGCAATTTTAAACTTATGTTTAAGTACTTTAGGTATGATTTGGTCGTTGAATAACTATGATCAAAAACTTACAAGACCTAGGTAGAACATTACGCTCGGTTTCAGTTTACTCCTCCGATCCAAAGTAAGTAATAATGATGTATCTTTTTATTCCAGAATTGGTATCGTTTAGATAATGACTGGAATAAGGTCGGTCAGGTCTCGGTAACCGTGTACGGGGCCCGCGGTTTGAGTGCCCTGGGATTGAGTGGCAAAGCCGACGCATACTGCGTTTTAGAACTGGACAACTCTCGTGTCCAAACGCACACCGTCCATGGCACGTCGGACCCCAGTTGGAATAAAAGTTACACTTTGTAAGTACATAATGAATTTATTTATAGATTATTGTCGATTGGTATTTCTATCCAAACTATATACGAGTGCCTAGGTACTTAATCTTTATGAAGGCGTTATAAGATCGAGTAGTATCGTAATACAATACATATTACAACCATGTTACAGTTTACGTAGAACGTTGTACCTACTACTTTTAATGTATTTTGCTAGCAGGACTAACTACTATAATTTTTTTATCTTTTTAGTGGTGTGAATGATATAACGTCAACGTTAGATATCACAGTATACGATGACTCTATTATGAACCCAATCAAACGAGAAATTCTGGGTAAAATATCAGTGCCCTTACTGCGGATTAACAATTCCGAAAAAAGGTGGTACGCTCTCAAGAATCGATCAAAAACCTCAAGTGCTAAGGGTAATTGCCCAAGGATCCTATTGGAAATGTCCGTGGCTTGGAACCCGGTAAGTTCGAATTCTAGCACAAAATATGCAAACCAATGATTTTAGCCTGTTACTCAGTACTATAGATGCGTCACGTCAACTTCCTGGTCATAGTCCGCAGTACCGACAACAAGTGTTATTTACTTAATAGTGACCTCTTGGGTTTTTTAATCTCTTTTAACCGCACGATGTGAAAAACAATCAAGATAATTTATAAGTAGGTACATATAGTAAATACCTACTTACTTATATTGTGATCGTATATGACTTTAAATTGTGATCATATTTTTTTACTTCCAGATAAAGGCATCATTGCGCGTGCTAAGTCCTAAAGAAATAAAATATATACAAAAACCGCCTAAATTCGACATTCCATTAATTTACAGCAATTTAAAATTTATTAAGGATATTTTCCACATTATTTACCTGGGGAACGAACATTATAAGTGAGTATAAGTAATATTACAATACTTAGATACAAAGAAGGCAACATAATGTAGTTTTGTAGTAGGTAGAAGTTTTCTCAGTAGATAGGTATATTTTCATTTTGTGTCCCTGTGTGTTTATGAAATATATACAAAACTACAGTTATCCTTTGACTTTAATTGATATACCTAGTCCAACTTAAGATTTTTCACAACGAAGTCAAATATAGAATAAAAATACTAGGTGGATGAATTTAGTCAGTCTAGTACCTACTTATTTAGTTTTTTTTTTAATGATTCCAGACTTTTATTCGAATGGGACAACCGTGAGCGGTCAGTGGTAGCGTTGGCAGCGTGGTTGTGCTTCTGGTACTACTTTAAATTATGGATGTCACCTTTATTCGTCCTTGCAGCATTTGTATACCACTGGACGGGCTATCGAAGTTGTAGTAAGTCTATCTTGCTTGTTTAAAGTACTTTAGAGAACATATATGGGGTATTTTTTTCAATTAACCCTTTATACATCTTTCTTGTTCTAACTTATACGTATAGTCTTGTTCTAACTTATATTTCGAGAAGACTAAATAAGGGTAGGTATTATTGGTCAGATGTCTCAGCCTAAAACTATAAAACGGTTTAAGTAAAGTTACCTAAATTCTATATTCAGGTAGGTAGTATTGTAAGTACATAAGATATATGCTACGTCGACTTTTTTTACATGTTTTTATACTTATTAGAAAAATCTTCATGCAAATCTTTTGAGCAATCCATTTATCATTTCATCGACATTTTTTTCCAGATAACAATGCCCTAACGCCGATCTACACTTCTGACGACGATTTATCGGAAGACGATCAAGAATCGCAAAAAGTAATTAATAATTTATCTATTATTACACAGTTACTAAAATCTACTTGACGGACTAAAAAAAACAACAGTTGCCATGCCCATTGTTTGTTTAAAACTATCCAAGCTTACGATGTGAAAGCGGCCGGTTCACGTTTTGTAGGAAGCCAATTCGATTAGGTTTCAAAATGTTATACAATTTTAACTTCACATACCTATTTGATTAGGATAGGTACTCATTTAACGCCAACAGATATAATAATTAATCGCCGTAAGTGATTGTGTAATAATTTTTTATATTGGGTTTTAGGACGACATGTCGATAAAAGACCGATTACAAGAGCTGCAAGACCTCACGTTCACTACCAAAAACAGCATCGACTACATAGTGTCCGTTATCGAGAGGCTCAAGAAGTAAGAATATCCATTATCATCATATTTTTATCCTATATATGAATTTACTGTTTAAAATAGTACTTAAGTATATTAGAAAAACCTATATTTTAATTGTAAAAAGGAAAGTAAGTAAATGCCCGCAAACCAGAGGCCTTGAATCTCCCGAAGATAGAAACGCGCGCGGCAAATTTAAATGCAAAAATAAGAAAAGTTTGTAAAAATGTGTGGATGTAAGGATGTCTTGATGTACCTATGTTTGTTCCTCTTTCACGCATAAAATGCTGAATGGATATAGATTAAACTGTCCAATAGGTACCTAATTGATTTTGTGCTGACGTTATCAGTGTTAAACGCAGTCTTCTGAAAATATAAGAACAGTATAACTTTGAGTTGTTTTGTTGCAATAGTTAAACATTTCTGTTGCCTTCGTGGCTGTCGTTAAGTAGGTAGGTATATAAAGTATAGTGTGTTAGAATTAGCTCAATCTGCAACAAATATAAGAACAGTAGTTTTTTTTTGTTCGTAATGTAATCACAAAACTAATTTACTCTATTTAAATCCGTTGTAATTATTTTACCTCAATTAATAATGTATTTTTTATTTTCAGCTTGGTGATATTCGCAGTTCCATATTTAAGCTATCTTGCCATGATCTTACTGCTATTGGTGTCTCTCGCTTTATACCTGATTCCAACGAACTATTTATTTATGGCATTGGGTAAGCATACCTATTATAGAATCGATCAACTTGTCAATACTATAAGGGTTTTCTCTTTACTTTATTACACAACCCTAAAATCTAATTGAATATAATAATATCGATTCCATAATATATAACTCTAATACTTAATTAAAATATTGCAGGTGTCTACAAATTTACCCGGAAACTGTTAAATCCTGAAAGAATTCCTAACAACGATTTACTAGACTTTTTATCCAGAGTTCCAGATAATATACAACTGGTAAGAAGTTATCATGAGTAATGTAAACTTTAATGTAATGTACCTATTAATCATTTAATATCTTAATCTTGTTACCTTGGAGAAGAAAAATCTAAATTCTCGAAATATTGCAAAGATCTGCATTTCCGTTAGAAGGTACCTACCTACTTATAAAAGGAAAACTAACTGATCAATTGTAAAACTGTTGAAATAAATAATAGTTTCAATTTACAATTGTAATCGCTAATAAACAAAGACTTATATAAATAACATTTATGTAATTGCAGTACTTATGCGTTTCCATCTCTTTACAGAAAGAGTGGCGTGAACTCAAAGTTCCAGAGCCAAGTTTAAGCAGATCTGGTTCGATGAAGCGACGGTAATGTCAGGTGGTGGGAGCGAACCAAGTCGCGCGACTTAGTTCTGCAAGGACACGACTGAAAATTCCCGTTGGGCATTTGCTTCGAAGTTTAAACGACTTAGTCGTTTAAATACGACATACACGACATAGTGTTTAAAATAAATAATCTATAAAAAGTACGTACATTGGTGCCATAGTCGTAGGAATGGTTAAGAATTTAAGATCTGAATAAGAAAAGGCTTTATCTAGGTGTTATGATAAAACGCCTAATGTATTTACCGTTTAGTTGCATTATTAGTCTGGTTTAGTGAATGTAAATCCTTTTTTATACTAATACAAATTGTGATCATTAATTGTAAGAAAAAATAATATAAGTACTTAATACAATTATACGATTTATTATATTAACCCATTTGCTTTATTTTGTTTGCTTTTATAAGCTTACACTGCCATAATAATATATCAACATAAAGTTTAGTATCTTTTTCAAAATCCATCAAATGTGCTAGTGTAGAATGAGGTCCGGGTATCTTTTTCTACTAATCATGAGTCATTTAGAGTCGGCTCTCATTGGTGGAATGTGAAGCTGGAGCTCATTTTACATTGGTCCATCTAGCGGCTTTTGACACACGTCGACCGCTATTCTGCTAGTTATGAATAACGACTGCCATTAGTCTATAATTATTGATACACATATGTCGCAAGTCACGATACGTTGGAGGTTGAAGAAATGTTACTAAAAGACCTGTTGTAAGTATGGGTGCTGCTTCTAAGTATGGGTTCCGGAACGCTCAACTCCTTCCAATCTTTCTGTAACACACAAATGCAGAGTGTAAGTAGGTATGAATAATTATGATAATCAATATTTATCTACTAAATAAGTCGGTAGGTATATGTTTTACCAACACTTTTCTTATACTTTGATCATTTACCAATACTTCGTTATCAGGAATCCGTGATATGAAATCGATTAGGTCATTGTTCAATTTTCTGTCTGGATTTAAATATTTTCTTGTAAATTTATATATGCCTGCAATATGTAATGTTATAGTTAGTGTTAGTGAAATATAGTGAGAAATAAGTGGAATGAATTCTACAAGAGAGTATTTCTCTCTCTACTATTTCAGTATTTGGGTTGGTAATTATGTAGATGTGGTAAGATACTTATTTGCTATTTTTCTAACAAAAAAAAAACATTTCATAATTTAGTAAACTAAAATGACGCATAAGTATGCGGTTATTAAACGGTAGCATAAAATGAATACACCTATGCGACTTAAATTCGTTATCAATATTAAGTATAATTGTTTTATGTCAATGTAAAATGATGCTCTATCTTCAGATAGATTAATTATAAAATGGGATAGAAATTTGGATATTAGTGAGTTACTTTATTATAACATTGTGAAAAGAAAAATGCCCTAAATCTTGTGTTCAAAGACGGATGTACATACCCAATCCCATCATGAGGTAATTAAACGGTACGAAATATAGAACGAAGGAAGCAGCCACCAGAGCAATCATTGTGATGTAGCTCAAAAAGGGTACCTTAAATGTAGCTACACTGAAACAAATAATAATAGTATTTTGTTCATAATCAGCATCAAACACGTCGCAACACGTCAAACAATTTAAGTAAATTTTTAAACGTGTTAGTCGGTATATTATATGTAGGTAGATACGCATGTTTGTGAAAATTATATTGGTTATAAAAAGTTGTATTTTTTGAGAATTGATTAATTAGGTACAGTTGGTACTTATGAGTATGCACAGACTTACTTATAAACTCTTTCAGCGAAGGATACTATTAGTTCTATATCTGCCACTATGCCCACGGTCATATCTGGCAGGGCTTTAAGTTTACCTGCAAAGTTTACACCATGCTGAAACAAATGATTAATATTATAGTACCTACCCCCTCGTATTAAAGTTAAATAAAGTCGTACGCGATCTCGTAATTTAAATTATCTAAGTACGCCATTTATTCATCGCTCTTTCTTACTCTCCAGTTGTACCATCCAACGATAACTCTATAAGTAGGTAAGTATATGCATCTTCAAACTCAATTCCAAAATAAACATGTACCTAATGATTAGGTACCTACCTTTTCCGACTCATTGATCATCTCTTCGTCGATGGATTTCTCAAGAATCTTTTCAGCTGCAATCAAAAATTGTGATTAATAAACCGTACCTACTTCTCATCGTACCATGTTGCAATTTGAATAACTTAATAAAGTACCAAGAATGCGAAACTACCAAGCTCTGTAGTCTGTCTGTTTCATCTTTACACTTAAACCAAAATCAGGTAACAGGAAAATCACCTCGTTTTAGACATTTACTCAACAATTCGCTATAAGGTTGTAATATAATACGCTGATAAAAGAATCAAAATTAGACGAATCGCGGGCAGGGTTAAATAACGTTTTAGTACGAGTAATAAACTTACTGCAGCTGCGACTGGAAACCCAAGAATGAATGAATGGAACCAAGGAAAACAAGGGAATAGCCCAAGGTCTGAAGTAAAACCAAAACACCAGCCACGCCATCAGCATCATTAGGGATAGATCCTGGTTTTCCCACTCGAACAGCTGCCTTAAGGAGAAAGAAGGCGGTAGAAATCGTACCCAGTCTAAATATAATAACGTCAGGTAACCATTATAAAACAATATTTAAATAAACTTACATGTAAAAAGAATTTGCATTGTGTAAGAATTTAAACACATCCTGCACGAAAACGACGTTTTTGTAAATTAGATCTGTGTCCCACTTTTTAGGTTTCTCTAAGTATTTAACTTCTTTCGGGCGAATTAGTTTCAGAGCTGCCTTTGTCTACAAATAAAAAAAAAGGTCACACCTTTTGTTAGACACCTCTTTTAAACTCAATTACTTATTCATAGTAAATTAGTAATAAATAACTAAACCTTTAGGTAAGTATTAAATAGATAAAATCTAAAATCCAAAACCTCAATATTTTCCCGCCAAAACCCAATACGGACATATTCTTTTTTTGTATTGCAATTCGTCAGACTAGGATAACGTCAAATAGCCATGGGGTATTATTTAAATAAAAAAAAATACCATTGTTTTAAAATTATACATATCCACTTTATACTTAACCGTTCTTAAAAAGGCTTACCGGGTTCCAAACCAGATACATTTGCAGAAGAAGTCTTGGGTGATTTCCTTTGGCTGCATTCCTTTTAGTTTTATCCTTAAGCGCGTACCAACGCATTTCTCCATTATCTATTCTTAGCAAGGGTATAGATAGGCCTCCCAGGGCCTCATTTTTTGTTAAAGTAATGGAATCATCGAATATTTCTACATCTAGAGTAGAAGTGACATCGTAGACATCGCTGTTAAATATTATTACCTATGTTATTATTGAATCATCGACATACAAGCAAACAAATATTGGTTGTACTTAGGTACTTATATAGGTACCTATATTGGTATATTGCTATTATATATGTACCTATGCTAAAGGACTTAACGGACTTCAACCAAATTAAAAAAATAACCAAGATTAACCTATATCAGCATCAAGATTAAATTAAGGCCATATAAGTAAGTGTTCTACCCAATAATAATAAATAAATAACTAGGTTAATAAAATTTATCGGATAATAGCCTTCAGTAGGTACAATACAAAACGCTGCCGGAGCAAAACTTTTTTAAATTCAAGCCATATCTATACTAATATTATAAAGCTGAAGAGTTTGTTTGTTTGTTTGAACGCGCTAATCTCAGGAACTCCTGGTTCGAATTCAAAAATTCTTTTTTTGTTGGATTTGATTTGGACCATTTATCGAGGACTTTAGGCTATATAACATCACGCTGCGACCAATAGGAGCGAAGAAACAGTGGAAAATGTGTAGAAAACGGGGAAAATATGAAGCCTCATGAAGAATTACTATTCCACGGGGACGAAGTCGCGGGCACAGCTAGTAAGTAAATATTACAACCAATTAGTATTAGATACAGTTGTCAAAATCAAATCATGCCATCTTTTCAATTATTTTATATTCGCACATCGCTCGGTTTTCCATCTAGTTATACTTACAAGACGTAGTTCTTGTTCCAAGTGGGTTCACTGGTAGCACGGTCGGCGTGAGTCTGCACGCGTTGGTTGTGCACCTCCAGGGTGCAATAAGCGTTAGGTTTGGAAGGCAAACCCCTTGCAGCTATTACCCGGACGTGCAGTTCCCCCACTAATTTGTAATCACTTCTTAATAACTCTTGCCAATTGTACCCGACCTGTGGATAATATAATGGATTCGCAATTTTACCTACTTAGGTACCTAATTTTTTTTCTGACTGAATATTACATTAGTTTAGGTTAGGGGCCGATCAAGTATTACGTAAGCACTATAGAGCTGCGGGGAGGGATCTTTACTTTGCTTTGCTTTGCAGTAGGTAGTTATTTACTTTTGTACACAAATGGCGAGGTAGATAACTTTATTAAATCTGCTTACGTAATACTTTTTTTGGTATTACCGATCCGAGAGACTCATAAGTCTGGTTTTACCATTAAGGACTTGGCGCATTTATTTGTCCAGCATTCCGACTGGGGAGGCTCGTCGTTGGTCGAGGGGATGTCTCGAATGGTGCACAACGTCACGTACAAATGTACTACACCGAACCCATCGTCCAATTCCTGCCAGATTTCATGTGTTCGCTCCTTTTCTAGTCCCATTAGATCCACTACACAACTGATGAAATATAAAGACAAAATATATAAACACTACCTAATACAAAATTTATTGTCAGACCCAAAATCTTAACTTGTTCAACTGTGTATAAAATTCCACGCATAGATTGGGTAAAATTACTTAAAATAAGTAGGTACATCCTACGTACCTGCCCATGAAGTTTTTGTCTTTTCCCTTCTCCCATAACGACAACCGTAAAAAATTATCCTTGTATATATGCAATTGAAACTGTTCGCGCCATTCAGGTTGCTGTGATCTTTTAACAGATTTGGTCTTATACGATTCTGATCCCAATCTAAAATATAAATTAAAAAATAAACGCTTTATGGTGCTTACTCATCAATGGAATGCAGCCTTTTTGATGATCTTTGCTCAACTTAATGTAGATATACCTAACATAAACATTGACATCGATTAACAATTACTAATCCGATAAGATAAGAGGAAAGGGAAATTTAATATCTAATCGTAGATAAAAAAAAAACAGATTTAATTTAGTAAGGAATAACATTGACACAAAATGTTTTTTCCAGACCGTGAAAAAGTGACGTCACGTCGACTTTTAGGGCCGTGAGCATGGCCCTCGTACTTACAGCGGTGAATCCGCCCTTGGCCTTATCAAAGTGAAAATGATTGTGTAGTGTAGTGATTTATTAATTAATATGTTTTTTACCTAACTTTACAGTAGGCAGAGCAATCTTCGGAAGTATGCGGAAGTCCTTTAGCTTGCACAACGACAATTGTAACCAGCGTAGACCATCGCCTCTTATTTCGCAATTTCTTAACATTATCCGCTGTCGTATCCTATCAGAAATAAAGCATTTCTTTGTTGTTGCAAACATAATTTAACAAAAATATAATTAGGCCTATACGAAACAGCTATGTTGAAAGGTATTTTTTTATATAATACCAGCAATTTTATCTGGATGTAAACGACTTTTATGATTGTAATAATTTGTACGGAATTAGTAGGTAGGTAGGTATGGGTGATTTACCTACGCGATAAACACTATCGTAATAGGTTTCCCGGGACTCATACTATTTAGTATTTTACCTCTCCGTGAATAAACACACTGTCGTTCCAATCACTGTGTTCAGAAGAAGCAATCGACGAAGATTTATTTCTCTTTGTCCGTTTGGCTAAATCTCCATATGAACTTACTCGCCACCTAGGTATATCAAAAACAAATAAGTACATAGTTCTGTATCTCAAACTAGATTAGGTTTGGTTAGGTTAATTTAATGCACAGCTTTCACAAAACCTATAATTCCATATTTGTATGTAAATAAGACATTTTAAGTCGCGCATTGCTTGTTATTATAGGCAGGTACTTATTTACCTTCTTAAACTATTAAAGCAATAAGTACCTACTGTATTTTCATATTGAAAATAAATTTATCTATTTAGATTTTTTTTTAATATTTACAAGCTGAATGATTTTTTTTTCTTCCTGTAGACTACGCCGCTTTTACTGCTGTGAGATGAGACTGCTGAATTATGACGTTCTAGCCCGTTGGACATTGGAACAACAACACCCTTATATTCTGGTTCCATCATTAAGCACAACCTTCAATACACTAATGAATATAATTACTTAATAGTGATATTTAATAATAAAAAATAACGTGCGACTTCACCTCTAATTAGATATTGAATGAATTATTTTACTTTCTAAAATATTGGGCGATAAGTTTAATCTACATAATACTTGATAGGTATCGTAAGGAAATCTTATCAGTTGCTACTCTAAGTAAATATTTATTACAGTCAGTGTCGGATTTAGTCAGCGCGGGCCCTGTAACTAATTCTCTCTAGGGGCTGGCTGTTTTAGACTCCTCTCTCCCTTTGGATGTTTTAGACTATTAAAGTGGGTTATTAAGACTTTATTGGCTCATCGTGTTCCTTAATTATTTTTTAACACGCAACCAGCAGATAGAAAAAAATTACATTTTCATAATAGTACATAATATTTTCTTCTTAGTACCTAGGTACCTAATTGTGAGTTGAGTCTAAATCTAATATATAAGTAGGTAGGTAGGTAATACTATTGTATGGTCAGAAAAAGTTGGTGCGCGGGTCCCCTTAATGAGCGGGTCTCGTAGCATTTGCTATTCTTTCTTGGAGGCTAATCCGGCACTGGTTACAGTAAGGTTATTAAATAGTAGAAAACTAGGGCAAGGGACTTCAGTTTTCAGTCTTCAGTTAGTTTTCTTGCACCTTGCACGAAGGTACAAATTATCGACGAGTATCAGTGGTGTAAATTATATCCTTTAATGTATAATGAGCATCCTTAGTTTACGCAATGACGTAGGCTTCATGGGGGCCGGGGGATGAGGCTGAAGTAATGTACTTGTAAAGATTTTCAAGGTGTTCAACGTTTTTTTAGGTGTCCAACCTCTGGACCCAGCCCACCCAGCTTACGTCCGTCTCTATTTTAAGTCAGGTCAAACACGTGGACGAAATGCCTTAGCGCCGCTAGTGACTATGGCATCAGGTTATTAATTGCACCCGCAACATAGGCTAAGTAGGTATTAGCGCTAGACCTGGAATCAATATAGGTAGGTACTATCCACAGAAATATTCAGACAAAATGTTATGTAATACATACCTACCTACATATTCATAAGTTACGGCAGGTATAATTTTGGTTCTTGCTAAGTAATCGCCGGTTCTTTTGTAATACGAGTAAAGAAGTACTTAATTATTAAATAGGTAAGTATTCATAAATAGCTATCGGCACCTTACGCTATCACCCAAAGTAGGTACCTAATCTAAGTTACTATTTATCTTATGAATCACAATGTTTGGACGCTCGTTAATACTTATTATAATACTGTGGTTGTTTCGAGACCTGCTAAAGCCGGGTAATGCCCTTGAAGTAAACGTAACCAAATAATAAGGTTCAGTCTCGAATACTTTAACGAGTAGGTACTTAAGTAATTAGTATCTACCTATTGTTTCTATTTCATCCAATATAAGTAGGTACATACATATTTTAATAGGTAACGCCACGGTTACGATAGCTTGTCCCAAAATCTGCCTAGATAAAATCAATCAATGATACAAAAATAAAAATATGTTGCTTTTTGTAATTTTCAAATTCTCGAATGTACTCTTACTACGCTTCAACGGTATCCATAGATTTAGAATCGTATAGATACGCATTACCCACGTCATGTCGACGAGTAACAAGCGGATAACTAAAATTAGGTACGTTTATTGATTTCAGACATAGAGTTAGAATATCATAACAAAAAGTGGCCTTAACACGCCACCGAGTGAGATAATTTTTTTTCATAAACTACTAAAGTGTAATGAACCATTAGAAATATTTAGCTAACTTGTCGCCGTTACATTAATAGTGTAATTTCGTTTATCAAGTACAAAACTAATATTACCATATAATTATCTTAAAAAACCTTCGCTCTAACTTAGCTTTAACATTTTTATATCGATATATAGATAAAATAATAATAATAATACACGAAACTACATAATAATGATATTATTATGTGTACTGTACACATAATATGTAACGATATTTAGTTATCATTTCCAGAGATGTCGCTAGTAATTAATAAATGGCGCGGCGCGGCATTCAGTCATTTCGATTTTTGTATAGTCTGTGGAATCGTTAGTTTAGTAACGTAAGGAAGGAACGGGTGAATTAGTTCCCCATTTTTTACGTTTCATTCGTAAAAGTGATTTTCTGTGTGTTATATCTTTCTATGTGGGAATTAAAATAAATCAAAATGGAAAAAAGAAAAGAGTCTTTGAGGGACTTAAAAATCTGTCGATTTTGTCTAACAAAAGATACGTCTTTATGTAGTTTATACGAGAGAAATAGAGACCCGGTATCAGTGACGCTCCCATTAAAAATCCTGTCATGCGTCTCTGTAGAGGTAATATATTTTTTATAATTAATTAATAGATATTTATGTGTTTTATTATTTATATTCTTATTATTCATGCATACACAACATTTGCGGTCCGGTCGATATGGCGTGATGGCGCCTAATCATAACGCATTCAATTTGTTTGGTTTCTGTTTATTTACCCATACTAAAATCTTGTCTTAATTACCTGAATATAAGTTTGCTTCGTTTCCTTACTTATTGATTTGTCTAGTACTAACCTAGTGCTTGTACGAAGACTATTTTAGCTTACAATCACACCGCCATCTGGCGGAACTTAACTATACACGTTATATCGCTATATTTTGATAATTTCATAGTTTTTAATATTCTTTATTAATAGCATGGTTATTGTTCTAAATCTAGTAGTTCTTCTATATTATTTCTTTACACTGCAAGTTACACATATTTGTCTAATAAAAACAACAATTCACACCAATAAATTATCAATATTTTGTATTATCTGATTTAGCTGTACAAAATCCTAAAATAATGATGGCAGATCTAGGGCCAAATTCAATAATGAAATGTACCAGATATAATTCTAAATCAAATCGGAAACATTTGCATTTTTTCCTTATTTATAGGTAATTGTTTGTTAGTATAATATTCATATTAAACTACAATGTATCAATCGTAATTCAATTGATATTTGATGATTTGATGCAATACCATTAGTTTTTAATAATAATGATATTTATTTTGTACCAAGGCAAGAGTAAAAAAAATGGTGACCCCTAGTGGGGTTTTAAATTTGCTTGCAAACATCGAATTGAAGGAGTACTGAATATTCTAACACTTATAGGTGGTCTGCATCTAGTAAAGGCATGAGAGTGGTTTCGAATCACACTGGGCGTCTCAATTTTTTCTACTCTCGTCTTGGTACAAATATCATTATAACCTATTTCATAATATTCAAGGGACACACACAGGTGAAATTTACACAAAAGCTGGCCAATATTACGTTAAGTGTGTATGTTGCTTTAGAAAAATTAAACTTTATTGATACCATGTTTAATTAATATATTTAATCTTACTAGTATTAAAATGAGAAAGTTAAAAAAATACTATTCAGATAAGAAAATTATTATACTTCTGGTTCTTTTAAAACATTTATTACATCTTGAGATGCTACGATTGGAATGCTACCCTGTGAACTGCCTGAAAAATTGGCATGAGTATTTTTATTTTATTTTGTTTAGGTGATGCAGGTAGACGCAGCTAATTTTATTGTCATATGAAAGCTATAGATATGTTCTTTCGAAATATGTATAAACTTATTGAGTGCAATTGTGTATGAACTATTTAACTATGAAATCATAAGTTTTATAAGCGTTTTAATTATACAGAAATAAGATGCTTACCTGAAGGTATAGACTCCATTATGTTTTACACCTAATATCAACTAAATAAAAACTGAACGTTGTTGTTAAACTAATGTTCAAAATTCTAATAAATTACTCCATAAGTAAAACTGTTTAATAATCTAGTGTTGTGGGTATCTGAATAAAAAGTGTCAAACATTTTACAGATAATTAATAGATGGCGTCATGTCTTGTTCCTTCCTAAATAAGTTTACTATTTTTAAATCGGAGTAACTTTGTCTTTGGCAATATTGGCCATGAATTACGCAAATTTCACTTGAGTGTGACAGCTATATCTTAAATCAGGTAAATAACAAGACCATTTGGTCTTACTGCTAAATGAGCAATCAATAACAACAGTATATATATATTTTGTCAGGTATTTCCATCAGATAAGATGCCTTCTTTTATCTGTGAACGCTGCAAGATATTCATGGACATGTGCTATGAATTTAAACAAATATGTAGGCAAGCTGACGAAACCTGCCTACAATTCATCCAAAATGAGTCGCCCCTGGATGCTATTCAATGGCCTTCCTCACTTTTAAAGGTAAGTTTAAATAAAAGGCTATAAAATCCTTTGCATTTATTGATCAAGACATACATACTACAAAATATTTTTCAATTATTCCACAGATCTTCAATTATTCCAAAAAACCAAGTTTAGTTAAGACTATGACAGAGGGTGGTGCAACTATAGAAGTTACTTCACGGGATATATCTGAAAGTGAAGATGAAGAAAGTTTTAACATTAAGGTATTACATATTGACAAAAATCGTTATCATTTCAACAGTTCTTATAAATATAATATATTATCTTGAAGAATTCATTTAGAAGTTATTATAATGTTGATTACAATATTGATGAGTATGTATTTAATTATTGAATAAAGAATTATGTCCAATGTCCATTCTACAGATAAACACTTCTGAGGATGGATCTGAAGCTTGTATTAAAGCAATCACCAGTGCCAAGAAGAAAGATTCTGATGGTACTGCAAGGAAAACAGGTAAGTCATTGTGTATGCATTGCAAATATTAGTAATGATTTAAGTTATTTATAATTATTTTTATTCTTTATTTTTCTGTATCTGCGTGTGTTCATAGCTTTCAAAATATACATCATGTTATCCTTTTTTTACGATAATTTGGTTGCAGCATGTTCAAGAAGTATTGTTTTTGTAGAATACCGTGACCCTTATTTTGGCTGTAAAATATATTTCTGTTATTGTTATATACATGTTTATCCTCAAAAAGACTTTTAGTACTGTGAATTTTCAGAGTATATAGACTAATAAAGTTTTCCCTTACTGGTATGTTTTACTGACTTTGGCAGCAAAAGCAGAGCATACGAAAGGCATTATCTGACTTGATATCTATTGCTAATTTCAAGTTCTGTTTGCATATTTTATCCCAATCATTTTTAATTTTTTATTGGTATGTAAGGTAAGTTTATTCCTATCCATTGATGTTGTCGTATATAATCCAGTTGTATTATAATAATATGAATGTCATACACATTGAAGAAAATCTATTTCTTTACACATTTTAAAATTATTTTAATTTTGCTATGGCATTACTAACTAATTTTCATTCATTATTCATCCTCATTACAATTACACTACTGATATCGTGTATGAGCAATGTATGTGTCGGAATGTACATGCTATTAAAGAAGCGTTGCTTGTCGCGAGGCAGCGGTAGCGAAGGGAGTGATGGTGCGCGTGCGACGCCGGTCGTCGGGGCTCGCCAGCTGGCCCTGCGACGAGTGCGACAGCTCCTTCCCGCTACACCAACTACTCGAAATACACAAAGCACAAAAACACCGTGCAAGAAACGTCCATTGTGGACAGTGCGATGCGTAAGTTATAAATCAATCGATACTTGCGACCATTGACAATCTTGCTGTTGCATTTTAATCAGCTATTTTCTAAACACCCTTTGTTCTTGATATTTAGTATACTTAAAGTCATTTATCGTCTATGTTATACGTAATAGTATGTTACTGGTTAAATATCGATTAATAATACCTTAATAATGGTTTTTTAAACTGTGATTTGTTTCAGTAAATTTTTCTCAAAATATGATCTGATGACACATCAGCTGCGACATACTAATGAAATGCCGTTCCAATGCGTTGCATGCAATAAGAAATTTAAACGGCTTATATTGCTTAAAAGACATGAAAAGGTTAGCTCACTTCTATCTACATTTAATTTGTGAGACTAATGCAACGTGATTTACCTAATTGCACAACATCGAAAACTTTATCTTAATCCATATTGTAAGATCATATTAATTTCCAGATAATGCATTCTAATTTACCACATCATGTGTGTGACCATTGCCCTGCTACATTCTTATCTATCGAGGAGTTAGAAGCGCACCACAAGAGACACGAAGGCTATCTTAACAGACAGTTCGTGTGTACTATTTGCGACAGGAAGTAAGCATAGCAATTTGATATAATTACTACTTTGGGACCATACCATAACTAAAGTACATTGATTCGTGATTGATCATGTTATTACAGGTTTCACACGAAAACTACGCTCCAGCGGCACGTGGACGTAGTCCATGGGAAGAAGCATTTCTCCTGCGAGTATTGTCCGCAGCGTGAGTCTGGAAGATTAGGCCACATCACCTTCACATCCACTCATTATTAGCATAAGCAAAGCTATGAACATGCGCAAATATGTTACAACTGTTTTGTCTTAAGACGACTATGTGTGTGTATTCCAGGTGTTAATCAAACTTTAGCCAATAATCCACTCTAGTCTTCTAAAGACAACAGTATAATACGAAATGTACTAGCCAAAAATCAAAAGTTGTTTGGTTTTCAGGATTTTCTACGGTGTCCAAATTGTCTCGCCACGTTCGTACTCATGCCGGCGAGAGAGCATACCCTTGCAAATACTGTAACAAGAGCTTTATGAAATCCCATCATTACACAAGGTAACCTACATAAAGATATCCTGATTGACTATCAATAACTAAATACCAGTACGAGATTCCTACTTAATGTATATAAATATAAGATAGATGATTCTATTTAATAATGAATATTCGTTTGCGGCTTTATATGCGTACGTATTATTTTATGGTTGTGTTTTAGGCATTTGAACGTTAAGCACGCGGAAGAGTTGCGCGCGGCCCGAGACTTACAAGCCGAAGCCGAGACATTCCGCTGCGAACAGTGCGCGGAGACTTTCTCCACGCAGGACGACTTGTACTACCACTCCGCAATCCACGCCACACAAAATCTCATCTGCCCTCTGTGTCAAGAGAAATTTGAGAATGTCGACGCTGTTACTATCCATATAAGGACTCATGTCAATGGTAAATAAAAAATATATACATACTTTTAATTTGTTATATAGGAATTTTACAAAATGTAGAATGTAGTAGAGCCATTTGCAATTTATAGTACAAACAATATGTTTCGAACTATACAATCAGTATGTATGCTTGTTTGTTTTATATTGAAACGCAAATTGATTTCACATAAATAAGGGCATCAATATGTTTGTCACTCTCGGAATAAGATTCATAATTACCTAACTAGTAATTAACAATAAATAAATATTTATAAATAACGGCACCAATGCACCGACAATACCGCCTGCTTTGATTCTCACTAGATTTATCGTATAAGTGATATCTTTGAATTTCCGAAGGTATCGAGTTTATGTGCGAGTACTGCGAACTGGTGTTCACGTCCAAAGAGAAGCTGGACGCACACATGGGCGTTGCACATGAGGATGAAATGAGCCCTCGACAGGTAATAGATTCAAATTCTAACTCCGTTAGACTCACTTGTATATTCGGTGGAATATCTTATGATGTGATTTTACTACTCGATATTCGGCATATTCGGCTACTATTTTTGGTATTCGGCCGGGTACCGAATACCAAATCAAAAAAGATGCGTCATATCAATCGATACCTAATCAATGTCTTTGTTACCAAATTACAATACCTACTTTATTAAGTAAAATTTATAACTGGGAGTTGTAATGATGGATACAAAAACAGCTTTTTAGCATTTATGGGCGTCTGCCGCCAGCGTTGCCAAATATTCGGATTCAACCAACTATTGACATTGACATGAGTCTATTTTTGTTTGGTGCCGAAATGATAGTTCAAGAGTGAAGAAATTAAGGTTTAAAAAAAGTCTTATCAGTGTTATTGTTTTTGTCAATGTACCGACATATTCCACAGGAAATGGGCATGGACGAGTCTTCAATGGAGGCAGATGCCGCGGATGCTGATGACGATGACGAAGACAACGGTCTAAATGGTAAATCAGGTTCATGTTTAGTTAATTTAATGTTAGTTCCACCGTGTCCAAGTACGTCCTAAATAATCTATTTATATATAGCAAACTTAACTAACTTATATAGCAAATAAAGATGTCGATGTTGACTACTTAATGAAGAATTCTCTTACATGTAATTATTTAGGACTGTGTTCAAAGCCGTACAAAAATCATAAGATCTTTAACACAATATATTTGAGAATACATTATTCTTACAGTTAAAGAAGAAGGAGATCACATGGTAGTAGAAATAAAGAAAGCAGATGGATACATGGTAAGTGTATTTAACAGTATGAATGTAATAATTTATAAAATGGAAATGTATCTCACTTTTTATTTATTCTGCAGCTCTCAAAAGAAAACCAGGCTCAAGCTGCTGCTCAGACGAATTCCGAAGGTAATATTAAAAATATCTTTGCTACCATTTCATACAAACAAGACCATGAAATAAATTTTACAAATAACTTTTTTAATGCACATAAAACCAAATGATGAGGTCATATTGATAGTCTTAGGAGTATGGGAGATATGCCCAGTTGATCCATTAGACTAAAATGTGACTTTCAGATAGTGAAATTGAAGCTACTTACACGGAGCTATCTACCGTAGATACACTGGCCATGGCCAAGTCAGAGACGATGGTGCAGTCCCCGCAGAGCACTTCTATCAAGTCTGAGGCGACGCCTTCCAAAGCAACACCCTCCAGGTCTTCCGGCTCTAAGACAAGCGAAAGGGTAATATTACGAGCAAAATTTATCTACTTTCTAGAACTTATATATTCCGATTTCATAATAAGAACTTGCGAGAGCCACGGACCACTGCTTCATACCCATATTATGTATAGCTATTTTATTAATTTACTTATTTTGGATTATTCTGGTTTGTCCTACGTTACTCGCTATCCAGTCAATTCTATTAATTCTATACCATAAATATTGTTGTTCATAGATATCAGTGAATAATTTTATATTTATATTGCAGATAAGTATCTTACGCAAAGCAGAAGCAATGAAGCGTAAAGCAGCTGCTAATGAAGATTTTGAAGGTAATTTTTTAAGCATTAAATTCGTGTCATGTATTTTAAATATATTTAAATATAGATCTGATTCTAAAAAATAATTTATTAGTTCCACAGAAAAAAGACAGGGCCGCTAAAGTGGATAGTACTACCAGTAGCACCAGCGATAAGTCCTTGCGCCTCTTGGAGAAAGAATTACAGGACCTCAAAAGGGTAACATATTGCTTCAAAGGACCATTTGGGACCTCTTTTGCTTTGTATGATATTATAATTGTAGTTTCTAGTACCATTCTATTTTATTTAAATTAGCTTGCTATTTTTATTTGCAATATTATATTAATCTTCGATGGATTTTGACTTTAGATGGATCACTTAATGATCTGTCAAATCCATACGAAAATTGTCTTTGACAGGGGATTGGTAAATGGGACGCTCATCAAGAAAGTATGGTCCCTGTATTTCAGACTAGTAGCCGTTCTGATGGAAAAGCCGCAAAAACAGGTGAAGCGAAAAGCAAAAGGCAACCAGTTACTACGTCAACTCCAAAATTGCGGTAATATATTTTACTTCACGCTCCCATAATTGTTTATAATATATTTTACTTTAAAAAACGTAATTATCAATATTATTATATTTAATAAAATAACACTTTCACGTAGCCACAAAGTTATGTAGCTAGTCCCATTTCTGGAAAACTTCGTTTCCAATAGTAAAAACAAAACTCAATACTTCATTTAAACTGTAAAAATTATACACGGTTAAAAACAAAAGCTCTGATTAAAAACTCTAAACTTGTCTAAAAATATTTTAGCGATATGTAAGAGACTTAGGCCATTTAATATCGACCGGATGTTATTAGTCGTCTAATAAATAAATATTATCCAACAGATCTGCTGATGAAAAAACTCAAGCTGTGCCGGTTCCGGCCGCTACAGAGAAGAAACTTGCGGAGAGACGTGTTACTAAAGAAGCGCGACCTACAGTCTCGAGCAGTAAAGAAGACAAAAATGTATCGAGCACTAAAGATGACAAGCCTACAAGTAGCGAAAAAAGCAACAACGATGACTCAAATATCAACAAAGAATACGAAAGCAGTGCTAGCAAGAATAATACTAGCAGTAAAGATGAACTTCCCGGCTCTAGCAAAGATAGAAGGACAAGTAATATCAAAAAAGAAGACAAAAATGCGTCATCTAGCAGGGACCCCGCATTTGTTTCTGCCGACAAGGAGTTGCACATCAGTAACAAAAATGACTCTATAAATGAAGACAAAGAAGTAAGTTAAAAAATATGTAACTGCATATTTACACTTTAAATAAACATCACAAATAGTGAAAACGTAATAAGAACTCTATTACTCTATATTCTTATGTTATATTTTAGGTTGTCAAAAATGGAGAGACAAGCAGCTCCGAAGACAGTATTCGCCGCTCAACGAGGCCATCAAAGATCAAGAACTATGCAAGCATGATTCGTGATAGGTGATTATCTTTTGGACTCAATAACTTAATTTATAATACACTTTAAATAAAAAAGACGAATGGAAATATCTAACCAATATGTTACATTCTTACAGAACACGGATCACTCGTGACGAAGATGACGACGAAGAGGACTCTGACGATTCCGATGTCGTTGATTTTAAGGAAGCCGACGTAAGATATCATTACATTTATTATATTAAACTATGTACGTTTGTTATTAATCTTGCTTTAATATGTACAGAGTACGCCTTTGCGCCGAAGATCAATACCAAAGAAACAGAAACCGGTGACACCGACAACGCCAGCGACAGCTACGCCAGTGATCGGTGCTGGAAACGCGGCGCTTCAAGTGATGGCCAAACGACGAGGGCGCCCACGCAAGGATGCGTTAGTGCATTTTATTATTTCATATATCTGTAATTCACATAAGGCAATAGTTATTTCGGCCTATTATTAAAAATATGTATTTCAGAAGTAAATCGGCACAAGAGAGTCCCGAAGAAATAGGCGAAGAGGATAATCAAGCGGCAGCAGAAGTAAAGGGTCAAGCGAGTGAACCCGCTAAGGAAGCAGAAGTTCGAAATAAAGAAGCAATTCCAGTCACCAATGAAGCGGTAAGATGACTGCCAATCGCTCTAATCCGTATGTAATTGGTATTGTTAATAATTACAGTTTATTGTACCCGTTTTCATTGCAGGCTTCAACTTCGCCAACCAGTACTGAACCGCAATCGCATGTAGGTTCAATATCTTCAATGAGACTTTTGGATACTATTGGACAAACCTTGAAAAAAGTAAGTTATCAGGAATTATTTCTGTTAAATGAAAGAAATTTATGGATTCCACTGGGCGGGCTACTGTCAAGCACCACCAATGTCATGCCAGTAGCTGTCTCTCGTTGGCGGAATGTGACAGATATTATGTCATTCGACACTAACGCATCCAGCAAATTTATGACTCCCGACTGCCTCCCTTATTTATACTATAAAACTATTTATTAATTTAAGGTGCCGATCAAGTCTTTACCGCCAGGAGTTAAACCGATGCCTTTACCACTGAGCGCCAGAGGTATGTAAATATATAATTATATTCATGATTTTTTGTAAATAAAACCCTATTAGTAATACATTTTTTTTTAGTTCCCAGTGATTTATGCCAAATGCAAATTGGCAAGAAGATTGTTAAAGTGCAGAAGATAGTGATGACGAAAGCTGAGGTGGAAGCTATGGCCAAGAAGGGACTCGTAGAAATGAAGGTATAACGGGGAATTTCTAGAAAAGTGTGACATCTCGAAATATATTTTTATCCCATTTAAGATTCTAAGTTTACACCTTTAAATTCAATTAGTGCACGTTTCGAGTGGTCACACTAGTAAAGATGAGATATATTGAGAAATTATTATTGCCCACTACCATTTTTTGTTAAAAATTTCAATTGTACAGACACGCGGTTTCTACTGTTTTATTATATGTAAGATATTTATTGTAGTTGGTCATTAGTAAACCATAATAAAAATATTTTTTTAACTTTATACATTTTATTTTAGGATGGTACTATGGTATTGAAACAAGGTATCAAATTACCGGGGCCAGATCCATCGACATTGAGGACCAATGTTACGGGACAGGGAAGTAAGTGTACAACAATGTCTTTCTCACCTTCATAATATATGCAATTAACAATATTTCACCTTGAACTAATTAAAAATAGGTAACATTTCATATTCGGGGCATTCCACGCGAAGCGGACAGGCAAAAAAAGTCGATGTTTCCGATTTTGATAATATTTGAGTATGTTGTACCTATAGGTGTTCCTCATACGTATACCTAATATTTTTTTAATATAATGGGTAGTTATAGAATTAAGGGACTTTGAAATTTTAACCAACGGGTGGGTATGAAGTAGTTCAAAGCCGGTTACCGAGTCATAAAATGTTAGATTAAAATAAGAAATCCACTGCATCTATTACTACATTTAATGAGCTTTTTAACTGCATTTTGCATTAGATTTTTTTAATTTTTTTATAAAAAAATGAGATTTAATTTTTTATCTTGATTTTGACAAACTTGGACCACTTCGATTTTTTATTTTTGTTTATATATAGCTCATATTGTAAAGAATATCCTTGCCAAGTTTTATAGTGGGCATGGAAATGGTTTAGGAGCTAGAGCAGAAACACTGCCGTAGCGCGGAGTCTTCCACTATGGAACTGACGTCGGCTCTCCATAAACTTAAACATTTCTTTTTCCAAAAGTATTTTTTTTTTATATAAATCAGTTCCAACAGTCATTTTTATGTTACTATTAAAATTTAAGAAAATTTGGTTGAAAAACGGTTGAAAAAAAATGATTTTTAGAAAATTTAGTATAAGGTGAACATGAAAAATCGATATATCTCAAAAAATATACTTAACTATCACAAATATCCTCGCAGGGATTATAAAAAAAATTGTTTGTAATTTTTTGGCTTACAAGAATATTCATATTAATTAAGAAATTTCTGTGAAAAAATAATTTTTCGTGTCCTTTCCATACAAAATTTTCAAAAAATCATTTTTTTTCAACCGTCTTTCAACCAAATTTTCTTAAATTTTAATAGTAACATAAAAATGACTATTGGAACTGATTTATATATAAAAAAAAATACTTTTCGAAAAAAAATGTTTAAGTTTATGGAGAGCCGACGTCAGTTCCATAGTGGAAGACTCCGCGCTACGGCAATGTTTCTGCTCTAGCTCCTAAACCATTTCCATGCCCACTATAAAACTTGGCAAGGATATTCTTTACAATATGAGCTATTTAAAAACAAAAAATAAAAAAAATCGAAGTGGTCCAAGTTTGTCAAAATCAAGATAAAAAAATTAAATCTCATTTTTTTTATAAAAAAATTAAAAAAAAAATCTAATGCAAAAATGCAGTTAAAAAGCTCATTAAATGTAGTAATAGATGCAGTGGATTTCTTATTTTAATCTAACATTTTATGACTCGGTAACCGGCTTTGAACTACTTCATACCCACCCGTTGGTTAAAATTTCAAAGTCCCTTAATTCTATAACTACCCATTATATTAAAAAAATATTAGGTATACGTATGAGGAACACCTATAGGTACAACATACTCAAATATTATCAAAATCGGAAACATCGACTTTTTTTGCCTGTCCGCTTCGCGTGGAATGCCCCATTCGTCAATATGTACGTAGTTAAAGTCTGAATAGTTGTGGGGTAAATATTACTGTCATTCTCTTAAAAACTATTTGATAACTTTATATTTATTTAACTAAGATATCAATCTGCTTATGTATATATGTGTCCTTCACAGAATAGGCAGTTAGTTCAATAGATGGCACGACAACAGTATTTAAGTTTCGAGGTAAGCTCATTATATATCTTGTCTGTTGTCTCGCGTTTTTCAATCCACTACCGAACCGATTAACGTAATAACAAAAGTTATAGAATGTATATTAATCAACTTGGATATTAATGTATTATTTTTATTTTATTACTACTTCTTGTATAATATCATGCTTAGTGTATTCCATTGATTTCCGTAGACGTCATATTTTGTATTGATAATATTTTCAGTTACTGGTTGCAAGAGGCGTCGATGTTGTCGCGCTCCTTATGTCGAATAAATTTAATCGTAAACATAAAACGCGATTGTTAAGTTTCTGCCACTAAATTCTCACAACGGCCTCGTGTTCATGTTTTTATTATTCGTTTCAGCACTTAAAAAAGTATTTGCAACTCCGACGCGGTGTAATCTGGGCGAGGAAGAAGCTTAAATATTACGCCGGTTTAGAATAACCCATAGTAAGCATAATACAATCTGTTTATAATTATATGGACAATTTATTATTCATAGTATAAGTGTGTAATACAGATAATGGAAGAAGTGTTATTCAATTCAAGTTATTCTTTCTGAAAACCAATAAATAAATGTAGCTATTGTATTATTCTACATTACATTTGATTGTAGTACATTTAGCTATTATGTAATGTTATAAGATCGTTATAACCGTAGTGTCTGTAACCTAGAAATGTGAATCTTAAATACTCATTGTGAATGAGTACGAAGAGCTGCCTTCCAAAACGTGTAGCTGTTTTTACGTATCCTTATGATCAATATCAAAATACATAAGGGGAGAGTAGAAGTTGCGGTTCGTATCTATGATAGTAGCGCTAGTCTTCATTAAATAAGATCAAATGAAGCTAGACTCACTGAAGACTAACTGCATCTGGGATGAGATATGTATAAAGTAATATTCCGAATATATTGTATTGTAATGAAACTGCGTACAAACAGCATTTTACAACTATTCTTTTGATATCAACAGTGAGAAAACTGACAGCCGAACGTCTGCTGAAATAATTTACAATCTTACCAATGTTGGAATATTTTGATCGGTGTTCCTTTATTCATAGTTACATTAATATGACAACCTAAAAAATGTTTCTCCTTATTTGTTTTTTTTACATCTATGTGCTCTTTAAATTTACTTTCCTTGAAAATAGGCTATTATTGCCATTCACAAGCTAACTCCAATTGAATTCATTCGTACTGATTTATAAATCATGTAACATACGTATTGGGTTCTATTTTTATGTAACTATATTATAAAATTAAAACCGTAAACATTTAGACGTTAAACATAATATAATGTTAACGGACGTCAGGTCAACCGTGATTGGGTCTTTTTAAAGTTGCGAATTATTAAATAATTTTATTTTAACTAAATCCTAAAACAAACACGTAATTCCCGACACCCCTAGAGTAATTTTTTCTCTTGTATTAGGTCTGTTTTTGATGATTTCTGTTTATTAATGAGATTTTAAAATCAAATAGTAGGTATGCAAAAACGGGAATTATTTTTCAAGAAATTTATGTTTATGTATTTCTTTATTGTTTGCTCCAAATTTTTTAAGAGCTTAATTACCTAGGTACATGTCTCGATTTTTAAATATAATGGATATTTTAACCTTATTTATATAATTGTGTAAAAATTGACAAAGCTTGAAATATGAACGTTTATAAACTAAACTCTTTATAGGTAATGCATCTTAATGGAAATAGTCAGTAAAGGTGTTATAATGTCGTCTTTGTCTAAAGTTAATCCATTGCTTTAGAAATCTTTGTGTAATAAAAGCATATTGTATTTATGACTAATGAAATCATAACTTCATCAATGGGTGACAAAAAAATATTTAAATGTGTTTTACATAATATATATCGGAAATGCAATCTCTTTACAAAGTAAATTAATTAATCTCTTGATTGTCATCGATAACTATGTTATAACTAGGCTTTGGATCATTTCTTAAACAGAACCTATTGTTTACCACCTATTTCTTTTTTTTTGTTATTATGTAAAACATGACCTGTACTAGTATCTTATTGAAGACAAATCACATAAATAAAAATTAAATCTATATATTTTTTTATTTCTCTCTAATCATCAATTTAGAATTATTGGATATATTTATCATCTCTGTGTGAAATCATCATCAGATCTTCCCGAGTGCGATAGATTGATATAAGAGAGCCTCGTCACTTGCTGAAAAGAACGTTCTTAATTGAGTTTCTGCTTGTTTTTTTCTCTATATCAGTCAATCAAGGGCGTGCATTCCATATAGGCACAGTGTCACCAATGTATGTAGTACCTACCCTAGCGCCATACTTACGCTCCCCCACTGCACGCGCCTACAGTCAATACAAAACAATAATAATAGATGCTTTTAAGGGGCTCCTACACGGGCCATGTTTTCGTGCAATATGTGGCTGCAACACAGTGGCCCAGCAACATTGCAAGCAATACCAGCCACACTATGCAATAATGCAGTTATGTCCCGGACATATAGCCAAACATTTTTTGTGTTGCCGTGTATGGCCGATATTGTTCCGAAGGGTTGCCGGACGATCGCTAGGCTGTCGATTTTAAATGCAATATTGCCCAGCCAGTTGTATTGTTGTTTCACTCGTTCACTTTGTACGCCATAGTGTATCCTTTTCTACGCGACATGCGCCTTTCGCGATTTTCGCGCCGTCCTCATGTTTGTATCTTTTCTTTTTATTTTTGGTCCGATTTTGTTTAAAAGAAAATCGAAATCACTCTTTGACATTCTAGTAAAATTATTAAATAATTTATTATCAAGGACTACTATCTAGACTCAAATTATCTAGAGTTTCATGTTTATTTAAGTCAGGTCGAATCCATAATTTCTTCTTCTTTTGTTTTTCTTTTAAAACGATGAAAGCTGCTGCGACAAGTGTGATTTCGTCAGCCATTATTGCCGGTTTGTGTTGCCCGTGTGAGTCTGCGTCTCATCAGCCATACTATTGCAGACATATATGCATACATTGCCCAGCCATAGATGGCTCGGCCATCAGTTGCAATGAAATATTTTTGTGGTTGCTGGGAAATTAGTTGCCAATAGTGCAGCCACAAATTGCACAAAAACATGGCCCGTCTAGGAGCCCCATTAAGAAAGCAGCAATTCAGTTAAATAGTTTTATCAGTCTATAATAGATGTCGTTGTAATAAACTTTATAAATTCATCTCGCATAGCACAGATGTCGCTCATGTCGCTCATAGGGCTTTCAGCAGGTATAGAGGCGGCTTGTTCAAATCTTCGAATCAAACGACATCAAAAACGCGGCACATTCGGGTGCGCCGGATGATTATTAATCGGACGGATATTTAAGACTTTCTCGAGACTTTATATTTCAATCCGTTGTGTATGTGATATCAACATTTAATTGTTGAAAACATTTCGAAAAGATCAAGTGATTCGACAAATCTCATGTAAGTTAATTCAACAAAATTCCTTTTTTTTTAAAGGGATCAACTTATTTTTTAGCTAAAATTATAACTAATACTATAAAGTACTAATTGATATTAAAATTGCTTTATAATTATTTTTAAATGTTTATAAGTACGTACTTAAGTATTGGGCAATTAATAAATTGGATAAGATAAGCTATCAACATACCTATGTCCCACTTTTTATGCGTACGTATTCCAATCATAAATAGTGTATGAAGCTATTATCATGATAACATTTCCATGATTCAAGAACTGAAATAAGTGTCATTAATACTTAATTCAGCTGAAATTAAAAACTTTTATACCTGGGCTTTTATAGTGGGCTAAAAATCCCTTGAAATTACCTTTTTTGTAAACTGCTTAACGCGAACTGTTTTTCTTTTATGTTTATTTTTACTGTGTGATTTTACGTTGTCGTGCTTTTCGCGAATGTTAAGTAAGTAACTTTTCTCAAACCAGCTGGAAAAAATACCTATAAGAAACGATGTTAACCAGATGAAGTTTAACTACCTACATATATAAATGTTTAGGAAAAAAGTTGTAGTAAATAAGTAAACTGACTGATACCTATCTATCAACATCTTACTAAAACTGATTTAAATTGTTCGTACCAAAGATCTCTTCTATGGCGCAAGTATGTTTTAAAACCAAGGGATGAAAATTTCAGATGAATCTAAATTAGGTAACTTAATAGTGTGTACCTATTATTGCTTTTCTAGACTTGATAGCTAGATAGATATGTATATAACCGCAGAAGCATCAGAAATTATTATGTACTTATACATAATAATTTCTGATGCTTCTGCGGTTATTACACAATGGAATAAAAATGCTGACGTTTCGAAAACTTTACAATTTCCAAATACCTGACTAAGCTGACTAAGCTGACGATAGTGTTAGACTATCGTCGAATATGATCAGCTATGGAAACTGAGTTTAAAAAAATATTCTCCAATACCTAAAATAGGTAAGCGGGTCAATTCATTTTCAATTCTACTTAAAGAATGTACATTTTTTTTATTGCTTCTAATCATTCGTCGGACTTATCGACCCTTCTATTACATATTTATTTTTTCCTACAACATTAATATTCCTATATTAATAATACCGGTACTAGCTAGTTGACATAACATATCTATATTATTATTGCGACTCTTAATTCTTTCTACTAAGGCACGAAATAATTTTACTTCTTCTTTAAAACTAGAGAAATAAAATACCAACCTATTCCATGACGAAACGTCAACAATAAAGTTATTGGTTAGGTAAACAGTAAAACTAGAGTTGGCATTGAGACGCGAAAATCAAAATCTGTGACCACTAACTTGTTAAATTATCGCAGTGGTGCCATCCTGGTATCAATTACTTGCTAATTCATTTGGCATGACCGATCCCCATGCAATGATCAATTTTCCACGGGCGGGTCTTTCAGATATGCCCTAGCTTTAACTACTTATTATGGAGTTTGTATGTAGGTATTTCAATTAATCTATTTTGTGATTGTAGGTAAGTACATAAAACAATGTCGTGTAAGTAACACCAATTAGGTATACCTAATTTAAAAAATAGGTCCAGTCGAGACCATTTTTTTATAATATTTCTTTTGTTGTTTAGGGATTTACTTTTGGAGCTTGTTGAAGTAAATACTCGTTGAATATGGAATGTTTTATTTACAAAATTATGCTAATTATATTTACAATTTAGGTCTTACAACTAGTAGGTATTATCTTATTAATAGCGCATGCAAAAACAATAAACTTATAAACTAAAATCGAGCGCCAGGTTCTGTTCACCAAAGTTCAGGTGTTGTTCTGTTCATATTTAAAAAAAAAAATAGGGATCCTTGCCAAGCCGGGGCGAACCGCTAGTTAGATATTAAGTATATCACGTATTCTAGTTCATTGCAGCATTTGAACTCGTACTTACAGATACATACAGACACTAAATTTGTAATCGTATCTATTTATAAATTTTTCCTTTAAAGGATTCTCTCTTGAGACCAGGAGATTCGCTGATCACTAAATAGCTCGACAAACATAGCTCGTAATATAAGATAAGGTTAGGACTTAGGAACGAATCAGACACCTGCACGATTGTTGTCGCGCGACTAAGCATCTGTCACTCTTTCGTTTCGCGACAAAAATCTTACGCGCTACCAATGTTGGTGCTAGCTCGATATAAGTAATTAAGTCTATAAACCGTATCCCTCTCCTTTAATGACATGTTTGTACATTGTACGGGTATGACGGGTGACTATTGGCCGTGGCACGCAAGCTGACCGGACACAGACTAGATTTGCCTTACATGACAACTGTAGCGAGGCGACTAAACGCTTCAATAATTCAAAGTCACTCCACACCCGTGGCAAATCAGCCCTATTGAGCAGTCACTTGTCTTTACATTACATCACTTCAAGTATAGGCAGCTAATGTAACATTCACACCTATTAAAAGTACCTATCTAATAGAAATATGTCCTCACTACAGGTACTTCTCAAACAGAGTCAAATGCGTTGATGTGCAATTTTGACACTTTTGTTTTGCAATTATAAAGATTACATTTGTTTACTGTGCGTGATAAATACAGCCACTTGAACGTACCTACTTTAAAAGATAAGGCATATTTTCTTTGACCAACATTGGCGTTATTTGTTCAACGTCATTTTATTCACGTCTTCATTAGGCTAGTGTTACAGGTAGGTACCTACTTATTACTGAGACCTAAGAAAACATGACAAGCCATGACATGTAGATTGACACAACCTTAATTTGGGATTTACATATTTGACCATGATGTTTGGTTAGTTAGGTAGTCGCCGGTAAAATTGTTAAAAATAAAATGGAAAAATGGTGGTAAAACTGTATAACAAGAGCCGAAAGCGGGCGGTATCAACATTGCCGTGAAATACGATATGGAAATGCGGAGCGGATGTCCGGTGATGTATACTAACCACCGCTTTTCCATTTATTTTATAAAGCCTTGAACTTCAGTACCGCCCGCGAATAAAACAGCAAAAATATATAGGTACTACATTTTACTTCATACCAATTTCCTGTTTCAGTTTATTACTTAGTTGGAAATCTCAGAATACAGAATGATTAATTAACGCAAAATGACGGGACCTTTATTATTCGTGGTTCAACTTACCTAACAAGTCGAGTTAATTGAACTCAATTAAATAAAAGTAATATTTATCTACCTTCTTGCCACTAATCTATACTAATATTATAAAGCTGGAGAGTTTGTTTGTTTATTTGTTTGTTTGTTTGTTTGTTTAAACAAGTAATATTTAAATAAGATTTATCGATTTCAAAATTATTGATATGTTTAACTAGCCATTTATCGAGGAAGGCTTTAGGCTATATAACATCACGCTATCAATAGGAGCGAAGAAACAGTGGAAAATGTTTGAATACCTATAGCCTCATGAAGAAGTGACAGAAGACTTTGACAGATCTTTGACGAAACAATCAGACGGGCAGGACGACGTCTGCCGGGGCCGCTAGTATAATATATAAACTACCAATACTTTAGTAGGTACCTAACTAATAACCCAACATAAGTACCTATTATTTTTCCTGTTACGTATCTAAGTAGGTACCAATATTCCAATTTACACTATGGACTAGGGTGCTTTGAAACATTTAGATAAAGTTCTTGATAACTAGCTAGCAATTTAAAAAAATATGATACTTATATTACAACATAAATTACGAAATTACGTTCTTCGCTAGTTATCTGACTGATCTTTTCATAACAAAACCGATGAATTAAATTATATTAATAGCGTGATCTAAGTGAACACTGAGATATATTTTTTTGGAAATTAAATAAACTAGTGTACCTAATAGGTTAGTGTAGGTAGTAAAAACTACTTCTATTCTCCAGAACAGAATAGACAGAAGCGGTCAATATTATGCAATCTAATCGAGTTATTAGGTAGGTAGGGTAACCTACATAACGTTAAAATATTTAGGAGGTAGGGAGGTACCACATTCAAAAGAATTCATGTACCTATCCTATTACCAATTGGTTTTGGGATGTCGTTGTGGCAAATACCTACGACATAAAACAACATTCTCTAGTAAGCAATCAGCTTACTTATATACTTAGATATCAAAAATAAAGCTACAGGGGTTATTTGTTTGTTTCCTTGAACTCGTTAAACTCAGGTACTACTGGACCGATTTGAAGTAGCTATCTTTTATATGATCATGTTAAGACTAATAGTGCGGAGCAGTAAATATTTCACGTGGTCGAAGTCACAATCAGAACCTAGTCTATACTAATATTATAAAGAGGAAAGATTTGTATTTTTGTATTTTTGTATTTTTGTATGTTTGTAATGAATAGGCTCCGAAACTACTGGACCGATTTCAAAAATTCTTTCACCTTTGGAAAGCTACATTATCCCCGAGTAACATAGGCTATATAATATCACGCTAGGTCTTATAGTTGCGGAGCAGTAACCGAAATTGTTTCAAAAACGGGGGAAAAGTATCGTTTCTGAGACCTTCCGTGGCGTGCGCTGAGCATATAGTTAAAGTTATACAAAAATGCTTTATGGGTGAATTGTTCATCTTAACATTATCTTTAAAAAAGTCCGCGAGAGCATATGTCTATCTTTTATAGTTTACCCATAACAATCATAAAACTATGAAAAAAATCTTAAGTCCCCCCGTGCGAAGCCGGGACGGGCCGCTAGTGTATTATAAAAAATAAAACAGCATTCCACATTCGTTGTAGGTATTAACCGTGAAGGTACTTTCGGTTATATTTGTCGCATGCATAAATTTACACGCTAAAGCTATTAAATAAATAACAATGCCATAACGACATATCACTATATTCAATACAATTATTTAATAAAATAAAATTGCTATAGTCAACCTTGACATTGGTAGCGGAACCAGTTACCTACCGAGTATGCGACAAAAAGCGCTAAGCATGTAGTCATTAGTTACTATGATTCATATAGACGTTCATGATATCAAATGATTTTTACATTCCAAAGATTTATCCTAATCCTAACTAATAGTATAAATGCGAAAACAACTTTGTTTGTCTGTGTGTCTGGCTTAACTTGCTTTTATGCTACTTTTCGTATTATAATATTTAAAACTACTGAGCCAATTTCAATGAAATTTGGTACACAGATAGTCTAGAGCCTGAGAAAGAATATAGGCTACTTTAAGAATATAAGTAAGGGCTGTAAGGGGTTAAAAAAGAGGGAAGAAAAGTTGTAAATACTAATTCCAAGCGGTCGGAATTGCGCGCAAAAACTAATTTTCTATATATCCGAAAGCTTTTACCATATTTAATGATGTGCATATGCCATCAACAATAATGAAGTACACGTGTAATAAGAAAGTTAATATACAAAACATATTGACTTAATAATTTCTGATGCCTTCGCGGTTATTATACATTGTAATAAAAGAACTACCTATATATGTATATATAGACGGATTTAGGTATATTTTTCTTTAGCATAAGATTATTGTCAGCTCAGTCGTGCTACGATTATGGAATCTGTAAAGGTATCTCCGAAACGTCAGCCAATAAAATGAAATACGCGAGTTAGATCCGTCTATAGTTGTTTCAATCCAACATATTGACTTAATTAGATAGGTAGGTACTTACTCAAATAAAACAATATAATAATATTAAAGCACTACAGTCTGCATTTTTTTATCATTTGGGATTCGTTAGAATAGGTACATTATCTAAGTAAGAACGATTTTTTTAATCATGTTCGCAGGTGTTTCACTATAGGACCCTCCTACGCATTACGCGTGTTAGAATATCAATAGAAAAACATTCATCACTTAGCGTCTAATTACTTATGATCCCAGCATTTGATTAGCTGGAATTAATTATCACATTAACACATACAATGGCTAATGCCCATTAAGACAATTGTGTAAGTGTATATTTTATTTACCTACTTAAAGAACTGAGATAATAACGTTAGTTAAGTGGAAGAGTAGGTAGGTACCTAAGTTAGAGCATGTTTCACAAAATTAAAAAATAGATGTTCGCTAGTTACTTGGTCTACTTATTTATATCAAGACATCATTTGCGCTTAACAATCGTCAAATAGAATTTATGATCATTTAGAGCTCGAATATAAAAAATGTTGCGTAAAATTTGGTCAAATAAGGCGGACCGGTGAATATAAGTTAAAAGTTTCAAAAATGTAGGTACATCATGATATTTTTAAATTGAAATATTGGAATTAAATCTTGAAACTTGTTGATATCATCTAGGTACCTACACCAAAATGATCTTAAATACAATAATCGATCTTATTAATATATAAAGTGATTTATTTATAGTTTGGAACTTAAATTGTATGTAGACAGTAGTTACTAAAACATTTTGAATAAAGGTTTTGCTGTTATTTTGTGTGAACATGGTACCTTGTGCCTATACGAACAATTTATTCATAATATTAATTATCATATTGAGTACGGTCTACGTCTTTAGAGTAGTCGTTGAATCAGAAATCCCCATCAGTGCAACCCATTGTGCTTAGAAAGCGTGTTCGGCTTTAAACAAAAAATTGATGGGAGTTGAAAATCGCCCCGTCCTCTTTTAAGCGCCTGCTAGAAAGAAATAAAGAATGTTGATGGAGATTTTTTTGGTACCAAAATTACTGAGTCTTGAGCTCTACGGAGCGTGAACCCATCGTTTTCCTTCTCGGTTCTTGGGATACAATTACGTCTGTTCAATCTACGACCGCGTGATGTATTATGTACACGATTATTTTGGTACTTAAAGGAACAAAAAAACTCAAAGATAATTGTCTATGCCCCGGGCCTCCGCCCGCGGACTAATGTGGTGTGGCTACGTGCCGACTTTAAAAAAATTGGATCGTCTGATAAAACACCATGTCGATTAAATAAACTGAGGTACTTTTTACTTTAGTAGTGGTAGATGAGTAGGTACTACTTAAGGCAGGTGCCTTAAGTAGTGAATATTTTTTTTATGGTACTGAACAATTAATTACCTACCTAATGCTTAATTGCGTTTACTTGCATAAAATTAAATCAGCAAAATTATGAAATTTTATTTTCTGTGATATTTATTGTCTCTTTATTTATTACTAGCGGCCCGCCCCGGCTTCGCACGGATCCCTTTTTGTATAGCCTACTAGCTTCTGCCCGCGGCTTCGTCCGCGTGGAACTCCTCTTTTTTTCTCAAAAAGTAGCCTATGTCCATTCTCAGGCTCCAGACTTTCTTTGTACCAAATTTCATTTGAATCGGTCCCATAGTTTTAGCGTGAAAGCGTAACAGACAGACAGACAGACAGACAGACAGACAGAGTTACTTTCGCATTTATAATATTAGTAGGGATACATAGGTTCCACTTTCCGAAAAATTGTAATTTAATCTCTTCCTCAATATCCATACGATGATAGGAAAACAAAAGATCGAAGAGGTCATAATATGAGTGTAAGGACAAATGATCATTATGACATAAAACGATAGGGAATGCAATAATAGGTTAAAAAACGTTAGGGATTCAGATATATTCTAATGACGCGGACGTAGTCACGGGGAAAAGCTCGTTAATAAAATGAAGGTCAATCTACCTAGGTTTTACGCAACTTATGAATTGAAGGTGTTAATATTATTATGTGTCATGGGATAAAAATAATTAAATTCATTACTAACAACTATAAATGGATTTAGCTCGCGTATTTTATTTCACTATCAACGTCCCGATAAATGTTCAGTTTCCATAATCGTAGCACAACTGAGCAGACGCGCTAGTCGATACTCTAACGCTAAAGTCAAACACGAGCTAAATCCGCTTATAATTTTTCATTCCAATGTTTAGGTATTAATAGGATATTGGAAGACCACACGGCGCCACACGGGAAAAACAAAGAATGTAAAAAAAAAGTACAATTAAGAGAAAAACAGTTAATAGAATGTTTCCCTAAAAAGCTAACAGATGGCTTTAAAACGTCAGTTTCACAAAAAAGGTGACATTCATTGTTTTTCCCGTGTGGTCTTCATTTATTACCTTCGCCATAAATAGGTTCTTAAAGCAAACCTAGATGAAGAGTCGAATCTAACAAGTGCGACGAGAAGTAGATAGGTATTTATGCTAATTAATATTTAACAAAGGGAACTAAATGTACCTCTCAATCAGCGAGGTTGTAAGTGGTGCGTGAAGAATCAGGTTTTCATCTCATCAGCAGGCTGCCGCGTCGCCGAGACGTGTCGTTAGTAGGCACTCAACCTACTATAATAGGTAGTAGGTACGCATAAGCTTGCCTCCGTTTTCTTCAGTGCAATATCTAGGTATTTAAGTACATATTAAATATAACGAATGTAGTGTTCTAGATCTAAATAGGTACACATCATGTTACGTGCATGTTACACCACTGCATATTGTGATCCAATCCGAGGCAATGAAGTCCCTGCACAGGCTATCCGTAGCAAATCTGTACGTGGGATCAAAGACCAGGAATGGACACTTAAACATAAAATACAACAGGCATCTTGAGCAACTTCTGAGAATGGGGTGTGACAAGATGACACCAAGGTACGTTTTCCAGAAAAACTACAAAATCCAAATCCCAACAAGGGACGATTGGCAAAAAGGACTGGAACCACCACAGGAAGACAGCCTAATTTGGTACACCGATGGATCCAAAATGGACACGGGTACAGGTGCGGGAATATACGCAAAAGACTATGCTACTAGCGTAAGCATGGGAAGGCATGCAACAGTTTTTCAAGCAGAAACATATGCGATTATTGCATGCGCACAAGAAAATATAGACAGGCACCTTAATGGAAAAACCATCTATATTTTAAGTGACAGCCAAGCTGCGCTGAAAGCTCTCGCGGCCTACAAAGTGCAGTCGAGGCTAGTATATAATGGCGTCCAAGCACTGAATAAACTAGGCAGACGCAATAAGGTTAGACTGGTCTGGATACCAGGACACAAAGGCTTCGTCGGCAATGAGAAAGCAGACGAAATGGCGAGAAAAGGATCCAACACAAAACTCGTTGGACCAGAACCGTTCGTGGGACTCTCAATGGGAACCATCAACACGGCCATTAAGGAAAACGCTGCCAGGAACCACACAGTAGAGTGGAAGGCGGGCGTGGGACTAAGGCATTCACGGCAATTCATACAGTGCCCAAATGAAACCTGGACTAAAAAACTCTGGCTTCTAAACAGAAGACAAATCCGACTTATAACGGGAGTCTTCACCGGTCACCTAGGAGTCAACGAACTCCTACATAAAATGGGACTTACGAACAGCAGCGACTGCAGAATGTGTGGAGAGGAATGCGAAACTGTGGAACACCTGGTGTGCTACTGCGACGCCCTCACCAGACGAAGAATGAAGATACTCGGCTCCGGGTACCTAGAGCCTGGAGACTTCAAGGCATTGCGACAGGGAGACATAATACGATACATGGAATCGGTTATGGAGAACCTGGAGTAAGCTAAAGGAGGGGCAGGCACAAAAGATCCCAATGGGTCGAAGTGCATCCGAAAGGGCCCCAACGATAAGATAAGATAAGATAAGATACGTGCATGTTAAGTGTAAGCGATTGAAATCATAATTATTATATTCATTTATTATGAAAATAATATCTCGTCCGGACATGTTAAAATAGACCTGAAACCTAAAAATCTAAGTTCTTTTGCATTCGCATTTTAGAAAAGTACAATGTATTTTAGACAATGTATTTAGTCATGTTTATCGTGAATATTATTAACTGAACTATTAATGTAAGTCTTGTATTTCTCTAGAAATCTAAGGTAGTCTTTCAAAGCAAGTACGTTGACTAAGTAGGTACCAACCGTAAGAACGTGTTTCGGTAAGTTGGGTACTAGTTGAAATACTTGGTACTGAGAGGTTTTTCAACGAATATTTTAGCTGAATCATTTGTAACCTTTTTAGAACAATTTATAAACATTCAAGTAAGAAGCGTGAATAATCGATCGCTGACGGACAAATAAAAGCCACATTAAGCCTGTTTACAAAATTAAACTTGTAAGGTCGATCTACATAAAATTATACCTACTTAGGACAAGCTAAAATCAATAAACATGATCATTATCTATAGCATGTTATTATACCTAGGTACTTACTCACTTAAAAGGAACCTAACTACTAATATTCTACTAAATAATATATTTCACTAAAACTCTGATTAAACAAATTACATAGACTTAGATAATCAAGGTATCACAGCTTACTCGCTGGTTATCTTAATATTTGTTTCTGGCTTAACGTGATTCCATGTTTAAACAGAATATTAAACGGCTACTGAAATTAATTCTTATATATTCAGACTATGTATACGCAATGTAAAACTTTAAGTATCCGCAGTACCTACCTAAAAACCTAACGTTTGCGTTTCCCCGGTGGATAACTAATTGACTTAATTGGTTACTACTGTTCCATTAGTTAACTGTTACTGAAAAAAGGAGCATAATTAAATGTATTATAGCTGTCACGAGTTCGTTATACTGTTAAGGATTATGCAGGGCGATGGCAGCGTGACCCGTGCCGAGCCGTGCCAACCTCTCGATCCTGCGTGATCCATCCCACTCGATGCGAAAACAAATGCGAATAAGATAATAAACTTACCAACTCTTAATACTCCTACATCGCCTTTATTTACACTAACCTCAAACAACAGAAAGAGACAAGTGACGTTATTTTTGCGTTTTTGAAGCCGCAAAATTTGCGTTACTAGTCAAATCGTGCAATTAGCCGTGGTGAAAAGGCGATCCTAGTACTGACTTAATAATTACAAAATAAATTTTACTGTTATGCTTTACTAAGTAGGTACTATTTTTAAATATCGAATAATTTTAATGGAGGTTATTTTGGGGGTTAATTATTTAACTATAAGGGCAGATAAACGCTACTACAATTTGATCTTGTAACACCAAAATAAACGTCGTACCTGTATTTAAGTAGGAATAATATCGATAAACCTTTATTAAAAATATAATAATATACTTAATACTGATTCATTCTTGAAACTGAAGATGATGGCATTCCAACATATTACATAAGTACATATAGGGTACGTACGTATACTATTGTATGTTTACGTTCTATAAGGAAACATACAATAATTGTCAATAAAGATGAAGTGAATATTATGCTGTAACTTTGCAAATATTCTATTTGGAGCCATGACGCAAGATTTGCAATTTATATACGTGTCAACCGCACCTCCCCGAGGGAAACCAACCATTACCTTGTTGTCAACTCGCTATTCCTTG
Source organism: Polylopha cassiicola (assembly GCA_038024825.1). Taxonomy (NCBI): domain Eukaryota; kingdom Metazoa; phylum Arthropoda; class Insecta; order Lepidoptera; family Tortricidae; genus Polylopha; species Polylopha cassiicola. The sequence goes on from CP149045.1 coordinate 7,173,976, forward strand.
TTTCCTACATTTATTATGTGATTGTTGCTATTAGAATTAGGGTCGAGGTTTTATTAAATCTAATTCACCTCTGTCATACCTACTTATGAATTTAAAGTATAAATTCATATACCTAATGATATATAATAATGCAACAAATCAAGATGCGTAGATACAAAATAAAATTAAAATGAGTACTATGTACTTTCACTACACATATCCTTCTTATTTTGAAGTCTGTTTAACAATAACTAAACCTAGGAAACTATTTGTTCATTCACTTAATTGTACTTCAGTAGGTATAATGAAAATGAAATCCAAAATTTCTAATTACATAATCTCTTATTATTGAGACAATATAGGTAATTGACTTTCTTTTTGTTTTAATAGAGCAAACGTCATAGGTACCAATAGTGATCTATTCTCTACAACGACTGCAGTCCGGCACTGCCTAAATCCAGCCAACGTTGGTCGCCGTTCATCGGTCCACGGCAACAAAAAACTATAGGCACTTATATAGGTACAATCAAACTACCAAGTACTTAGACAAAAAAACCATTAATAATTCGTGCTCCTAACCTACCCATGCTGATAGAGTTGCGACTTTGCTGTGATCTCTACCTAATAACACTTGAAGGGCCTCTTGAGTAACTAATAAATAAATTAGGTACCAAGACCAACCGACAAATTAACTGTCATCCATTTGTCAATCCTATATATATACTAGCAATAATAGAATAAGCGAACTCTGATACCTATACTTACAGAGGCTTGAATATGTCTAATAGAAAGACTTAACTTTAATGTAACGCTCACTAGGTATATTTAAACAGATCATCTTATGATTTTATTTTCTTATGCTTGCTATTTGGGTATTTCGAATTACGCTCTCACGAGGATAACATTAATTGGGAATACATAGTAACAGTGTAAGTACTTAGTTTCAAAGTTCAAAAACTGAGCACACGGACATAGCGCGCTTTATAAAAAAGGGCTACCTACACAAGTTTGCAGTAGGTAACTATTTAAGTATATAATATGTATTTATGGCCGATTCATGATCTCAGGCTCTAAATGAGCCAATGGAATTGTTTCTTAGGTGCGACTTAAGTAGTTATTATTTTCCACTTAGCAATTATAATAACATGCCGGAGCCACAATTCATCGTATACCCACTTCGTTTCCTTCGTGTTTTATTGATATCCGGTGCATGTCATAAGCTGAGTTTTCACATCCCCGCATGGGTTTTTCCAAGTAGTACATGGACTGTAATGAATAATTAATATATATTTCTCACTACAGGACTAATGGTAATGATTGCATGCAGGTAAAGGCCGCTGGCACTGCGCATCTGACAATTATGGAATCACGAAGGCTAGCTGTAATACGCTTTGTCAACACTGCCCTTAGGGACTGGTTGCATTTGCAAATCAACGATTCATTGCCACTTAAATCCCTTCTGACTTTAATCTAACACATTACACATTTGAATGTCAAAATCTATTTTATGATGATGACGCTCACTTCTCTCTTTAATACACAATCCAGTAAAAATAGTCGCTTGTTAAACTTTTTCTTCCAACAATTCCGTTTTGATAACAGTAGGTACTTAGATAACGATGCCATGGATGAGAAAACCTCGGAAGAGTAAGGTCATTTTTAATCACTTTAGGTTATGTAAGGTATTATATAAGTTCTAAGTACGTAGCCCTATTTTTAAACGCTTTGTAACTAATGTTATTAGATTAAGTTATTAATTCATAATTCGGGTTAGGAAATTCAGAAAAAACTTGTTCTTCCTTTTTAGTGATCTCGTGTCTTGATATAGGTCGGATCAAGATTTTCCTCCTTTTTTCAGTAGATAAGATAAATACCAACCTAATTAATACATTACAAAACTAGTCGTAAAGTTAATGCCCTAGATACATATGGTCCATTTGTTGGCACGTTGTCTCAAACTCTGGCGTGTTACAAGGTTCAACGTGGCGTCAAATGCAATGAAGCGTTCCGTACACAAATCATAAAATTGTTACAGTTACGGCTTACTGCAACATTTGCATGTAGTTATGTCCCACATGCCCTGGGTATAATCTTTGGGAATGCACTAACAAATTACCCTTATAAACCAATGATAGTAAACATACCTACCTATTGAACATAATGTCAACATGATCTCAATAATCGATTTTTATAAATACCTACCTATCACTTAATCACTGAACTTCTCGTTTTCCTCTTATTAGTATTAAATATATTTACATAATATAGAAATAACGTATTTACTTGAGTTTAACTTATAGCAGTGCATGATGTATTATGCATTACGTCTTAAAAGACGATTCTCTGCCATTGGAGCGTCAACTGTTAGCCGACTGCTTAATATTGACCTAGGTTTGATTTGATCCCAACCTAGGAATATGGTAGGTATATCTACTTAATTTTAGCAGCAAGCTAAAACATCCCAATATCATATTGCATGACTAGGTGAGTACCTATGCGCCTAACAGGTATCTGATATAACTAGCTAACAATAATACTTATAAACCATTCTTAAGGAAGTTTTTGTCTATTCCGAACTTGACCATAATTATTCAAATCTAACATGTTAAGACATAAATCTTAGTATATCTTATCAGCATTTTTTATGTAAGTAAGGTAAATGTACCATATTACGGTATATTAAGGCGTTGTACACTTTGAGGACGATTTAAAAAATATACGAAGGTGCTAAAAGTAACAACTCTTGTTCATTCTAGAGACTGTTCGTATAAGATGGGTTTTAAATATTATTTTGCCTCATACCTCTTAATTTATAGAAATTATTGATATTTTGCTAAATCATTTATTTGGCTTTAATTCCGTGATAAAATTTGGCTCGTGATTTAATTCCGGGATTTGATGCACGCAATTCCGTGACACCTATACCGTTCATATTTGGGCAGGTAATTTAAAATAAAAATTTAAAAAATATATATATAATAGGTACGTGTTTCGGACATTTGTATTTTAGTTTTGATTTTATTTTAGGTAAATAGGTAGTTCTATTTCATAATTTTGACTATAAAAAGGAAAATTCACCTCACCCCTTATTGCCTCGTATTCGGGGTGAGAAGGATTATCATTCAAAGGTGATTTTGGAAGATTGTGTATTTTTTATTTATTATGTGTATTACCGTAACTTTATTTTCAATGGGAATACATAATTCCCTATTAGGCCGTCGATCGAACCCGAAACATCTAGCTTCAATATGACATAATGAAATTATACATTTATTGCATAAAAATATTTACAAGTGCACACACACAAAATTGTTATTACATTTTTAGTTCATTTGCTTAAATATTTTACTAATATCGAATATACCAGAATAAGAGACATTAGTAGAAAATCTGCGTTCATTATTGCGGGAGTGAAAAAAAGTGTGTAAATTAAATATTTTTTATTGAAAATTCTTAATCAGCTGGAAGGTGATATTACTATTATTAGCATGACATCGATATAAATAACTCTACTGAATTACTTATATAATTTATCACTAATTTATTCTTCATGTCATACTCCATTTAACTTCAGTAAAACGTGGTTATCATTAATTTTAGACCTGAATTTAAGACTAAGATTCAAAAAAAAACATATACCGTAATTACGTCTTCATAATCTACAGTCATTACTTCGCTTATTCAAATAAAATTTATAAAAAAATGTAGCCCCAGAAATATTTATCGAAATGAAACATTTCTGACTGAGTTTCTTTAATTGCGTGATACTCACGCAATTACGTACATCGCATCTCGGCTGTGTACATAATTACGGAAGTCACAAAATCGTCTATTTCCCTTTAAATACTATTTAAATAAATTTGATATCACTACAAAACCTTCTTCTAATAACTACTTAACAATAATTTTACAATTATATATTAAATAGACTTTCCGGCATCACAACAAATCCTTACGAAGTTTCCGGTGTTACCTTACGCCCACCGACAACACAGCCCTTAGAAACGACTGCGTGGTTCCGATTGGCGATTTCGGAGGCGCGTGTGGCTTTTAAAACTTGTCCAGTGGTTTCAAAAAAAATATTTTCCAGGAGTATTATAATTAGACTTGATTTAGTAATATAGTAAATATAGATTTAACTGTTTATTTTCTTATTCTACGACAAAAATCAAAATATCACGGCACAATGTACTATCCCGTAATATAGTACATTTACCTTATATCGGCAAAAATAATATTTTAGATTACAAAGCGTTGACACCATTCTTAAACCGATTCTGTTCCTAAGTCTGCTGCTCGACTAATATAATACAAAGAATCACTCACGAAATCGTCGCAAAGACCTGTCCTTAATTAATATACTTATGTGCCTGCTGAATATTAAACATTTTGAAATGCACGGCGCAATGTAAAATACTAATGTACCTACCCATAGAGTTAATAAAAACTACGGACAAAGTGTCGTAAAGCCAATTATGCAACCAGCTTACGGGATACTAGCATTATTTGCCTCAACTCTAGAGTTGAGTCCAGAAAGTTTAAAGACATATTGTGATGAAACATTTTTTGAGATCTGCAAATTGATGACATATAATATGGCGTTGTCAGGTAAATTTCAGTTTTATAACTGTTCAGTTTTTTTTTTATTTTAGTATATAAAAAACTGTACACACGTACCTACACATCCATATATAAATAAATTATACACGTACCTACAAAAGTGGAGTCCATTTTGACAGCTTCAACGTTTGCTTTGCAACACTACATACGAGTACGTCCGCAGTACTTTTGAGGTTCATATACGAGCTATTATTTTAGGATTCCTAAGTTGTATTCTTTAGTAACGGTATCATAGGATTGTTGTCGAATGTTTTATTTAATTCTAAACACGCCACTATGTTAATATCAAATGTACTTATGTAATATACTTAAACATGTGCAAGGAATGTTTCTTAACAATTGGTTTGTAAATTTTATAAAATATTCTCATAAATATTAACGATTCGGATTAAATTATTGGAAGCCCATGTTAAGTTTTTTAACATTTCTTCAATTTTTACTGTCAAATTGTACAAGTAGGTAATGCTGAATGACTCAAATACTAAATACTCTTCTCGTTAGCTACCTAAAGACACTTAGAATTTATTTTAGGATTTGAATTGACTATGGCTTTGTCCCCTGTTAGTAACTACCATCATTAACATGATTTTATCTCTATAATCCATAATAATCATCGTGTTTTCAGCCACATAGATATTTTTTTGGGTTGTCAGACATGCGAGGTCGGATTGACACGATGGTCATTAGTTTGTAGAACCAACATCAGTTAATGCGTTTTTCACATAAGCATTAATTATTTAAGGAATACGGATATAAAAATTAGGTACTTACAACACAAATAAGGTTAAAAGAGTCCCGCAAAGAATATACCTAGGTAATATAATATGTGATGCGATTTCATCTTGGTACAAGTGCTCTATCCTAAACCTAAGGCCGAAGTAGAATTGTTTGGAGCTTATTTTTAATATTCCAGTTTGGAATCGTATCTTCTTTATACCTGCCTATTTAAATGTCTGTACAACATAATATACCGACCTAACTCGTCGGCTATCGTTCGCTTATGAGTTTAATGTCGATTTCTTATCAAAATAGCGATGATAAAGTAATTTATAAAGACAATTTAACATAATTTTTACTTTTCCTCGAGCCTGCGCAAAAGCATACAAATAATATAAAATGCACGAGAATCTTTTATCAATGTTATCTTAAAATATTAGCGTAACGCGGCTTACTCTGTGTGTATAAGACAAGCAAACATGACTTCCTATTATAGGCAGTGTGGAGGCGCCGTAGGCGACACTTTACTTAGAAATGACGGTTAATTTTATTCTTCGTATATGATTATATCGTGAGCAGTAGGTACCCGCCATGCAATACTTTTACAATGAGCTGTTAACTTTTATGGCAAGAAGCGTAGGGCTCGCGGTCACGGCCGACAACGTAGAGCCACGCAAAAGATTAGTTTTTTACAAACTACTTATATAGCCGAGATCTTACACATCGTTTATTCCTTTTTAATACGATCATCAACAGTATTTGAATAACTACTAAAAACTACGTAATATACTCTTATTCTTCGGGCAGCAACCAAAACTAAATAAGTACCTAAGCAGTACAGTCTCATACCCCGGAAATTACACATATCAAAATACGAATATACTCTGTCCACCAAATCATATTTAGTCTAATTTAGGAAAGCATTATTTTTGGAGCACGAAATTAACTGCCCGGAAACTCGATTTCCTAATTTCAATGAACTGTCACGCTATTCTCTAATAGCATAATGCGAGTAGGTGACATTCGGAGCGTGAACTCTCCACTAATTAGGATAATTCTCGTCCGGCTACAAATACATATTCGTCTATTAGGCCTTTATAAGGTAGTTACGTACATTTGACGGGTGAATTATCGCCAATTCACTGGCGCCCTTTTGTTACCATCACGGTGTGTTCCCTGTACGAGTTCAGTAAATGTAAATCGACAAAACCAACGAATGTTATCTGATTAAACGGACTACCGAACTATATCAAAAGCCTTTCGAATAATGAAGGGGTGCTGAGATTGTTGCTTATCAGTAATTTGATCATAAAACAATTTACGTGTTTCCTGGAAATGAAAGAGAGCGCGTAATTAATAAACGTATAGGGACCACACATTCATACATTATAATTACTTTTACTTTATTATATTACGGGAATTATAGAAGAAATAAGAAATCACTGTTATAATAGCATGCCATCTACGATTAAGTCTGTAGGCACTGTGATCACTAATGACTTTTAATATTTTTTAGAGTCTGCAGTCATGGGTGAACTAGGCGCAAAACTGGGGTTGGACGAGCTTTCTGGAGGTGCAGTGGGAATTAGCAAAGCTCTGCTTGCTGAATTTATTGGTTAGTACTTACCTGAGTTACGATAATTAAATACACGGTAAGATATAAGCTATATTCGTCTATTATATAAGTGACCAAGTCTAATTTCATTAACTTCAGTGTATACCTAGCTTTTTCTTTTTTCACAGGTTTCTTTACATAGTAAGTAATTTAACAAATTGACCCTTAACTATATAAACGAGCGATTTAGCTAAGTACTTATATAAAATATATTGAATTACTATCTTGCACAGACCTCTTATATTTCGTTTTGTGATCTAGGAAATCTTCTGTTGAACCTGTTCGGGTGCGGAGCGTGCGTCAACATCGCCAATTCAAATGCTGCGCCTGACATCGTCCTCATCGCCCTTGCCTTCGGTCTAGCCGTGTTCGCCATCGTTTCTGTAAGTTATTTTATACTAAATTAAAATAAAAAATATAATATATATATTATTTTCGATAGCACGCAAAATATTGAAATTACGAAAAGACAGAAGTCATATTGTAGAGGTTGCACGCGTAGAGCTTAAGCTATTATGGGTCATCTAAACACATTTTATCGATTTCGTTTAAATAACTACTATAAAAATCGGAAACTTCATCAACTCAATAAGAATGGAGAGTTTCTCCTTTGTTATGGGTCAGAAGATTGACATCAATACGGCGTGGGACTTAACAAACTACTTACCTTCCCATTTAAATAAGCCTACGCATTACAGGTAGGTAGTTTCCTTTATCGAGCCTCTATCTATAGCAATTGGGCACAAATGGAACAGTGATGCAACATATTGAAATGTCGTAATCATTCATCCCACGGATTATAGAATTGATAATAAAAACCCTACTATCAAGACCCTATTAAGAACTGCACAGTACCTATCACTAAGCATACGTCAAAATGGGTTCAAGTTTAGTACCTTCTAGTATCTGTAGCGGCCCATCGATAAGATTATGAATGCGTACCTACGTGAACAAAATAATTCAGACGTCTAAAGTAGAGTCCACGGAGTTTACTATGCTTGGCTTCAATATTTACTTTGCGACATTACACAATCCATAGTTTTTATTAGGTGCATGCTAACTACACTAGACAATTACAAATACAAAAAATAACCTAACCTAACGCAAAGTGCAAATTCATTTAAGCATTCAACGAAACAACACAATTCGTTAGTAGTTATGTACCTACATCGTCACGGTATTTTTCAATTTGGCAACGAACCATAAAAAACACATAATTCACAACTTGATTAAATTATGTTTCCAATAGGTACTCAATCGCTAATTGTCTAGACGAACAAGACATAAGTAAACTGGTAAATGTTTTATTTAGTTTATGACCTTATAGAGCTGTAGGTTAAACAATGATATTTCATAGGTATATTTATCTGGACTTGGCAATAGCCAAATATGAGTGTGTCGCTTTATTGCGCTAATAAATTAAGAAAAAAATGGAACACAATATAGTCTGTTTTAGAAATTATTTTAGGTACGTCTCTTTTATTTCTCATTCGCCCAGATCTATTTACCTACAGCAACAAATTTAAGTGCTTTTAATCTCTTACTTAAAGCTATCTCAACGCAATTTAAATAAGTAGGTAGCTTTTATTCCTGTATGTATGTATGTGTATCCCTACCAGTCATAGCTATCTGCAATCTGCATAATGGCAAATATTTAATTGCAAGATGAAAGATAATTTTGCTCTGCATTAATCTTGAATTAATGTAGTTAGGTAAGAATTAATTAATGTTCTTTGATCAAATGTTTGAACTAGGTACCTACAGGTTGTAAAGGCGGTTAATACTTAAAATGTTTTACAGTAGATAGGTACCTACTTACTCAAATCTTTTGTTTATTTATTTAACAGGCTATAGGTCACGTATCCGGCGGGCATGTGAACCCGGCGGTGACAGCGGGTATGTTGTCCGTGGGCCGAGTGAAGCCGGTCCGCTTCGTGTTGTATGTGATCGCTCAATGCGCGGGCGCCGCCGCGGGCTCGGGGCTCCTGCGGGCGCTCACGCCGGACCGGGCTCCCAACAAGCTTGGAGTCACTTCCCTCGGCACTGACGTCACTCCTCTCCAAGGTTTTGGCATCGAATTCTTCCTTGGATTTGTGCTCATCTTCGTCGTTTGTGGGGTAAGACTTTCAAAGCTAAACCTGTAGTAAACTATTTTTATTTTAGTACAATAAGTAAATACGTTTGGACAATTCACATCAATGATGTTGGTACTATACAACGGAAAAATATATCCAAAACTCAAGTAGGTATAAGATGCTCGTGCTCAACATAAAGACATCTGCGTAACATAGGATTCGAACTCACAATCGGGTTTCGTAGTCAAGGGCTCTAACCACTAGACCAACAGACCGTCAAGTGTGTTGTATCGGGGTCTACCTTCAGTAGATGTTGTAAAGTGGTCACACACCCAGCTTAGGTCATTTTTTAATTAATTTTCGAATGGGTGGAGGGGTAAAAATAATAGAGCATAATAACATGTGTTCTAATTGCGACTTAATGCGAAGCAAAGACTTTAGCTATAATAAACACGTTATCATTTCAAGGAAAATAATATAATATTATGGAAGTATTTCAATATAATAATAATAATATGTACAAACAAAGGGGCTTAATGATGTAACTATTATTTAAAAACCTTAGTCATACATCAAAACATGACCCCTCGTGAGTACCTATTCTTATTCAATTTAGGTGCTTATGTATTTAAACACCCCTCGTTCTAAATATTTAATTTATGATTTACATAGGTACATAATTTAAGTATGTAATCAACATTATCAATCAATATATGTAATTGAAAAAAAATACCTTCCACGGCTTATACTGCCAAAAATATAAAACAATATCATTGAGACGACTCGTCGCGTGTCCAATGACGATATCTTTCGGTGATTGTTCACAAAAAGAAAACGGAACCGAAATTAACATAATCAATAAACAACACTATGGTTAGGGAGCGGTCCATGTTTTCGACAGATACCTATTGAGGATTAGCTAAGTAGTTTCCCTCATTTATTACCTACTACTAAAAGAAAAAGAAATAAAAACAATAGGTAGGTTACATAGGGTACATTTTAACTAAAATCTAGATCGAATACTTAAATAAATCTTAAATGATTTCACATCACCTAAGAACCTACGTGTTTCAATAATCACTACCTACCTATGTAGTTTTACTCACTTACCAATAAAAAAGCATTTAGATAAGACTCTTTAGTCATATATTTTAAGCCGATACTTGAACCTTCAATATTATTTCAAACATCATGCTGAAGACCGGAAGTACCAAACTTAATATTTATGAGAAAATTTTAAAAAAGGTTTAGGAAACAACTACCTACCAATGATTAAAAATAATCGTGTGGTTGAATGAAATGGAAAATCGGCGAAAAAACCTTCAGAAAAAGGAGAACAGGTTACCTATGAGGAAATTAATTAATGACATACCTATTTATTACAAGTATTATGATGATACAACCACTGCCGGTCAGAAAACAGGTCACGGGTCTTTCCTGTTGTGTTTTTACCCTCTACAAGCAGTTTCAAAGAATCTGTAATCTATATGAGGAAACTGATCTCGTATATTATTCATGATTCATTTATGTCGTATTATTGTATTCATTATTGCCTTTAGAAGAGTTTTAATTCCATAATATCATTTAGTAAAGAATTTCAACGTCTTATCTGTATAGATATGTGGGTAACATAATTGAGACAGTTAAATAAATAATAATATGTTATATGACAGATAACACGAATTTGCCGCGCGAGTTAGTAAAAAACGTATCTTAGCCAATGTGTAATCCCATCCTGTAATAAAAGATTGCACTCGATAAATAAAAAATATAGCTGATAATTTTACACGGACACGCAGTCAAAATATTATTTTGATAATATTTATAGGTACATACCTACCTACTAACCGTAAATTTCTTATGTAGATACTGAATACGAAATTTAAGATTTGAGTTGTGCGGGTAATGAAAATTATGTAACGTGTATGATTCAAGCTGGCACTTAACCTGAACATTGTTTTTCTAAGGTGTGTGACCCGAACAAACCGGACGGGAAGCCGACTGCCCCTCTGGCCATCGGGCTGACGGTCAGTTTGGGCCACCTCCTCGCCGTCGACTACACCGGCTCTGCTATGAACCCGGCGCGGTCCTTTGGATCAGCACTAGTTGCCAACGAATGGACCAACCATTGGGTAAGAAATGAATGCAAATATTTTTTTGACAGGCAGATCATATAGTGTTATACCTATAGTGTGTTAGTTACATAGTTTTTTAACCGTCAAAGACGCTCGTATTGGATTCGGGCTACCTACGGAGACTTACGTGACGTGTACGGACGTGTAGGTATAAGTACCTACGACTAGCTTTTTTGCTTTAGTTCGTAATTGTGTCTTCTAAATAAGCATATTCATAAGATTGATTCTGCTTAGGAAAATCTACCTATTTCGTTTTATTAATAAAATAAGTACTGGAGTGGGTAGGTAGGTACCTACTTAAGCTAAACGCCCGTAGATATGTTGTTGCACGAAAGTGTATTTTTAAGAAACAATTCTCTTACGTATTACGAATAAGTAGACAGTTTGACATTTAGGAGTACGTAGAGGTATACAGCAAATACCAAACCTTAGAAGATTGGAAACACGCGAGCTCAGTCAAAAATTTTACAAATATTGAATTAGGAATATTCGACTGATTGGCATTGACGTAAGCTACGTGCAATTTCGCTAGAGTTCATTTTTCAAATACATACCTATACCTACTTCAATGTAAGTATGTTCTGTAAGCTTTTGAAATTTATTTGCTACTACTATCATTTTTCGTGAAATTATTTGCGTATACGTCGCACCCCTAGATCTAAAGGGAGCTAACTCAAAAAAAGTAACTTTTTCGGGAGAGGCGAAATTGTTGTAAGGAATCGGATCCTTTTTTTTAAGCGTGTGTTTAATTAAAATCTTCAGATTTTTGAGTTAGCTCCCTTTAGATCTAGGTGTGCGACGTATATACCCATCATAAAATAGTACCTAATGATATTGAATTTACCCACCATAAAACAGTAACTACTTAAGTATTCTTACGGCTTGTATCAAAGAATTTCATGCGTCAATATTTTGCTCATTTTCATGATGAAGTTGGTAAGCAATGTCTTGTTCACAGGTTTACTGGGTGGGCCCCATAGCTGGTGGCGTGGCGGCTGCCCTGTTGTATGTACATGGGTTCTCTGCCCCGCCCGAGGCAGCGCCGCCGCGGTACCGCCCCGTCGCCGCCGACGAGAAGGAGGTAAGTTAAGGTTATGTTAACACAGACATATCCAACAAAATATTAAACAATTTTTAAGACAATAGAAAGGAGAAGTAAGTGACGTGTCCTTTAGGTTTATATTAAACATTGTTAAAAATTTTAACTGTGAATAAAGATTCCTTAATATATAGGACCTACTTAGTTCAGCTTAATGTCAGACGTTGTTTGCGTCAGCCAGTCTATAGCTAAATGATAAATAGCGTAATAGCGTAAATGGAAATTGTCACGAAGATGTCGTTTGCGTGGAGTTATCAATCGTCGAGCTGTGCACTTGCGGAAGGCCGCTCCCAGCCCTGCCTGGTGGCACACCCGCATTAATATCCAATTTGTTTGTAATTGCAAGCGTACTGGACGCCTACAACCTACTTCCACCACACCAGCTTGGACAGTAGAGCAAAGTGTAAGTCGAGACTAGAGAGAACGAATAAAACACATATTTAGTTTCATGTGTCCCTTGTTTAATTTTAATTCAGTTTATTTTGAGTTTCTTGCTTCGATCAGAATTTATTTCGCGGTAAAAATTACAGCATATGGGTAGGTCTCGAAAGTCATAACTATTTTCAACCGACGAAAAAAACGGAGGAGGTTATCAAGTCGACGCGTATATTTTTTTTTTTTTTATGTATGATCACTCATAACTTTTTATAGAGTGGCTCGATTTTGATAATTCTTTTTTAATTGGAAAGGGTATACTTCGAAATTGGTCCCATTTTAATTTGGAAAAAAATTCCAACCCTTAGGGTAGGAAAAGAGAGGATGATTGAGAGAGAGTTAATTTTTCACGCACCGATTGTATCGTATGACCACGCGTAACTTATTACAGAGTAGTCCGATTTTGATAATTATTTTTTTATTGGATAGGGAATACCTCAAAGTTGATCCCATAAAAATTTGGAAAAAGAAACCTACCTTAAGGGTGGGAAAATAGTGGTAATTTACTGTTCACTAAAAGTTAATAGCAAAAACATGGTAGGTAGCTATTTCAAAAGTACCTAATTTAAAATTAAGCATGTAATAATTTGTACAAATTATGGCCACAGAAAATTATAAAATAATAACTTTTTAATAAAAAAATTTAACCGCCGAAAAAAAACTAAAAAGCAACAAAATACAATAGCGCACTGAAAAGAAAAAAATAATAATTTTGTCTTTATAACGACTACTATTTTAGTTGTAATGTCTGATATTTTTGGAGTCGGTGCCAGCCTCAAAAAAACTTGAGCACCTTAGTGAAGAGTTGAGAGTGAAGAGTTGCTGCACCAGCTGGCACCGACTTCAAAAATAACAGACATTACAACTAAAATAGTAGTCGTTATAAAGACAAAATTATTATTTTTTTCTTTTCAGTGCGCTATTGTATTTTGTTGCTTTTTAGTTTTTTATGGAATGCTAACGACCTATTCGGTGTATCTAATAGTACCTAATTGCTGGAAAACGTGTTGTTTCAATTAAATTAAGTACTTTTATTACTCTATTTTATTAAAAAATGGCGAGTTAGCACGAATAGGTAGGACTAATACGAATACCTAGAGCTTTAGATAATAGCAATAGTAAGTACCTACTTACCTAGGTATATTATAGAAGCTACCCGAATTTAATGACGGTAGGTGCAGGTACATATTTCAGTACATACATAACATTAATTAGTTATCGTAGGGTAATAAAAATTATCATGTAAATATAACAGATACCATTGAGATAAAAAAAAGATCGTACATAGTTGATCACCGTTGTTTTTATGTAGGTACCTATTGTCAAAAAGTACCCTCACAGATAAACCGCAGACAAACAGACGGACTCAGCTAAATTATAAGACTTTATAAAAGTAGCACTTAGCCAAAATGCCACCACAATTACATTCATCTCTCTAAGTCTCACCCTAAAAGAGTCTATATACTCCGAAAAACTTGGCTATCAATTGTAGGGGTAATGTATTAAAAGTTGTTTGTTTTGTAGCTAAAGCGATTGGACGGCGGTAAGGCTGAGGATCTTGCCTGAAGTCACCACTCGCTCGGGCGGCCGCGTCCGCTGCGCCCCGCGCCCGCGCCCTCTCGGCTCGCCGGCGCGCCCCTCGGCGGCGGCGTCACCGTACCTAGCGAAACAACACACTTCTATTAAACTAACAATACACACCAATTGACAACACATTGACAAATCTAATACACCGGTTTCGCACCCTTACTCTAGTAAATCCGATAAATTGTTCCAAAACAATTTTTTGAGGATTGTTCTCCCCAGGCCCGCTTATTTAAAATAGCTTAAATGCACTTACCTTAATTTATACAACTTCTTTGAGAAATATTTTTGATTTAGACACTGCACTATACGAATCTATGAAATTAGGGTTTTTCCTGACCTTTGTAAGTCAGTCAACGCATTGTGTGCATACATAGCAAGCCGCAATGCCGAGGAACGATACTCCACATAATTATACCTACGGGCCTAATATTGTTATGCATTTTTTCAAAACAAGGTCACGAGTCTCGACAAGGAAAACTAAGAAAATGCATGTTATCTGTATGTAACAGTGTATAGTAAATTATTAATTAAAATCTCAAAACATTTCAGTTTGTGAGGAAAATTTTCCATAAATATAAGCCGTTTCTACATTTATACTTAATACTTACGTACAACGCGAATTAAAATAATTAGTGCATAATTGTAATTTTTGCTTTATATAATATTATACCTACATAAGAAATACAATTGCACTATACCTCTTTCGAATCTAGGGTTATAGATAGTACCTAATATGCACGTGTAGTAACTATTTTTATAAAGTTTTAAATATCTTCCATGGGAATATAAATTTCAGAGATTATACTTTAATGAAATAAAATTTTAGTTAAGTAAATAAGTAGGTACATAGTTTACATAGGTAACGTAGTATATATTTAAATAACAATTTGAAATTTTACAATTTGGAAACACTATATTTCAAATAATATTCAAATTTACATTACAGTGTGCCTGTATCGTTCTATTTTTATCAACTATGCATGTGTTCAGAAATATTCGTTGTAGAATTGAATAAGGTTTATATTACGTCCTTTAGATTATATTAAAAATATTTTCCTTACACTTTCATCGTTTTATTTTTATACCTACTACCATAATTTAGCGTAATTATACGACATGACCATAAGACTGTAAGAAACTATTGGATCCTTTTCTCAAAAAATGTTTATGGTTGTCTTCTGTCATGGTCTGCATAATACCTAATTATTGCTATTATTTAGCTGCCGTGTGGACCTGTTTATGGTAGGTATTGATTGTTTCCATGGCTGTCAGTTGACTAGTCATCACGAAGGAGGATCCGGATCAAAGGACCTTGAAATATACCTGCGATTGCCCCCTCAATTATTTTCAATGAGTCATTATTAAACTTTATCTAGTACTGATTACGTCACCACACTCTATTTAAGATAATTGTTTCTATACGTCACTCGGACTCCGCGAATGTCAAGGCAATTATTTTTTACAAGCTGGCATAAAAAGCCATAATTAATTTGCCATAGCAGCGAAATTTATATGCCCCATGAATTCGAGATTTAAGGCATTTTATGGTAGATGAGATCACTAAATCACGAGGTATTACGTCATTCCAAATTAAGTGTGGACCACATTACACAATGTAAGTATAAATCTATCCAAGTCAAGAAAAAAATGTTACCGTCGTTAAACACAGAATGTGATTGATGTAACCGACAATGACTGATCGCATTTTTTCTAAAATTGGAACAGTTTACACAAAAACACCAGAGAGGAAAGAAAAAAAAACATTTGAATGTATAGTAAAGACATGTAATCTGATCATTATAGAAATTATATTTAATAATAATAAAACATACATGTAAATCTATTTTACCACGGGGTACAATCGTGCCCATTCTGTTATATAGGTACGTACTTAAACATAATTAATATTATAAATGATACGTTTCATTTTTAAACAGTGTTAAATTCCCTAGTCTTCTTACATGGATGCTCACTACAGAATCAGTGTGGTGTTTATTAGGGCGTCCTTAGAGTAAGGTAATAGTACATTACGCACCAAGGCCAGTAAAATAAAAAAAATCTCAGATCACATGTAATTGCGAAGCCGAGGTTGATATTAATGTGATCTGAGGCTTTTATATTTTACTGGCCGGCAATTTCATTTAGCGAAGCGGCCACAAAGTTGCCGCTTTCTGGCCGGAGGACGGAAAAAGGTATTTAAATGACGTTTATAAAGGTCATTTCAACCCTTATAGGAACCATTCAATTGGAAGATGTTCTGGAATGAAACAACTATAAACGCATTTAACTCGCACATTTTATCATATTGTTGCGTGCTACGAATAAGTACTAAAGTTTTCGAAACGTCAGCCAATAAAATAAAATATGCGAGTTAAATCCGTTTAAAGTTGTTTCATTCCAAAGCACTTATAATAAACGCGAAGGCATCAGAAATTCTTGGGTAATGTAACTACTTAGTATTCCCTTAGAATAGGAATCTCGAATTTCTCGAAACGATCTTCAAATATAGTTATATTGAATCAATTCAGAGTATTTCAGAGGGCAGTCATGAACCCCATGGGTAGTCCATAAGGCCACCACACTCAAGACATTGCTTTTTAAAGCTATTTTAATGACACTTGTGATGTTGACGAGTATAAAAATTATAAAAACTTATTAAATTATTCTAAAATTGACTAAGTTTTCTGTGAAAAACAGTATTATATACACCAGTCATGAAATGAATGTTTAAAGATTACCAATCTTAACATTTTCACTAATATATGCAGAGTAATGTGTAGGTACTCAATATTACTTATTTACTTATACACAATAAACTGAATATCAAACTTAAAACAAGTATTTCAAACTAACTTATTCCGAATTTATATAAGATATATAGTTACATATTTTGATTTTCTGGCATAGATACCGTCCAATACTAGGTCGTATCTGAAAGGTAGGTATTACATTTTCCGTTTAAAATGATGTCATGGGATATAATATTTTTTCCTGTAATAACAATATAGTTTAAAGTTTTAATTCTGGCAAAAAACTTTTATATACTTAAGTAACTATTACAAAACTTAACGTAATGAAAGTCATTATAAATAACGTTTTTGTTTAGTTATGATTATAATATGGAAAACCTATCGATAGGAAACAAGGTGCATAATACGTCAATAAAAGAAGTACAGTTCATTTACCTTCATACGTACATCATGAAAATTAAATTAAAAAAAATACACACATTTATCTACAGTAATCTGACTCATTTTCGTGATAATAAAATAAACATATCGTAAGATTCAATCTCATTGCTTTTAAATTTTAAAGTATCAAGGCTAGATAAGTGACATTCTAGATTCGTTAAAATTATTTGAATAATAAAAATAAAATTGATACCGTGAAATTTCGTTATCTTACATCAACTGCATAGGTACATTTTAATTGTATCATTTTAGCGCTAGCAAATGTAGAATTTCAAGATTAGACATCTTACAAGATTAGGTCAAGAAAATGTCGATATTGGACTTGCTAGTTTTGAATTCATTTCACTACCATGATACCAAGTTTTATCAGCCGTATAAGACTTCCTATTATTTACTGAAATGATACGTTAAAGAAACGACCATTTGCAAAACTAAGGATATTGATTTGAGACGGCCCTTTTTCATTTTATAAAGTAGCTCTATAGCTTAAAGTATATTATTTTATTGTCATATATTTTCCATACTTTTTAAATTGGAAATGTATAACATAAAACCAATGTATTGTAAGTTTATCTCAGGGTATCTTTTTTGATCAATGCTCCGGTACTAACTTTTAGTTGCCGATTTATTGCTCATATTTTTACATTGGTAGATTAGTCAAATGATCAAACGATTTCAATTATAGTCCAATCACTTACTTCACCATCAAAATCAACATCTTAATAAACCAGTCACAGTTGTATTTTTAAAAAGAAAGCGTTAAAAACAATAAATTAGTTAATTAATGTAAAAATTAAATTAATTCTCATTAAATGCAATATACTTTAATAAATTAAAAGATTACAATAATTTTAAGATTATTTCCAATAGTCATTTGATTAAAATAAAAAGTTCTTGAAATTCATTGCAGATATTATATTATAATATAATATCTTTGTAAAAGTATTATTGAGTAATAAAATAAAATCATTAAACATACAGTCAACAAATCATGCCATAAAAAGTTAATGTAAAATACAAATTATCTAGTACTTACCTACCTACACGTCTAGTTTACACATTTGGATTGATAGTGTATGAGATACTTAACACGAAATACGTATTACATTTAATCACATTAGTAATAGTAATAATAATTATAATACAACACATTATGGATGCGATTTAAAATGTTTAAAATTAATTTAATTTGCCGTATTACAATTTCCATTCAGTTATTCGCATAACTAAATTTGTAATTGAATAGTTCTTAATAAATAAAAAGATTCTCGATTTCATCACTGTAGTATTAATATTCGGCAATCTTATTTAATCACGATCTTTGATAGTAAGCGTTAATTTTTAATATACAATTGATTAAATCCATCTCAAAGAAATATTTTTTTCATTATAACATAATATTTGGAATATTTAGACATAATCGTCGTCACCTGGATATATTGTTACATTATAAAAAAATAAAAGCACATTCAATCTGTTTCTTTGTCAAATTTCACTAATTTCATTACATTTTAATTTATTAACATTGTTTAAAAAAACAAGATTTCAATAATATAGTAGCGGCAAAAAAACATATAGGTAATATAAATATACACGGGATAATACCTCCAATACAAAAGTATACCATTGCCATTATTATCTACTATACCTATGGATTACTATGGCGTTATTTATAAAAAAGCTTGTAAATCCAAACAACTAAAATTGTTTACAAATAAATAAACATCTAAGTCTCCAAATTATTTTACAACATGAGTTATTTTATCAATAATCTTTCGTTAAAATTTAGCCTCGTACATAATCAGTTATAATTCATGGGGAAAATCATATCAACTCATCGAAATACTAAACAAATTAGAGTACTTAATGATCGTATGTTTTATACCAATCGTCAATATTCGTAAAACATTTAAAAAGTCGTTACAATGTAGGCTTCTAATGCGTCCCATCAGCATGTTCGCTTTAATTCTTGTAACGCAGTAAAGGCCTGGAGACTGCAACTGCATTTTATATTCATTTTGAAAAAATGTAAACGCAGCCGAGTATAATTATCTCTCTATCGTGCACATACCTGTCATGCAGTCGATACTATATGAACTTGAAGCATTTCTGCTTGTCGTGAGGTATACGAGTTTTAAATAGCACCGAATCTGCGCGATACTGTGTCGATAATAGTGGTGTATATCCCATTACCTGTCGAATAAACAGTGCAATTAACACCCACTTTTCAATTAAGATAAATAATAAACATCATATAATTGTAAGCATTCAAGTTTATTCATTTCTCAGCCACCAGTGAATGATTTCGTTGATGCTGTAATAACTAATAAAAATGTACCTATGTATTATTACACTGAACTTGAATGCAAAAACAGTACCTGTGAGAAATATTGTATGCATTTATGTCTCTCGTGAAAATGCGTCTCATCTGAGGAAAGCGTTACCGGGCAGCCGGGGCAGCGGAAAGTCCATCGTGACGTAACCTAAAAGAAACAAAATGAAAAGATCAACTAAAAAAATAAAAATAAATTGTATCCCGTTTTTATCACAGTCAAAATTATACAAATAAAGGGACAACGATCAGGTGAAACTAAATAATAGCTAGTATAAATATTTTATTCCTTGATAAAAAAACATACGCTAATTATTTGAACCAATTGATCAAACCAAACAAAACTTGTAGTATATTATTATGTACCTACTAGTACTATTAGACAATGGGTGAATATACACAAATAAATATGACCACAATGATCTCTGCCCCTAGCAGAATTCGAACCTTCAACCTCCGATTTCGTAGGCTCTAACTATCACAAAAACAGGCAGTCATATATTTCTCTCAATATGTAAATTTAATGCCAATATAAATAAATGCAGGAATAGAACATGTTTTACCTTGACAGGTGGCTTTCTAGTTATATGCGCAACTAAAAAGTTCATAGCAATGTCTTCGCAGTTCATATACTCGTCTACATAATCCCGTATAGCGGCCGGTAAGGTCCGCCAATAAGCCCACAAGTAATAACGGTGAACAAATGCTGCTCCGGTTAACACCATACTCAATTCACAACTGAAAACATAGAATAATAAAAATAGATATATGTGTGTTACTAAGATTAAGAAATTGTTAATGACATTTTAGCGATAAACGATACGAATTTGAACATGAAATCTGCGTTTGCTTATGTTGTTGCAATGTTTTTAATTATAATGCAATTTAACCTTTTCGCCGCCACGCAACAATACAAAACGCTGAGCCTGTGACGCCAGTACAAAAACAAGCATTCGAGATCGAGAAACCATAGTGACTTGGAAATGGTGTATCGATATTTAAATAATTCCTCGATAATTATATCCAAAAAGTCGAAGAAATGTCAAAAGAATAATACAATCATGTTGTTACTACATGTTCATTGATTATTAACCTTATAAAACAACATTAAATAATGAAAAGATCAAAATATTTGCATTATTTACAGTACAGTTTAGTGACGAAAGTCACCACACTACTCACGCGATGACGTCATGCGTTGTCGGCACCGGCCGACCCGGGCTTTTAGGTACTGCAAATTGCTTTGATTCTAGAGATGTGAAACTGTTGTAGGTATGTGTTAACTGCATCGACATTTTGGCAGGGAGTCCAAAGAAAAAATCCTACACATTCTTTAGCAACAAACCAATAATAAAATGCAGTACCTAGGTACCTAGATTTCTTACAAACAAAGTTTTTAAATAAACTCCGATAATTATTTAGGAAGTACAATAGCATATAGTCGGCATTTTCCAGGAATTCGTTTGAAATACCGCCTGCACGTGCGGTGTGCTTTACATATTTACTAAGAATTCCTCACAAAAATTAAGCCTATTGTTATTGCTAATGAGTGTTTCAGGTAGAAAAAAACATTAATAAAAGGGTCATTTCTTTACCTGGATGTAGTCGTTTTCTATTTAACAAAGACCCTATTTGGTTGCCTGTGCTTTAGATAAAGTAACGATAGGTTTGTAAATATTTAATATACATAATTACCTAAACTAGAACACTTGTCTCGGTTGCTCGTCGAACTACTTCATTATAATAATTGACAGAGGTACACAGGATAAAAATTAGAGTAATATACAATTTTTTCGTTTGTTATTTACTTGAACGAGCCGATCTCAGACATGACTGGTCGTGTATAGCCGCGGGACTAATTTAAATAAATGTTCAAAATATGCTGTAAAATATATTTTACTATTCCCATTTTGATTAATTAATCGCATTCAAGTAAATTAATTAGTGAACTTACAATTATAGAACTACACATTTATAAATTCACCTACATTAAAATTTTTCGTAACGTGTATTGCAACAAACAAAACACAGTTGGTGACAGCACTACGCCGCGGCTATCGCCGACTAGGGCTTCAGGTACTGGCGTACTTGCTGCATTTTATCAAGGCGCGCAAAAATGTTTATTTATTCAATGATATTACATAGTATCACGTTTATGTATAAAGTTTACGGTAATTTAGGCTTTTAACAATAATAAACGTTCATAATTTGTATACTAAACTTTTAATTTACTTATAATTTTCGCCTCTAACTTTCAGTCGGCACGGGCCGACGAGGCGCTAGTGGTACTGCTTTCTGTAGTCGGTAACTACCGACTGGGGCGGTGAA
This sequence comes from Polylopha cassiicola, assembly GCA_038024825.1. Lineage (NCBI taxonomy): Eukaryota > Metazoa > Arthropoda > Insecta > Lepidoptera > Tortricidae > Polylopha > Polylopha cassiicola. Next base: position 7,196,089 of record CP149045.1, read on the forward strand.
AAGGTTAAGTAGCATTTTTTTACATAATTGTTCTTAGTAGACTGCCAAAAACTATAGCACATAGTCACTAAAATTGTTGATCAGCCATTGTCCGTATTTTGAAGCATAAAACATACGATTACTGTACCTGTAATTAGAATTGTACAAAAATCCGTTGTTGTTATTAAGATCCCACGCATGGTAGCGACCAGGAAAGCCCACTATGCGATCTCGGTGTTCGCGCCATACTCTGAAAGATATATAATAAAAAATAAGAACATTTTCACTGTTCTAGAATGTGTTTTGCTATTGGAAAATAAAATATTATATTTATAATTGATAGTTAACTCAAAAGCAACAGTTATCAATATACTATATTGAAATTGTTTCAACGATTAAGTAAGTTTTGTAACCATATAGGGTCAACAACACAGAGCTTAGAGTAATAATTTCAATTGGTGATACCAAGCAATATCCGATTTACTCGCCTAAAAGCGAAAACAATTTCGTCGTGCCGTAGATGTGCGTCGTCATCCACACAGAGCACAGCCTCAGTGTCGATGAGGTCGTAAGGCAGGAAGCGGTTGTTGAGCGAGTTGCGAGCGGACCGCACCACGGCGACCGGCGCGCCGCTCTCTGGCCACGAGAGACCCGGCGATGGCGGCGAACGACCGTTCCATACTACGATCACCTGGAAACAAACTTATAGTTAACTAGCTTCTGTCCGCGACTTCGTCCGCGTGCAATTAGTAGGTACTTCAGGTAGTTCATGTTTTATCATGCTTGGATAGTATAAAAACTATCTCCATACCAAATTCCATTGAAATTAGTTCGGCGGAAGTTAGAATATAAACTATTCTACGTCCTTCCCAGGTACTCAAACTACTTTTGTACCAAATTTCACCAAAATCAATGGTATAGACGTCAAAGTGTACGGGGACAGACAGAAGTTACTTTCGCATTTATAATATTAGTAGGGAAAATAATTTCATTACTTCTAAATGATTTATAGTCGAGTGAAGGAAAAATTAAAATCTAATATTAATCAACATGAATTTACAAAATGTATTTAATTTTTAACCAGGTTAGTATACTAGTGCAAAAATAATTTAAATCTATCGTTCATAAATCTAACCTTATTAAGATAGGGGAGTCCACGTAGACGAGCAACTGCCGCCGCTAGCACGGCTTCCCGCTCATATGTGAGTATGACGACGGTGAACTGTTCCCTAGGGCGATCGCCGCCGAGGGCCTCGCTGAATTCCTTACCGGCGCCACCGGCGCCCGCGCCTATCGGACGGAACCCCGCGGCCGAACCCAGGAACCTGGCCTCCGACATCACCGGCGGATCCCACGGCAGCTGCGGATACATTACGAACGGGTCGCCCCACTCGTTCCACAGTTCGTAACCGTGCAACAGACTCAAAGAGTAATTCCTCCGGTACGCTGGACTAGCGTAAGGCGCCTCCAAGGGACCCAGAGTCTCCTCCGGCTCCGCATCTACCGCCGGAGGCTCTAAACGCGGCGGATAATACGATTCGTTAAACGCCGGAGTCCCCGTTGAAGGCACGGCCGGCCGCGCTGGTATATTTAAACGTGTCCGGATCACAGCCAATAGTGAATCTATCATCACTTGCACCGAACTCAAGTATCGCTCCCAAAACAGTCGTCCGTGCCTGCGGAATGCGAGTAAATCGGCGTCAGACAACGCCCGAAGTACAAAATGGAGTTCGGTGACGCGAGCCTTAGGGAGCATTAGGACCGCTCGCCGCCAGTCAAGTACTTCTTGGAATGGCAAAATAATTCTATCACCACCCAATATGACAGGAATCGCACCTGATCTTAATGCTTCGTATAGTCTTGCTTGAAGAAGAGCCGTGCTTGCATAACTAGGATCAGCCGGCGCGAGTACCAAAACGAACGTGGAGTCCCTCAATACTGATCTTCGGGAACGATCTGTGCCACATAGCGCCCAGTCGCCGATTGGCAATATAGCTCTTTTTTCGACAGGTGGGTCGCATTCAAATTGTAAGTAGAAAACGTCCGACGTCGGACTTAAGCTAGCAATCTTTTGAATTTGTACGATCATTAAATGGTCTTGGTCTTTTTCTACGCCATCGATAGCCGGTTGTGATCCCTGAAAACTAAACGCCGCTAATGAATGCTTATCAAACTTGATTAGACGCTTATAATATTTACTATAATATTACGATATTCAATTTTGAAACTGTCTTACCTGAGTAAATATTTTCGTCTTGCTGGTGAAATCGGTGCACAGTCAATCCACACGTCTCCTCCGGGTGGTCCTAGAGCGGGTGGTGTTATTATGTCAAATCCAGGTCGAAACTGTTCGAGCAAGAACGTAGACTGCGCTATCATCGCTCTTCCTGTAGAAGATCCTAAAAACGCGTCTCCAGCTCCAACGGATAACTCTCTTCTTGCCAAATTTATAAGCACGTGATTACGACCGTCACCACCCCAATATGGTAACATCTTTATAACTGTCTCATTTAGGGTGAGTTTAAATGATCCACCTGTAGATCTGAAATTTACTCTACAATTTAATACGCTAATCAAAGGTCGATATAGATATGACTCAAATAATTATGAAGACTTACATCGAATTTCTTTCAGTTGGAAATGCTTCCCCTACCAGAACTATGTAGAGGCAGGCCTCATTCGGATCCTGTGTGATGTGCGCATTGTAGCCCAATGTCTGTCGCACTGTGGTTTTAAGGAAGCCATCTACTTCGGTTCCAGCGATTGGTGAGTACATGTCAGGCTCATAGAAGTAGACCGGGAAACCAGACGTGAGCGAACAGCGGGAGTGATCAAAGCAAGAATGCATGCGGCAGTGACGTTCGGAAGAGAGTGGCACGGGTGCCATCGCAGCTGGCGGCAATACAGGCAACATTTGTGCGGGCGGGGCAAGTTCGGGCGAATCGCGACGAATGGCTTCAAGCTGGGCAAGCCGCGCCTGGTCGGCAGAGACTCGCAATCGCTGCAACTCGGCCGCTGCTCGTGTGTGCTCGGTTTTAGCATTCTCGGCGCGTGCACCCGCCGCCGCTGCTTCTCTCTGTAGCCGTGCGCGTCTTGCCTCTAACTCACGTAGTTCTGTTGACACTGATGCCTATAAGAGGTATTGATTTCTTTAATTAATTTATAACACAAGAGAGATGTAAGACTCATGACATATTTGACTGTATTATTGTTGATAAGAATTTTTTTTTAATTAAAATGATGGGGTCTATATTAAAACGCATAAAATTAATTGTCCTATTTGAAAGTAGCCTTACAATTCTAGGCATAATTGTAAGTCGGCATAACACTAATAAGCATAATTGAAAACGCATAATATTAATATGTATAATATAAAAACTCATAACGATGACCTCGCATAAAATTAAAAAGCCTAGAATATTTTTTTATGAATATGAAAAATTATAAAAAGCTAAAAAGTGGGCGTTCACTTCCACAAAAAGTTAACGGTTTTTTTATGCATAATGAAAAAAAAATATTTACTAGCGTTCGATATTTGAAAGAAAAAAGTTTCCACAAATAAACTTATATTTTTACCTAATGGGGTCAATAAAACAAAAAAGATGCAAACTGATATACTTTTCTGATAGCAAGTCGATTCTGCAAGTGTCGCAGTTAGCCTAACCTAACCAACTCTTATGATATAATATGTATTACTTTAGGTATTCCTTTATTAAGGCAAATATACATAATATTATACACACTTATAATATACCGGCAGATGTCGTCCTGCCCGTCCGATTGTTTCGTCAAAGATCTGTCAAAGTCTTCTGTCACTTACCGTCAATCACTTTGCATATGTGAGTATAGAAAAATGTTTTTTAAATTTTCTCTACTTATCAACCTACCCTGGACTTCCACAAATAATTTAAGACCAAAATTAGCTAATCCGGTAAAAGGCATTGTTGAGTTAGACAATAACAATGAAATCTGGCATTGATTTTTATATATATTGAAGATAGAATTAATTGGTATCTCAATAATTGACTTTACAATTTTATAGAAACTTCTTTATGCATTTATAAAACTTTTTTATGCATTTATTTTATTATACATATTAAAGTTATACCTAATAAAGTTACATATTAATTAATATTATGCTTATTCATTATTATGCATTTTAAGCAGTATGCAATTTTATAATTAGGCATGTTGTATGTTATGCATATCATTGTTATGCCAAGTCTGTTATGCGTTTTCAATATATTATGACAATTAATGTTATGCTATATAAGGGACACCCAAAATGATAACTAATTGAATAAATTACCCATAAGGATAAATGATACTTATTATTAGTTACGAAGCTTAAATAAAGTTTTTATGCATTACAGAATATGCTCTGTAGCTGTTATTAAAATGCACCCTATGCTGTTCTTGACAGTGAGCTGGTTATGGGTTAAATTACTTTAACTACACACCTTAATTCTAAGCATTTCTTCTATCCTTAACTTTAGGTCAGCTGCATTCATTGTAGAAAAGTCACCATAAGCATCCAATGTGTGTCGCATTGTGTTACCACTAAGAGCAATTGATAGAGACTCATACTGAAAAGAAAAGTGTTTTTCTTACTTAACAAATAGTTTTAATGGAGGATATCATAGCTTAGTGATACATAAGTGACTAGCCAAAATGAGTTGCAAACATCATGGCATGGTTCATTCAATATATTATGGTACCTAAGCTTTTTCAAGTTTAAAATATTATATAAAAGATCACTGCCGTGATCTTCAGGGAGATAATCACATATAATAAAACCCTTAATTATTTCCCAGTTTCAACCATGAGTACTAAAATTGTATAAAATAAGTTAATATTGTTATAATTTTATAACACTAGTGTCAGACATGTAAGATGTTAGATTGGCATGCTCAAACCACTTTTTTATTTATTAATTATATACCTATGAAAGTTAAGACTTATTTCTTTTTAAAAAAAATATTTTAAGATAATAAGACAGATTAATATATTTAAAGTTGTTTTTAGGTTTCAACAAATCAATAAAGTCAAGGATGCCATGGCACCTTAAAAGATTTATAATTTGAATAACGGGACATCTAAACTAATTAATGTATATTTAACACTAATTAATATATAAATTTATGAAAGAAATAGGGTTCCTTATACATAAGTACTTTCAATTCCTAGGGGTATCTCCAGGGGAGGGCAGATACGGCTATTGTCGGGTGAGGAAGCACCTCTAACTCATTGCAAAAGTATAATAGCATATAGACAGTGACCAATAGTGGTAGATACTATCTCGTACGCAGGCACCGTATATGTTGACCAGGTTAATCGGCGTCGGCGTTATTTGCATCCGAGACCATTCCATAAGTCATAACAAACATATTACACCATTCACTTACTAGAGAGGGCTGGCTTACCTTAGATAAATAGTAATGAGTTACTAAGGGTACCACAAATAGTAAAACGGATACCATCAGTATCACACGAGACAATTTCAAATGCCCTAGCCATTGACAAAGCCGCTCGTGTAGTAACATTTTAAAATGCAACTTCTTATTCTATTTAAACACCATGTTCTCCTATTCGTATTATTTAAAACAAATAATCAAAAAAATCCATAACGCTCCCCCATCCATTATTTTTACTTTGGATATGGATTAGAGCTTACATTACTTTTAGTACGAAGCTTGAATGACTTTATTATGAGTTAGCTTATGACAGTGACACCCCACTATGCTCACAGATTATAATGGCATAGATACAAAATAACCACCCGATCATAGAAAGCAACCAGTTCATCATTTAACTATTATTTTATTTATGTACATATTATTTCCATAAAATATATTATACATAAAGCTTTCACCCATGTAACGAGATGAAATTGTAAAACCTATATAATAGTACTCATTCACATTATTTACGATCAGAAAAGTCTTAAGATTGGGCAGACCGTCCACGAGGAAAGTGCGCTTGCACATCATAGTTTAAATTTAAAAATAATATAGGTTAAGCGTTCTGTCGATGTAGCTGTTTCTCATTTTTATTCCACCTCAATAAAAGAGAAATAATAGTTACCTATCACACCTTCGTTAATTATGCAAAATATATGCCGGTGTTCCCTACATTGACTTTATATTACACTAGCTGTCCACCCCGGTTTCGTACGGATCCCTTTTTTATAGCCTACCAATGTCACGTAAATCATTATATTTTGTAAAGCGAAAGAATTTTTCAAATCGGTCTAGCCGTTTTGGAGCCTATTCAATCCAAACATACAAACAAACCTTTCCTCTCTATAATATTAGTAGGTATAGATAATATTTCTCTATGATAAATCAGAGTAATGAGGGCCACCGCGTGTCAGAAATCCGCTAGATGCGCTAGTGTAGAATGAGGTCCAGCTGTCAGGTACCACCAATCACAGGCCAGTAGCTTGCAAGGGCGTGCATTCCATATAGGCAGAATAGTATAAATGTATGGAGTGCCTAACCTGACGTAGTACATGCGCGACCCTCACTGCACGCGCCTGGTAGCTTGCCTCTCATTGGTGGAACATGACAGCTAGACCTCATTCTACACTAGTGCATCTAGCGGATTTCTGACACGCGGTGGCCCCTCATTGCGAGAAACGATAACAGTCGGTCGTAAGATCTTTTAATTTGTCAGATTAACGGTGATTAACCATAAAACAATGTGAACCCCTTTTTAGGGTTCCGTAGCCAAATGGGAATAACGGGACCCTTATAGATTCGTCATGTCTGTTCGTCCGTCCGTATGTCACAACCGGTTCATTCCGAAACTATAAGAACTACATTAATAAAACTTGGTGCGTAGATGTATTCTGTAAACCGCATTAAGATTTTAAAATAAAATCAAAATTTTTGGAGTTCCCCATACAAAACTGAAATGACCTATACTGATGTTGAGGTTACTAACAGCATTTTTTTCTAATCTGAATAGTTTGCGCGCGACTCTCTCTTCCAAAGTGGTAAAATGTGTGTGTGTGTGTGTCCCCGTAACTTCTAAAAATGGGCATGATAAAACTGATAAAAATATATGATGTGTATGACTATGCAAACTACTAACGAAAATTAGTTTGAATGAGATCTAGACAGTAGGTAGTTTTGTTTTTAAACGTCATAAATCAAATTACCTAATTTATTATAGATTAAGGTACGGAATCCTTCGTGCGCGAGTCCGACTCGCACTTGGCCGGTTTTTATAAGATGTCGGCCGTGAAACAAGAGCTGTAACCCCACAATCTTGGATTTAACTTTACACTAACCCCACTTATTGCCTAAAAAATAAAAATAAAAATTTCGTCCTCTGACAAACAGAACCCCAAATGTGACTTTACAATTTACATTGGAGTATTTGTCTTTTAAGATTTATTTGTTTGTATTGGTTAACATACCTACGTTAAGCATGCTACTTTCAGGCTTTGGGTGACAAAACAATGTTTTTATTTAGCTTACTGGAATGTAATGTAATATTTATATAGGTACCTTTAAATAAAAGGAATAGAAGTTAACTAAAATAATAATTTTAAGCACAGCTTTTAAATTTGTGATATTTATTTGTTACACAAAAACAGTTCTTTGATATACTTACTTATATATACATTTTTTTATAGCTAAATTCGTCACTTACAGATAAATTAATTAAAAATGTAACGATCTACCCAAATTTAACACAATATATAAGTTGCATAGTTAGCTGCTACTCATATATGTTTAATTGAAGTGGATCGTTATTTTAAATAAATTTGGAACTAGCATGAAAAATAAATATTTAAACAAATTTATCGATCTTATTAAGAATAAAGAAACGTTAGCCCCGCTAAATTAAGCTCAGCTCACAAACACTTGTCTCATAACAAATTAAACTTAATCTAAATTTTAACAAAATTGACTTTCAAACTTAACATTTTATATACACATGATATACTATTTATGTATAATCTTTTTGCATTATTATGCAACACTGAAGACATAAATGCTAACATAAAAACAACTTTGTTCTCAATTGAAACAAGAAAAATCAAAATGCAATTTTTCATTTAATGGTGCGCACTAATGAAAAAACTACCTTAGGTAACTCTTTGATGCAACAATTTTCAAACCACAACAGAAAAAAGTTACGTTATTTTTCTATTTACATGATTATATGATAAGTTCTGATGCCATCGCGGTTATTACACATATTATTTTGGTTATGATTATATGAATTTTGATTATGTGCCACTGTTGGACATATCAATTATGTTATATTTAAACATGCGTTTTGTCCCACTATGGTGAGCCAACATATGAGTAAATAAAACATTTGGAGTAAAAAGCATACCACATTTTGGGCATATCTGCTTTGATGCTCGAGCTTTGGAGTTACACACACCAAAGTGCCTTTTAATACTATCTTCGTTTAAAAAATGTAAACCACATGGACATTTATAAACTTTCGCAATTTCTTCGGCAATGTTCCCAACTTCAGATTCTTTCTCGTTATTTATTACATTGGTTTGATTTTCATTTATAACATCTTCAGATTCTAAATCAGTGTCACTTTCTGTACCACTGTCTTCCGTCAGTGATTTATCTATCGATTTTTTCTTACGTTTTACTGTATTTTTGTTATTTTTTATTGGATCAAAGGAAACTATTATCATGTTTGAACGTATAAAATCCGGGTCGGTCTCATGTAACATAATGTGCGCTTTCAACTTATTTGAGTTAAAAAAGAGATAGCATACTGAGCATTTCGTACGAGTTCGGTTAATGTCACAAATGTGTTTATCTGTGCCATTCTGGCTCTTGACACATATTTGGCAACCATTACAGACATACATAGTATAATCATAAACAAGACCAGTAAATGAAGGCTTAGAGACTTTACTGGTCGGCAAATCAACTGTTTCACTTTCTCCAAGAATTATCACCTTCATGTTATGTTGATTATAGCTTTCGAACTCTTCATGTTTATTAACATGCCCCTCATATTGTTTACTATAAAGTAAAAGCCCACAATTCAAACACTTTTTAAGATCATTTTTATCACATTGATGAGCATCAAATTGAAGCTTGTTTACTATGCCGGCGCATTTTCTGCATTGATATAATACGTAACGGCCTCGCGAAGAGATTGAGCTATTTATTTTTTTGTCCAACTCTCTATTGAAGATCACTATTCTGTATGACCTCAAACCAATTCCAGGCTGTTCGTGAATTTTTTCATGTTGTATTCGTGATAATGATGATATAAAAGGAATACCGCAAATAGTGCATGGATGCTTTCTTAATTTAAAACAAGAATTGTCTGCATGCTTATATAGAGAATTCGGCTCAATAAAACATCCACAATTCTCACACTTATAAATGGTTAGATTTGGTGGTCCATTTTGCATTATCTCCATTTTGATTCTACACTCGTGTTTATAAATCGACTTATCTAAAATGCTATCTATTTTTTCAGTGGTAAAATTTTTAAATACATGTTTTTGCCAAACATCATTGGCTACCGGTATATAAAAGCTATCAAATTTTAGCAATATAAACTGACCATTTTTTTCATGGAGAATCTGATGATTGCGATAGCAAGAACTGTCAATATGTAAATCACATTTTGAACATTTCTGTGTATCAATTTGGTTATCCAGAGTTTCGAAGTGACTTTGAGAGTGCTCAACCACTTTATCATATGTATCAACTGCTATACGGCAATTTTTACACGTGTAAATAATATTTTTTTCGTCATACTGAGAATCAGCTGGAAACACAGCACCAGAATTCATTAACTCTTCTTTATCATGTAACATTTTCTCAACATTAATTTTAGGTTTTTTTCCAACATCTGACTTCGGCTTAATGTTATTTGGCTTTAACTTTTTGTTTTGATTAACAGAGTAGCGGTGAAACATCATATGCAGTTTGAATGCTGCTTCAGAAAGTTTCTTTTGACAGATAAGACAAGTAAGGTAAGCTTCTTCACTACATATGTGTTGGTCTTTAGCATATTTAGATAGAAATTGAACTCCACAAACATTACAATCTGGATAATCTGGTACTGGAGGACTCATTGGTTTTCCATTATACAAGTTAAAAAAAGTAAAATCTTGTAATTTTATTTGTATTTGCTTTCTATGTATTTGTTGGTGTGTCGATATTGATGTTGTCGTTAATATTAAGCCGCATTGTTCACAGACGTGTTTTATTAAATGCATGCAGCGACCTTGAAGGTGCAATGCATTATGATATCTAGTAACAAAACATTTACATGTTTCACAGTACGCATACGCCAAATTTGGTTTCTTAGCCAAAAACTTATTTAAACCTGAACTCCTCTGTATATGTTTACTACCGAACCCTGTTGCATGATTTCGACTGTTTTCATATTTATTTGGTACAGCTGGTTTAAGAGATTTGTTATCAGCATAGTTCTTGAATGCAGGTGATTGATCAGATTCCATTAATTGGAGTAGTCCATTAGATTTTTGGGGCATTCTCAACTTTCGCTTCAATTTCGGTGGCTCTGATGGTTTGTCTGTATTATCTGTAATTACATGTGTAGGTGGTTCAACTCTTTTTAGAATTACTTTTAAATTGTCAAATAGTTTGAGTGATGCTTGTTTAGGTACTTCATCACTTTCCAATTTATTCATTGTGCCAATTTTATCAAAAATTACCTCTGTTTCAATAACTGTGAAATCGGTTATGGTTAATTTATCTTGCTTATGAGCATTTTCGTGTAAATTTCTTAAGTCGGCGTCTATTAAAATATCACATACTCTACAATACACTGACTTGGAACTTTCCAAACCACATCTATGAAAATGTTGTAGAAAACCATTTTCATCGAAATATATACCACATTGAGGACAAGAAAACATAATATTTTTATAAACAATTTGTCCAATATCATAAACTGTAAAACTATTAGTGTGTAAATGTTGTTTTCCGTGGTCCAATTCATCTTCTTTTTTAAAAATCTTGTTACAGATAGTGCATTTCCAGTTTATTAACATTTCCATGTGTTCCATATGTCTAGATGCCAATTCACCAGACAGGAAGTGTAAATCACACTTGCTGCATTTGAATATAACTGTTTTAAGAAGTGATCTGACACTATGATTTACGTATTTGTTATTCTCCAAGATATCTACACTTGAAGTAACTGTATCATCTCGATGTGTATAACTATTGTCTTCATCCATGAATGTTTCTATGGAGTTTGTATTTATTTTTTGTTTTTCTTTATTACAGTTTAACTGATTAGTGTCTAGTACTAAATTCAAAAGGTTCTTATGATAGTGATGGACATGGGAATTATATGATTTGAAATTTTTGGATGTTACCGAACAATGAATACAATTTGAATCAAAGTCTTTCTTTTCAACTCCGGTGATCTTAAATACTTTATGCTTGATCTTCATATGACTGTAATAAAATTTTATTTTTATGAAATAAGTAGAGCATATGGGACACTGATAAAATTCATTTGGTGGAGATTTTTCCTCAAAGGGAACTGCTATCACCCTGGCTTCATCTTTTCCATTGGAGTTTTTCAACTTTTCGTTTCGAAGAAACATAATTTGTTTTTTGATGGAATCATTTTTCTCTTTATAGGCTTGACTTGTTACATTTTCATTGCAAATGTTATTTGAGGTCCTTGTCCTCAGGATTTCGTAAAGATGTTCAATTAAATTCTTCTGCGTTTTGAAATTTTTTTGGCAATGAAAACATTTATTATTGTTACAGTTTACAGTGTTGTTGCCTTGTGAACAATTTTTACTAATATTCAATTGCTTTATTTTTGAAGATGGATTTTTTATGCGATGTATATTAACCATGTGTCTTTTAAGGGTGCCATTTGTAACAAAAAAGGCACCACATATTCGGCACTGTTTTTTAGTTTTACTAGTAGATACAATCAAACTTGGAAGCTTATTTTGTGATTCTGCATTCAAATGATAAGTTTCATTATGCAGTTCAAAATCACATGGCCTAGGAAACAAAATTAAGCAGGTATTACAGTACCGTTTAGAATTTTGTAAATAGGAATTTATATCCTGTAATGCCACTTTTGCTTTTAGATGAGGTTTCACTTGATTTTCAAAAATTATCTCATCTACAGAAACTTTGTTTGGTTTTGATCCAAGTATTATTTTGTTGCATTGTAGGTAATTGTTTTCTGTTTTAAATGTAGTAAGTAATGTTTCATTTTTAGCAGTTGGGGGCATTACATCTTCATTAGGAAGAGAATTAATTGAAGATTTAAAACCTAAAACAAAAAAGATATTGATTTCAATAAAACAATTACATTCAAAATTCATAATATAAGTCAAGCTGAATAGTAAAAATATATGAAATAAAATTAAACACTGAATAAGCATGGATCCAAAGAATATCATGATTCATGACATGCGATGTCTACAAGCCATAAAATACTTTAGATTCGAATGAAGGAGCAATGATAATGTCAGCATTGAAGCATAAGTAAAATATGTACATAAGTATGTCAGCATTTATTACATTTACCATCATCAAAGTAATCTACGATTTCCTTTTTTACTATAGTAAGGTCTGGAAACATCTCTTTTATTATTGGATTCTCCATTATGTCATGCTCCTCTATATCAATTTCATCGGCCATTGTCGGAGCTGCAATAAAATAATTAATGTTCTTAAACTAGCATTCGAAGCATTACGATGGTTCAAAATCACAACAAGTAATATAACAAATAATAGAAAAGTAAAAACAGAATACTGAGGAGCAGAAAGCTTTTAATTATTGATTATACTTTTACACAACTAACAAATTATGATTGTTGATTGAATAGAGCATAGAGCATAGATAATAAACGAATAAGTTACATATTTTCTACATAATAAAGTTGACAAAATGGCAGCACAAAATGTTTCCAAACCAATCTTATTCAAATTTGCACGCATTTAAGGGGTTGTTTTTAGAATAAATCGAATACTTAATGATTAGTAGCTTATTTGATACATTTAATTTAAATTATCGCTTTGCATCATTTTATGAAAAATAGACGAAATAACACTGACACTGTTTTTTATAAATACTAGAAAAATTACATTTTATTATATTAACAATTATCCTATGAATAACTGGTATAAGGCCCGATCCAAGGCTTGGATTAACTTATCATATAACCACACTAAAATATATTGAGATAGGGGCAAAGGAATAAAATAAGCCAAATGAGCGCATAGAATGTATAATTGAAACAACATATTTTACCTACTTTTTAGACAGAGAAAATTTAAAAGGATTTCGCATGGCAACATTATTACTATAATTATGTTACAATGAAAATAATAAATATTTCAAAAACTTCAGTTTCAAACCATTCATTTCATTTATGTCTTTCTACTTATATAAATATATAAGTAGTAAATAAAAAGGTTTATATTATATCAAATAACAAAATGTTAATTTTAAACTTAAAATTGTAATACTTTTTTTGTTCTTAATATGAATTATTCTTTTGTCTCTTGGAAAACCTCTATATCTACTACTATCTACTATAGCAGATACTGTGGAATTATTGTACCAAGTAATGTATTTATGCCTGTAATACTTATGAAACAGTACACAATAAATAAAATAATCCTATACAGGGCAAACATTGGAATTGCAAAATTACAGCACAGTAGGTGGCTATTAAACATCGAGATAGCAATAATCTGTAGGTTTTAAGAATAATAAACTGAAAAACCTGTAAGTATAAATTTTCACAACTTAGGTTCTGATCCAAGAGCCTGAGACAGCCAGACCATTATTTTATAATATAAGAGCTGAAAGTATTTCCCTATATGTCTCCAACACAGGTAAGAATGAATCCCAGTTATATATGAGTGGTGGACAAGTAGAAAAGGTGTCTAATATTACATCAGAATTCTCACTTCCATTATACAGTAGAACCTAGATAAGACAAAATCCTCGTTAACACAAAATAATTTCCTGTTCCCTTCCCTTCAAGCCTCTATATATTCCTCGAAGTATTTGTCAATTCCCTGAAACATATTTCTATACATTTTTTACCTCTAGGTATAACTCAAAGTAATAGTTTTTAATCTCTGTATCTTAAAGTCCTTAATCTTTTGTTAAATCACCTTTTTATCTAGAAGTTTGTCAATAAATAACCTCTGTTTCTCGAATTAGTCTTATTCCAACCTCCTTTTACAATCATTAAACTACATTTTTTTATGATTACACTTATGTTATAGAATATATGTTACTGGAGAGACTACCAAATGTTGATTTCTTAGTTGCTAGACCATTTAGATGGTTCCTTTATCTTACCAGACACCAATACTACAATAGTAAAGTTAATTAATACCACTACAACCCAAACTCCATAGATGGGAATCATTTTAACCTGTACCACCACCAGCACTACCCATAGTACCACCACTACCCAAACTTCGTGGATGGGAATCATTTTAACCTTTCATCATCAATCATTTTAAACATACATGGAAAACTTTTTCATATTTTTTTAAATAACGAAGTTAGTGGGCTTAAGTCAACATGGCGGGTCCAGGAGAGTTAGGTCTATATACATTAACTTTATACTAAGTCACTGTCAGAAACCAGCAGAACTGCATACTATCCTAGCAATTGACTTACCAACAAAAGTAAACATTAAAAATTGTTCTGTGCAAGTTTCGCTTTTGAGCATCGTCAAAAAAAATCATAATAAGCAAACCAAACCATAATCTACTTTTTTACCCCTAACAGAGATATATTCTGCCTTTTTACATACATACCATACAGTATTTTCTCTATTTTCAATGTATGGCGCCTCGAGGTCTTGTGCCAATGTCAGTGTTTTAAAGGAATATTCATGACAAAATACAGGAATCAGCCATGATTTTATCTATTATGTCTATAGTATTTTCTATTATATTCTCCAGATTACTTCAGAAATGGCGTACAGTATTTTCATTTCTTTTTAATGATGGTTACACAGATACAAAATGCGTCATCGACATATTATTGGAACGGCGATCTGTGGCGTAATCTGATTTCTGCACAGATATGATACGATGAGCGATTACAATATCGTCGCTAGTTGTTTTTTGTACTGCACATATTTATTAAAGTTTATTGGCCGGAGAAATAATATAAAAAAAAAAATGAAAGGATTTCTGACTGTTCAGATCTCGGTATTAAAAGTCTGGGGCATTCCTAAAAGCGTTTTTAACCTGCGACACGCAAGTGAATCCACTGATAAAATTGGTAATTAATGGCAATACTGACGCCTAGTCAGTCCCCCTTCGCTCCTCCTCACCGCACAGCTGATCAAATGTCAAGATGGAGTTTTGTTACGCATTTATCAGATAAGAAAAATGTTCAATATGAAATCTAATTATATTTTTTTTATAACCTACGTGGGTTAGAATGGATAGTGCGACTCCTTTTCAACCTTGGGCTAAAGATGATGCGAAAAATGTTAAAACCGAAAGACAACTAGTGGATGACGCGAAACTTCATCGAGAAAATGTCAATCATCCAAAACATACGCAAACTGCGTCTTACGATAAAGAGAGTATTTCCGCTTCGAGTAACGACCCGGGACCTTCCACCGTTGCGGACCCTGGCGTGGAGTCCTCCCAGGGAAAGGAGCCCAAAATGGATTCGGGAAAAATAGCTTCTATGCAACAGTTCATCGAAAACACCCTTAGGTAAGTCTCTACTAATATGTTTAATCGCTTTACTTTTTTCGCATTATCAACGCCTTTTTTATATACAGTGAAGTAACCTTTTCATGAAAAAAAATTTGATCATTTGCAACAAGCAAAGCTTTTAATTATCACTCTGCACTACAAAACCTTCAGATTGAGACTATTAATTCAGAAGCATTTAATAATCTAGCTGTTTTACTATCTAAATGATATAAGATTACAATAGCATGATATCAATAATTTAATAGATCAACAAATGTTATGTTTACCATTTAACATGGATTTGTGTGTTATTGTCAGTCATGAAGGAAGGCAACGGGTGGCACAACTCCTGGATGAAGTTGAAACTTTGAGTGGTGCTGAGAGGCTCCTTTTATACTTACGGCTGCCTACTGGAATTCCTGCTCATGATCCACTTAAGCAGCCTATAAATCCTTTAGGATCAAGGTATGTTGAACATTTGTAATCAATTTACTAATTAGATATTTCTTGTAGTTTAAGATGAAAATTTAAAGTATGTTTTTTTCTTTATAGGGCTGAATTACAACAAACTGTAACATGGATACAGACTCACTTAGAAGTAGATCCCGATGTCTCGTTACCAAAACAAGATGTTTATGATGAATACCTGTAAGTATAGTCAATATTTAATGCTAGGATTGACAATTTTGTGTTTCTTTCATCTTTTCCACTATGATAATTTTGTATAAATAAATTTTGCAACATTGAAAATTTTAATAGTTAAATAAGTTGGTTGGATATGACACTTTTTTAGTGTTTCATGTTTTATTATCTCTAATTTGATTAATATTGATGAAGTAGTTTAACTAAGTTTTTTTTATCTTCAGAGCATTTTGCAATAGTAACAATATGAAGCCACTGTCAACTGCAGATTTTGGCAAAGTGATGAAACAGGTATACCCAAGTGTACGGCCTAGGCGTCTTGGAACAAGAGGAAATTCTAGGTAAAGAACTTATTTATATATATTAAAAAGAGCATCTCATTTATGAAGTATGACACAGTGAAGTACAAAATTTAAAATCTTATTTATATAAAAGTATGGAATAATATTCCAATTTAAATTTTTCATACTCTTGACCTTATGTAAACTCAGCACTCAAATTTTCATAAATAAGATTATATTTTATAAGTACTTTAAAGCTAATTTATTAGTAGATTTTTTTTACATGTGACCAGCAACATACAACAAATCTAGTATTGTTAATACATAACTTTAATTTTCCATCAGCAATATACCAAAGGATTTGATTTATAATTTACTAGCTTCTGCCCGCGACTTCGTCCGCGTGGAACTCCTCCTTTTTTGCAGTCGGTTAAAAAGTAGCCTATGTCCTTTCTCAGACTCCAGACTTTCTTTGTACCAAATTTCATTTAAATCGGTTCAGTAGTTTTAGCGTGAAAGCGTAACAGACAGACAGACAGACAGAGTTACTTTCGCATTTATAATATTAGTAGGGATTATTGTCATTGTACATAAAATAATAATAAAGTTTTGTAATAATAATGATATTTTGTACCTAGACAAGATAATATCAATCGAATTTCGATTTGATATTGTAAGTTAATATTCAATAATTACAGACTTGATTAACTTATTTAATGGAATAATATATCTCATAATACTGTTGTTGTACTTCTACTTTAGTTACTTGTTATATCTTTTTTTAATTGTATCATGTGTCAAGTACGTGCTTACATTTAGAAATATTAAATTACCTGGAATAAGATTACTGGTGAGGCGAGCTAGCACATTCCATGCTATTTTTAATAGGTAAGCAATTTCACCTTTATGATGAAAGTTTCCTGGGAAAAAGATCAATTTTCCAAAAAATATTTAGAATCTCATTAGAAAAAATATGAACTAAATTCTTCAGAAATAAAATTCACCGGCCCCCATTACCAAATGAATATTATTATATTATCAGAATCATTACCATGCCTTTGCTCTCATAGATAACGAATAAGTAGGCAAGCGAAAGTTGCGTTTGGTTTGACAAATTTAAAAGCTTTTGTCCCAATGTCCGGGTACAGAGCCTTGATATGGTTATGGCTAATAAATATCAACTGTATTTGTAGATGTTCGTAATCTGCTAGTCCTATTTGACAAATTTTAAATGAAAACTAATATTTTCTACTAGCCGCTTAACAGCCGCGAGTTCGTACGTGAATGTTTAATTTTTAACGCGCCGTGGGTAGCCGGCAGCCGTCACTATTGAGGTCCTTCGGAAAGCTCAGCAGTGGACGTCTTTCTGTTGAAATGATGATGATATTTTGAAGTTCAGTTCAGTTTTTGAGACAAACGAACAACAATTATTTTTATACATGTATATAGGATACTATAAGAGTGTTACAGTATTACAATAAGAGTGTTAAGACGCTTTTATAAACCTTAAATGATTTTAGGGTTTGATTGCGTAAATACAATTAGGTACATAGTTTGATTATTTACTGATAACGTGTGAATCGAATTAGATAGCGCTATCAGCGCGACCACGTGGACTCGATTCAGCTACAAATTAAGATTAAGACGCTGATCACTTAATTGCTGCCTGACGATTAATTATTATCAATAGTAATAATTCAAACGCTTATTGCGAATGCTCTTTATCTATTGTTTAGAATTTGATGGCATACGAGTAATTCACATTTCCTTGTTATTTTTTAGAAAATATGAATAGAATAACGCACTAACATAAAAAAAAAACGAATTTAATGCATTAGGTTTTTTTATGAGATCTCTGTGTTATTCCTCATAATTATTAACCGATGGATTCACACGTTCATAACTGAATCCCAATGTTATCGATCGACCTGAATGTTATCGATACTGTGCTGAGTCGGCTTATATACTCATAGTTAAATTTTATTCGATATTTAAATCACGTTAGTAAATTTAACTACGGGTACATAACACCAGCATCGTACAACAATATGCAATAAAAAGATGACTTTATGTTTATTCAAGTTTGCTTTCGCGCAAAATTTATAATGCTTGTACTGAAAAGATGTAACTAAACGAGAATAATATGAAAACTACTGTAATTAGATAAAAAAAAAAAATATTTGTAAAAGACTGATTGCGAACTGTTTATCACTGCTGAAGCGAATGTACCTGAATGTACAGTCTAAAATAAGTATCTTAACATAAATATTACTGGCGAAATGATTGGTTTCAAAATACTATAATAATATATGTATAATGTTGATGTTGCGAAAATTTATTTCACATTAGTTTCGTTTAGAAATATATGTGAGAAATCAAATAATTCTTAGTATAATATTCTAAATATATTAGTGAAAATAATTAATTATCTTATTATGTGTAATACTTGTGTCTACAAAGCATCATCTTACAAAATGTTATTGTTGTACCTAATAACAGCTAATCTTACAATTCCAGTTGTAAGAATGTTTTTGTTATTCTATTAAGGGAGAGATTTATTTAAAAAGATGTACTTGAAAAACAAGTCATCAAGTCGAGTGTTATTAAATATATATAAACCTATTAATACACTGCTGTTTAAAAATATTTTTATTATCATTTGTAATCTTCTGCAGATACTGCTACGCCGGTCTCAGAAAAAAGATAAAGTTAGAAGTTCCACAATTACCAGATTTGGGTGAATCCTCGAAGGTAAATAAATATTTACTATGCTTATAATATGTACCAAAATGTTTAATATTATTGTCAGTTTTATTATCGGATAAAATTTGGGAAAATTTTAATATATGTATATATATATGCGCGTGTTTATTCAGACCTGAAAAAAAAATCATTTTATCTTTTGATATCAAAATTTGACTTATTTTTCAGGAACAAAGAGATATGCCGAGAGACAGCGAACGAACAGTACTTGATTGGGCTGAAAGTAAACTAGGTACGTGTAGCTAATAGTTACTTACTGAGTATGTCATTGTGTTCAAAGAAAATTATTTTTCTTGTTGAATAAATAACTAAGGTATATTCGATTATCAAATACGTCATCGGAGTTCGGGAAATATTTGGAAAAAGACAGTATTTGTGTAATATTACAATAGAATAAGGTATCGGTACTAAAGTATGTACCAAATCCAGATTATGAAGCTATATCAACACCTCTCCATATTATAATCAGAGATCGCAATAGATAGTGCCTATTTACCTAAACTTGGCGGGAGGAGATGACTAAGAGTGGTTACAACCACCAAAAATATTATTTATTTTTATTGAACGCGGGATTTCCCGGGATTTATAAGAATACATAATCGATATAATAAATGTTTTTTACATAAGTTAATGAGTTTTAATTTGCACACCTTACATTTTTGATCGATTTTCAAAACCACTGCGTGAAACACCACGACACACATGTTTGCATTAAACAATTACATTTTATTAATCATTTGACGCTGAGTGTGAATCTGTGTCGATTATGTATTCTTATAAATTAATCCATTTACAATAAATAATATCGGTTGTAAAGTATGTACCTCCTCCCGCCAAGATTATGAAATATCAACACCTATTGCGATCTCTGATTATAATATAATAGATGGTTAAGGTTTAAATATTTTTTATTTCTCACTAACGGTCCCGGCAGACGTCGTCCTGCCCGTTTGATTGTTTCGTCAACCATATAAAATATGTCAAAGTCTTCTGTCACATAACGTCGATATGAACGTAGAAAAGTGTTGTTTTTAGACTATTTTAGGGATTTTTTTCTCGCCGAAAAGCCACCCTCTGACTTCAATGACCATTTAAAAAAAGAATTGGCCAAATTGGTCCAGTCGTCGTAGAGTTATGCGCTTACCATCACTTTAAGATTAATTTGTATATTATAAGATAAATAACTATTTGTTACGCTTATAACGAGATTAATAATCAACTTAAGTTTCAGTAGTCCAGTCTGACAAGACTGATAAAAATAAAACTAACTCAAAAATTAAGTATATTATTCATACTTTGGCATAATTAGTCCCTCCTAATATCTGTACATATTATTATCTACTAAAGGCTTTGTCCTGAATGACTGAATGAGTGACGGATATATGAACAACCTAAACGGCTGGTCGTAAAGACCTGAAATCTGGGAGTATGTGTTCTTTGTATAACGCAGGATTTTTCGAAAATTTGCCTCTGAAAGTTTGTATGGAACAATGTGATTCCTTGGTCCAATCTATTTCATATTTTACATATTCATTATTTAACAGAATTGGTAGACGACTTTTTTATTGAAATTCCTCAATAAACGAAAAATTACGTGGACATTCGTCGCGGGAAAAAGTTAGTTGTAAATACGAAACCCTGTCTGTCTTTTACGTAACTTTTAACGATTTAAATGAAATTTAGTATAGATGTAGTTTGAGATCTCGGAAAGGTCAAAGAGTAGTTTGATAAATAAATAGTTCCTATAGATATGTGAAATGGGGGTTAGGAATTTGCTTCGAAAGTACTCGGCAAAAATACAAGTGCTCAATTAGCAATACTTGAGTCCTGTCTAAATCTTATGATAGGAATGTGTTTGTTAGCACGGTCTTAAAAGGATCATGTGTGTTGTTGTGCAGGTGTGAAATTCGCTAGTATCAGCGAGCTCTCACGGCACGTGTCGTCGCTGGGCCCCGGGACACACGCACCGCCACCGAGCACCACACCGCCACCTCTCACGCCTACGCAAGGTTTTTATATTCATATCATATCATAATATATATACGAATAGACGAAAATAATATAGGTATTAAAATTAGAGAGACAAGGCAAACTTTTAAAATTGAAAACTAATATTATTATACCACTGCAGATAAAGTATAAGCAGGTGGGTAGTTTATTACTTTGTCGTTGTCCAATTTTTGTTTAAATATGATACTATTGTAGATTTTTACGGTCTCCACGGAATAGATAGTATCTAAAAAGACTTTTAAAATAGTATTTGTTTATATTTATTTGATGATCTCTTAATATTTTCATCTGTTAAAGGGCCAGGGTCATCTGATGATATGTCTAGCAGACAGCTGATGAAACAACTTAAAAGAAAAATTCAGGTGGGTATTTATTTTATTATACTCTTCCTTCTGTCTTTTCGTGCACCAGCAAGGATATATTATTAATGGTATTATCGTATTATGAGTGTACGGTAAAATTGAGTAAAAATGAAAAATAATCATGTTTTGCTGTACTTAATAATCGTTGATACAGATAAACTATTATTTATTTTCACTGGATCTTATCATTACTTGTTCCTCAGACCCAGGGTACGCCGGGTCGTCCCAAGAAGAACAAGGGGCAGGAGGCATCGGGTGAGTCACCACCGTCGTCGTCCTACGCTCACCACCCGCCAGTGAAGCACGAGGGCGAGCTGCCAGCCGAGCCCGGCTTCGGCTACCAGCCGGCTTATGTGCCCGTGTACGAGCCTCGCGCGCCTTTCCCACCCACCCCTTACGGCGTCCCGCCCCGCGCCCATCCGCCGCCGCTTCCGCACGTCGTGCACGAATACCGTCCCGAGGCGTACGTGTTCGATCCGCCATACGCCGCCCGCGACCTCACGCTGCCTCCCGACGCCACTCACAACCTTCCCATAAATCTCAGCAGCGACGCCTCCCTAGACCTCTCAACGGAGCGCACCGAGTGGCAACGTCGCCGGCCGCCTGAGCCCCCGCCACCGGCCCCCGCGCGCCTTCCCCTGCCCGGCAAGAAACTGATCCTCGAGACCTACCAGAGCGAGACGCAAGCCGGCTCGCCCCGTCCCCACCCCGTCGCCGAGGAATTCCCTCGCGCCGAATACTTACCTAAGAAGATGAGAGCCGCCGAGATCCTGGGCGGGAAACTCTCGGCCACACGGCAGGCACAGCTCGCCGCGGAGGGCGCCGCTTCCACGTCCGGAGCCGGCGCGGAACCGAACCTACGTTCTGAGGTTGCTTTTTTAGAGGATCCAAAAAACGTAACGAGCCGGTCCAAAAGCACCGCCGCGGCGCTGGCCCGGGAGGAACAGGAGGCGGCGAGTCCGACACAGTCGGTGAAGGCTCCGACGCCTAAGTGTGATCGCAATAGAGTACGGAAACCCCTCACCGCTAGGACGAGGGGCACCTCGCCGGACCGCACCGGCTCACCCGAACGACCGCCGACGCCCGATTCGTGCTGCGGGCTGGACGGCATTAATATAAAAACTGGAATGATATGCGAAGAAAAACACTCGGAAATACTCAACAGAGAACGGGTTATTAGTATATGCAATATCGACAAACACGCTTTAGACGATTACCTCAACGAGAGCAGTAGTCAGGAACACGAGGAGGAATTGCTTCAATATTTTCACCACCGCGACAACGACCAAGAGCAGCCGACAGACACGAACAATTGCGAAAACACGACGGCTTTTTTAGAAGGAGGTCTGGACCCACCAGACGACCATAGTCAAGGCAAAAACGAAAAGCTTTCTCAATTGCGAGAGCTGTTAGCGAAAAATTTTAAAAATCAAAATGGGTCCAGTTCGCAGAATATGCCTTCGACTAAAGAAACTCAACTCCCTCAGGAAAACGTTCATGAATCCTTAGACCACGTATCAAAATCTACTGTTTCGGAAGGGGCTTTTAAACCTGTGGTGAGCACTAGTACTATCGTCATGAATGGTCCGACTATAACGAGCCAAACTGGCTTAAATTGTAATAAACTTGGCAATACGATTGCAAACGGCAATGGAACTCCCACGTCGTACAGCAACCAAAACGTTATCAATCAACTGGCAAACGTAGGAAGTACTCATATGTACAACGGAAATTGTCACAATGTACCTCAAAGTCCTACTACTAGAACTCAGCAATACGATTTCGTTCCGATTTCAGAAGGATGTCATTCGCCTGGGAACTTTCATTCGAAGTCACCGGTTGGATTTGTACAAAGAGGTCATAGTCCAACAAAACTTAATAAATCCGTAATTTTGGGTGGATCGTTACAGACTTCACCGATCTCCCACAGCACGGCTGCCAGTCCCTTCGTGAGTCCCAGGAACACCCCTGTTCCACGGTCGCGTTTGTGTCCTCGGCCTATACCTAAACATAATGGTCGCAAAAGGCGAAACCCATTATCTATTGGGATGGCAGATGCCACTTCCAAACAGTTCGCAATTCCGAATGATCAAAAAATGTTTCCGAAATCAAACCTGTGCGGCACTAATATCAAATATTGCCAGCCCATGTCGGCGCCGCCGTCCCCAAATATATTATCTTTTCAATATAAAAATCAAATTCTTCAGTGCAATACTGGAACGACGAACGGCATGAACAATTTACATTTAAACTTTTTACCAAACACACCGTTCAGAGAAAATGTAAACGGAGATATTGCTCAGCCTCTGTCAGCAGATCCTCTTTCAAGCGAAGTTAGTCAATTTTTCCAGGAATCTATAGTGAATTACCGACCAGAACATGATGCTTCATTCAGATCACAATCTGTACCACTTAAGCAAGGATTAAGCAACATGGCACTCATTAACTATACTAATACGCCAGTGGGCTCGGTTCCTCCTACACCTGTACCCAATGAATTCTGCGACTTCGGTTCCCTGGCTGATACCTGTGACATATCTAAAGCAGGTCTTAATTCAGAGACATTGGATAAAATATATGACGCCATAGACAGCAGCAACATAAACTCTAGCACAGCACAAAACATTTTAAATTCGGCTCATTCTTTAACCAATGGTTGCGATGCATTACCAGAACAGCAAATTCTTACAGATGAACAACAGTTGAGCTCCCTGATACCGAGCGAGGGGGAGCTACTCAGCCAACCTGCAAGCCAGCTGCCTGGCCAATTCAGTCACTCGTTTCCCGATGACGGCTCTACCGCAACTGGGAATGTGGATGATTTTCTCAAACGCGCTCATAGCATTGAATTTGATTTGTCAGACTTAGTAACCGAGAAGGGTAAATACTATACATCACGTTCCGTGCCTAGTACTCCTTTGCCTTTCAAACGTACGCTGCCGAATTTACAAATAAGCTCTCATCGATCCCGAGAACTATTCGCCGCGGTCAATTATTCAAATACCAATAATGGGTTATCGTCAAAATCGGTGCCATCGACTCCTCAGCTTGCGGAGGAGCGCACCGTGTTCAGTTACAGTAATAGAGATTTCCTCATAAACGGCAACTCGGTGGAAGCATGCGGCGCAGCTCCGATGCACGGCGCCATCGTGGACGGACAGCACCAGGGGCTCTCCCCGCCGCTGCACGACATATTGCGCGAGGACATCCTGGAGCCGCTCACGCCCGCCGCCGAG
The DNA here is from genome assembly GCA_038024825.1 of Polylopha cassiicola. Lineage (NCBI taxonomy): Eukaryota > Metazoa > Arthropoda > Insecta > Lepidoptera > Tortricidae > Polylopha > Polylopha cassiicola. The sequence continues at coordinate 7,221,060 of CP149045.1, forward strand.
CTGTTAGCCGACCTTGATAAAATGGACGCGCCTCCATATGTCGACCTCTAGTCAACATTCTATTAAACGCCGATTGTAAATAATATTAGTCTGGTTTACATTTGTACAGATCGTATTGAAGTTTCTACATAGTACAATGTTGTAGTCTGCCTTCAGTGAAGGTCAAACGCTTAGTTTTCAAGCCACGGACCCGCGCGCTCCCAAAATTTGAGTCAATTCTCGGTTGAGGAAGTTGAGGAAACGTTGTAAACGACATGTCTACCTGTAGGTATATCTATCTGCTGTAACTGAAATTGATAGGTATAATTCATAAAAGCGCAATTCACTTGTAAATGCTGAGGTTGAGAAAGCTAAGGTTTAATGATCAATTAACACTAGGTGTTTGTTTTAATTTTAAGTTAATCTATAGCGTAGCCAAGCTGCAATTACACTACACTTACCTAATTAGTTAATTAAAGTTTGAATCACAAGCATAAGAATATTGTTATAAAATATGGTAGCTTATTAAATTTTAAATTTTAACTCTTTGTTAATAAGGCAGTCATTAACAATTTTTTGACAGATATGTCATGGTATAAATAATAATACAAACTTAGAGCTAACCATCATGTTAATTAAGTAAGTAAAGTTTTGCTCATCCTAATAATAACAGTAAACAACGAAATTATTGTGTGGATTGAAAGGTAGTGTAGTGTAAGTGGACCACCTACAGCCTTGGTATGGCTAGTTCGAAATTATTTTGTCCCACTTGTACAACTTAGCTATATAAACAACTAAACAGACCAATGCGCTCCAAGCGCGTTTAGTGAAATGTAATTGGTTTTCAATATATAACTATAAATAATAATATAGTTTATGAGAAAAGAATTTATCGTAAGTTAGCACAAAGATTTAATATATTTTATTATCACATAGGAAATTTACTTGATATACTAATACGTATACAAATACTGCATCAAATGCAGGACGAAAAAAAATCTGCCATACGGCTCCAAAAGTATTGTAAAAATGACCAATTTCGAATGTTAGATGTTTGAAAGTTATATTGATTAGGTTCGGAAATGTTAATTTGTGGCCTGACCAGAATATAGTTTATTTTACATTAAGATGTTTAAAGTAAACTGAACTATATATATCATGCTAGCAGTTTAAGGGCCTGTCCCTAAACAAAATCTTATAAAGAAGATAAAAAATTAGAGATTGATCTAATTAACACATGAATTTAATAGATCGTTAGATCAATAATTATTTTAATATGTAATTAAATTTTATGATTTTGGCAAGTCCTTACATAATGGACTATAAATGTAATTAGGTTACTTGTGGCCTACTTAAAGTAATAGTTATGTATTTTGTGTGGGTGCTATTGCATATTTACTTTGTTTAATTTTCTATAGGTTTGCAGAATCAGTTAATTGTTTTCATGACTTAACAAACAATACGTGCCTGTAACGAAGGAACTTTATTTTATAAAGCTTTGTAGGTAGTTGATTGTTATATACATATGACCTAGTACAAAATATGACACACTGATTCGACAGGGATGTATTTATGTAAGTGAAACCGAAGACTGTTAAAGTTTGTAAATATTTTAAACACGAAATAATTGAATTTCGAAAGGTACATGAAGAAGGACCTCAATAATCAGTGTTTATTTAGCTCATTTCTTCAATATTTAGGACAACGGACTGACGGCGGTTGAAACGCCCGTGGAATCACCCTTATACACCTACCATGTTTTTGAGGCTTTGTTGATTTCTTTTGAAATGGTTCAGTTTGCTTTTTGAAAAAGGCTGTCTTATCATATATCTCTTTTTCACTATCAGCGTAATTGAACTGGTTTAAAAGATTATCGCCTCAGTATAGTACCTAAAATAAATATTAAGATGTATAATTTGTTAAGTTAAATACTAAAACAATACGTAAATAACTTTGTCTAATAATTAAAGACATGGGAATATCCATATCAAATACGTCTAAATCTAACATTCAACACTACTACTCACAAAACTAGTAAAGGTATATACTCAGAAACTTATATTTAACCGTACCATTGATATGGACGTAATAATAATCAGTGAAAATGAAAATGTTGTGGACAGAAACACGATTTTTTCAGACCTCCGGACCTAAATCTTTTTAAACCTTTCACTTGTTTTGATGTCCATACATAATATCCATTTCCTTTGCAGGATGATCCCAAAATCTATGTTATTAGACAGAGTAAAAGTTGGATATGTAAATATGTGCGTTTTAGCAATCATGCTTCATTATTTACTAAGTAGATTTTTTTGAATAGGTAACCGTCATACGCCTTATCCTGGTTTCTTGATGAAGTCAATTTCTTGTGCTGAGTGGCAGTGCAACACGAAGATTAAACCTTGTTAAGCATATTCAAAAGTAAACGCTAAATAATTATGATGTTTTACAGACAGTTATGATTTATTTTATTGTAATAAATATTTATTTTTTATATGCCCTGAGGACAAATTAAAATTTATTGATTTGTAAAGGGGACTAAGATTAGATAAGGATATAAATGTTTTCCATGCACTGGGTAATAAAAATCATGTGATATTCTTACACACATACATACATTTATGATATTGGTATGTGACGAATAACGATCTAAAGATAAAGTGTGAACGACCATGTATATTATATTATAAACAATATTCTGTAGTAATTAGGGTGAATTAAATTCACTCCCGAATTACAAATCTTTTTACGAGCTGAAGAGAAATTACGAAATGCAAAATTCAGTTAGTTTACATTTTTTAAATTATTATTTAAAGTCCCATCAGTTTTGCATGTGTTTGGAGGCATAGTACAAAATCTGTAGTTTAACTATAATAATATAATTAGCATGTCACTCATAAAAATACCCTTTAAACCGTCCTATTCGACCACCTCTCGATGAAGTAGACATTAATGCTAGTAGGGATAAATATTTTTATAACATTTCATACATACATAAAATATTAACATGTGAAGTATTCAATACATAAGTAAGTAATTATTTCCTTTTCCAATTCATCATTCAATTTTCATGTTAATGTTATTAGGCTACGTTGGGTGTATGTATGGTTGTTGTGTTGTTTATGGAGTAGGTATCAGTGGATTGTAGTCCTTACTAAATTTAAGCATAATGTTTTAAAGTATTTACTTTAAAAAGCGTTTGCACATTTCATTGTTTCATGTTTGCATTCGGTACAGTCAGCCAGAAACTACTACTGACTGTGTTTAGATATACATACTAGATTATTTTTGAAAAAATGAATAATATACTAAAACAGTGGCCTAATGTGACCTTCAAGATAGGTCAATAAACATTGTAATAGCGATTTTGTGTATTCTTGAATTATTATAAAAACAAATTAAGTGGAGAAGGTAGAGAAAAAAAATCGCAGTGTGAATAGATACAAGCATCAGCCGTATGACAGAGATTTTGTTACTAGAATAAGAGATTGTTATATAAAATGGACATTAACATTATTTTGTAGTTCGATTAATAAATGGCACTGTTTATTTGTATGTAAGTACTACAATGATGTTGTTCTGTTAGTTACTGTTTTTTTTTTATTTTAAGATAATTAAAGATGTAAGTATAATAATTATATTTTAATTCAATGTTTAAGTGATAATATTCGTGTTGTTAATTAGTCTTAATTGATGTTGACTACACCATTTGCTACGCAGTGATAATAAATGGTATGATAGTATAAACTAGTATTTATTTAAAGTTATCTTAAACCAATCCAAACTTCTATGATAAATTAATGGCGTTACGTTCAAAACAAGTTTTACGCCTTTGACAAGATATTTTATTATTTGATTGCGATTTGACGGGTACCATAAACGAGTTAAAATTTGTATTAATTATTATTGGTTTATTTTATATATTTTAACTCATGCTTATGGGAGGGTTACGTTCTTAAGCACTTCATTTACATATTATATGCAAATACAGGATTATTACACATGGAAAATATAATACTATATTTATCAGGAAAAAAATATCTTACCAAAAATTACTACCTAGTCATCATAACAACTATACTCTAATAAGACAGGTCACTGGGGATTTTGTTATTAAAAAAAAATCTTATTATTATGCACATACACAAGTATTTAAATAAAAAATATGTACAAGGTAGAGCTTATCTCTAATAAGACTTATCTTCCAGTGAACCTTGGAGACTGGATAAGCATTTTGTAATTCATATATGTACATATATTAAAAATTAGGGTAAATAATTCAAAATACATAGTTATTGTAAAAGTATATAATTTTCTTATCAGTACTAGATAATCTTAAAGTATATATAAATAGTATTATTTACTTTCCTTTCCATAATTACTAAGAAACCAATCTGGTAATATTGGATCGTCTTCTGCATTATAGTGATCTGCCAGCTGCACTGGGGACCCAGGATTCCATTCAAAAAGCAGGCATGTTAATGGCAAGTTTTTGAGATGATGAATGGCTCTGTCGCCATGTTTTCTTATTATTTCTTGAGCCAAACACCTCTTGACATGTGTGAAAAATGCATCCAAAAAGTTGAAACAGACATTCGGATTCCAAAAATTCTGTAACAATTCAAATAAATTGTTTGATTTTAGTATACTGTATCTGTGTATTCAGTTTGTTATTATACCCATATAGAGAAATTAAACATATATTACCTTTGACATTCTCGGTAAGTCCTTTACATGATATACTTTCAATTGTTCAACAATACCTAAGTCATTTCTGAATCCACATAAAATCTTGTTGATCCCAACAAGAAAAGACTGACACCACCACTTTTTTGTTTTGAAGCGCCTATAAATTTAAAATAAATTGTATTTTCTTTGAGATTAAATTACATAGTATAAATGTTTATAATAAACAATAAGAAATTACATACTTAAATGTAGTGTGATGGCGAGGATGTTCCAAATGCCTGTTTGTCTTGAGTTCTATAAATTCTTTATTAGATAAATATTGTATGACAGCTTCAGTGCCTGACTCTGTGGGAGGTGGCAACATAGTATGTGTGTTACACTTAATACCATCCATCTCAGCTCCATATACTATGGAGTGCCTATTCAACTTGGTAGTGAAAACCAATGAAAACTCTTCAGTTTCGTCCACAGGAACATCTGGATTAGGTTCAGAATTTGGTGTATCTGAAATTTTTATTTAATAATAATAAATAAATATTTATTATAACACAAAGTCGCCGTTGCTCTATATCCATCCCTATGTATGTTTAATTTTTTAAACTATGCAATAAACAACTATGAAGTGCTTTTTTTTTAAACGGTGAATCAAGAGGAAGGTTTATAGCACCCATGTGAAGCCAGGCATGTCCCCAGTCTATTTGAATAAACCTAAATAATAAAAATATGTTTACAGGCACCTGATAATATGTACTGTTCAAATTTGTATCCCCATGATGTAAATTTTTTTTCGTCTGGAGTCATGTCCCTTAGCCTTTTTTGTTTTTCATCTGTGTCTCTTGCACACAAATATATATTGCCTTTGTATAGCCAGGCTACAATTTTCCATGGCTCTTTATTCTCAAATGGAGTTAGAGCTATACATGTCATTAGACCTCGATAACAGAAGAATTTAGAGTTATCTAAACTATTTTGAATGGCAAAATTTAAGCGTATCTCATTTTGAAGAAGAAATTGTAGTAGATCAGTTAATTTGACGTCCAGACCGTCTGGTTTGCGAATAGCTTTCTCTATATGTAGATTAAGATCAAAATTAACTTTTCTGCCATAAATTTCACACCCATATTTTAAATTTTCTAAACCAATGTAACCAATAATACTTGGTCGTTTAAAATTAGGAAAATTGCCCTGATAAATTTCGGCGTCTACAAGAAGCTCAGGTTGCATGTTTCATAGAAAGTCAGTCAAGAAGGACTTAATTTAAACTGTTTTTTTATTAAAAACAGATCAGCATTAAAATTCTTGCTTGTAACTACACTTAAATTCTATTCGACTCTATTTCAATTAATAGTCTCTAGGGCTTGTGCCAATGCCAGTATTTTGATGCAAGTAGAAACTTAAATTTTATATTATAAAATACAAAAGGCATTTTTTTCTAAAAAACAAAACCGCCACACTTCATTTACAATCGGGGATTTATGAGTATCGTGTAATTATAATGACATCTGTACAAAGATTATGAAGAAGTATTGTTTTGTCTCAACGACAAATTGACAATTACTCAGTGACGTATAATCATAGAGATATTATACTAGAGGAGGTGAGCCATAGGACTGTCTGTAAGTGGAAGCGTATCACGGTAAAGAGAGACAGAAACTCTAAATAGTGGCACTGTCCTTGTCTTGCCGCATGCGCAATGGCAACATGCTGCGCGCCGTCCGTTGCTATGGTACCGTTGACGACGCAATACGAAATGTTCTAACCTATTATTTCGCTTCAGTTCGTTTACGCGCGTGCAAATTTCTCACTTATGTTAATTATCGATATTATTAAAAATAAAATATGAAAAACAAAGATGGTAATTGCGTGCATTTTGTGCAAAAAGGAATCGACTACACAATATACATAACCACAAAATTTTGACAGTCGAATGCGGAAGGGTCAGTACAATACTGGAGGCGAATCGTTTACTGCGCATGCGTCATCAGACAAGGAGAGCGACCACTATTCCAATGCTCTTTCTCTTTCTACCATTATAACGCGTTTCTGGCTGGCTCACCTCCTCTAGTATAATATCTCTATGCGTATAATTAGAGAATTTAGAGATGTGGCTGACTTATGCTGGCCAATGGAAGTAATTAAAACGATTGTAGGTATACTGTTTCATTATTTTTATTGTACAAAAACGGGTATAGAAATGAAAAAAATATATAGAAAAGTGTGTAAGATTAAGATCAAAATTAACTTTTCTGCCGTAAATTTCACGTTTACAGTATTTTCAATGCAATCAATTTTGAATTTTGACTGTCTATGGCTGTTATAGATATTTTTATTTTCACATTATCGCCTATTTATAAACGATTGTATTCACTAAATTTAAAATAATAAGTGGAATAAATGTGAACATGCATATATATATATATGACACATAATGATAAAAGAAACTTAATAATAATTATGATAAAACCATGATTTTGAGCTATTTTGTATTCCCGGTAAAAGAACATTTATGTCTATGGCTTTATAATCATTGGATCATTGACCTGGAGCTCACTTGACAGGTTTTCAAAATAACTGAATTGTTTTTTGGTTTGGTCGCGTGTTATTTTAATGTTGTACATGTTTTACTTACATTTACTAGTAGGAACGCCCAAACAATGAAAAATGAAGGTTGTAATATTGTGGAATACGCTGACCATCAAAAGAATATCGATAAACCGTTCCATAAATGTAGACTGTGCTTGAAACTAGGTGAATTCTGCTCTATTTTCGAGCAAGATGATACAATTAAGTTATCTGAAATGGTTATGTCTTTTGCTAATGTTCAAGTAAGTTTTAACATACTACGTTGTATTATCTGAAGCCAGGAAGCCCCATGCCAATAATATTATAAGAAGATAGCTGTTTTCTTCTTATCTTACATATAATAAAACAGTACAAACCGCGTGTCTGTACAATTGAAATTTTTAACAAAAAATGGGTGTGGGCAATAATAAAAGAGTAACAGAACACAAAAATGATTTTTTAGATTTTCTTTTCTGTCTGTCTGTCTGTCTGTCTGTCTGTATGTATTCGCTAATCTTGAAAACTACTGAACAGATTTTGACGCGGCTTTCACTAATAGATTAAGCTCTTCCCTGAGCAACATATAGGCTTTGTTTCATCAAAATCGGATGTCAAATAAAAAAGCTATCGTCTTTTAAAGTTTAAAGGTAATTTTTCTATAGGAGATTTTATAGTTACATAATATAGTACTAGATGGCGCCTCAAGGCAATTAAAACGCGCTATAGCTTTTTCCTCTGAAAAGTATAAATACAAACTGGTTGTTTCCCTACGTTTAAAACTAGGTATTTAATTTTGTTTGTCTTGCGATTCGGTTAGTTGATGATTTTGATGTTATACTTGGATATGAAAATACGGACTCTGAACTTGCTTTGTGAATTGGTTGAAAAATATCGGATATAATCTAAAAAATATTGCCTACGTAGATTTATTGAAATAAATATATGTATTATTGCATGTATTTGCTTTGATTTTAAAAATGCCCAGACGAAACGCTTACAACGCATCGCTATTGAGAAATCTTACTCCGCCTAAATTGTGCAATGGAACCCGACTTAGAGTAACTTCTTTACAAAGAAACTTAATCGAAGCTGAGATTCTTACTGGATGTAGTGCAGGTGAAACTGTATACATACCACGAATACCAATCATCCCCAACAATTTCCCATTCCAATTCAAACGGACACAATTTCCAGTGTCCGTTTGCTTTGCTATGACAATGAACAAGTCTCAGGGGCAGACGCTAAAGGCTGTTGGAGTTGATCTCAGGTCGAATTGTTTTTCACACGGCCAACTATACGTGGCTTGCTCGCGGGTTAGTAATGCGGATAACCTTTTCATATTAGCCCCAGAAGGAAAAACTGTTAATGTGGTTTTTAAAGACATTTTATAATTTACATTTGAAATATTAAATACATACCTATATTATATTTTTTATATTATTTGTCTGTCTATCTGTGTGTTCCGGCTAATCTATAGAACAGCTGGACTGATTTGGACGGGACTTTCAATGGCAGATAGCTTATGTAATAAAGAGTAACTCATTTTAGAAAAAAATCTTTAATTATCCATACTTATGTCCCAGTACTTAAATTCCACGCGGACGAAGTCGCGGGCACAGCTAGTATTTGAATATTATTTCTTTATTAGTTAAAGTGACACTTATCTTAGGCATCAAATTGTCTGTCTGTCCTACTTATTAATATATAAACTATTTATTCAAAACTGTTTTTACAGATATTTGAAGGTGATGGATTTTCTGACCGTGTCTGTAACTCTTGCATTGAAAACTTGAGCACAGCTTACTTGTTCAAACTGCAGTGCGAAAGAGTAAATGATTTGCATCAGAAAGTTTCAGGTAACCACACAGAGAACATTTTTTTGTTTATAACTGTTTACTTTATCAATCTCATTTATTTTTGTAGAGATGTCAATGATTAAATTTAGGTATATACATTTATTTTATTCATTAATATAGTGGTGGTTGTTTGTAGGGGAAGGCATTCACCCATCAAATATATTTGAATACAAAGACTTTTTCAATAAAGAATTCCATATGCATACAAAATCAGTCGAAGGAGAAAATGACCAGAATTGCATAAAAGAAGGACATGTCGGTTCCACTAGTAGTCATGAAATAAGTGATGAAACTGACAGTGACGTTGATTCAGTAAAGTGTGTGTATTGTAATCAGTCTTATGGAAATTTAGGCTCTCATCAATGTCATGTGACCTGCAGTATAGAGAATAATGAGTTGCAACGCTCCAGTAGCAGTGAAACACTGGTTGCTGCCGACATTGCTCCAAGAGATACTGAGCGTTTGCTACCATCTATCCCAGAAATAATAACACCAATTCAAATATCATGTGTGCTTTGTGATGATAAATATGATCTATATGATGCATATGTACTTCATTTCAATAAATGCACACTAAATGTTAAGCTACATCATATTGTCTGTCCTATATGCCATGAAATATACTCTGAAAAATTGGCATATCTTGGTCACCTGAGAGTGGTCCACTTCAAATGTGACTTCATGACATCTGAATCTGATGTGGATTGTGTTGACAATGTTGCTCCATTATTTGAGAAAACAAGAAAACCAAAAGCAGTTCGTCGTCAAATAGGTTGGTCTACTGAAGAAATTTACCAAGAAATTGATTGTAAGAAAATAGAGGATAATTTAACTCCTAATTCCAGCCCTCTGAAATCAATAAATGTGTGAGTTGGTACTCCAAATATTGGCATGATGGGTATGCAATGTTTCTTAACTAACCATAAAGTATTTTACTGTAATAGTGGCTTAAAAATTAACTTTCTCCTTGAACATAGTGGATTTTATCAGTGGTCAATCAAGCTTTATCAAGGGTCTTCAGTATTAAAAGACTCATTTGCTACTTGGGTGCAGTATAGTTTATGAATATTTTGTTACCTATTTATAATTGTTATGAGTGATTTTCCATAAAAACAGCAACATTATGCTCTCTTTGGTATTTTTATTTTATCATGTAACACCCAAGTTTTGTGTTTTATAATTTTTAAAATGTTTGTTTCTCAGTACTTTCAGCAATCAAAGTACTCCTAAAAAAGTGAGTTTTAGAAAATTCTTTGAAACAAGCAAAGAAAAGACTTCAAACTATTTACCATTTCGCAAGTACATACAGAGTTATAAATTAAAGAAGAAGATAAACAGTTACAGCCCAATCAAAGACAAATTGCAGGTCTCTAGTAAACTCAAGGCCTGCTGGCATGAGGAAATGTCAGGTATACTTATTATTCCATACATTTATTACTAACTATTACAAATTATAACTAAATTTTCTACAATGCAGATACTGATTATGGCTCACCTAGTGGTACTTCAGAGGAATCATGGAAACTTAAGCAAAATTTAATATGCACATGTGACAAGAAAGTGTTTATGCTATCTGAATTTGTAAATGTAAGTATTTGTTTTATATTCCTCCAACTGTGTTTAAGACTTGGTGAGTTGTAGTGCAATTAGGTTGAATAAAGTATATATATTTTGAAAAATGTAACTTTTAAGTGTTTTGTAAAATGGTAATTTGATTTATGTTGCAGGACCGAGATAGAATTGTTGCTATGATTAATGAGCTAGGTGGAGTAGTAGCTGAAAATACTAAAATGGAGATGTTGGCTACTCACTTTATATCAGTGCTTCCAAATGACACCTTCACAGGAATGATGGTGTGCGCTTTGGCCACTGGAAAATGGCTCATTCACGTAAATTTTGTATATGACAGCTTCAGATGCAAAAAGTTTTTAAGTGTAAGTATTAAAAAATGTATTGGAAAGCTATGTCCCACACATTCAACTTACTTTACGTTTTGTAATGTAGTGGCAATTCTGATTTAATTATTATATTCTACAATTCCCATGATATTCTTCATTTTAAATAGGTTCATAGTTAGGTGGCAGCTTCAGGTTTCTTTGTCTGATGGTTTTATAATATAAAATTCAATTGTCATTAATATTGCAGGAGAATATATATGAATGGATGAAACATCCTAAAATTTTGGAAATTGATAATACAAGTGTTGAAGTGGCAAAAGCAGCTGTATACTGGCATTTGGAACTTCGAGCGCTCAGTGCAAAGTTTCCATTTGAAGGAAAGCAAATTGTCCTGATAATGAAGAAGAAATATAGGCAATATTATCAGATGATATTCAAGACCTTAAAAGCAAAGGCCATAACTTATGATCCCAGGCAAGTAATGTCAAATAATAATAACCTTCCCGAAGAAACATTCATCTATTAGTGAATAGTAGTGAATACCTTACTTTAACGTAAGAAAATAATGTATTATAACTTAAAAAGTATGTATTTTGGAATGAAGCATCTATAATGGATTTATCTCGCGTATTTGATTTTATTTGTCAACGTTTCGAAAATGTTACAGTTCTCATGTTTGTATCGCGACTGAGCTGATGGTCTGTCGCCAAAGTTATTTTACTATATTTCTAAGAAACGCCGTTAGAAACTGTAGAAAGTGTTTATTTATTTTTTTCGATGTGTTATAACCGCGAAGGCATCAGAAATTATTAATTATTAATTTTGTTCTAGAACTCCTGGAAGCTGCTGTGTAGCTGACTACTGTTTTGTAGACATGAAGGTGATACAACGAGTAAAGCTGCGTTTCTTTGCTCGTCACAACGTGCCCGTGTTCCCGTATCAGTACATATTAGTGTACTTGCTTAACAGAGGAAGTGTTGAAGACGAACACAAGTACTTGCTACAGGAGTACCAACGAATTCGATCTGAAGACACCGTAGATTTATTCAATAATACTTGTTAAGATTTTTATAGTTTTATGACAATTATTCTATTTTACATTACATAAATGTGTGCTTTGCTTCCTATAGTTAAAGACTTTTATGCAAATTATATTTGCCATATTTTTATATAATTCGAGATAAATATTTTATATATGGATATATAGTCAAATAATGAAATATTATGATAATCATATTATATGGGGAATAAATAAATGTTGTTACATTGACTATTTTATCTATTATTTCAACCTTAGTATTCAGAACATTATTTGTTTCCATGTCCGTCCCGTCCGTTTCCAAGGCAGGCGATAAATATAAGCACTAGAGTACAATTTTCGTCAAAAACTCTTATAACTAACGAGAGAGAGAATTCTTTCTATATGTTTTTCTAGACAACGTATATTTACTTATAAATCAGTAACATCATTAATCTCATCTTAAAAACCCGACTAGAATGTATGGCGATGAGCAGTCTAGCTAGGGCTATCTAGAAGGAGTTGGCTAAAACCATATATGAATTCAAATAATAATAATGCTGAACTTTAAATCTTTGTACCTACATGAAGATGTAGTAAATAAAAACGAACAATAAGCACAATATTTTTTATTCAAGCGAAAATACATGGCGAAAAAAAAACGTGTATAGATTACATACACAGATAATAAAGATACTTTTAATAATCTTAACATTTACGAGCTAGGTAAAAAAATATGACCCACGTTTAGGTCTAGGAAAGTAAATTAAAAGCAATTCAAAATAATTGAAAAATACCCTGCTTTTCAATTTAATAATTGAGGGGAGTTACATGCAAAGTAATAAGGGTAGATTTAGATAAGCTTGGCGAAATTTCCGCAATAATAACCAACTTCCTGGCATTTCTGGCAGAACTCCTGGTGGTGCTCCTGAACGTTACTCGAGCATGATTTATCCGCTGGAGTCAGCTCGCGCTGAAATATATAAATGTGTATATATATATATATATATGATAATAGTTTGCAGTAGGTACTTCAGAAAAGATATGGTAAAACATAACGAACTTTTATATACAAAAGAAATTCCATCAAATATTTAAAACAAAGGCATAAGTTACAAAAATAATTGTTTTATCTCTAGACAACTCCCGATAAATGATGATGGCATACTTTTGATACTGACTTATGAAATATCAAGGAATAGTTCATACCCACACATTGTCAAGAACGTGCCCAATCAAAAAGATGGCGATTGGCGGTTAGAATTGGCTAGAGTAGGTGCGTATCAAATTACCTACCTATTCTGTATAATGTCCCATAAACAAGGTGACTAGGTACCTACGTAAATTCAGATTAAGAATTTCAAGCTCGTCCAAACACAATACATGACAAATTATAATAGACGTTAACAAATTATAGTAGGACGCGTTGCCGCCAAAAAATTCAAATAATAGCTGTACTTGTTATTTATAACCTAAAATAATCCCGGCTAAACTGTGGAATTGGACTAAAACAACGCAAGTAAAAAGGATTGCGAAGGCAATGAAAAAATGCACACTTCTTTCAAGATCACTGGAATCGGCATCTAATAATTCGCACACCTAGATCTAAAGTGATCTAACTCAAAAACAGGAAGATTTGAGTTATGCACACCATCGGATTCCAGCAAAACCCACCTACACTAAAACAGATTTCAGCTAATATAACTTTGCTATATTTATTATATACAGAAAACTCATGCGTGCATATGGAAATATTAATCAGTTTCTCGCCTCTCCTGAAAAAGTACCTTTTTTTAAGTTAGCTCTCTTTAGATCTAGGTGTGCGAATTGTTTCCTGCAACGTGGGATTGTGGGTTGTGTTACTTACGCAGTTGTGTGGGTAGACTGCTTGACGGCAGCGCTTGCAGATTTGGTAACTTCGCGACCAACACAGCCGACTTGTCCAAAAACGGCCACACCTGAGGCACCGATACTCTCCAAAGCACGGGCGTTCGGAGTCCTCGCCAGTAGCTCGTCGTCTGTTCCGTGTGCACGGGTAGCAAAGACGTTCAAACTTATTTTCAACTCTCCTGGTACATTGCTCACAACGGTGCTGTTCTCCAGTAGAAGACTAAATGTAACAAAGAAATTATTCTTTTAGTACTTACAACCTCAAAATCTAGTATTACATTTTAGTCCTAAGTTAAAACATAATTGCTAACGAGGCACAATTATAATAAGTTAGTCGTAAGTCGAAGCTGATCTGACTTAGGTATATTTGATTGATTTATTTAAGTAGTTAATTAAGCATTCCATAGCAGTAGGTACTTAGGTACAATATCAAGGATAATGTAAGTAAAGTAATACTTACCGAGGTAGAATTAATGCAGCCCATTTTAAAAATCAAGCAGTTACAAAAAGATTACGCAAATAAGTCGACCGCGTTGTTACGGCTATGAAGTTAAATGAGCCAGGCGACATGCGCGTGATACTCGAAGACATAAACAACCCAGGCGATCTGTTGATTCGGCGAATAATTGTGCTGTCTACAAACCTCATATTACATTACATTTACATTACCTACGCTATCTACCATATTCATTGTTCAATGTGTTTATAGTGAATGCTAGGACACATTTAGATATACCTACCTATACCCACGAAAGATTGGTATCTACCCACTTCTTTCACTTAAGTCCCACAACTACTTAGTTACCTACATATTTAAAGTATAGGTACCAACTATGTTTTGTTTATAAATACATAGAAATGTATTAACGGTTAAGTAAAATAAAATATTCTAGGTAGCAGATAAGTATTTCAGTTAACAGTACTTCGTTGACGACACTATATTTTTATATATTGCCATCTCATTATGGTTATGCTCTAAGTGAATACAAAATGGAATCCCCGTGAACTAAACTCTCACCGGTTTTTGTATACATTAATTCGGATGGGGTAAAGTAAACAATTCGTACATTCGAGCCTCGTCAGATACTGATACCTACAGCTACTTACCTTATCAAATTACTGTCAAAGAACTCCAAAAAGTGAATCTTACATTTCAGACTGATCCGATCCTAGTCATATTAAATATTCGTGTAGGCAGCTAACTGTATAAAGATAGCGCGTGTATTCTAAGTAAATGGAGATTAATTTTTTCACCTTTCCAAGTCCTTTAGACACTTAAATTTAATGGGATAAAATATTACATACAACTAAGTTATTTTTAAATGGAATGTTCTTTTATTATACATTAGTAAGTATTAAGTACATTCAAAATGCAAATGTAAAAAGAAATCACCCGCGATATCTTCTTATCGTGCATGCTTTTCTCCGCCAGTTTGTTCTCTAAATAAAAATGCCACAAATTGAGTGGGACTTGGAGTAGACATCAAGATTTTCAAACTTTATATAAGTAGGTAATTGTTATTTTTAATTTCTAACACTCATTAGAATATAATCCACATCAATCATCGATTTTGAGGTGCTAGATATTTATATTAGTTATATTGGTGATGTAACACATTTGATCAACCGTTTATATGTATATGCTTATTGTGTGTCTCCATCATTTTCACTAATACTTTCTGTAAAATATCTTTTTTCTCATTGTTATTTCCATCGTTCGCTTGTTTCATTGCCTTTAGTTTCAGAGCTCCTAAATGTTTTTTAGCACTTCTGAAGTTGGGGTCCTTTTTTAATGCTAATTTGTACATTTCTTCAGCCGACGTATATTTTTTCCATCTATGATACAGCACTCCTGGAACGATTTAATTTTAATAAATTCCGATACCTTCGCGGTTATTACATATTGGAATGAAACAACCATGAACGGATTTAATTCGCGTATTTTATTTGCTGACGCTTAGGATTGTTTACATTTTCCATAATCACGACTGAGCTAAATAGTCTAACGCTAACGAAACGTCAGCAATATGAAATAAAATACGCGAGTTAAATCCGTTAATAGTTATTAATTCCTAGATTTAATTTTTGTTATAAAAACCTAGTTTTATACAACCACATTTAAAAATAGAATGTCCCTGTGATTTGTAACTGACAATGTCCCAATAGTATAAGTAAATATTTTGCCCCCTAAAAATAAATAAGTCATACCCAAATTTGCATAATGAATAGCTTGAACTTTTGGCCCCGCTAATTTGATGGTCTTCGCAAAGTATTTCTCTGCTAGCTCATATCGTCCCATTTTGCCATAAATATTGGCGATAGCAAAGTTGATCGATGGCACGTTGGGTAGCAAATCAAGGGCTTTAGGTATTAAAGATAAAGCCTTATCAATTTGACCTGAAAAACGCATCAATTACAAAAAAAAGTTAGGAATCAATCTACTAATATTCCCAATAAACATAAGTATGTATGGAGGAGTGGATGTTTAGCTTCTATTAAAAACGTTTAGACACACACGTACAATGGAGAGAGGTACTATTCATTAGTGGCATTGTTTATAATGGAATGCAGGACCTTAGAATATTGTGACCGCAATGGTTGTGACCGCTTATAAAACTTGTGTGGACTATAGCTTATACATCGGTCAGAATACGAAACTGTTATACCCAGGATAAATGCAAAGAAACCGTGGTATATTTGGAAGTACCTAAATATTTATTTTCACACGGGTGAAACCGCGGCGGAGAGCAACATTCCTTTGTTGTTTACAGCATTATTTTAAGGCCCTAATTATATTAGAGTAGTAGATATTAGTAAATATTACTATACCCGTGTTATCGGCGAGTGCAAGTAGATTCGTCCAAGCCAGAACATGCGTAGGCTTCAATTGTACTGTCTTCAACCAAAGTTCCATAGCGTTGGGTATTCGATGCGTGTCGAGATACTATAAAAAAGAATACTGTATTAAAACGGAATTATAATGCGAAATATGACGTTAAATCATACTACTGTACGTATAAATAAATCTATTTATGTATATGTATTATATATGTAATATAATATCTAAATCACATTACGCCGAATGACATGTGTTACAGAACATTAAGGATTCTAGAGGTTTAGCCAGCACAACATTACAGAATATTGAAATGCCTTATGACCTAAAGGGTTTAGAAAAAAGGATGTTATATATTTATAAAAAATACTACGCCGACTATCTGTCTTTTTAAAGCATGGTTCTGTTCACGAACTACTTTTTAACAGTTTACGCCCACGCACGTCCACGGGACCCCATTTTCATTTTCTGCCCCGGACCTATCGTCTTGGACCTATGTATCTAATACTTACCAAATGTCCTAAATTATAAAGACAGTCCGGGTATTTTTGTCGATATTTGAGAGCAGTAGTATAAGCATCGTGAGCCTCTTTGTATCTTTGGGAGTTGGCCAACAATATTCCTAGATTCATCCAAGCGGCTGGAAAATCTTGCCTACAAAAGGTAGTAGAAAATATTTTACAAGGTCATTAAATCAATATTTTTTATAGTGTCACTTATATTACATACTGGATTTAATTCTCGATTTTGACTCACAGTTAGTGTAACGTTATTAGTTTTAAGGGTGGCTAAAAATATTTGAACTGAACTTGAATTTTAATTATAATAATATTATTATCATTATTTTCACATCATATGAAATGAATGCTGATGGTGACAACGATGTCCTAGGTGTCAAAACAAAACTTACTTTAACTGGATGGCAGTGCGAAGGTAGTTTTCAGCTTCTGTGTACTCTTTTTTATTTTTCAGTAAATTTGCCAAGTTGTTCATTGCTTGGTAATACTTGGGATTGAGCCTGTAATAACATACATGCATGTTTGAAGAAAATAAATACCAAATTAGCGGTATTTTATTACATTATTGTAAAAATAACTTGCTTGCTTGCAAGCAAATAATCCTTGAAATCCAGTGTTAAGTTACATTCTACCATCGTTACCCACATAATATACTTGTTATGGTTACGGTGTCACCTTATCGCTTCTTTGTATTCATCCAAAGCCCACTGGGTGTTTTGCTTTATCTCAGCAACTTTTGCAACATTATAATGCACCTTTGCATTCCCGGGACAAACAGATAACCCGTCGACAAATAGACTGTATTCATTTTGCCAATTAAAAGCTCTTTTGTAACTTCTTGATGCGAATACTGATAGAAGTAAGATAAACGATATGTAGCACATCTTAAACAAGAAACACAAATAAAAAATGCTTTAAAATATTAAACACATATTTCCTTAGAAATTTAATGTAATTCCTTACAAATAAAAAGACATTACCTCGTACAGTAGGAACTTCGGCATGTTTTAACTACTAGATTTACAAGTAAAGATATTGTGTAAACAATTAAATTGCCCACTTAAAAAATTAAATAATAAAATCCAGTATTGCTTGATAGCAATACTGGATATTATTTAGCTATTTAGAGGCTAATGGATGTACTAATCTTTAGAAAAGTTGTAAACCTGTAACTTAGTTAGATATTGCAATATAGGCCTAAATGTAACAAATCTGGGCTACTTTAGTGAAAAATAATATAAGAATAGAACAATGGATTTAACTAGCCTAAGTATGTTAATTTTATGCCGAAGTTCCTAAAATTTTACAGTTCCCATATTTGTAGCAGACTGAACTGCCGATAGCCTAACACAGACTATCTCCAGCTCAGGGTATATAAATACTTTACAAGCAGAATTACACGAACCTATTTTCACTAGGAACCCAAAAACTATATTATTTTACCTTTTTAGAGAGCACTTTCAAGCGATATATTTTATTTAGTCCAGTAACTACAAGTAGACAGTATCCAAGAGAAGGAATGTATAATATCCTCTCAGCTATCACAAAGCCAACCGGATAGAACATATTTGAAGCTGGCAAGAAAGGGATCACCATTAGGCCTATAGACATCATTGTGAGTCTGAAAATAAAAATCAAAGTTAAAAATAAAGAAAAATGTTTTTACTTCTTATAAGAAGCCTGGGACAATGAAAAAAGTATTCAATTTCCATCTATTGCCATGCCAAAATTCATTCAGAGGTTTTGAGTAGCATCCTAAATTCCAAATTTATAATAATAAATAGAATAGGGTGACATTATGATTACAACCTATTTTGAGGGGCGGATCCAGTCATCAATTATATTTTTTTGGGGTGCGCTCCCGAAAACCAGCTTAGTGCGAGTCGGAGTACGAAGTAGCTCATGAACAATCATGACTCATGAAAGACTTTTGGATTTAATTATTTCCTTATCTTGCGCATCAATATCTTTTTCCTTAGAAATGGAAACTCATCAACTCAATGGAATCATTGGAGGAAGTCAGACCATCTTTTGCTCAATAAAATAGTCAAACATTTTCGATTAAATTCCGAGCCAAATTAAAGGAATATTTTTTTAGACTGTGTAAATGTAACATCACATTTCTTAGGGTTGTGGGCATGCACATTAAGCCCTTAATTCAAAGAAAAACCTAAAAGCCTAAGTACATATAAAATAAAATTTACTATCTGTATCTACATCAGGTGATGTAATATGACAAAATCAATCAAGCAAGCTTAGATAATTTGAATTTCTCTAATTTAACAAACCTCATAGTAAGCCCCCACTTCTTTTTATTGAGTATCCTTAAAACTACAATGATTCCATATAAGAAGACGAGTGTCGTGAGTATTATCCTGTAGTCCAGGGCACTTTCAACAAGTGGTACGCAACCCATGGACCAATCATAGCAGAGCCACTGGGGCCAAACCAACAGGATCATGTTGAGTAAATATATGTAACCAAATGTAGCTACCTGCAAACAGTATAATGTGAGTAATGAAACATTTAAAAACTAAATTATAAAAAAACAATAATATAAAAAGGTTACTTGGATTTTTGATTATGGAGGAATTTAAATGACTAATTCATACAAGATAAAATCGACAAATTAATTACCTTTGTAAAAAGGTTCTTACTGAAAGCTGCTGGGTTGTCCACTGATTCAAACTTTGGCACTGATGAGCCCATTATTATCCATCTACAATACAGCAAAAGGATAACAGATGCTGATAACACTATTATTCTAATGATTGATTTCACATCCAAAAACAGTTGGCGATTGGTGTCATCTCTGGAAGGTTTTCTTTTTTTTTTAATGTATTTAGTTACTTTAAATTTATGTATGAATTCATAAAACAGACAAACACCCTGAAAATAGAAATATATAAAATTAAAGTATAATAAACTTCATGCAATGTAATTATTATAACTGACATATTTCTTACCAAAATGGTAATGCCATTTTCTTTAAATAACATTGACATTGTCGCCAAAGCTACTGTTGCAGACAAATATGTGTAATGTTTTCTTGGATTTTTAAGAGATTTGCAGTAACATATGAATGCCAGAAAGAATGTCAATGCTGCCAACACATCTGCTCGACCAACTACTCCACACACAGCTTCTACATGTATTGGGTGTACGGCAAATAGCAGGGTAGATAGCCATTCAATATCCAACTTGCTCTTGGAATTATCTTTTTGAATATTTTTCAACATGAACCAAATGACTACACAGCATAAAACATGACATAATAGATTAGTTATCTTAAAATCAAGAGCCGAGAGTTCCTTTCCTCTTAATAAATAGTTAAATCTGGGAAAAAAAAATTGCTATTGAGAGGTGGGAAGAACGTTCAAGTTTGAGATAGTTATTATCCCATATAGCAAAACATTATATGATTGAAAGTTGGTAAGAATGCTTCTCAAATTGGAGAACTACTTCAAAAAGTAAATACTTATAGGATTTACGTAAAATAATTAATCTCTAAATATTTGGACAAAATATGCCAAAATAGGAAAACTTTCAATAAAATAAAATATTTTTGGCAAAACTTACCTAAATGACAATATTGTTAAAGGTCTGTATGATTTATGACTCAAATTGCTTCGAATGTCAGTTCCCCAAAAATCTGTGTAAAACGGCTCTGACCACGAATCCGATGTTACAGCTTGGTTTTTAATTATAGCTTCAGAATCATCGAAAACAAAGTCGCCTTTAATACTAAATAAAAACGGTGCACTTGATGCGAAAATAATAGCAAAAAGTTTTAAAAGCATTTTAGAAACATAAATATCTCGATTTTGAACATTTTTGGATACCATATTCTTATTAGTCATTACAATAAAATTCGCTATTACAAAATATAAAGTTAATTTAAGTTTAAGTATCTACGCCGTTTAGCCGGTTATTGTGATTGTGAATACTATATGGTTAGATGACATTTCCGTATTTCAACTTTCAAGGTAATGTCATAAAATTATTCAATAATATTTGGCACCACACAGACGGCAAGGTAAAACATATTACTGTTTTATAAATATCGTAATACGCTGTTTATAATATGCGTGTCTGAAAATACATAAAACCAATGAAAATTGAATATATCTTTATAGAAATAGAGCCATCAGCCTGTATCTTTTTTTGCGAGGTATACAAGTACCCGCTGTAACTGGAAGTATGTGGCGCACTTTTTAATTTTTATTGCAATATCTATTGATTCTAAATGGTTCGAGTCATTAGTAAAACCGTCCGTTTCTTTCGATAAATTAATGCCGCATTTTTAGGGATCCGTAATTTATTTTAGTATCAGAATTAGAGATTGTTTTTTTAGTCAATAATCTATGATGGAACATAGGTTGTCTTACGTAACGAATTACATTAAATTAGAAACTTAATATGATTTATTATACAGAACGATTGATCTTTTCAAACTAACCGACCTTTTTATTAAATTAACTTGGCAATTGCTCACGAAAGAAGCATCCTCTACATCTACATAAAACTATATCTAATATTATTGTTTAAAAATTACTCTTATTAAGCAGATTATATTTCTGTCTTCGTTTGTAGAGTCACTTTACTTATAAAATCGGTTAACAAGGTATCAATTTGCAAGACATCTGATTTTTCGTACATGTTATGTTTTTGATGGGAATATTGTTACGCTTCCTTTTTAATAACATTAGCCCGCCCGGGCTTCGCCCTGATCCCTTTTTTATAGCCTATGTCACTCAGGAATAGTTTAGCTTTCCAACAGTGAAAGAATTTTTCGAATCGTCCAGTCGTTTAGGAGCCTATTCAATCCAAACAAACTTTTCCTCTTTATATTATTAGTATAGATAAAGAAAAGTACCTGGTACCTACTAAACATTAGTAACATGTTTAATAATTATTCCTATTAGTAGGTAAGTAACTTATTAGACTGAAAGAAAAAAAGAACTTGGAATATGTTTTTTTATTGTTTTGATTTAAAGTTACTAGATAATAACGTCCAAGGTTATTAAATTGCACAAATTTTGTCGCCTCAACTGCCGAAATTATATCTGTAGTCGGTACTAACATCTTAGATATTGAAGTGGCATAATTACATTTTGTATGGTCTATATACCTTTATACAGCGGGGCATTTCAAGTTGAGAAGAGATGGCATTACTTATATATGTTTCTACTTGTGCAATTCAATAACCTTGTTTACAGTCAGTGTGACATGGAAGTCACTGTGAAGTTGGCAGCGAGAGGTTGCAGCGTGTGTTTAATGTCTAGGGCGGTCCGAGGGTCACGCAGTGCAGCGGCCGCGTGCGCTAGTTGCAGGGCGCATTCCGGGGGCGCTGTGGGGGGTAAGGAAGCACATTCCCGTTCCAGAGCGCCGCCCACGCATGTAAGCAGTTCCGAGAACCCGAGTGAAATCGCCGCACGACGAAGGCGGTTCAATTCCTGTTGAAATCATATATTGTTGAAAATTTTGCATAATATAATATTCGGTTTAAAATGTTTTATAGAAGGAGCAAGTAATTTATATTCTTCTCATAAATGCAGATTGCGGCTGTTTAAATAGTTTGATGTTTATTGTGACCTTGTATAGATGCTGAGTTTTGTCCGGGAGCTTCCTAGCGTGTCGCAGCACTTTCTGAACGTCCGCGAGCAGGGCGTGCGGCCGCGCCCACGCACACGCCGCGCCGCCGCCGCTGTACGAGCGCCAAGAACGCACCGGGAACGCGTCTGCAACATGAACACAAAATTGAAATTAGTATAGGATACGAGCATCATGCTACCCGCAAAAATAAAATTTACTCGAGCACTAAATATCGGAATATCCGGCACTAAATATCAGAATTGCATTTAAGTATAATATACTACGTCACACATACTAAACTACAAGCAGAGTTTATTAAGTGTGAAGCAAATTACACAGATAATGTTTTCAGACTACTTTTTTAACATTTCTCCTTTCCTCATTACAAATATAAGATACTAAAAAGGTACAAAAACATAACGTAGCTTAACTTCTAAAATCTCTTGTTCTCTGTAGTCGTATAGTGATACATTTCCTGGATTCATCATTAGATCTGCATATTAAATCTATTTTTAATGTGATAGTTAGTAGTACCTTAACACTAACTTTCAAGATGTTATATTATATGAGTGAAGTGTTTAAAAAATAAGATGATCAAGTTATTATATATTTTACTAAAATTTTAAACAAAACTACGCATCACAACAATAATTTAGATATAGTTTCTGCATCCTCGATTTCTAAAGTGAAAGAGGCCTATTCAGGTTGGCTGGTTCAACCGCAGCGGCGACGGCGCCTGCGGCGGCTCCTGCGCTTGCGACGGCGGCGGCGGCAGCAGCAACTCTTGCGGCGCCGCCGGCGACGTCGACCGCAGCCTTCTCGTTTCACGCCGTCCAAATAATGCGATCCCTTTCTATCCAGAAATCCTAACGCCGTACCATTATTCAGGATATTCATCACGTCACGGTTGAGTTGTTCACAGTCGGAATCTCTAAAATCTGCTCTAAGATGTTGTAAAATATCTGCAATCGTTGCTCCATTTTTTGAATCTTGAAGATATTGTATAACGGCTTTTCCCGTTGGCTTTATGAGATCCTCTAGATTTGTTTGCACTCCCGTAGTGGTCATCTTATTTATAATTTTATTACTTCCAAATGAATTAACTACATCACGCAGGAATTTAAAAAAATGCTCAGAAACAATGTGGAAACGTCGGACGTTTTGTAATGTATCAGAATTGCATTTATATACGGAAATGTCAATAAATTGAACTTTCATAGGATAATATTGTTCTTTGTATTTTTTCTTTTGGTTACTCAGCCAGTATCAAGATTAAGGCTAGGATTTATACAACAATTCTTTTTCGATTTTATAAATACAAATTACGCGTCATCGCTTAGGTACTCATAAAATCATAGAGATATTATACTAGAGGAGGTGAGCCAGCCAGAAACGCGTTATAATGGTAGAAAGAGAAAGAGCATTGGAATAGTGGTCGCGTCCTTGTCTGATGACGCATGCGCAGTAAACGATTCGCCTCCAGTATTGTACTGACCCTTCCGCATTCGACTGTCAAAATTTTGTGGTTATGTATATTGTGTAGCTGTTTTTGTAAAATAATATCATTTTCGCAGCATTTTCTCACCAATTAATATGATAAGACTTATGTCAAAAAAGATATTTTATTTTATATACTATTTCAGACATGTATCACGCCACTATTAATAAAAGTTCTTATATTGTATTAAGAGTATAACCGTTTTCAGTATTATTTGTAATAATGTCACTCAAATGTTGAAAATGATTATAATAAAAGGTAAAACAGCCAGTTAGTAGTGTGAAAATGATGTTTTTATTATTGTAATATAAACATGCGCGCAGCATGTTGCCATTGCGCATGCGGCAAGACAAGGACAGTGCCACTATTTAGAGTTTCTGTCTCTCTTTACCGTGATACGCTTCCACTTACAGACAGTCCTATGGCTCACCTCCTCTAGTATAATATCTCTATGCATAAAATACTGTTGTTCCCGCCAGTCGTTGTCATGCATCAAAGCATCGCTGCTCATCATTAAAAACATTTTGAAATATCAGATTTTTTCTTTCTTTTCAGATATCTTAATTTTTATACTGCTATTCGCGTGACAAACGTACCTAGGGAGGTTGAGTCATCACCCGGCCCCAGTTGGTCTAAGGCACCCAGCCAGGGCGCGGCGGAGGCGCCCGGCCGCAGCACGCACAGCAGCAGGCACGACCGCCGCGACCTGTTCGGCTCGCACCACGCCAGCAGAGCCCCCCACCATTCCGGACCCAGTTGGACGATCGCCGACATAGATTCCACCTGGACACATGACGCTATTTAGTAACGCTGTAACATGCTACATACTGCAGTGTAAAATCGATCATTAGCGTGGTAAATTCTGATAATTTCACTTAACTGTCACATTTTCCCGGTGAAAAATTAACCTATGATCATAGTCCTTGTCCATGGACCTATTTTTTTAATACACAACACTAAATTTAACAAAATTAGATTAGTTACGTATATACCTTCATAGCTCCATGGAGCAATACACAGAAGTTTGGTATTTTACTAGGGTCAGATATGTCTTCTTCAGGAGAACTACTATCGGCACCTGAACCATCCTGCAATTCATAAGATTTTTAATAATTATATCATACAATAATATAATTACTTTATAATACATGGTGGTATAAAACATGGACTGTTTTGGAAAATCCTAATACAGAAAAATAAATAGAAGAATAGGAATTATAAATTCTCCTAGAACTAGAATAAAGGCTAGTAAAATCCGTTATGATAACATATTAAAATGTATGTAACTAATGTTACCTTTGTAGGTGTTTTGTCGTAATTATCCCTGTTAGAAGAATCCCCATGGGCCTGTGGTACAACTAAATGTTTGCTCACAGCGATAGGAGTTCCTGTAGCCGAGCACACTGACAAACAGAAAATGTCACATTACTACAATTAAAGAAACTTTAAATAAATAAAAGCAGGTACTTAATATCTTTTATCTTAATTCCTTTGATTCGGTTATATAAACAACTCAGCGACGCGGACGGATCGGCATCGCCAAGTCACCTTTCGTGAATTTGTGTAATAGAGATGAGGTGATCCCAAATAATTTTGAGCAATGCCCGTTTTCAGTATAGTCTCGTGAAAAGAATAATAAAAGAATCAAGGAGTTCTGACAATCTGGTGTCTACTTAATATTTGTGAATTAACCATAACTGTTGAAGGTTTTTTTTTAAATAGGAACAGTGACATAAAATATCTTATCTACAGACATTTAGTGAATATAGATAGAATTTTATTACCCAGATCATTTTGATGTACGAAACCAATAATATTAAGCTTGTTGGAAATGGTGTAAGGTATGGAGTAGCCTTCGTGTGTGGCTGGATGAGGCTCCGGGAACAGCTGGACACGAGCTTCCAGTTGACCACAGTGCAGTGTGCATGAGAAATCTTGGTAGTGCTGGTCACATAGCCGTGACATTGCTGCTACAGCCTAAAATAAATGTGACAATAAATACACAGACCTTTACATTTGGCACAATTATAACAATACAAAATTCATAGTAACTAACATTAACTTTAATTATTTTACTTAGTCACAAGAATGATGGCTAAGTTTTTCTTAGAATACGAAAATAATTACTTACACTAGGTATAGATAGTTGGTCCAGGCAGTAAATTGATCCACGACTGACATTTCCACTTGAGTTGTTTGCTGAAGTTGCCATCTCTACAATCTTCTGATAAAGCGGCATTGCTTAAAGGAACAGTTTAAGTATTATAATTATAATTCAAATCACTACTAGAATACAAGAAATGACTCCATACACATTTATACATTGGAATGAAAAAATATAACATTTTTCATAAAAAAAAATTACCGCCGAAAAAAAACTAAAATGCAACAGAAAACAATAGCGCACTGAAAAGTAAAAATAATAATTTTGTCTTTTATAACAACTATTATTTTGGTTGTAATGTTCTCAATTTGACGCGTATAAAGTTAAATAATAAGTGAATTATATCTGTTGTTATAATTGTTACATACCAATATAAAATTTAAACTTAAATATAGAATTAAATAATATATATTACCATGTTGCAAACAGGGATCATGGGGTGCCACCACAGGCAAGACGTGTATTCTTACAGGGTAAGGGGCCGGTAATGGTAGAGTTTGGATTATTCGACTCCTGCCAATTGGCCCAGCACCTATGTTACCATCTGTTATCTGCACAATCACATTGATAATTAACATTGAAATTTTAAAAACTAAGAACATGGCATAATGCAGACTAATCTACATTGTTGCAAAATGTATTAATAGCTTTTGACTGCCAGTGTTAAAAGCTAATAATCAATTTTGCAAATTGTGATAACGCTAATACTTCAATGAGTCATTATGATGCTTAATTTGCTTTGGCATTTGAGTTAGATTAAATATAAAGTCAGAGAATAAAGCTACATTACTACAAGTACTTACTATGGTTATAAAAATAAGTATTTCTTACCAATATAATCTGCACAGGAGTTTGGTAACCCCAGTCATTGAGAATCAGTTGATGAACTCCACCCAATGCTATGTCAATACAGGTCTTATCTCCTTCTTCAAGGTGTGGTAATTTACTTCTTATAATGTCGAAGTCTCGGGTGAAGGGAACCATCACTGCAACACAGAAAAAAGTATAGTACTTCAGATATTTCCGAGAAAAACAATTGAGTAAAACTTAACTACTTAAAAGTCTGAAACGGAATAATCAGGGCTTACCTTCGCAAACCGATGAAAAGGAAACCAGAGCCACATATTCAAGTCTAGCATGTATGCTAAGGAAATCTAATAAATGATTAATAGCAGTAGAGGCAATTGTAAGTCTACTGTGATTTTCGCTAGGGTCTAATGTGAAGACAGGCCGAGACATTGACAGTGAGACATCAATTAAAATTACCGTCGGCATTTTAAAAGTTGTACTTAATTTATAGTTCCGATATATATATATTGACTATATTGTGTTAAACTTGTCACAGAATTAATAAATAAGAGTTCCATTCACAAAGACATTGACACATTGACCGGCAAAATATTTTTCTGATGCGACTGCATGTTTGAGTTAATATTTTAAATGCTAAAATGAAAATTAATATTATTGTAATTTTTGTACGATGATGAGATTGGACGAGCATAATATTAAACTACAAATAAAATTGTTTTACTTCATCCCTTCCTGATACTGTTATTTATATTTTTCTATACTTTGAGGTCGAGGTGAATAGTGAAATATCTGTCTTGTCTGTGACAGGCACTAGTACGCCGAAATTTAAAATGGTGTTAATAGTAGTCTAAGTTAAAATCCGATAATGACCATCCCATCACCCAACCAGTTAATGGATGAAAAGTATTAACGTCTTTGTGTGTTTCGTCACATCTGAATCATTCTTTTTTCTCATAATTTCATTGGTTCACGTGTGCCTACAATGCCAAAAGTATGGCCTCCTATCGCGTAGATACCGTCCATTGTACATTTAGTATTAATTAAGGTCCATTCTCAAAAAAAAATACCTCTACACTCCGTATACCTATGTACAACACGATGGACTTTGTAGGGACCTTTCCAAATAAAACCGGCCAAGTGCGAGTCGGATTCGCGCACGAAGGGTTCCGTACCTTTATCTATAATAAATTAGGTAGTAATTTGATTTATGACGCTTAAAAACAAAACTACTGTCTAGATCTCATTCAAACCAATTTTCGTTAGTACACAATACACATCATATATTTTTTTCAGTTTTATCATGCCCATATTTTAGAAGTTACGGGGGGGGGGGGGGGCACACACATTTTACCACTTTGGAAGAGTCTCTCGCGGAAACTATTCAGTTTAGAAAAAAATGATGTTAGAAACCTCAACATAATTTTTAAAATACCTATCCATAGATACCCCACACGTACCTATAGGTAGGTCTGATGAAAAAAAAATGAGTTTCAGTTCTATGTATAACCAAAAATTTTGTTATTTTTTCTGATTTTATTATAAAATCTTAATGCGGTTTACAGAATACACCTAAGCACCAAATTTTAATAATGTAGCTCTTATAGTTTCGGAATAAACTGCTGTGACATACGGACGAACAGACAGACAGACATGACGAATCTATAAGGGTCCCGTTTTTGCCATTTGGCTACGGAACCCTAGTAATAGTTAGATTGGCTAATACGCAAGGGAGTGCATTCCATCTAGGCACAATGGTATAAATGTATGGAGTGCCTACCCTGACGTAGTACCTACATGTGCGACCCTCACTGCACGCGCCTGCTAATACGTGTAATGCACATTGGGCGGTTAGCTGAAGTTATTTTTTTTTTGGACGGCAAGATGATAACTAAGAAAATTCTTAACGGAATAGAAAGTTTTTAACTTAATTCCTATATACTCAAGATAAACTTGGAAATACTGGATCTAGCGAAAATGACTGTGCAAAAAAACGTTTTCCAATTAAGTTTTCAGCGGATACCACTGCAGCTCATCTTCTTTCACGTAATTGAGCTTTTAATTACTAAGTGTAGGTACGTATATATATATCTATATCTATACTATATTATACTAATTATACTTTTAATAATATATATATTATATTAATTAATTAATAATTAATAATATATATATAATAATAATAATATAATAATAATAATATAATAATATAATATATATATATATATATAATATTATAAAGAGGAAAGATTTGTATTTTTGTATTTTTGTATGTTTGTAATGAATAGGCTCCGAAACTACTGGACCGATTTCAAAAATTCTTTCACCTTTGGAAAGCTACATTATCCCCGAGTAACATAGGCTATATAATATCACGCTAGGTCTTATAGTTGCGGAGCAGTAACCGAAAATGTTTCAAAAACGGGGGAAAAGTATCGTTTCTGAGGCCTTAAAAAAATCTTAAGTCCCCCCGTGCGAAGCCGGGACGGGCCGCTAGTAACGTATAATATGTATTTTTCACTATGTTACGAATAATAAGAAGAAACTCAAGTTCTCGGATAATTCTTGAAACAAGGTATTGTGTCAAGATATTAATATATTTTTTGGTTCGATTTAAATTTTCGAGTTTTTAGAGAGACTAATGGACAGAAATTAATTTATTCATAGGTATATATTAAATGTAGTACCTACATAAATATAGTTACGTAAGTACACATCTAAATATATTTTATACTTACTTTATAAAATAAGGTACTTACCTCCTATGTACCAATTACTTTGGTGTAAAAATCATGGATCGGCGGAAACCGGCACTTTCGCTCGCACTGAGTCAAAGACATTAAATCACACGATGATTGCCTCCAAATGGAACTCCTTCGAGACGAGCTCTATATTATTATAATATAAACCCGCCTTGTCAGACTAAACGTGTAGGGTTCGGTAGGTAGTTGTAATTGCTATAGAATAGGTATACCTAAACCAATTTACGCTAACTTGTAAATTAAGCTGTGACAGTTTTCCTTTTGACTTCGATCATTACTGTAGTAAGTAGTATAGGTATATATTCGAGCACTTAGCTGTTTCAAAATGATAAAAAGTAGGTACTTTATGGTTTAGATACATACATGGGTGGATCAAAAAGTACCCGCGTTCGGAAACGGACGATGTCGTTGAGATATGTTGTTACTATCATCGTGTACTTAAGGTATTTAGAAATTAAAAAATATATATTTGTTTAAAAACAATACATTACCTTTTATTTAGTGGCCAGTTTTATCACAAGAGTTTTGTATTTCGCGGTGACATGGAAAAAAATCAACATCGTTTCGTAATTCGGTTTTTATTTTTAGATGGAAAAACATGCGATGAAATAAAAGTAAAGATGGATGCTGTCTATGGGGGCCTTTCGCCTTCTGTGACAACCGTCAGATTTTGGTTCCATGAATTTAAACGTGGCACACAACTGTTTTTGATGAAGACCGGCCAGGTCGCCCTCCAGACGTGGTTTCCGAAGAGGTCATTAAAAAAGTTCATGACATGATTATCGCAGATAGACGAACTAAAGTTTTCGAAATAGCTGACATTGTAGGCGTGTCGTACAGAACATTTTTCAGTATATTATGTAATAAATTGCACAAGAAAATGATGTCCGCCCTTTGGCTGCCGCGTTTACTCACAGATGAAAATAATCGGATTCAATGTCAATGTCAAAGCAATGTTTGGATCTGTTTAAGAGAAACCCGATGGAGTTTTTGTCTCGAGTTATGACTGTTAACGAAACCTGAGTCTATTATTATACGCTAGAGACCAAGCGAGTCCAAACAATAGATTTTCCCATATGAATCTCTTCCGAAGAAGGCGAAAACGGTCCCATCTGCCGGAAAAGTCATGGCCACGATTTTTTTGGGATTCGAAGGGAATACTCCTTATTAACATCTTACAGAAAGAAAGAACGATCACAGGGCAATATTATAGTGAATTATTGGACCGATTCGATAAAAAAATTAAGAATACACGGCCCCATTTGGCTAGGAAAAAATGCTGTATGGCCCAAATAACGCACCAGCACATTCATCCAGGTTTGTCGCTCTCAAATTAGTGGAATTTCGCTACGAATTGTTGCTGCATCCACCATAATTGATTGATCTGACGTCCTACGACGTCTTTTGGTGCCTCAACATGAAAACTTGGCTCGGGGGTTAAAAAAATCAGCTCAAACGAAGAGATAGTTGCCGAATCAGAAGCCTATTTTAAAGAGTTTGAAAAAACATACTTTTCGAGGGGTTAAAAAAGTGGTCAAAAAGTGGGCTTATGTGTAAAGACCTCGAAGGAAATTATGTTAAAAAATAAAAAAAAAATCTTTAAAAAAAAAGTTTTTTCTGTCTTAACGCGGGTGCTTTTTGATCCACCCACGTACATATGGAGCTTTTTTAAAAAACTACCCAACTATAGAGTGGTGACTACGAACTGGGAGACGCAATATCCCCTAAGTAGTCCGACGATTTTCTGAAATTTAATCTGATCCGGCTTTTGTTTGATATGACCATAATCCAACAATAACTACCGCAACAATAAAAAATGTTTAGTTTATTACGGAGTGTTTAATAGTAATTTCCGCTAAACTAAATTAAGTATTCACGCCTTAGTGGCCTGAAAAATAAAATGACGTTATTATATGCAGTTATCCCGGTAACGTACGATCTAGATGGTCGAGGTTACAACTAACGGAGTATCTAATTAATACGTATTGTAATTTATTTTCGTTATGTTAATAATTTTAGAAAAAAAATGAAAATATTTGATGAAAGTCAGGTTACAGAACGTAGTGATACAATTGAAGAGAAGGAATTTAAGTTCGATTTTATATCGAGGCCCTGGGATGACAGAACTACAAGAAGTAAAATCGGCATTGTAGCATTACTAGTATCCATTGCTATTGCAATTCTGGCCGGTGTTATTAGTAATTTCCTTATGCATTATCGTGGTTTTCAATCAGGCAAACTTAAACTTGATGGTGAAAATAAGTGTCATTTAGTAAAAATGGATGAATATAAATTCGTCGCTAGAATTTATTCTGTAGCCACAAACGAGTTGCTATGTGTTGGTGCGGTGGTCGGGGACAACTTAGTTTTGGCAGATGAAATTTGCGCCAAATCAGGCACAATTCGTATATATGTTGGAAGTCATACTAAGTAAGTAAGATTTATTTTCTGTCGGATTAGTTTATTGTACCAATATTAATATTTTCATACATACCTACTGATAGTATTACAAATCCTGAGAGTTTTACCATAAGTAGGAAGATAAATTAAGTAAACTTATGTAAGTACAAAAAGCAAAAAAGATTTGTCGGTATCGGAAAAATTGGATAGATGTGATCTGCATACGGTGTAATTTACTAAATAGGTACCTATCGTAAATTTAAAATCTAATGCAATAAGATGGGAATATGTTGAGCACTTCTTCGGTCCATTGTGCGCTTAATTGTCTCCGTAAGCACATAATACTAGGTCAATAATCAGTATGGCATTTGCAATTAAAACTTTGTTTCCATTTTTCAGCCCGCAGTGCAAAAAAGGTCACATGGTTGACATCATTGAAACTATAGATCACGATGGACTAATATCAAGAAAACTAGTGCTTTTAAGTAGTCGCCGAAATATAGGAAATTGCGGTGCTAAAATTAAGTATAGCTCGCAATTAGATTGGAAATCACCTGCATATATAATTGGGCGACCATTTTCGAGCGGAGTTCGAGCGTTATCTCGCCAACCAGTTGAATTAGTTACCAAAGAAAATTGTACTAATATGGGTGAAAACAAAATGTTAAATAAAACTAGTACAATATGTGTGAAGGATCTTGGACACTGCTTCGTGCGCGCCGGCGACTTGTTGGTTCAACATGGGCGATTGCTCGGTATAGCTTCCACGAGCGTTCATAGGCATCAGGAGAAACACAAGTTTGTGCATTTCGCTAATCTTATTCATCTGAATACCACGAATTTCGAGATTAGATAGTTAATATAAAACAAAAATGCGTATTTTATAAATAAATTGAAGTTTTATTTGCAGTACTAAAATATTTTTCCCTAGGTGGCTTGCGGCTGTAATGTACCTACCTACGTCTTAAAATCATCTGGGTCCTTAAATTATTAGTAGTTTTTTCATTAAAGAAAACAATTGTACCTGTATCTATTGTGAGCCGAGAGGGGCAGTTAAATATTAGGTAGGTACAGCCAACCAGTTCAAGTCAAGTACTTTAATAAATGAATACTTACTTTAAATATCTTGGTTTATCTTTATCAAAGGTTCCATTTGTAAATAAAAAAATGATCAAAACGGTTATACGTTCTCTAACATGTACCAATGCAATGCCGTCGCTATCTCACTCATTGCAAGATTATGATATTGACAGACGCTTTTTCGCGAGACAACACAAGAATATTCAAACTGTGTAGAAACATACTTAATAAGTACTTTAGTGTAGGTATTTCATGACAGAATAGCGTCACTTCTGTCGAGCTATGTGTAAGTTTGAAACTTAATTTTCCTCTAAACTTAGATGACATGTCAGGAAGTTTAAACAAGGATAAAATGATGCTAAAGTTTACCTGAAAACGAAAACGCATGTATTTGTACGGCGATCACTCTTAAGCTCTCAAAAATGTTATTATATTATATTACTTTTACCTTAAAAATACATTACATTGTGATCGAGTATCTGAAGTAAAATGGAAGCTCTTTATATAACGTAGGTACCTGCGAGCTTCCTAGAACAGAGAAAAAGAATTTTACTGCAGAAGATACCTTATTCAGATTAAATTCTCTGTTAATGAGAACTCTATTAGTCACCTATCCAGATTATTATCACAATATTATATAGGATTTGAGAATGTCGGTGGTGTCGGCTCTACATAAATCCATAAATGTTACCTATATATAGGTAATAAAGATTTTTTTTTGACTTTGCACATAGATAGGATGCTATATATTATAATGATGCAGAGTTCGACAACTATGATAACAAAAATTTTGTAGCTCAAAATGATATGTCTACTTATATGGGTTCAACCTCTCGGGGTGGTGGGCATTCAATACATGACCGTGCGTCCAATTTATCGGATTTCTCGAAAACATAATAACCTATTAAAAGCCTGTCATACAAGCGATTAACTGTCACCGTCCGGTGGTGATTTTCCACAGGGTTAGTAGCCTGTCATCGCTATCCGTGTATAAACGACCCAAAAACGCTCTGGCGTGCTACAATTAAAATGTTAATTAATCGTTACACTTGTGGCGTCGATGTTTACGAGATGTGTCTTTCTAATTCAAGGTCAAGCAGCTAAACCTACTTATAGTCCCTAGTCTATTCTTGAAATGAAATTACAAAAGAACGTCTGTCTTTCAGTTGTGTTATTGTATAGGTACCTACTTAATAATTATACCTACGTAGTTTTGGATACAAATCAATTGAATCAAACGCCAATAAGTATTCAGTTAAAACAACTACCGTTGATATTTTTTCATGGACATTCCGAGCCATTTTATATGGGTACCTATATAAGATGGCTCATTACTTATGTAATGAAACATATTTGAATATGTAAGTTATATTACTGTAGGTACCTACTACCCCAAGATAGTTTAAAATAATTAAACTATAAAAGCAATACACGCATATAAAATGCATTTAGATTAAGTGCTAATTAGGTACCTACCGGATTACCTAACGAAGCGGAGTTAATATTTTTACTGACGGATTAGCGATTAACGAAGTTAATCGTTTTATTAACGGTGCTGCCAACGAGATTAGAACATTTTTCCGATTACAATTTATTTTTAAAATCACTTAAAGGTACATATTGCTCTATCTTAAATTAGCTACTTTAATTCTAAACTAAGTACGTACCTATCATAAAATTACGATATGTTATTTCACATTATATAGTTGACTAACATGTTTTTTAATTTAATATTAAATAGGTATTATAAAGAACGTGCACGAATGGTAGGTGGCAGCACTACATCACCAAAAGACACTATGTGGCCAGTAAAGGAATTATTAAATCACTGTCATTATGCCGTCAAATGGGTATGCAAATTGTATTAATGTATCTCTTCAATTAAGTATATCATGTTAAAATACGACAAAGGTACGTAGACTTAACTTTTGAATTATGTATTTCATTTTGTTTTTGTCATTTGTGTTTCTTTTCTTTAACGCGAGTATACGATGAACCAAACAGTTAATAAGTATGCTAGGCACTATTTAGGTATTGTCGGGTGATTCCTGTTCATAAGTTAACATGTTTTTCTTTCCGAACTAATAGAAGGACGAAAGAACTTAGCTAATTGGATTTACGTTTTACCGGTGCCCTTAAAAAGTATCCACTAGAAAGAGGCAAAAAATTACAAAAGGTATTACAAAGTTGTTTTAAAAGAAGACGAAGGAAAATCGGATTACCCGAACAAGCGTCGCAAATAGAAGGAAACTGCACATAGTGATACAATATTACTTAAAGTATGTTTTAGGCTTGGCTCTCGGTAATTCTGTCAGTTACCGAGAGCTTCGGCAAGCCTAAAAACTTTTACAAAACTAAATAATACAAAATAATTTCTGATGCCTTCGCGGTTATTACACATTGGAATGAAACAACTGTTAACGGATTTAACTCGCGTATTTTTATTTTATTTTATTAGCTGACATTGTATAAATCACTTTAGCGTTAGACTAAGTATTGTCAGCTCAGTCGTGCTACGATTATGGAAACTGTAAAGAATCCGAAACGTCAGCTAATAAAATAAAATAAAAATACGCGAGTTAAATCCGTTAACAGTTGTTTCATTCCAATAAATAATACAACTTTTTGTTAATACAATTTCTGTTAAATATTGCTGACCATACCCACTAATATAACGCATATTATATTCGAGTCCAACGACGTAAAAGCATTTTTAGAGCTTTGCGAACCGACCCAGTTTATTATTGGCTGTACTAAGTACTTTATTACTTGTGTGATGTTTTAAATTATAAAATCCAATCTTGCATTATTTTATTTTCTCGGCTGCAAATGTGGTCGGCGTCATCCAGGAAAAGTGCACAGCTGAAATAAACTTTATAATTATTGTCCCTTGAATGTACTTAACTGCCGGTACAGTCAGCGTCGGAAATTTCTGACTGTACCTACATTTGGTAAGAATTCTAGAATATTGCTTAACTCGGGACACCTTGGGCAAAAGCCACGAAAATTTAAGCACCGGAGTTAAATTGAGATTTCAAGTGACTTTAAACGAAGAGGCCAAATTGCTTTTAACATGAAATACCTAACTTAGTTTCATAAAAAATGACAGAATGACTATGTGAAAACGTACTTGTGCAATAATTTAACCTCTAGTACCGAGCTCTTCAGAAGATGAGCATCAATATAAAAATTTAAATCCCTGTACGGTCACATGTGAGTAGCTAACGTGCTTGTTTTCAGCCCGTTTGTTACACATCTTAAGTAAAATTAAAGATTTAGAAGATACACGTCTTCAACAATGCATTTTTATGTTATCCTTTTTTTATGCTAAAGTGTGGTACGAAATATTAAAAAAATATATTATACGTAATCTGAACTGAAGGTACCGATACATTTTTTTCTGTTCTACTTTATCCCTTAAAAGTCTTGGTGATCCACGCCATAGAACATCCTGAAATATGTTTTTTGATTCCCCACAGTGTGTTTTCCTCGACATTTTCCGACTTTGAAAAGGGTTGGATAAGTAATTATTTTATTAGAATGAAACAACTTTAACTCGCGTATTTCATGGGAACGGATTTAACTGGCGTATCTTATTTTATTGACTGACATTTCGAAAACTTTACAGTATATAATTGTTTCATTCCAATGTGTAATAATCGCGAACGCATCAGAAATTATTTTTTTTTTAATTGAAAAGAGAACTCTGTCTTAGTGTGTGGGCTACAAATGTATATCTATACTAATATTATAAAGAGGAAAGGTTTGTTTGTTTGAATAGGCTCCAGAACGGATGGACTGATTTCAAAAATTATTTCATACCATTTCTTTCATATGACATATTATAGGCTATAAAAAAAAATGATCCGCTCGAAGCCGGGGCGGACAGAATTTTTTTATAATTTGAAAGCGAATAGTTTAAGGGTAATTTAGGAATATAGTTGGAAATTGAGCATTCCTTTTAACTCACACTGAAATTGATGTTGAAATGTTATTTATTTAACAAAAAAGTTTTATTAGGTACAAATTACACAAGTACCTACTGCTTGTGTATTTTGTACCAATACATAACTTCATGAGAAGGCTGTATTTTGTTTGGTTTAAGTCCATTTAAATGTACGGTATAAATTAATCCTGATTAAGTAGATAGGTGAGTGTATACTTGGTAAGTAGGTAGGTATGAGGTTATACTATTTGCCTTTCAGTTACCTTAGCGTTTCAATATCCTCACTCGCATAGTATATTAGTAATGCGCAGATGTACTCGAGTAGGTCGAATTCGCACTTGACTGGTTTTTTTAAATATAAGTTTAAATATTAGAATAAAATTCTAACTGTTCATTCCCAACATCAAGATAAGTTAAATGATAAGATTAGCGTAATCCAGAAAAAGGGCCAATCCAAATAATACCTAATTTGGTAGGATCATCAGAACTTCGTAACTTATTAAGATTTTTTTTTTGTGTGAACTCTGAAAACGAAGCATATTTTCGATACTTAGATTCCTGTCTACATTTTTGAATGACATATTTATAAAATTAATAAAAATAACCTTGCACATTTTTCTGTTTCTCCGGTAAAAAAAAACATCGTGACGAATCCTAAAGCTCATCATTCGCGTGTTTTCATGAAATTCGATCCGCGTGGTGGGTTAGGCTTAGGCCTGATCCTCTAGATATTTCTAGAAAAGTCCGTGCCCAGAAGTGGTAAAATATTGTCTAGGTACACTAATATAAGAAAGAGGAAATACTTTTGTCTTTATCTAGCGTATTCCTCCAAAACGACCCGACCGATTTGAATACTTTTTCACCATTGGGAAGCTACAGTATTCCCGAGTGACATAGGCTATAGAAATGCACATGTTAGTGTAACAGCAGCAGCATTTGTAGGTATTTTGAAGCCTTACTTGTGTTGTCCAGTACTAGGTCTCCTCAGTTTGGGATTTTAGACCAATTGGTGACAATTGTGGAAAGATACTTACTAATATATCCTCTAGCTAAGTTTAGTATTAGGTATTTATCACAATAACTCCAAGGGTACTGTTTTGAATGGTACAGGATAAACCTTTTATTTCATTTTAATACTACGTAATTGTTAATGTTACGAGACATCAGAACGTAACATCTTTTACACGGAGAAAGATAATGGAAAATCTTACACTGAAACATTAAGTCGGCTTTAAGATTTATTGTTTACCTTTCATTCTTGTTGTTGGAACTCAAATAAATCGTACTCAATTCATTGTCGCTCGTTGAGCTACTCGTAGAGCTTAACAAACTATGCGACGGAGTATGAAATTTACACTTAAATTTATTAGTCATTTAAGTGTAAATTTTTCTAGACTCAATAAAGTTCGATCACTGGATAATCATGCAATAAAGAAATATCGATTCCGGGGAGCTTAATATTGATGAGCAGGATGGCGGGCCTCAATAAAAATATTAATTGCTGCCTTGTTTGCCTCGTAAAGGTTTCAAGGGGACATCAAATATTTAGGGCGTAGTTAAGATGAGATTTTTTATTTCTTGCATTAATGATTCTTTACATTAACTATTATACAGTTAGTACAATGAAATGAAAAAAAGTTATGTTTAAATTGAAATGTGTTAAAACTTTGAAAATATACATTAGGTAAAGTTAATCAAACTCCTGGTTCTTTAAATAATTTTAAATATAATGTATTACGAGTAAACTTAAATATTTTAATTACGAGTAGGTAAATTGTAAAGGACTTTTAGATTAGACGTAAATTCAGAGACAAGTCAATTAATATTAATACTTCTAGAACTAAAAAACACGCTTAGCAAAAATAATTATGAAGTGCCATTGCGTATCTAACTTTCTGCACCATTCGATTATCATTATAATAATATGTTATAATAACATCTGAATGATAACCATCCCCATATTGTTGTATTGTCACCAAAACTATATGCAATTTACCGAATTTCACGATAATACATCCAGTAAAGGGGGCTCAGTTTTAGTTTTCATTGCATAGTAACATGTCGAACTATTAAAGGCTTTATAAAAACTAAAATACTGGCCTCCTTATTTCCTCCCGCCATTTACCTTAACCTCCTACTAAAAGAGCTGTTTTTTCAATCATACGTACATAAACAACAATTAAAAGCCAAGTTCCAAGTAGGCGTGCTTATTTCTTGTGAAAATGTTAATTTTCCTGGGCTATATTAGATTTTTTTCCTATTTTCATTTTTATAATTTGCTATTTTACAATAATAATATTATTGCCGCGCAATATTGAAATTCGACATGAGTCATCATCCTTTTTGTTACAAAGTGCTGCGGGAACTTTGGACTCTGCTCATAACCCATATTCAACATCGAGAATTGATGATAACCTGTATCGTTTTATTTTATTTTTACCACGAGAGCAATTCATTTTCCGATGAGTATTTGCTGTTGGCAATGTTTTGGCACAGATGGGAGGATTCAACGCGCAGTCTTGGTTACGCAAAGTCACTGCAAATGATGAGTCCTTGAGGGGTCATTGCCAACAATGGTGATCGACTAATCGATAAATTGCCTAGTCGCACAAAAAATGTAGACAAGTAAACAACGCATTTCCCCGACCGACATCTACGGCTGTGACTCGATGTACGTGAAATAATGGCTCTACTACAAAATACTACTGTGCGTAGATGTGTCCATACGTCTAACGGGTACCATTTTTAACCCCCGACGAAAAAACGACGGGGTGTTATAAGTTTGACGTGTCTGTCTGTCTGTCTGTCTGTCTGTCTGTCTGTCTGTGTGTGTGTGTGTCTGTCTGTGGCATCATAGCTTCCTAACGCATGAACCGATTTTGATTCTGTTTTTTTTGTTTGAAAGGTGTATATGTCGGGAGTGTTCTTAGCTATGTTTGATGAAAATCTGCTCAGTAGTTTAATAATTAGGGGGGGTGAAAGAGGGGATGGAAAAATAAAAGTCTACAAACATACTCGAGTGGGGTATCAAATGAAAGAAAATCACGTGTACATTACAAAATGGAAATTATAATGAAAATCGGTTGAGTCGTTCAAAAAATATAGGGTGTCAAAGTGGGGATGGAAAACCAAATGTCTACAAATATACCCAAGTGGGGTATCAAATAAAAGAGGATTACGTGTAGATTACAAAATTGAAATTGTAATGGAAATCGGTTGAGTAGTTCAAAAAATATGGGAAGTAAAAGTGTAAATGGTAAACCCAATATCGACAAATGTACCCGAGTGGGGTATTAAATGTAAGAGGATAACATGTACATTACAAAATTCCATGTGAAATGGAAATTACTTAAAATAATAATTTATGTAGTACATACCTACTTACCTACTTACAAAAAGTATGAAATAAAAAAATAAATTAAAAATTTAACAAACCCCCGACATAAAAACCTAAAAGCCCTTTAAAAAGTATAACAATAATAAAAACTTAATATTAGTTACCTAAATATTAATATTTCTACAAAGAAAACGTCATGTCGGGGGGACCGTAGGTTTAGGTAGATTGTAGGTATTAAGTAGTAACACCTAAATGAGAAGCGGTACCCCCGACATGACGTTTTCTTTGTAGAAATATTAATATTTAGGTAACTAATATTAAGTTTTTATTATTGTTATACTTTTTAAAGGGCTTTTAGGTTTTTATGTCGGGGGTTTGTTAATTGAAGATTGATCTAAATTGTAAAATATCTTTCACCACATCACCTAATAGATAGATGAAAACAAACAGTTAACTAAAGATTGGGAAAAGTAATGAGTAAAAAATATTATGTATTACACATAATATTTTTTACCGCGAAGGAATCAGGAATTATAAAAAAAAATATTATATTATGTAATGAGATTGTTACATAGGTACGTGTAAGGTCATGTTTGGTTATACAGAGTTATACGTCGTGCTTAAAGTTAGAATTACTTTTCCATGAGAATAAAATGAAGTTTTGAACTTGGAGCTGTAAGAAAAGTCCACCGGTGCTTGCGAAGTGAAAATGCATTTTAAACGGAAACACCGCAATTAAATTATTTAATTAAAATATGAGCTATGATGTTAATCTGATTTAAAGCCTTTGTAAAAGGAAGTTAAATAACGCGCCCTCACTTGTTGTGAAATTGGGTCCTCATTTCCTCTTGTTAGATATTGGTACACCAAATGAAATTCTTTGTCACTAGGATTTTCAGAGAGCTGTGAAAATACGATGGAGGCGGTCTTAATAGTGTATTGTAAGTAGGTACATTTTACTGATGGTACTCAAAAAGAAATCGAGCCTTCACGGACATCAATAGTTGATTACCTACATATTATTTTGGCGTCTGTAAATGCTAGTTAGGTACTAAAGCCTTTTTTTAGTAAAGTAGCAGTAACTCGCTTGAAAAATTATGTCATGATACGGCGTCATATAAGGTCATCCACTCCAAAAGATTCAAGCATTTTCAGTAGGTAGGTATTTTAATTCCTGAGGCGGCCCATAATTGCGTTTTTGAAAGTGTGCCCTGAATAAATACGGAGGTGGACTATTCGGGGATTGGATTAACAAAAAATATTTTTCGAATTAATTGTTTTAAAATTACAATAATCACATTAGATGTTATTGTATTTTTTTAACTATTAAATTTACAAACCTGTCACTTGACTTGGTGCACAAATAAAAAATGTAAATTGCAGACTTAATGGTTGGATTAAAATAGATTATGCTGGTACTTTAATATGACATAAGCTAATGTAGTAATATTATTCTTGTGTAGATAAATACATATTGCTTTGAGTGGTAAGATAACAGTATGTGGGCAGTTTTAACACGCTTGTACCTATTATGCGCGTGTTACTATGAAACGGACCCTCAGAAGTTTAAATTTACCCACTTCTAGTATTACCATGAAATTTAGACAATTATAGTCATAGACAGCGGTTAAACATTTATAACCACATATTAGAAATCCATAACTTATAGGTAAGTAAGTACAAATGCTTGTATTCATCACATTGACATCTGCTCTTACAGGATTCGAAATCTCAATCTCCAATTTTGTAGGTTCTGACCACTAGATCAACAGGCCGTCATGATGTACCTACCTGTGTAACACTGGTCTACAGGGTTTTAATTGTCCAATATATATAGATGATTGGTGGTCTATATTATAATATTTGGCCATAATTCATGACGGTATCAAAGATTTTGTAGGACCCGTTCGGATTTTTTTATTTCTAACAATCCAATAATTGTTAAAATATGCCTAAGATATGTAAATCATGAAAATATGAGCTCATTGTGAACTTTTATGAATATACTCGTAATCTGGGCAATTAAAAACATAACAAAATGCAAGGACAAAAAAAAAGTTCTTTTTTTAGACCTGTGTTATCTATAGAGGTTTGTAGTCTCTACTTATTTATGATACACGCGTCATCTGCTCATCGTGTGCAACCTTAGTGTGCAACATATGTTCATTTTAAAAATCAATGATTAATTACAATAACTATTTATTAATTAACAGTTTGTCTGTTTGTTCGGTGTTTTAAAAGTACATAGATTCTAAATAATTCTAATTCTTATTTTTTTGCTCAGTAAAGCCTGAGTGAGTTGCTATTTTACATAGCTGGATTCCGTTGATCAAATGATAAAAGTTAAAATGCTACAATTATAAATGCTAAACTTTTACTTATAATTATCCCAATAATCATAATGGTCAGTCTCTTGTACT
The DNA here is from genome assembly GCA_038024825.1 of Polylopha cassiicola. NCBI lineage: Eukaryota > Metazoa > Arthropoda > Insecta > Lepidoptera > Tortricidae > Polylopha > Polylopha cassiicola. Next base: position 7,264,315 of record CP149045.1, read on the forward strand.
GTACCTATCATTGTGCATCCCATTAGAACAAGAACAACTCGCATTGTCCTATTTTAAAGTATGAACCATGGCTTGAACTTACCCTTGAACTTTATATCGCCTAAATCCGAACAGGTCCATTTCATATCTAAGTTATTCAACTTTTAAATCTCGTTCGTCGGTTGTATAAATCACCGTAATCGCAGCAGTTTCCGATTTGCGTTCTTAATCCCGACACGTTACAAGAGGGAGAAGGGAACTTTAATCCTTGTTGAAATATTTAAAAACTCCACTAAGTATGCAGCGGATTTTTAAAAGAAAAACGAGTACGTACTTATTGCTGAAACGTGCGTAGGTACGTGATGAATCCAGTAAAGGCGGTAGAATAATGATGGCTGTTAATTTTTTTTGGACGACTGCACTGACCAATGACGTAATCCACTACGTACCAACCTATTTGTACTTTTAAGTTACGTTGGAGGTAGGTACCTGTTCTTAAGGTTCAAAATATTTGCTTAGTAGGTATGTATTGGTTAGATTTATTATAGCTATAAGATATTGGTGCGCTTTGTCCGCCATGATAACATTCGACTCAATTTTACAATTACTTATTATTGAGGTATTTGTCTAATAAATTGTGTTCAGTGTTAAGGTAGTAAGTCCGTGATAAAATAAAGGTGGTTTTTGGTGACCGCAGATCGGTTTTCAAGTTTATATTATATGCATGTGTAATATATATGAAGATCATTGAAGATTGAATGAACTTTGAGTAAAATTTAAATTTATGTAGATATGGCGTAGGTAGTTATCTCCGCGCGCGTATCGCATATAGGTCCTCTCATAATATGCAAATGCGTAGAAATTTGTGTAGACAAAGGCGGATTGACATGATTGTTTGTTTCAACGAGATAAAAAATTAAAGAAGATGACGGTTGCGGGGGTGGTCATTGAAGATGTGACATGAATGGTGTCCACGCATGCGCGCGGAGCTGTCTTTCAGCAGGATATAAGCAAGCGGCGGCAACCTAACGCCGCACAACTTTGGCGCGCCCAACCCACCTCGCAGAGAACTTGCGACGCACCGCACTCCCATCGTATAGCATACACATTTAACTTCCGACACATACTCAAACACGCTCTTATTAAAATACATTTTATTTGTCCGTGAGTTGTGGTTCAGTTCCCGTAGTGTACACATCATCTAAACACTTTTCAAAAACTTTCGACAAGTTCCGCAACCCGCGGGTCCACCGGCTTCTGAAGGTAAGTAAACTGCTATAAAATGAGCCATTTTTTTAAAATAAGAGTTTCAAATTCAACAAATGTCACATTTTTGTATCTATTTAGTACAGTATTCAATTTTCATTTTAAATAACGGTCGCCATAACTAATTAAATAAAACGCTAAAACGGAAAAAAAAAATATTATAATTATTTATTGTATATGTAAGTATGATTTTTTTATATTTATAAATTTATTTTCAATTTATGTGTAGTATATTCGAGAAAATATATGCCATATAAAATTCTGTGTTTAGCAAATAAGTATTTTAACTGTGGTTAGATAACTATAATAATATATAAGTAGCTATATATTTTATGCTATGCGAATTATATTGACAGTAGGTACTTTGGATGTATATATCTGATACGTCTATATAAAAATGCGTACTGTTTCTAGAGAATTGGTACTTTATTTTAATTTCTTGAAGAAAAATATTATTTTGTAAATATCTTTAAAGTAATTTTGGGTTCCGCCGAAAAATTTCGCAAATTTTAGAATTCCGTAGTAAAGTAACAAGAAACCTTTACGCTGTTTCGCCCGTCGCAACACAAATCCATTTCATCCGTTTCTCGGTGCTAGAAAAGTGTAATTTCGTATCAGCATGTGTAGAAAATGAAAAAATAAAAAGTATGTCATGAACATTTTTCGATTTCGAACTCCATTTGAGGAATAATGAGGTTTAAAGTGGTAATCTTTGTAAATTTAGGGTGTCCGCCTGTTTCATGGCAGATAAACCGTTACTTTTCGAAATATGAATAGGTATATATATAACAAAAATATAACAAATTATCACAGAAACGAGTAAAAGTAGAACTACCAAAGAATAGAAAAAACAATTGAAAATATCATTTAAGGTTAGCCTATAAAATATCGTACCGAATGTTACAAAGACATTTTTACGTGACTGGAAACGAAAGGGAACCAAAATAACACTATTTATTATTAAGACTTCGCTGTTCACCCGTCGGTATACACAAGTAAAAATCGCAAAGAATGATGTACGTGTACTACTTCTGATTTATTTATGTTGTTTGAATTAGTTAGATTAATTTAATGTGAGTCCAAATATTCAACTTCGAAAAAATTGTGCACGCCGCTCACTAAGCGAAAAATAGCGAATTTTTGTTCACATAAACTTTAAATTTTCTTGATTAACAAAATATAAGTTAATGGAATTTTCCAACAAAATACTTTTTTTCTTGCACCTTTAGGTTGTATGTAGGTAATTTTTAACAAAATATACTGGTTTAAAAGGATGAATGATAGTCTCCCAAAAGCATAATCGTAGCATAACATGTGTAATGACTAACATGTCCATTTATTTTTTGACTCAAAACGAGATATTGGTGTATTCGTACCAATCTACATGTACGCAAAAACTGTGTGTGTGTGTGTGCTCCCGAACGAATGAACCGATTTTGATCCTTTTTCTTTGTTTGAGAGGCGATTTAATTGATAATTTGGTGGTGAAAGTGGGGATGTAAATCCAAATGTCTACAGACATAACCGAGTGAGGTATAATGAAAGAAGCCCACTTCCACTTTGCGAAAGTGAATGTTAAACTGCGTAAAAGTGTACCGTTTTCGGAAAACCGGAAAATTTTCCATCCCAGAGATTATTTCGGAGACACCGGGACCCGTAATTACAAAAAGGGGCAGTCCCGTTTAAAACGGCATGTCGGTCACGTTAGTAATGATGTACCTGCCTCACTAAGGAGAGGGATTTTTAATTTAAAATTTATGGGCCATTAAAATATAATTATATGAGATCATAGTAGTAGGCTATACGTTGGTAGGTAATGTTAATTATGTTTTTATTCCAATCGAGTTTGAAATGAGTGTAAGTACCTTCTCAATCTAATCTCGTATTAATTATTTGGTTATTTGACACATCATAATGTAAATTTCCATACAAACATAATTCCATCTCTCATGCGACACGTAAGGTGCGGCTTAACATGACATACACACGAACGAAGTGCTACGATTTTCTTCTTCCAGGACAGTAGGTACCTACCTATTGAAACGTTTCCTGATTCTAAATGAATTAGATCCTTCTCTTAATAAAAACAATTGTAAGAGTAGGAAAATGTAAGCGAGTACTTATAAAATCGTAAGAATAAATAAAAGCAAGGGTTGGTATACGTAGGTATGGTATTTTATTAATAATAGCTGCATAGCTTGGTGGTGTTGTATTTCTGAGCATTTAATTAAATCATTTTAAGTTCTTCGTTCCGATATATTATATATTCGTAATATGTTTACCAAATTCCATCAAGTGTGTTATATTATAAGCCATCCGAAGAAAGCCTTCGTAGATATATATAACAAACTTTATTTACAAATGAAATGCTTTACGCGTATAAGGTATTTCATTATTAACTATGATATTTCGTAACTAATAGAATGTTCGCAACACTACTTACTTTGATCTTATCATGTTATTAGGTAAAATATTCAATTTAAGACACTCCCTCCGCAGATAAGTAGGTAACGATTAAATTTCAACTTGATTTTACGTATGGTAAATATGAAGTCATGATCAAAACAAAATACCACTTATTTTAAATTATTTTGCATTTTATGTTAATAGATATTAGATAATGAAAAGCATATTAAGTATCTGAAAAAAAAAATGTTGTAAGAAGAATTCCTCTCGGAAAATGATAAAGCCTTTATTGTTGGGTATCTCGTACATACATATAAACCGTGCAATTTATTCATATTCATTGCAGGATATCATTGCTCCGCATCTGTCAAAGTTTCATTCCAATAATAGCATGAGATTATTCTCTTCTACCATAACGCACTCTAACTTCTCTTCTTTACGACACCAATCGTACTTTGAACAAGAATGTAAACATGATTCTGCCAAAGTTAGACAGTTATTAGGTATACATGATTTGGGGTCTACTCCCAATCTGACCGACGTGTTATTATAACCCAAAAGTTGTTAATATGCTTATATAATAACATTTTTGAAATGTGAAATGAATTTTCGCATCTCATCGACTTATTCAAATTTTGAGCAACCTTATATTCGGTTCGTATAAAACTTTTGATGTCGGCCGAGATACGATTTTTAAATAATTGGGATAATTGTATAGAGGTGCTAGATGACTTTGATGATTTACGTTACATGTACTTAGGTACATATAGGTAATATATTATTATTTAATTATTGCGAATATGGATTAAAATGTGTGCACTTCTTATAAGTAGTTACTTACGTTCATAGGTACTTTTTACTCGAAATGCACTGCCTTTTTAAGGTTCCGTACTTCAAAAGGAATAACGGAACCCTTATAAGATCACTTCGTTGTCCGTCTGTCTGTATGTCAAACCCCTTTAAACGAACGCGTATCAAGCTGAAATTTATATCAAATACTCATGACTACTGTCCCTTATTGTAAATCTATCATATGAATGATCGCGCATTACGCAATCTCTGAGCAGGTTTAATAAAATATAATGAGGGTGTTATGGAAACCTTTGGGGAGGCCTTTGTCCAGTAGAACGTCGTATTGCTGACAAGATGAATTGTGCTCGAAGAAGTAGGCGTAAATATTTATAAGTAATACTCTTACTATTACAAGTATATGTTTATTCTAATTTGTGTTGTTCTGTCAAGCCAAGTCCGACGCTAATGATGTAAGCTGTGACTAGTTTTTACTAAAAAATCTGAAGAATTTAACATCTAAATGAGTATTCTGTAACCTAAATACTCTGTTAATTTGCAATGTAACCATGTTGTCAATTATTAAATTGCTACAACAACTCACAGAAGATTTGGCCGAGTAGCAGAATAGAGCTAAGTAAATGTCGGTTAAAACGGAGTCCTATGAAACAATGGGCTTACCCGTTCTAACAAATTGGATAAGTACTTATTGCAAGTGCTATTTTAGTTGTTTAAACTTAGACACTCCATAGTTTAGATTTCATTAAATGTTAAAATAGAAAGAGTATTTAACAGCATTTTAGGATAGGTACCGTACTTCTTATAATTTATAGGGGTGCATTTTAGTTGTGCTAATTAATTTTCGTTTATATTTTTCTATTTAAATGATTCGATCCTAATGATGACGTCACTAGGAGATTACAATCCTATTAAAAACTTGACCAAATTAGTCATACCTAGTTGTCGTTTCTTAAAGTATACATATAAATATACACCTACCTACCGAGAATTTAGTAAGTCAGGACATGGCGTCTTTTAAAACAATTATGACTTAATGAGGAGTTAACAAAATTGGGAAGTGACCTGCCTTGCCTACTAAGCTTAATAAACAGTCCCTTTTCGTTATTTAATTAATTTTGGATGCCTGTCTGTTAGATACACAAAAAGTTTTATAGCACTGCTGCAGGGAATATAAAACATTTTACAATTCATAGTCCATATGTGGCACAGTTATTTACTAACTTTATACAAAACTGGATATTCGAAATTCCTAAATTCATAGTCGAAGGCAAATTTCAAACGAAAACTATGAAATTCTCATTAAGGTAAAAATTGCGTAACATGTGAGTATATGAACTCCTCTATCACCCGTTTATTTTGGTGCACAGCTTAATTTGCTTTTAGGAAAATCCTGCATAATTTCCTTTGACATGGTTTTGCATTGGTTGTAATTACATAGGTGAAATTTGGAAGAGATTGTTCTTAACGTAGGTAGTTCATTAAGTTAGTTAAGTACAGTTAGGCATAAATACTCGTATACCTACAACTAGACGTGTCCTAAGTATTCAGCCGCGTAGAATTCAATAAATTTTAATTGATCCTTCCAGTTATTCGGCGGAATAGGTACCTACTAATGTTTTACTGCGATAAAAAGAAGCCGTACTTAGATGAAAGTTGATACACGACCTACGACACCTACATTTTATTTCTTTTTCTACCTTGTGTAATGTCTAATATTGGAGGTAAAATCTCAAGCTTACGAAGCCGTGGGCAAAAAGCAAGCTCAAGCATAAAATGAGTCATTGTGTTAATTACACTGTTACAGTTCCATAATATCAGTGAAATTGTTTAAGATGGGCTAACATTGCATGCGTTGTGTTTATGACATGAGCCATTATCTGTGCCTACGCAAATCTTTATGTAGATACCAATTACTCGCAATACATGAATAAAAGGAAATTGTAGCAATAAAAACAGAGTTTCTCTTAAAGTAAGTATATTTACCTACTTATTACACAATAATATGTAACAAGTTGTCGCTATCAGGGCGTTAGCAAGACTTGAGCTGTATTAATGTTTCATATTTTCATTGGCATCTCACACAAGAACTTGGAGGAACATGACGCAGGACGCGATTAACGTTTCACCTTAGTCCCTGCTTATTCGAACTTTGCCTGTCGTGCCAGACGGGCTGAATATAGGTACACACTGTTATAGTAATTTGAACGTAGGTTCATAATATTATTATTATAGGTTCATATATACCTACCTCTTCGCGTTAAACTGATAATCCGAGACAGATAAAATTTTGATATTATGGTGTACGTATGGAACGAAGTCACGGTCAGAATCTAGTAGATACTGTAGTACTGTAGATAGATAAGTACATTAGTATATATAGGTATACGACTTCAGTCATATCTAGACCTTACTATACTTATTTTACTAATACCTACCTAATATAAAATGTGTGTTTTAATCGCACCTACAGGTACCACAGTCTGGATGACATGATTGTGACACAATTTCCAATTATCATTTGTACATAAAATAAATGCACATTTGTGCTTACCTATTATTTCGGTCGTGACTCGTGATTAAATTTTCAGTGCGTAAAGTGCACCCAGCTGTTGAGGCTCGATATAACACACATAAATCTGTCATCGCTGAAAATACAATTATCACGTAGCTTTCTATACAATTACTTTCAGCAACTAGCAATCCGTTGGACTTCATTTTTAAATCCCATTCTTTCCTTAGGTAGGTATGTAAATGAGTTTCTTCAGATCATCTTACCTCTTGACTACTTTCATATTATTATATTTATTTTACCTAATTATCATGAATAATTTTTAAAAGTTACCGTTATTTTAGAGACTACATTGCGCTTTTATGGAATAACTTTAATTACTTACTTATTAGGTATGTATGATATATTTTCTTCACGAAGTCTACGTTGTGTTTATTATTAGAGCAGATACAGCATGTTATGCTGTATCCACCGAGGCGTAGCTCGTTATGAAATTACACTAATGACTTTAAGGTCAAGTCTGAAATTAGCTCGGGTGCAGCGCAGCTTCTAATGCGAAAATAGAAATTTTCTACGATTTGAATATTTTCGCTATAATTTCTTCGAATAGTTTGATGCAATGATCGAGTGGGTGTTTGTTAATTTACTATCATACAAAACAGTTAGTACCTAAGTTATATATACTCGTATGTAACGAGTATACCTATATATATATAACTTAAGTACTAACTGTACCTATTGGGTAAATTCTCTTTGCCACTATTACTGACTACTTATAGTTTCAATAAAAAAAATATTATTTTCTGTTTACTGTAATAGGTATGTGATGAAAAATACTTTATGAATGAATACATATTTTAATTCGTTTTGTAGTCGTTAACTGTGTAGGTATATTTAACTGTCATAGGTCAGCAGAGTGCCGCGCGCACTGCCGCGCCTACTACGTTTGATTTATAGCTGTTTGCTTAGCTACAATAAATCAGTATTGTTGATATTCTAGAGTCACAATTGAGCTGCAGTTAGCATTTATTTAGGGTTGAACAAATTAAGATTAGCATTAATCTAGCATTGTGGTATTAAGTTACAAATAAGGATGTACTGTTTGCAGTACCTATTTAATAACTAACCTATTCATTACCTACTTATAATTATTACATATAGGTACAAACATGCGAGTGATCTTTGTCTATATCAATATTTTATTATTAAGTATATAGGTACTTGTTATAGTTAGGTACCATCTCAGTACCTATATTTTTGTCCTGATCCTGTGCACGAAAAACATTTTTAAAACATAAGAGTAAATTTATTTTAAAAATTATGTAGCTATGGAATTGCCTACAGAATATGTTTTTTTATTTTACCATTCTCGAACGAGAAAAACTATATGTTTTATTTTACTTTTTGCTTTCGACTATTTTACATGTTTCTCTTGTTCACTCCTAAATTTGTGAATCGGAAGGCACTGTACAACTCAATGTACCAGTAGTTCAAAATAGACGGTAAAAAACGTAGTTCAGGTACCTAGTTTTAATTGGACGCCCAGTTAGTTTTACCAATCTATCACAACTGGATACGCTACTACGATGTGCGGTTGTTCCAACGTTGGTTTTTCGCTCTTGACTTTATATTATGTTTTATTATGTGGACCTGTGACTGTGTAATGGGATCCTAGGTGTGGATTTTGTCCCACTTCTAGTAAGTAGTACTATTATCATGAAATTTGTGTGTAGTTCTGACGACTAGTCATAGTCCTAATCAAGGCGGAGCAGGAACATACCCATGCAGCGCAGAGCAGCTTTTGAAAAGCTTATATTCAACTTATATGCTGTTTGGTCTCCTTAACGAAATGCCTTAACCATTTTTTTAATGAGGTATACTTAAGACTATTCATTTCCGATGCTTTTGCAGTTATTATATATTATGTTATTTTTACTCTTTTTTATTTTCTGTATAGGTCTATTGTAGTAGGTAGGTAAGTAAGGTCGAAGGTACTGACAGATAGCCGTGTTCAACCAGACAGCACACAAGTTCTATAAAGGTATACAGCCTTTAACGTCTTATAAGTATTGCCTAGTAAGCTGGACTTGGATTTTTAGTTTTTGTTTCCAAAGAAACGAAAGTTTTATGACAGAAGGGTAGGCAATAGAACTCTAAGTACAATATTATAGGTATATTATTTTTGTAAACGTAGTTTCTAATGACTTAAATGTAGTCGGTTTCTGACACTTTAATTGTAGGTATGCAATGTTTTGCAAGTTAATGGATTATTAGTGCTTCAGGCATTGTTCGATACTTTGAAACTTTTAATTATCTCGCGGAATTGTATCATTTTATAAAAAAAAACATCTTTTATCTTGCCGTGGTGATAGTTAACGTTCGTAGTTTCTGTTTTTTTTATTTTTTGTACCTATCCCAGTTTTTTATATCCAAGGTTGTATATATTTATTATATGTACCTAATTGTTTTTCTTATAATATTTATTGAGTATCGGTGACAGGATCAAATAAGTTGTTTGTTGTTTTCGTCCTAAATGTTTCAATACAGCCAAATGATTACTACAAGCAAACATAAGTACCTATCGATAAAATACTAGGTGTATTTTCTTAAAATTAATTTTATCTAATACCCAAATAACTTTTTGGATTAATCAAACCAATGGATCTTATTATTATTGGGACCTCGCAAACTAAGCAAAGATTGAATAAATACTACTATTCATACTATACAACGGATAAACATACTTACATAAAATACAAGATTCAAGTACAAATGCTTGTGCTCATCACTCTTAGCAGAATTCGAACCCGCAACCACCGGTTTCGTAATACCAGAAAACCAACAGGCTGTGCTATAATATACTTTTACTTTAAATGCGTATGTTAAACTATAGGTAGTAGAAGGGATAAATTTAAGGAACCTTCAGAAAATATAAGGAAAATTAAACAATAGTTGTCAGTTAGCCGAGATTTCACTGCTTTGTAGGCTTGTTAGCATATCTCCTCCTTTGTCGCCTTTATTATTATATTCAAGATCTTTTAAAGAAGAATAATTTTTGCAGTAAATAAGCGTATTTTAAGATTTTAACATAAAAAAGGCTTGTACAAAGCATATAAAACCGTTTATTTTTAATGTACATCTATTGACAGAGTTTTATGTAAGATCTGTTAGTTGATAAGGGTGAATTTATTACTGCAAGCGCTTTGTAAGATGGATTGAAGTTTAGCTCAGTCCCCGCGAACCTTCTGGCTTGCTTATTCTTTTTTATTTCATCAGTTTTTACAAGCGAAAGCTTTCCGAGTATTGCAGTTGGTGGCTTTCTAGTGTACCTACCTTCTTTGACGAATGCCTCAAGTGATTCAGATTTTTTTTTCGGTTACTGTAAAAGGAAGTCCTTCGTCTATATTTTTTCTGTACTACTGCTACTTTTGTAGAATTCAAACTGTGTTGTTTATAGGCAAAGCGATGTGAAGGTTTAACATTTTATATTGTAATAATAATATTCAGAGGTTTGAATTCAAATGTGAATTGTACGAAAAGTTACTTAATGAATGAATATTTATAAAGTTCTATTCTATAAAAACCTAGGTAAATTTAAATGTCGTTTTAGTTTTCTGTGACAGTCAAGCGTTTGTACAACGAAGCACTTTTATCATAAAAGGCAGTCCGTAGTGGATATTGTATAACATGTTAATGTTGAAATACTACTCACTTCTTTACAGTAGGACTATTCTGTAGATTTATTTGATGTATGTATGAGGTAAATATGATTGGTCATCATTGGTATTTAGGTAAGGCCATAAACTACGCACTTAAAGAACTCCGCCAAATTAGTCGTAGTGGAAATTTCAAACTTAAGTTAGTGCGAAAGATATTTGAGATTGGAATGACACGGTAATGTGATTTACTCCCGCACTGTAGGTATACTTAGTATAGTTATATCCCTGTCTATGATGTATTTATTAGTTAGTTTAGACTAGTTGCAAATAACATAACCGTACGATAACTCATTCCGATCGTCGTCTTCTATATTAATAGTTACCTACTCGAAGTTGTACATTGTAGGTAGGTAATTGTGAACACTACGAGTATTTGTGTGAAACAATTATCTTAGTTAATATCTAATTAATTGTTAACATTTTTGACGTTAATAATTCTTAAATCTGATCTTATTACAGTTAGAAGTTAACTATAATCGGTAACTGTAAGTGAATTAAAAAAAATGTTCTATCGAACTTTTTAAGCGGGACATGAAAAAATTATAATTCTGTTCTTAGTTTAAACATCTCATTGGCTGATAAGTATTTTACTGTCCATAAATAGGCTAAGTTTAATTATTGAGCTCCTTATCAATTTAAGTTAAAAGTTATGCTAAAGTTAACATAATTAATTAACGGATCAACGGTTAATGTGCGTAGGTTTTCTAGGTTCTCCATTTAGCTTGTGATTAACACCTCCAGCAGTATCTACGACTTGTTATGACGATGCTTCGTTAAAATAATGAGACGACCTGCAACTATGTGGGCGATTATGTAAAGAGTTATTTCGATAGAACCTTAATTAGTTACTTCGAAACCCAATTATGACTTGCAAGTAAATTGCAATTATTATACCTAAGGTTGCTACAGTTGTTTTCACATTTACTTACTCGTGTTTCTAGAAATACGAATAGATGAAATGAAACTAAAATAGGCACCTACCTAACTTGTATCTAAGTATTACAAAATTAAACTCCGCTCGCATATTTATTAAACTGAACTGCTTTTAGAAACAAATACTTGCGCTGTGATCCTGCAAAACTCAAACAGATGAGGAAATGTTTCAGTATTAAGTGTTTTATTGACACACTGAGGCTATTTATTTTACCTACTTATAAATTAAAATAAGCACATTTATATATTTAGTTGTATGAACCCATACCTACTTAGTTAATAGGTATAATTTTGTTTTGTAGAATTTACATAATTTTTTGTAAGCATTGGGTATTATTTAAATAATTCGATTTTGGAAAAAAAATGTAGGTTAAATTAGAACTTACTAAATAAACTCTTAGGTAAGTTAATTTTCACCCACGAGCCTACCTTATTTTGAAATTTTAATGGTTTAATGTAAATGCATAAATAACCTTAATCTGGCAAAAAAAAAAAGAGTAAAAAAAACAAAAAAAAAGTATTAGTCAAATATTTAATCTTATGATTCTACAAATTTTGGCACACTTTTGTACATACGTTCACTTATCACTTTAGTACAACATGTACCTACTTACTTAGGTACTCGTTTTATAATCAATGATGCACAATGCATATTTTTAAGAAAATCCAAAATACACTTCATTTCCTCTGTCACTAAAGTGTTCTTTAAAATTTATAACTCTCAATAAATATGTTACGACACGTAAGTACGAAGGTATGTCTTAACTTTATTGCAGTTCACGTTTTTATGTGCTTTCAGCAGTATAATATTATGTTAAAGAGTAAAAACTCTCCGACATATTCTAATTTCACAGATGATTATTTTTCATTACACGGCGTGGTATAAATTTATAAAGTTGGTACCTTTACCTATTTGTATCTAACTACGAACTGTCAATTTAACCATATTCAAACAACGGAGTTTCAAATGCAAACTAAAGCTGAGTTTATCCCAGCTATAGATTAGAATAAAAAAGGAATTTTTGAATTATAATGTTGCGTAAAAGGTATGACGTACATGTCACAGGTACGCCAACGCTGCGCTCGCAACTGAAGTGATCCAGCCCCGTCCATTAATTCTCCTGACGACAGCCTATTTAAAGTCGCAAACTTTAACGACACAAACATCATTCTTCTGAACGCTTTCAGTGATCTTAAAGTCTGAAGGGATCAGCAGCTTTGAATCGAATGATGAATGTTCGCCACATCAATTAATTACGTAGAAAATTTGTTCTTGAGAATAAGTTTATGACGTCACTAACGGATGCTGCGTTCACGAATATCTGGACTATAAAGCTGACGATTTTTTTCTTTCCGGCTGGTGATGTACTAAAATCTGACTCTCTGTGCCCCGCTGATTCAATTTAAGTAATATCACGTGGCATCGGATAAATATATCCGACGTCCCATATAACAACCAAGTAAATTGTAGGTTGGTACCTACTACCAAAATTCATTAAAATCAATTCGGCGTGAAAGCGAGAAATATAAAACAACAAACACTCTCAGTATTAGTACTTAATAGTACTTTGATGAAATAAAGTCTCGTAGGTAATCAACTTTTTGTGTATTACGCATTGCTTTGTTAATGGGTATGTACATACTCGCATAATCCGGTAGTATAAACGGCTAATAGCGAATCATTAATCGGTAATTTCTCAGTTGACACTTAACTACTATTTTAAATTAATTTTATATAAAACTTATAAGTTAATTTTAATTACAAATTCCGTATTTGGTTGGTCAGTTTAGTCTTATAGTTTATACTTTTATAATGAAGACGAATGGATACCTGCATTATATAATAGGTAGGTGTACATTTGTTTTAAGTATACAACTTGAACGGAATGTAAAATTATGCAGACGGAAAATAACCCACAATTCCAATAGAGACAAAATATCTACGAAGATCCGTCACAGACGATTATGCTTTGAGAAATACGTTATTCAAAGAGTCGGGTTTGCGATAAATTGCTGGAATACAAACGACAAAGGGAACTGCGAATAAATGTTTCCCGCCTTTATGGTGACTCGAGAAATGTCAAGACACAAAATAATCTCAAGCCATATGCAGTAAGACTATGCTCCTTCCTTAGTTTACTGTAGTACGATCATTATTAGACTAGCGTCATTCCTTGCCAAGCCTCGAAAAGTTGCAGTGAGGCTTCAAATCAAATATAAATTGTTATCAAGCTTTTTATTTAAAATATTAGTTGATTAAAAACGACAACTACATCGCGCAAACTGCCCACTATGTAGATATGCGTAGGTTAGACCTACTTTCAATTGCCAACACCACAAGTGACGTAGACAGATCTACATAAGATAATATATTATCTACTAGCAGTCTACTCACTGAATATTATAATTTACAGACCTGTCATTCAAAGAAGAACAATCCACTGTAATTTTCTTCGTTCGTGAATTATAGCGCACGGCACGTTCTGAAGTAGGAAAATCGTATTTTTATCTAACATCAGTGGAACATGAACTTTAATACCGACTGTTTACTATTACTATAATATATGTATTATTATAGTCCTGTTTGTAATGCAATTTGACAAAACTCAACCCGTCTCAAATTACCAGAGTATTTTGAATAAGCATAATATTATGAATAAATTAACTCCAAACATATTCCCTTAATAACTTGGTTTTATTGTGAGCGTAGGAGCGGCGGGCCCGAGACCGCTTCAGTAATGCAACAAGTTGTTCTGTAGTTCAATGCCAGTGTTTCAGCATAAGCGCTCTCGGAATCTTTACAAAATCGTAAAATTATACAAATGAGCTCCCTGCGGTGGCTTTATTCGCGTACGCGTATGTATATTACTATCGTTGTCTCAATACTCTGCACTTTTACCACTCTTTTCGTAGGGGTCACAATAAAATTAACATACGAATGTCACTTTTGCTGCGAAATATAATGGCATGTTTAACATGTCATGCGATACGTGTGGTTTAATAGTTACAACGCTCCGACGCCGATTTTAAAACAATTGTACCCTAGGGGCGCTTTACATGGGGACAGCAAAACTCCAAATACCGTTTAACAAAGACTCAAATGTGAGATATCCTACAGTTTGCAGTGCGAATATTATAACAGTGTTGCGCCATAAATCCTAGTAGGACTTAGTTGTATTTATTACTACCTTACAATATCGACTTGGACTAACTTTGGCAAAGGCATTTCCACGGATTTCCTTCTATCGTTCGCTAAGTTTCAAATCGGTTCTAATGCGGATTCTCTATTCACATTGAAAATTATACGTTATCGATACTGGTTACACTTTGTAGGTACCTACCTAACAGTTCTTATTTATTTTCCTACCTACCTAATTATGTTATATAGACCTTTAATGATGGAGGACAAAAGACAAATCATCAACCAAAATAAAAAGATATAAGTACTTACCTCTCACTCATTCTAATTTACAATCATTGTCTTTCTTTACAACTATTTTATGTACGAAAATATATAGGTAGTATATACCAAAGTATACTCATTGAATGTACGGTCAGAGACAATAGGTACCTACCTATTTTAATGTGTCTGCTTAATCAATTACTTAAGATGTGATTGGAGATAAATTTCGGCGATCCTCAAGTGAAACGTTATGTACTTGGATCGCCAATATGTATACTTATGTAACAAACATTGTATACAAAATGTAAACTTAATACTTTTGTTTCTCTTTGTGTTACATCAACGGTGGTAGGTAATTAAATTAATGTGGTTCAACGTCTGTTGGGTCTGCTCTTCGATCACCCGGCTATCGGTCATTAATCTTGAACCTGCACACTCATTGTATTTAAATTATTACTAACCGTAAGTATAGGAAATGTTGGCATTAGGCTTGTGTACATCACATGATGATTGTGTGTTTATTTAATCTTTGTTCTCGTCAGATCTTTAGGTTTATATTAATACTCTATCAATAACTAACTGATGTGGTTACTATTGTTTCCATCGATTCTTTTTATATTAATCTATATATAGGTATAGCAGCCCAAGATAGAGCAAAGTGGCGTGAAATTGGAGAGGCCTATGTCCAGCAGTGGACTGCGACGGGCTGATGATGATGATAGGTATATCTATCTAGTATATAAATGAATCGCCGAAATGTATGTACGCGCATAACTTCCGAACGACTGCACCAAATTACATGATTCTTTTTTTTTACATCCCTTACTGTCAGGACAAGGCTTTGTTACTTAATATAAGAAAATTTGTAAACAATATATAGATCACTATATTTTTTTACAATTTAATACAATAAGTACTCGAACGAAAATCGATGTTTAGTTAAACCGCAAATGGTTGTCATATCGAAGCGAAAAGTATGAAAACGATTGTTGCCATTTGCAGTAGTATTGTAGTGCGGCTCAACAGGTGAGGTATAGTCTATCAAAAGCCTGGCTGCAGAAGGCAGTTCATTAAAGCTCTAGCGGAACTCGTTAGGAGTTATTTCATAAATTGCTCGGAGGTGATTAATTGACTATTAATTGCGGCATCGTTTAATATCTTGCAGGGCAATCATTATACGAAAACGCAACGCCTATCAATACTATGGTAGAGCATAACTACTTACACGAACGACTCACTAAACCGACGACAAAACTGTCTACATTGTTGTTAAGTGCAATGTTGCTGTTATTTAATTGCGAGCGTTGTATCTTTGATACGAACTTACATTTAGCAATTAACAAATATTTTTGTCCTTACTCCTTAAGCTATATTAAAATTGTATTTGTACATATGTACTTACCTGGTCTACATTTCTTCAGGAGGATATTATTAAGTATGAAGTTAAAGGAATAGTAGGTTTCACGACTGGATGAAGAAAAATACTTTTATGTTGGGCGTTAGTATTTGAATCGCTTGCTGTTCAGGTTTCTTTAGAATTTCAATATAAACATTCAATATGCCGCCCGCACGCCTTATATGTACAAATCTCTTGTGATGTGACACAATTTTCTATTGAATAGTTCAATGTTTCCGTACTTATTTATCGAACGTTTTCATTAAACAGTTTGCTCATATGTTCCCGAAATTGAGTAATTGCAAATACTTGTAATTTTAATAAGACTGTCTTTGACACGCTTATATAGGCAAGTTCGTTCATATCGTTATTAAATAAACATCAAAGGGTTTTGATCCGAATATAATTATATTTTACATGCTTAACAGCTATTTGTGCCGTTTTCTTAGGAACGTAAGAAAATCTTGAGTAACTTGTGATTAAACGAGATGCTAGTAAGTAAAGTTAAGATGGTGCGGGACTACCGTAATTAAAATTGTTTTATTACCCTCATCAGACTATGATATTCAACATAATTGCTTAATTAAGTTCAAGTAATATGGGCTTGGATACATTGTAGATGTTGTCCAACTTAAAGCAACATATTTTAAGATTACGGATTGGATTGGTTGCAAACATAAATCGGTAGGTATATTTAAGTTAACAACTGACATCATTTGAAGTATCATTCACATTTAAATACAAAATAGGTACCTAACTACACTACATGTTAGGGTTAAGCGTGCTAGGTTAGGTTCTACTTAGTCTCCATTGACTGTGTTGCGATTGATCTCTATTTCTTTAATATTATTCTGTGAATGAGTTTGTTTAATATCAAAGAGGAAATGATGAGATGAAAAGAGGAAACCAGTATGGATTCCCTTAACGCTTTAAAAATGAAACAAACGCTTTGGGTCTATTGTATGACAAACCGTGCTTGAATAGCAATTTTAATTAAATAAATTCTGGTACAAATGTATACACATACACACATACGTACCTACCCGATACTGTCGTCGTCACGGGTTCAGTTAAATCATTGCCGATTTCGTTCAGTAATCTAGAAATATTTTTTCTAAGGTTCCATTGTTTTAGAATATTCGAAACTTATCTTATAAAGCGGCGATAACATTCAGTTTTTTTACTTTTTTTTTGGTTTCACAGTTTTGGTTATGCACACAGTTTGGTTCAAACACGTTCATTTGTGATAGATGGTTCTTTGATGCGCGGACATTTTTGAGTCCAGAGTAGGTTAAAACTATAATATTAACAATGAAATAGGTTGAATTAACTTAAAAGTTTAGTTTTCAGAATTTTATTATTACTCCAATAAAAAAATATTTATACGTAAGTAAATAACCTTTCTTTTTGCGGTGTGTTGATATTTGATATCAGTTAGTCAGTGCTTAATAATATATTTTAAAATCTTATTTTCCCGTAGTACCACACTTTTTACCTTGACATGGCGAATTAAAAAAATAATAAATACGGGTTTATTTAGTTATAACATTACAAACATTATAGTAGATGGTCAATAGGTGTCAATCATCAGCGGATTGGGCTAAGCGTTGAGAAAACAACCGCGACATTGTATAGGTATTATCTAAATAAATAATGAAAAAAATAAAATAATAAATGTTACTACTTACCATATTGGGATATAATAAAAAAACAATGTTATACTTTTTACTTAAGTAAGTTACATATGATGAATGTTGACTATTTGCAATTCAGGTTCGGAATTATTAATCACTGCCAATTTGATGTAATTATGGGATAATTTGCACGTAAAGGGATAATTGGACTCAATTAACATGCCTACAACGAAACGCAAAACGAGCGTCAAACTGCAAATTGATGAAATTAATTAAATGCCAATTCAAAATATAAGTACGTACCTATGTCAACACTGTAATTCGTTGTGGATTGATTTATTTTTCTACTAACTTTAAAGGAATTAGGTTGTTTTTTATAACATTATAGGTATAGGCTATATCTACCTATCGATATTCTTTAAGCACCTAAATACAAGCAAAGCATGGCATCCAAAGAACAATAAGTATAATCATGTTATGTTATTAAAAATCTTGGTATTTATTAAAAAAATGGTGTTAGAAAATATTTAATTTATATACTATGAGCAGTTTATTTTCGCAGTTTTATAATAAATTGGAGCCCTTTTTACTCCATTTAGGTTAGACTTCCGGGATAAAAAGTATCTTATGTGCTCTTCCGAAACTTAAACTATCTCTACTTATATCAATTTAGATCTAAATCTTCAAATTTAAAAACACAGTGACAGTGTTTTCTTACAAGCTGGATACATCTTGCAACTAAAATGAACAAATGGGATACTAATTGCTGGAATCTGTCAGAAAGTAATTTCATTTGCTTAAGTGCCACCGAGACAGCTTACACGAAGCGAAGCAATGACATGGAGATGGTAAAGTGATCTTAGACAAAGGTCAACGAATTTGATTAAGCAATAAACCGGTAGCGATACTTATGCTTAACACTTTTACTTAAACTAAGTACAATGGGCGTCTAATGTTAGATATAAAAATAGTACCTAAATATATTATCATTGGATATAGCAACACTCGATATAGGTATTTATTATTATGGTATATTTTGTATTGATATAGTACCTTATAATATCCTATATGCTAGATAGGTACATGTGAAATTTGCTACTCAGTGCTGAAATGTACATATAACGACTGTAATTTAGTGGCAGCTGTAGAATGTACAGTCTAGCAGGTCCTTTCAGAAAATTGCCTTTATTTATGCATAAAGTGACTAAATCGTATAGCAGGCAATATAACATGGCTTAGGCAGCTCAAATTTCAGTACTGTACTTACTCCTTCAATTTCAACTTTTTGTGTTCATGCGGCGGGTGTAGTCATTCATTACTAACAGATTACTGGGTTAGATTGCGGTTTTCAGGGGACATTAACATTCACGTTGCAAACAAAGGTATATGTCGTCAGTTTCATTACGACCAGATTATATATTCACACAAAAATAATCATGGGTCACAGAGCGAGCCACGGGCGTACTAAGCCCGGTATCAAAATTATGTGATGTTAGGGAGCGGTGTTGATTCCAGCCCGCAGAAACAAACAACGCAATTACTTTTAAGGGTTCGGTAGTAAACTAGAAACCCTTATAGTTTCGCCAATTGAGTCTGCTGCTCTCGTTTACCCATACGACTACTTACTGTGAAATAATAGAAAAATATTTTGAAATCAAAACAATGAAAACAAAATTGCTTTTTATACCTTACTTCCTTTACATTCACGTAAGTATTGAATGTATAAAGTTACCTTATATAGTTTTTTAAACGTCGTTGAATAAGAATTTAATTGCAACATAGGCTTTATACGTTATATAGAAAATCGTCATAAAATCCTTACGAAATGTAAATACTATTCAGTTTTAACTTGTTTGTCATTCGACTTATAGAAATTTGCAGAGGTAAGAAACATTTAATATATTGACCACGACCAATGTATTACCTACTATTACGTAAAACGACATAACTATAAACAGTTCTTGTTCATAATTATTACAGTTAGGTAGTATTTTTACACAATGCACGTAACATTACGCTTGCATGCCCGTGGATATCACGAACAGCGCTGTGGAAAAGTGATACAACAAAAACGTACAAAATGAAAAGCGAGCAGAGGGCCGTCCTTAGCAAAAGCTTGCGTACACAGATAGCTGCTTAGTTTGAATACATGCTCTCGAGTTAATACGTTGGCTGTAAGAATCGAAGACGATGAGCTCTAAAGCAAGCACCACTCAATTTCTATACTTATGTATAGTGTACAAAAGCTGTATTGCTTATATAGAACCTTTATGAGGTCTGGGAAGTCTTGCAGATTAACATTTCTAGTATCTTTCATTTGTTTTATTAAGATATACTTAGGTGAACGATCTCGTAAAGAATTAAGATACAAAATTACAAGCTTCAATATTACCATAACATTTTAGCAATTATGATTAAAAATATGACAGAGCATCCGCAAACGAAGAGGAATTAATTAATTAAGACCCAAGATGACGCATTTATTCCCCAGCTATTGTCCTCCGTAAATGAGTTTACAGCACTTGGTTAGCAAAATTTTTCGATATCGCTTCAAACAGTGATTTTGGAATAAATTGGTTTAGCGTACCAGTTTACCAGTTGTAGATTCTAATGATCCATTACTAATATTTATATATAAGGGCCAAGAATGTCCTTAAATATTCATCTAACAAATATCAAATACAACCAAACTTTTTTTTTTCAGCAACTATCCGTTTTTACATATAACTAGCTGCCCTACTTTGCACGGCTGCCATTATATAAAGAAAGTCCTGACATTTAAACGTACACAACAAAAAAGTATTTATTCAATTTAGTGCAGTCGTTCGGAAGTTATGTGCTTACATATTATACTTATTTTGGTGATTAATTTTTATCTATACTAGAAAGATTTTATATAATAACTAAATAATATAGTAAGATATCGTTGTATGTATACTGGTAAATCTTATTGAAGCGGGAGCAAAGCCAATGAAATCTAACATTAATTATTCATATTCAATTGAAGGATTATATCTCATAACAATTGAATATCAATCATTATAATACCCTTGTATGTCAATTAATTTGACGTATTGATACAAATTGAATTAGATAGCTGCCCACTGGACGGAATTACTTAGTTTCCAATTCGTGAGAAATTAACACTATGAATACAGCCACGTAGCTTTCGTTAATGCAATTATTATCAACTAAGCAATTGAATCTCCCAATCGTTAATTTAATTTCTGCAGACTGTGTGCCTTGAATTTGTATGCTAACTTGGTTATTACTATAATGCACTTCATTATACAAGTATAATTATGTGAATAACAACATGATTAGGTACCTACCTATATATTATTTTAATACGTAGGATATATTTCATGGTTTCATATTATGATTTTACTCACCAAAGGGACCTGGAGGGTTAGACAATCAACTTAAACAACAAGGGCAAACAGGCATGACCATTTATCTACTTGGATCTTACTTACCAAGTTACTTGTATTAATTTGTCATATTAGGATTGTGAAGACGTCGGCCTTTCGTAAATAAATTAGTTTCCGATTACAAGGACTGCTTATATAACATCCATAAATACTACATCGGTTATAAGTACTCAACAATTGTAAGCAACTCGCCTGGTATTCATATTTATGCATCTCATCCAAAATTCCATATAAATACGTATACTTAACTTATTTTGTGCTAAGTAGGTACTGTGTTTACCTATGAAAAAATGGTAGGTATGCTTGGTTTAATCACTTATAGTACATACAAATATATTATATCCTTATGTAAGTGTCAATACACAGTTGCTTTTGTATATTTAATAGAAAATTCAACTGTCTGAGATTGTATTGTCCCAGCCAGTCGGCCCAAACTTTAGGCGTATTTAGTTAAATGGTTCCGATTCACAACAATGTCTTGAGCAGACCTTTCTCGGGAAGTTACAAGATGACTGGTGAATTACTAATTATGAAAATTACAGGTAGGTATGTAAGCTAGCAGTAATCTTAAAACACCAGGATGTTCGCTTTACCTTATATGCCTACACCCTGCTCACCCGCTAAATCGACAAACACCCTCGGTATACTAATATTTCAGTCATTTTATCGCGAAGAAATCCACGTCCATAAAAGTTCGCCTTCAACTCTGAAAGACAGTTACGTGAGTTAGATCACACTTTAACATTGTTTGAAAAACATTTACATACAATTTAACTTTAACATGAAGTAAACAATGGTGTATCTTAAGGATTATTCATGTGTATATGGTACAGCTTATTTCATTTGTTCTGAAAAACTGACATTTTTTTAGTAATTAGTTTATATACGTTATTATTATAAAAGAGTTTTGTGCAAAGACTGATTGATTTTATATTTTTGACGATCTCACTATTTAAGTATGCATAAATAAGTATGACCTGACTGTTTAATTATATTGGATAAATAATCAGTGAATCTAATGTAATCTAATCTTACAGATTAGAAGTTATAAGTATTTTAAACAGATATTGCTTGAGACTTTGTAGGTACGTACGTAATACAAAGTAATAAAGAACTAGGTAAAACCAGACGTATACATTGGCAAATATAGACCTTGATTCATTTAAATAACCTAGTTATTTCGTATTTTTACTCAAACTTACTAGTAATAATATAGATAGCTTCTATAGAACGTCATTAACGCGGAATAAGTGTCGAAATTCGCTTTATTAAATCACGAAATTAGTTTTTCCTGAAAATAAATTAGGTACTTAATAAAATCCATAAGTATATTTTAAATAATGTTCGCTATCGAATTCTGTAGAGCCGTTTTCAATTATTAGTAGGTATACGAAATTTTACAATTATTTTTTATTACATATATTCATTTACACATTGAAGTTCTTTCATGAACCATATTTATATAGGTCTTCCCGTAGAACTAGTAGACTCAGACTAGCCCTACCGGAAGACAATGATTGTGGTGAAGAAGCGCCGCATGAAACTATAAAACTTACGAAATTACTTAGGTCTTCACAATTATTCCTTTAATAGGTAGTGTAGGAAAAGCAAAAGTAAGGAAAGCGACGGTCTGTAATCCAATTCCTCGTATCTAGTGCTAGCTCTTGCTGCTTCATGATTCAGACGCATGTGATAAAACGTTAGCACGTTTAATGCATGCGTCTGAATCATGAAGTAGAATCAAGCAATTGGAAGGACATCTCAATTGATTATTGAAGTGCATTGACGGGTTATTAATGGCCTGAGAGGTCAAGTTGACGGATCTGTTGTGACCGATTTGTATGACGCGATGCGAGTCTAGAGAGTAGGTAATGATGGTTTGTAATGAAAAAGATTACATGTCCGTCAATGTCACGTTGTTTTGTCAAATAAATAGAAAAACGTTAAGATGATAGCTCGTTAAAGTTATGCGTGACGTCACTCCGCATAACACTTTTCACTAGATACGATGTGAGGTCACATCAAGCATCCAACAGAAACATTGACGAAAGTTTAACTACTTACACTTTTATATGATAGGTAATTTTCCAAAAGGACTTATTTTACCTAATACATACTTACACCAAACTATATTTATCTATATATATATAGGATGGAGTTTTAATTTATATACATGATATATACTTATCTGCCCAATCATAAGTAAGTAGGTACATAATTACTTTAGTTACCATAACAAAGGGAATGAAAGATAATTTAGTTAAAGACATGTAGGCACTACTATACTAATATGAAAGTGTCCTTTTTGATAACTAACCAGATTAACCAGAGACAATAGTTATAAACAAAAAATATATGAATTTCTTAAAAAGTAATTTAAAGACTTCATCATTAAGTGATGAGCCACCTGTTTCCATTTTGAAAACAAGCTTATCAGTTTAACAAAGCAATTGTTATAGAATTATCACGCTCCAGATACGAATTAGGTCAGGTCGATTATCTTTATATTGATGCAAAAGTAATGCCAACTGCGATTTACACGCACATTTATGTATGAGTACATACGCAATGTAAGTACTTATTAATTCTAAATCGTCATGTCGTTCTCAAATTCAAATCTAATAATAATGTTTTTGTTCGCAGATTTTTTCGAGTTATTAACATCAACGGAAAAATGGTGAGTTTGTTAATTCTTGTGCGAAATCGGCATCAAAAAAATAACCTTTTTGGTGATACCTGAAAAGATACATTCGTTCAGTACCTACATTTCTTACATATCTAATTAACAAGTGAGGATATTGAAATGTAGTGAAACACCCTAACTTCTCATAAGTTTTTTACAATATATGCCCTTAAGGTAATGTGGTATAATTTTTAAGACATATTTTTACACATTATTCGATGAACTCCCCGAAACTGTCTGCCATAATTAAATTTAACCAATATATTTATATTAAGTATACCACAATACAACTTCAGGAGTGATCTTATAAGGGATCCGGATTAAACTATGTTACGGTACCTTAAAAAGTAAAGGTGATTATAGCGTGTCGCGTCGATGCGAAGACTGAAATGTCAGTTGCGGAACATTGCAACTGCAACTCAGCTTTTTATTGCTTTGTCCATCCGAAATGTAATTACGATACCTCACTCGTTTGTGGGGAGAGGGGCGATGGGGGCCGGCCGGCCAGTCTCATATCACCGTGATCGCTGAAAGGCATAAGTACACGACGACGGACATCCGGTCGCAGCTGCGAAGTCAATATTTGCTTGTTTCCTATCATGTTCATCAGATATCACTTGTTGCATTTGATTTGGTTGGGATTTAGCTCACTAGAAGATATTTTACTTACACCATTTACATAGGACGTATTCATTACGATTTTCAATAGAACATTACTTATATCTACCTACTTCAGTCACTATATGTTATTGCTAAATCCTGTCCAAGTTTTTATAGTGATTTCACAATAAAATGCGACGATAAACTAGTTTTTTAGTTTTTCGTAAACTAAATAAAACCATAAACCACCTGCAATCAGTTTAATTTATCTCGTGAACAACTGAACGATAGATTTGAAACAATAAACTATAACGTCCTCATGATAGAGTGATCGTCAAAAGGTAGTTTGTGAAAAATCAAATACTACTATATGAAAATGCTTTTGTGAGATGAGGTAGCATTAATCATCCATCACGGGTAGGGCGCAAATGACGGACTGGCTACACCTGACGGAGTTACCCGATGATGTTTGACGTCCACGCGCAGAAAAGTAGATAGATCGATCCAGTGATTGATTTAGCCTAGAGGTTTTCCAAGTGGACTTCCCACGCTTTAAAATCGAGGGGAGGGGCGAGAATTAAAATTCTTTAAATGATGCTTTCATAATAAGTGCTATAATATTTTTCATCTATCCCTAGTACACTTTAAGAGTAATGATAGGTTTTATTATAGGTACTTAGATACTTAGGTAGGCATCCTGTATAGATTGAGAGAGGTATTTTTCACTGTCACTAACTTTAAATTGAACAAGTTTGAAATCCCCTGATCTATCTAACACATTCACAAATATAGAAAGTTACTATTACTATTTTAACTGTTCCCGCAAAAATATTTATTATTATATTGTTCTTATTAGTCGCGTCGTAGGTACCTACGATAATTTAAATATACACTATCTAAATTTGTTAACAGATTTCCAAACAAAGAGGAAAGGGCTATTAATTGGCATAATATATTGTTTACCTATAAATCAACTAACGTACATACATACATATCTTTCTTATATTAATGCCAGTTAACGTGTGGGATCGGAGCTTTGAACATTCTCAACTTAATGACGCATTAGATTTTAAAGTTGGTTAAAATTTTAAATAGATTTAAGTTTCCTAGAACATTTTTAATTTTATGTAGGTTACTAAAATAGGCCACGGTTCAAAGAATTGTTTTCCTTATTACGATCGATATTCTTTGTTGATTCAATTATCAAGCATTTGAGATAATAAAACGAAGCTGAACTTCCGAAGGAATGTCTCTGGAACTTTTGTAATTATTGCAAATATGTCTGAAGTTCTCATGATTTTATCTTTTATTTGTAACTTTGTTCTTTGTCAAGGAATGCGAAATTATTTTATTTATTTTTTCGTTATAATAACAAGGTCATACCTACTTATTGTAATTTTATGGTAATTTATAGCTAATTCCAATCTTATCATTATAAATACTTTATAATTATTAATTCATCGATATTTGAAATACCTTCTTTAAAAAGAAACAAGTACCTAGTTAAATAGGTACATACCTAAAATAAATAAATGATAGAATGATATAAGGTCCCTTTAAAATGTTACAAGAAAATAACATAAAATGTAATTTTGATGGAAAAGGAACCTTCCTAATTCCTACAACATAAATATGTTGTTGTGATCGTTTTCAAACCTATATGTATCAGGCTGAATGTAAAGGACGAAAAATAATTTAAATATTTAGAATATTAGTAGGTGTTACATTTTGAACTGTTGGGAAACTTGTAAAATAATTATACTGAACATGCACTGCGTACCGTTGCTGCAGCAATTCCAAAGTGCCTAACTTTTATCAACCTACCTATCGCTCGCTCACTTCCAACCAACCACACTTTGTACCTACTAATAATATCATGCGAACTTTAATTATACTTAGTTTGCTTGTTTGGGCTTATATATAAAACCTATAATGGTATCGCCTAACAACTACCTAGTCCGTTGAAAAGTAACATTTGGGATGACATTTATTAGAGGATGCAATTTTATTTTTTAGATAACAAGGGGTTGCAACTCCACGGCCTCCCTTGAAAAGATTTTCTGATACAAAACTATAGTTCTCACATATACATTATCTTATATTTTGTTTCAAATAATATTATCGACAAACTTTTAATAAGACGACATTAAAAATTGGGGGAAAAAATCTATATACCGGTATAGGTAACCTAACCTAACTTTATCAAGACGGCCGTGAGGCAAGGGTTGCAAACCCAAAAACTTAGGTTTAACTTTACACTATGCTTCCTTCATAGGTATCAAAAATATAAAACTACATCCTCTGACAAATTCTCTCTAAGTGCAAAAATGTAACATTCCAATGGACTATAACTTAACTAATATATATGTGTATAGCTACCTACACTTACAGAGACACTCGGAGACACATTTCCTAACAACTGTTCTAAAATGTATGCAAAGCGCCTCTTAGAGGCATATTCTAGTAGTCATTATTTACTATCTTACTAGCTGTTCACTTGCTAAATAGGTAACATAATGTTATCTACATTTCTCCCTACTCTTTGCCTAAATAACAATGAATTATGCGTCTTTTAATTATAATTATATCACGACCTACCTGCCTTTATAATTTTACTAGTAGAGAACCCGGCTTCGTTCGGGTGAAATATTACTCATAATACATGTAGGTAGATATGTTCCAAGTCATGTTTGACGAAAATCGATTAAGCCGTTTAATAATTACCTTGATTAAAGACGGGATGATGAAAAATGAATTTCTAAAAATGTACTGGTGTACGGCGGTATCAAATGTAATCTTTGTAGAAATATAAATACTCAGGTATCAAGAATTAAATTATTATACTTTTTAGAGTCCTTTAAGATTTTTATCTATATTATATTACCTAGAAATGTAATGGCAATTACCAAACTCAGGTTTTAAAAAATAAACGTCACACAGAGGAAACTTATAAAAAAGTCGAATAGAAATCTTTATTTTTTTATGTTCTATTATTCAGGTAAGGTTTCAATCGAGTCCACCGTCCACCTTGAGGATATTATTAATATACATTAATAAGTAACTTTAATACTAAACTTACTGTCACATCGAAAACATGGAGAAGCTATGGAAACTCCTAATATAAAGACCATGATAATTTCTTTATATGTTACCTACGTCGTGAACCTAAATTTTTATTTTAACCGGTATGGTAAAATAAAAATTGTAGGATAGTGTAAATAAATAACGTTAGGTACATAAAATGTTATTGGTTAGTTAACCGAGTCTTTTCATCATAAACTAAACGAGCACGGAAAATTTGCAATAATAAGAGAGTTAATAATGCAAATATGAGGTACCTACACGAGGTATTCATAACTGTGTTAAGGAAATCATAAAAATATTTTGACAGAAAATATTATTATCGTAATAAAACTGGTACTTAGATAAATAGGGTAGGTTGGTAAAAGTAAATTTGAAAATTCTTATAATTTCAATGGTGTACACACAAGTATGTGCAATTTTTACGTAGTATTCGATAGATTGAACTGTACATAGTGTAGGTATTTTTTAAAGATCGTAAACTATTTTTACATATAACCCAAATATACACTGTAGAAGTTCATTCAACATACCTACTCGTATCGCATTTTGAATACCAATAAACTAGTTCTCCGCTGCCTCAGAGCATCTAAAAACATAAAGTGCTTTGGCGGAAAGGTAGTGCAGTGATGTGACGGTACACGAATGACGAGAGACTGGCGGGCGACACATAAACATCTCAAGTTTGACGAGTAACAAGAGGGACCCTGTGCAAACAGGGCTCTCGTTAGACAACGTCCACTCACGAGGATAACCGCACAAGGGCCTAATAGCCCTCAGCCTTAGCAAATACGTATTTTACGACGAACTCGCTGCCGATTTGTTTTAGACCCACGCACAAAACAAGAAACCATCTTTGACTGACTATCATAATAGTACGTATGTGTACAGAATCAAAGCAAATATCGTCAATAGACCGAACAACAGGTAACTTTTACGTAAAAAAATGACTTTACCCTCCCTATATCATTTATAGTTGCATATCTACTAGTAATAGGTACCAGTAATACCAACTTAACATCTATAGGTGAACTGGTAAAGATTAAATTGGCACCCAGCGCAATAGAAATTTGCTATGTTAAAAACAGAAAAGAGGTTTTTGCAAAAATAACGCCTAAAGTAGGTACTAGATAGATTTTATTTATAGCTTCTTAAAAAAGTCGGAGAGATATCCTAGAAAAAACATCTATTATTCCTATGAGTCCTTACTAATATTATATCGCGTTTGTGAGAATGTGTGGATGTACCTACCTACACGTAAAACTAATGAATGTATTTTAATGAAACTTTACAATGATAAAGAATTAGATATTATTCATCAGAATAACACATAGGCTATAAGTAAACTGTCCAAAATATTACGATAAGTAAGTAATAGTAAGTAGAAAAAAACTGCCATCTGTGAACTATTTTGACGTGCCCTGCATAAACCCTTTTAGCTACACAGTATACGTATACATATTTTGTAAAGTATTTAAGTACTAATTCTGCTCAGACGAAGCCGTGCGCAGAAGCAGGTAGGTATACCTATTATATATCTACCTAGCTAAAAATATAAAGTGTTTTCCCGTAACAATATTGACTAACGTAACTTGACTAGATCGATATATCGCCCGACCCTGCAAACCCTGCAACCCTTAAAGTACTACCAACGTAAATATTGCTCGTCAGTAGGTATTCAAAGTTACAACTCAATTTGATGAAAAGGGTACGTAAGTAATTATTTTTTTATGTATACAGGCGTTATAAAATTTTGCTGAAAATTGTTAAGTCCAACATAAATCTAATTAATTTTTGTTAAGGTAATGGTTTGTTACGAAATATATCAATTCCTTCTTCAATTAACAACGTGGGTATTAGCGCGTCCTTACGTGTAACTTGATATTCCTTTGCAGTTACAGGAGCTATAATTTAAATTCTCTTTAATATTATGGTAATCGTAACAAGTAGGTAGGTAAGTAAACTGTAGTTTAAGCAACCTGTCACTTGCAGGCTATTTCCAAACACAAAATGGTTAAGATAGCTCTTTTGTATACAATAGAAATTAAGTATCCGTACAATAAACACGTAGGTAATTATTATCGAATTAATTCGTAGATCTTCGTTTGCACAAGATGTTTTATAGTGTAGGTACCCAATCGCGTTCTCTGAAATGGTTCTAGTAACGATGTCGATTAAAGTTATGATTAAGGGGTTTTAGTACCTAACAACGAAGCTCGATCGAGCTTCACGGTGACGTCAGTCTGTAGTGTCATGGCGTATGACAATCTTGACCAATCAGAGTAAGTACAGGAATGAACATAGCTTTTTACGCCTTGGAAATGGATTTTGATAAAGGGTGGTGTGGGAGAAGTCGCCGCTTTAATCCTGTGGTCGACAAATATCCGACGGCGTCGCAAATCCTGTCCTGTCGGCTCGAAAGCTTCGAGAAGCTTTCTCGCTTTTGCAAACTGACTATTTTTTGAAACGAAATATGAACAATTTATAAGTAAGCTATTACCTACAACATTGAAGGCAGGTAAACAACAATTTGGTTTAGAATACACTCAAACAGCAGCTCTGAGTTAACATAATATTATTCGCTAGATTACATATATATATATATACCATACCTATTTAGCTATCTGTGTTTATTGCTGAATTCCTGCCGTTTGGCAGGATCTGATCTCAACATGATGATTTTTTTGTTTGTTTCGAGTTCCTGAAGAGTTCAAAAAAGCGCTGCGATATATAGGAAAAACAACGTCTGCCGGTAATTCGCATATTTTTTTTTATTTAAATATTTTCTCTTTGTTCAGTTTTAATTCGCATATATAAGTAATAATATTTCGTAACATGAACATAATTATCACTTCGTACTTATTCCCATTCAATTGTAGTTCTTTTTCATATAAATACAATCAATTGTATTGTCTATTATGCAATATAAAGTTTATGAACCCATCATAACTGTAGAATCTCAAATCGTCTATCTCGATATTGTTGAAGTTTTAAGAGAAATCGTTAGAATCTTTTAAAAGAACTTAAAAGATGTACAGCGACGTAGCGAACGTTATAGTTTTGGGAACAATATTACAGTGTGTGAGTTACTTTGTAGTACTTAGCTATTCTTCGCTTGTTTTCTGTTCTGTTCTCTCCGATATGAGATCCTTGCTAGCAAGGTAGTAGTCTAGTAGATAAGTTATTTTACATGATCATTGTTTTAGGTAATAAATTGACTTAACTTTTTGTAACTGCTATAGATTAGATTAGATTAGATTTATTTATTTCTCATTATTACATACATTATAATTACACATTATGTCATATTATATGTACTCGTAGTGAGATCGTCAAAATTTTACAATATAAAATGAACAAACACATAACAAATAAAATTAAAACTATTTTACAAATGTCATTTTTATAATTTTTCTCTTTAGTCGTCAAGTAAATTTAAACATTTTAAACATTTTAGCGATAGGTTATATATATATATATATATAATGTCAGATTCAAAATAAGTACCTACTTAATTGTCAGATTCAAAATATTGGTAATAAACAATGATAGATAGTAAATAACATGTCAAATAAATTTCATTTTATTATACTCATTTACAGAATAAAATGGATTTATTGGATTTTATACAGTCGGAATTTGGAATGCTGATAGGATAACCCCATAAAACACGTTTTATAATTTTACGTACATTACGTAAATTTTGTCAAGTAGGTACCTATTGAAAAATATAACTATAATGAAGTTGGTTCCAAATTTCACTAAAATAACCTTATGGAGATAAATAATTTTGTGTAAATTTATTTGTAACATATTATTGAGGATCTAAATAGGTACTAGCAATAATAAGTGATAACTTAGTACTTACTTAAATTTGCTGTAACTTGAAACAAACCATCAACGTCTATGAATGTCTTTCTTTGGCGTTGCGGGGAGTGGTATCATTTACGCTTTTCCAAATTTATTGAAGAAAATTCGGGTTGATTTTTTATTGGATTGGTCGTTCTATAGAAAAGAAGATAAAAAGTAAACGCCGCGGTTAAAAGAAAGTTCGCCAACACTGCCTAAAGGAACATGATCGGAATAAAATATATCTGTTGAATATTTATAGGATCATCTCTTATACCTTAATGCACACGATATTTTTACAACGACCCATAGTAAGAGCAATAAAATTTTCGATGTTGATGAATCCATTTCCAAGTCTATAGGTAGGTACTCATATCTATTTGTACTTTAATCATAATGAAGAACATAACATAATGTTTACATCGGGAATTCATCCCTCAAAGGACGAGTTTAATTTATACTACCGGAAGTACTATTGCTATGCTAACTATTGAAGAATATGCGCAGTAGGTAGCAACCTATTAAAGCATATTGTACCTACTTTTGTTGCAGATGTGGTGGGCAATATGGTGCGCCGCTGCCGTGGCCTGCGCCGCTGCAGCGCCTGCGTCCGAGGCACTGGCTACTCTGGACCTGGCACAAATCGACCCCCCTTCCCAAGACGATGTGAGAAACCTTTTTGAATTATAGCAGTTTATTTTCCAAGTATAATTAAACTAATTTTAATTTTTCTAGAAGATAAAACAACCTTTTTAGGGTTCCGTAGCCAGATGGCAAAAACGGGACCCTTATAGATTCGTCATCTGTCTGTCGGTCTGTCCGTCCGTCCGTCCGTATGTCACAGCCAGTTTATTCCGAAACTATAAGAGCTACATTATTAAAATTTGGTGCGCAGATGTACCTACTAAAGCATTAAGATTAAGATTTTAAAACAAAATCAGAAAAAAAAACAAAATTTTTGGGGTTCCCCATACATAGAACTGAAACTCAATTTTTTTTTTCGTCACCGACCTATACGTATGGGGTATCTATGGATAGGTATATTAAAATGATATTGAGGTTTCTAACATCATTTTTTTCTAAACTGAATAGTTTGCGCGAGAGACTCTTCCAAAGTGGTAAAATTAATGTTTGAGATCTAGACAGTAGTTTTGTTTTTAAACGTCATAAATCAAATTACCTAATTTATTATAGACTAGCGGCCCGTCCCGGCTTCGCACGGGGGGACTTAAGATTTTTTTAAGGCCTCAGAAACAATACTTTTCCCCCGTTTTTGAAACATTTTCGGTTACTGCT
The DNA here is from genome assembly GCA_038024825.1 of Polylopha cassiicola. NCBI lineage: Eukaryota > Metazoa > Arthropoda > Insecta > Lepidoptera > Tortricidae > Polylopha > Polylopha cassiicola. The sequence continues at coordinate 7,297,310 of CP149045.1, forward strand.
CCGCAACTATAAGACCTAGCGTGATATTATATAGCCTATGTTACTCGGGGATAATGTAGCTTTCCAAAGGTGAAAGAATTTTTGAAATCGGTCCAGTAGTTTCGGAGCCTATTCATTACAAACATACAAAAATACAAAAATACAAATCTTTCCTCTTTATAATATTAGTATAGATTATTAAAATTTGGTGCGCAGATGTACCTACTAAAGCATTAAGATTAAGATTTTAAAATAAAATCAGAAAAAAAAACAAAATTTTTGGGGTTTCCTCATACATAGAACTGAAACTCAGTTTTTTTTCGTCAGTATGGGGTCATACGTATGGGGTATCTATGGATAGGTATATTAAAATGATATTGAGGTTTCTAACATAATTTTTTTCTAAACTGAATAGTTTGCGCGAGAGACTCTTCCAAAGTGGTAAAATTAATGTTTGAGATCTAGACAGTAGTTTTGTTTTTAAACGTCATAAATCAAATTACCTAATTTATTATAGACTAGCGGCCCGTCCCGGCTTCGCACGGGGGGACTTAAGATTTTTTTAAGGCCTCAGAAACAATACTTTTCCCCCGTTTTTGAAACATTTTCGGTTACTGCTCCGCAACTATAAGACCTAGCGTGATATTATATAGCCTATGTTACTCGGGGATAATGTAGCTTTCCAAAGGTGAAAGAATTTTTGAAATCGGTCCAGTAGTTTCGGAGCCTATTCATTACAAACATACAAAAATACAAAAATACAAATCTTTCCTCTTTATAATATTAGTATAGATATAGATAAAGGTACGGAACCCTTCGTGCGCGAGTCCGACCTGCAATTGGCCGGTTTTTTAGATAGTAATATAAATATCCGTTACAGATATGGTACCTATCTACTAAAAAATATTGGGAGATTCCACAGGCGTTTCAACCGCTGTCAGTGCCTTGTACTGAATATTGAGGAAATGAGAGGAACTAATAGCAGAATAGTTATTCTGCTATTCGGGGAGGAAATCAAATTAATCAAATATCATGAAAATCGTTCAACCGTTATTAAGTTATTAATGGTGTAACTAATCCGGTTTTTTTATGCATAGATAGATATGTTCCCTATATTTATATATTGACATTGCGTGTTAGGAGGGCCTGGCTTATGCGGTGTCACCGGCGGGAGGACGCTACTCTGTGGGAGCTCCGTGGATGTACTTGCTCGCCGAGGTTCCACGTGAAGCACAGGTAACGTACTCTCTATGAACTAAGGGTTTTAACTTAAAACTATAATTTGACGACCATGTAAATGTGATCATATATAAAATCGCACATATGTGTATACCAAATTAAAGGGTCATAACATTATTGAATTATATGCTTTCCAACGCCAATCAACAAAATCAACATCGAAATGAACCCTTTACACGTAAATCAATGAGAGCCTGGTTAGCAAATTTTCTGTATTTACTTATTGTATTACTTTGTGACCCTTTTCGACGAAAGTAAAATTATATCTACGAGGGTAATTAAATGAACAAATTACAATGTCAACTTGAGACGTTTAAATTCTTCCCGAGTAGCTCGTGATTATCATTGGAGTGCTTACCTACTAGCGCGCCGCGCTGCCAAGGGTCGAGATATTTGACTATCTTCAATACTTACTTGGACTTGAGAATTTAATTTAATTTAGAATGACGTTTGTTTTTCTTCATATTTTTGAATTTCACATTGTGAATTTGATATTTAACACTGTCATTTAGACAAGTACGTACGCTTTTGCGAAGTTCGGTTGTTTGTCGGCTATTCTGAAAGTAAAGTGCGTGCGAAGGTAACAAATAGGCAGACGAGGATGGAGCGCGCTCGACGCGACTTCTCCGTCAACCCGGCAGCCGACGTGCTGTATCGCAGTGCGTACTCCAACTACCTTGGACGCCTTGCTAACTCCAACCGGGACTTCCTCAACTGCGTCGGAAAGAGAGGTTACATATTCTTATTACTACTCTTTCACTAAATTTATTTTTGTTAATGTACCTACCTTAGTAAATTAAAAATAAAAAAAAATACCTAATAATTCATAAAAAATGTTTCATTGGTGCATTGACGTTTACTTACTATATTACAGATCCCTGGAGTGGAGCGGACTGCCAGTTGAAGAACTAACTCGATCGCTAAAGATTTTCTATGATCTAATTTTAAATGCGCTTCGAGATGCACTCATATTTATTTCTTAGTGATACGAACCTACTATTTTATTTAAGTAAACATTGATAAATTGCATAGATTGTAAATTAAATATAAATGTAATTTGTATATCTAATGTTATGTTACAGATTATGTATTATTAAAATTATATAGCAATTTATAATTTTTATCACTTAACCTTAGTTTTGAACCCTGTACATGTTTAGACATTTATGTATTTCACTATATAGTATCTACACATACTACGACTAAGCCTTACATCGGTCGGTGACATTGGTTTAGGTACCTATCGTAAATTATATTAAGGGCTTTGCGGAGAAAACAATTCTATTTTTCCGACGTCAACATGATCCTCATTTGGGGCTGTCGTTGATTGTAACTGTAAGTACAATTCAATATCTAAGCCATGTAGGGCTTTTTCTTCTTCGGCTACCTATCTTAATTACGCGTCCTATATTCTTTTCAACAACGGGAATAGGCAAAATATTTGGCGATTTTTGCAATTGTTTGCTAAACAAAGCTACGAGTACGTTTTATTAAACGTCATTTTCATTTAGGTGAATCAAACGCTAGCAATTTTACAAGTTAATTTCTGCAAATACCTATGAAATTCTGCACTGAGTATGTCAGCTAATACGAGTGTGCCGTGGTGAAGGAGGAACGGGCCCGCTCCAAGCGCCGCATGCCCACGCTGTCCATCGACCTGCCGATGTCAGTGCTGCGCGAGAAGCTGACCCTTGAGAACAACAGGCGTGCCCAGGCGCTCCGAGCGGCGGCTAACAGGAACTTCCTTAACGACATCGGTAAACGAGGTGAGTTTAAACCTTATATACGTCATGTAGGAAAATTGCGGATGTAAGTACGATCACCGGTTGAAAATATCTCTCTAAAATAAATAATGTAGAATCTACAATACATTAAGGTATATTATTTGCGATTCATTATGTATCGCATCTTTAGGTACTAAAAAAGTGTTACATCTCAAAATAATTTATTACTCGATTTAAGACTCTGTCACATTTAAATTCCAATTCATGTGGTGATTCATTTCGAGTTGTTACACTTTTCTAGTAAAGGTGCGATGTAATAACACAACCAGGCGCGTGCAGTGGGGAGAGCGTAAATATGACGCCAGGGTAGGCACTCTATACATTAGCGGCACTATGCCTCTATGGAATGCACGCCCTTGAAAACCATTCATTCATCATTGGTTCAGAGCGGTACACGATAGAAGTTATGTACCTACCTACTTCCGATTGCAAAATACCAGGATTATCTATTTGCATTCTATGTTGCACCTATCGGTCTCTCAGGCATTGTTGGATATTTACACAAAGACTGTAGCTGCATGACCAAAAATGCAATATTTGTCGTGACGCAACCATATTTAAATTTTAGCTACAACGAACGTATTTGAACAAGCGCTGCGAATTTCATTTGTCATTTTGTTGGTTGTCTTGATGTTTAGAACCCGGGTGTCTTAAGTGATCAATTTTAATAATGTAGAAAATGACATTTGGGTGATCTGTTGGTGTAGTGGTCATAGCCTCTAATTACAAAACCGGAGGTTCCTGGTTCGAATCCTGCTAGAGGCAGATGTCAGTGAATACGAGCCTCTGCACCTAAGCATAGGCTCAGGTGTAGATGCTCGTATTCGTAGAACACGAATCACCATTTCTAGTACCCATAGTATCAACCTGCAGTCTTTGCTAAGTTTGACATTAGATCAATTCATGTGAATTGTCCTAAGAAAATAAACTGTTCATTCAGATAAAGACAAAATCTATCCACTTAATCATCAATCATTAATATTTCATCAGCTTAAAGCCTATTTTATATATCAATGAAGTACATGAAAAATCAAGTTTTTTACTGATCAAGATTTCGTAAGTTGCGTCCTTCGTATGGTATATATATATGAATGAATAAAACTAACAGATATGTGTCTCTTGCAGGTTTCCAGTGGGATTCGTCAGCCGAATCTGAAAAGAACTACTAGATTAGCAATGGACGCCTTAGAACATTAAAATATGAAACATAATAAATTATTTCTTAGATTAAATACATTTCTTCTTAGCCAATTTAACACTGTTGTGTCCACTCGATTAAGAATCATTACTTATATTATAACCTAATGTCGGTTTAAGGTGTGAATCTCACTATATTTGAATTTGTTAGAAAAATGTAATAAAATATTATTAATATCCATATTGTATTCAATTTCATGTATTTATTATTGGTTGAGTATTTTAACTGAACATATTTATCTACTAAGTATATGATAATACTGTTATTATAATATTTACATTAGCTTGATACGCTCTGTGCCTACTTCTGACTACCACAATATAAATAGAGAGTATTTAAATAGCCCAATAAAGTTGTTGCCTTCACGCTTTTGTTTCATTTAATGAACTATTTTCTGGAACCTAAGGAACGGAACCGCTTTTCATTGTCTTTGTATATAATAATACACATAGTAAATCACGTCAATCATCATAAAACCTAGGAATACTTTTGTTAACAATACAGCTAGGGCCGGAGTCAACCAATATTTTTATTCCAGTGTGAGTGGGCCTTTATTAACGAAATTCGAATGATTCTGTTTTTGAACTTTTTGATTTGATTGTTTACGATCCAGCTAGGTCTCGTCACCAGAAATAATTTGAATAATAAAAGTTAATTATTAATAATTAATAACGATTTCCACAATATTTGGAATATGGGGTATTTGGAGCGAGGAAATGATCTAACTAGGTCTCAGTAAAACTCGATCGCTCAGTTGGTACTTTATTGCACAGATGGTGGTTGAATTTTACCCAATTATGATATACCTCATATCTGATTGGAACATTTCAGTCTGGAAGGCAATCTGTTTGAAATAAGAACTCGGGTAGCATCTATTCGGTTATTTATTAAAATAATTCACTTGTTAGCTACGCCCTAAAATACTTATATAAGCCAAGCTTTTCAATTGATAAATAAATAAAAAAACCAAGCCAAACCGAGATTCTCCTTCTTATTTGAAGTCATGTAATAAATAACACGAAATAAAATCTACATACCGACGTCATGTCATTTCGCGTGAATGTCTTCTGTCTAAATTACCAATGTAATATGGGCTAGTCAAGTATGGTCTAGTCAAGTTTTCGTAAAAATATGATGAAAACGATTTTTCCTAGAAATATTCCACTTTTATTGAAGATTTCGTTAAAATAATTAGATACAAATACGAGAACTCACTTATAAATTTATATTGTATTCACATAGCATTATATAAAAATTATTGCTCGTTTACTTTATATAATTATCTTAAGTTATCTGGTGCATACGTGACACATGATATAACATAGGGATTTGTACAATGTAGCGTTATAAACATACGAGTAACATTAGGGCCTCAAGACTACTAAATTCCATTTTTAGGCTACGTATTAAAAAAATAATTACCTAGATAATGGAATCACGTGTCAAGTACTTTATAGGCTTTATACCACAGTTCGCGAAGTGTTTTTTACCATTTGTAATAAAGCAGAAGGTACACTTATCTATGCCCTACCCTGCTTTATACCTTAGGGTTAAAACTTTGACTATCCTCATCAAAAACTACTTTATGCGAAAATTGCAGCGTACCTTAATTTAATGAAATAATTAGGAGAATCCCACTAATAAGTAATAGATAATTACATCATAAAGAAAATACTTACATTCGAATTCTATATGACAAAAGTGCGAATAGCACGATTAGGTCGATCACTATTATATTTATATTACAACATGGGTATTTTAAAGTTCTTCTCTACTCACGGTAGTAAACTGTAGGTACAAATAATAACAAGCATTTTTACATATATTACGATGTTGGTGCAATTATACCTACTTCCTATAGAACGGTATTTGACAAAATAAATTCTAAAATACGATTCTTTTTATTGCCAAAATGCGAGTCCGTATATATTGTGTAGCTTATTGAAATTTGTACGAGAAAATTTCTATTAAACGAGGAGAAGAGTTCTTGAGTCTTTTCACGCAGCTGATTATTCGTAAATGGCAATTTTGACAAAATATTACGCGCCTATGGACACGGCAAAAAAGAAATATTTGTCTACTGGCGTGAATAAGGGAAAGCGTATACCTATTTTTTCAATTCCAAGTTCATAAAAACCTACGTACCACTGAACGGCAAAATAATTTGACGGGTAAAACGCCGCCCCGCAATTCGTATTTAATTAGCCGTATCAATTTCATATCTACATATCTATGAATATTTATAAAGATATCTACATCATCACCACAAACAAAGCAAATCTTTATTAAGCCGAACTGGATATAAAGGAACTTTTCAAGAATTATTCATTTCAGACCCCCGATTCTTTGAAAGGCATTCTTTGGGTTAGGTTGAAAAGGTATTTTATACATTTAATCTAAATGCAATTATTTAATCCTGCCCTTTTTGCCAGTAGGGAGCTGTATTTAGCTTCTGACACTTTTCAAAATGTGTTAATAATGGTTTTGGACAATGAACGTACACACAACGTACAAGACGGAAAGCAATGATTAGTTACGTTTGTATTTTTCAATCGTCATAACAGAATAGATTTTCAACTGTTATATGGGCAAACCTTTGTAATAAATATAATTACGAAATAAAAGTAGATAATTTCAGAAAATTCGCAGAAAATATTCGGCCTGGATAGCACAGTATGTATGTGCCGAGCGAAAATCATTCCGTCACTGTCATAATTTTGCAATGAATGAAAACAGAGATACAAACTATTTCGCGTGACAAGAACTATATACTTATTTTATGAAATGAAATAAAATGTTTATAGTTACCTATGTAATGCAATGAAATTCCTTCGTGTTTCAAAAAAAAAATTATCATCGGAAAATTAATAATTTTACATACTTCCTACCGCAAAATCTTGATTCTTAGGTTTTTATTTTTATGAACTGAAATGATACCACAATTTCAAATAAATCCTTTTTGACCTATATCATAAACAATTAATATGGGTTCCTTTCTTATTTGTTTTTAGAGAGTTTTAGAAAATACTATTAATAAAAAAGTTTGTAAGTAGGTATATAATAACTTTTTAATAAAAAAAATGAACCGCAAAAAAAACTAAAAGGCAACAAAGAACAATAGCGCACTAAAAAGAGAAAAATAATATTTTTGTCTTTTGTAACGACTTTTATTTTGGTTGTAACGTTTGATATTTTTGAAGTCGGTGCCAGCTGGTGCAGCAACTCTTCACTAAAGTGATCAAGTTTGTTTGTTTGTTTCCAATAAAAAAAAAATGAAAATCGATCCACTCTGTAAAGATATGCGTGATCAACATAAAAAGAAAAATATATATAGGTACGCGTCGACTTGAGAAACTCCTCCGTTATTTTCGTCGGTTGAAAATACTTATACCTAAGCAATATTGCTTGTGCTGTGTCACCAATTTACGAAAAAAGGGTGCATATTTTTTGTAAGACTAAAATAAATCGGGTTACTTTTGTTACATATAAAACAAATTAGGTAAGTAGTGTTAACCCAACCCCGTCCTGTCCTGTGTCTACTTTGTAAACAGGGATTTTGGAACTATTGGTAAAACTGTTTAGAGAAACTTATCTCGTCTATCTGAATAATTTGGAAAATGTCTGTTAGGTTTGAAAGACAGACAGGGCGAGGTATCGGGATGCCAGGTACTCGACATTCTAATGTATACTGGCTATGTATATTTAAGATCATTCTAGCATTATGTCCACCAAGTCTTGTAAAGCCGTTACGGACAGATTGTTGTTTATCATGATACCAAGATTAATCGTAATCTTTAATTATTAATGCTAGTTTGAGCTTTCCGATAAGCAGCAAGTTTGTTTTATTGTCGCAGAGCGAAGACCAATCTGGATCGCGGCGCGCGCGGCCCAAACGCAAGATGCCGTCGCTGTCGATCAACAACCCCATGGAAGTGCTTCGGCAGCGACTGATGCTTGAGGTGGCTCGTAAGCAGATGCGTGAGGCAAGCCAGCGACAGGCTGTCGCCAACCGTGTCTTCCTGCAAAACGTCGGCAAACGTGGTCAGTCAAAAAAGATCCCGACGAAATGAGAACCTCACCCATTTTTTAAGTCGGTTAAAAATGAAAATAATCCTTATTAATATTATAAACGCGAAAGTTTGCAAAAATGCATAGCTGTAAGGATGGATTTCACTCAAAAACTACTCAATGGATTTTGATGAATGTTTACAATAATATCTTATATATATCAGAATAACACATAGGTTAAATTTTATAACGATACTAGCTTCTGCTCGCGACTTCGTCCGCGTGGAACTCCTCCTTTTTTGCAGTTTATGTAATGTTGCAGATTATGTAAAGTACCTACTCATTGTGCGCAGACGAAGTTGTGGCCAGAAGCTAGTCGACATAAAACTATTATAGTTTTTCTTCGTCAACTATAAGTAGTTTTGTTAAAGTTCCAATATTTTATGAAAAATACCGAATCACTAATTTCTCAACGGTGTATTAAGTGCTGAAGAATTGTTGATACTGCTTTAATCAATAATTTTGATTGTAGGATTCTGGATGAACACTCGTCCAGCGGTCTACGATAATTAGAGTGGCTGGCCTCCAAACGCTTCCTACCCCATGCTGTGTCCACTGCCGGCTGGGAGCAAGGCAACACGTCTATGATATACAAGCTCTATAATAAACGCATCCTGCTCTGCGCCAACAGGTGGAACTTTATTGGCAACTTTAGTTTCCTTCATAGATTTTGATGTGGATAATACATACAGTTGTCAATATTTAACAGTAGAGTTACTATAATAATTACTATCTAGGTAGCTCAGTCATCAAGCGTAGCTGTACCTTAGATGCGTATTAGTGAAGGGTTTATGTTCGTTTCGTGTCTTTGTAATAAAGCTACGCGAATCCATTTGTGTTTATGTGCGTTGCGCGCCAACCAGCTCGGCGTGCAGCGATGCGGCGCGGCCCGAGTCCTCCTGCCTCATGATAATGTAACTACTCGCGTTCGCGACTTCTATTTCTCTATTACCTACCAACATACCTATACAGCATTTCCTTTTGTTACATTAACCACTATTGAAACCGACTTTTAGATATATAGTACGCTTATAGTGATACTTGAGTTAGTTTTATAATGTTGCTTACCATAGTTTTATTGTGTTTAATTTTGACAATTTATATATTTTATTTAATTACTTATGAATAAGATGGTTAGCCATAATAATAATTACGCACGATGTCTTATATGACTATAAAGATACTTCATTACATTTATTATCGTACTTATTACGTATCACACGACTGTACAGAGTATAGCTGTTATAAATGTGTAAGTTTCTTTCTTAGAAGTTGATCTCTTGGTTCGTGTTAAGGATTTTACCTAATATTGTTAGCATATGAAGCGTAGGCAAATGTAATAGATCTAATCTTACAGTATGAAATATTACGTTCAGTAAACGTTAAATTATTGATTTGTGTTTACTTCTATTACTCGTATAGTTAAAAATACGCAGTCGACGTGTCTACAATATGTCGACGGATCTAACTGAAGTGTTTTGTATTAATTCACGACAATGTACAAGGCTTTCGCCTTATTTTATGTTAGACCTTTTGTGATCTATGTACTCATGTAGCAGGCATGCCTTTGACGCTGTGTCGGTAACTAATATTGCGGCACTGGAGGCGGTCATAATTAAATTCACACCGAGTGGAGCAGCTGCATGTTATACGAAATTTCTCCAGGAGCAGATGCCTCGGCTCGAGAGATCCAGTTCTGACTTCGCCACTCATTGTAAAGCAATTTTCTCGTTAAATTGAAATGCTATAAATAAAGATCCCAATCAACTTTCGTACTGCCGCCACGACCTCCCCCTTTGATGACATTAATTACACTTTTTTTCGCTGAAATCAAGATTTTCGAAGTACCTATTTGATTCTCCAAGTTTCTATCTAAATTAGTTGAAGATGACTACTATATTCACCGCGTTCGAGACTTAAGGTTCCTTTTAATAATAAATAAAATTCTCTCTCTAGTGCCGCAATAATGTAACTCACCTTTAGAAATAGTGTAACTATAGGCACCTAGTGCTGCAGAGGACGTGCATCAACGAAATAAGTGAGCATTTGCCTCAGGCTTTCATCCATCGTTGGTTCTCTCCATATATACTAGCATTTCATACTTAGTTTATTGAATATGTTCTTTATTTGAACTATTCTAAAGTAATAAATAATGTATCCGTTACCCAACAAATAAAGCACAGTAGTGTCCGTAGATAAAGCTATAAATTTATTTATTTATTATTGTTTATCAGCGTTTCAGTTCTGCACGTAAAACCTTTTAGCTCGGTAATCGGATAACTAGGTACCTACTTACATAATTTTCTTGCGTGAACTGGGGGAAAGATTTTTATATTATGAGCGTTATTCTTTCAACATCTTCTGTAAAGTTTAGCCAAAATGAGGTTCGCCTTGGATTTACTTTGCGGTTTTGGCCTGACTATTAAGTATCGAGATGTCGGTGCACACGGTGACACGGTCTTCCACTAGCGGCTCGGCCTGCGGGCTCGTGGCGAGGCTCGAGGCCCGGGCCTAAGGGTCGCGCGTCTCCGAGCTGTAATTAGAAGTGATTTAATTTAAAGAGGCGCCTCGAGAGCCACGTGATTACATTATCCTCGACACGTTTACGTTGCTAGAAGAGAGCGTGACTCTTGCCTGCGGCATTAAGTCAACCCACGATAGCACAATTACGTTCCACTTAAAATATCTGCACCTATTAACTCTAATTAAAAATATATGATCCTTAGGGCTTAATTAATTATATCCGAGTAAATCTTCAAAAATCTACTTAATATTATACATGCCAAAGTAGCTGTGTATATCTATCTGTCTGTTACCTCTTAACGAAGGACAAAGGAGGGTTTTAATCACAGGAATAAGACCACAAGGGGCCGAAAAAGGTGTTGTAGCTACCTGAAATACTATTTCTATACAGACCAAGTCGCGGCAGAAGCAAGTAGTTAATAAATTGTCCTCCGGGGAAAAGGCTGTCCTCTGTTATGTTGTCCTATTAGGCGATTATAAAAGTTAAACCAAGTTTTAGCCTTCTAGATACTTGGATGTTGTGAAATAAAACTGGAGTAGACGTATCTGATTATAGGAAGTAGGTACCTTATGATATAAAGATACTTAGTTGAATATTTCATAGACGGTTATGAAATTATGTTGAGAAACTTATTTGAGTCCATAAAATATTACTTTCATCTGGTTGACACAACAGTGATGGACGACCTTATCAAATCTTAGACCAAGAAGTACCTACACATTTTAATGTTTAAAACTCTATGTAATTTTAATATATTGGTTAACACTACACGTTTAAATTGAGCAACACAATGTAGTTAGAGTTTGTTGACTTCATATTAAGTTCTATATAGGTAATTCATAGCATCCAACGAATATTATTTTGAACTCATTAAAAATTACAAGTACCTTAATGATATCTTTACCCATATTATATACTAGCCGTGCCCGCGACTTCGTCCGCGTGGAATTTAAGTACTGGGACATAAGTATGGATAATTAAAGATTTTTTTCTAAAATGAGTTACTCTTTATTACATAAGCTATCTGCCAGTGAAAGTCCCGTCCAAATCAGTCCAGCTGTTTTATAGATTAGCCGGAACACACAGATAGACAGACAAATAATATAAAAAATATAATATAGGTATGTATTTAATATTTCAAATGTAAATTATAAAATGTCTTTATAAACCACATTAACAGCTTTTCCTTCTGGGGCTAATATGAAAATGTTATCCGCATTACTAACCCGCGAGCAAGCCACGTATAGTTGGCCGTGTGAAAAACAATTCGACCTGAGATCAACTCCAACAGCCTTTAGCGTCTGCCCCTGAGACTTGTTAATTGTCATAGCAAAGCAAACGGACACTGGAATTTGTGTCCGTTTGAATTGGAATGGGAAATTGTTGGAGATGATTGGTATTCGTGGTATGTATACAGTTTCACCTGCACTACATCCAGTAAGAATCTCAGCTTCGATTAAGTTTCTTTGTAAAGAAGTTACTCTAAGTCGGGTTCCATTGCACAATTTAGGCGGAGTAAGATTTCTCAATAGCGATGCGTTGTAAGCGTTTCGTCTGGGCATTTTTAAAATCAAAGCAAATACATACAATAATACATATATTTTTTATTATTTCAATAAATCTACGTCTACGTAGGCAATATTTTTTTAGATTATATCCGATATTTTTCAACTAATTCACAAAGCAAGTTCAGAGTCCGTATTTTCATATCCAAGTATAACATCAAAATCATCAACTAACCGAATCGCAAGACAAACAAAATTGAATAGTTTTAAACGACCAGTTTGTATTTAAGTATACTTTTCAGAGAAAAAGCTATAGCGCGTTTTAATTGCCTTGAGGCGCCATCTAGTACTATATTATGTAACTATAAAATCTCCTATAGAAAAATTACCTTTAAACTTTAAAAGACGATAGCTTTTTTATTTGACATCCGATTTCGATGAAACAAAGCCTATATGTTGCTCAGGGAAGAGCTTAATCTATTAGTGAAAGCCGCGTCAAAATCTGTTCAGTAGTTTTCAAGATTAGCGAATACATACAGACAGACAGACAGACAGACAGACAGACAGACAGAAAAGAAAATCTAAAAAATCATTTTTGTGTTCTGTTACTCTTTTATTATTGCCCACACCCATTTTTTGTTAAAAATTTCAATTGTACAGACACGCGGTTTCTACTGTTTTATTATATGTAAGATAAGATACACTAGCGGCCCCGGCAGACGTCGTACTGCCCGTCCGATTGTTTCGTCAAAGATCTGTCAAAGTCTTCTGTCACTTCTTCATAAGGCTTCATATTTTCCCCGTTTTTTACACATTGTCCACTGTTTCTTTGCTCCTATTGGTCGCAGCGTTATGTTATATAGCCTAAAGCCTTCCTCGATAAATGGTCTATCCGACAAAAAAAGAATTTTTGAATTCGAACCAGCAGTTCCTGAGATTAGCGCGTTCAAACAAACAAACAAACAAACAAACAAAAAAACAAACAAACTCTTCAGCTTTATAATATTAATAGTATAATAATAGTATAGATTAAAATAAAAGATTAATTCTGGAAAATAATTATAATAATACCTATATTTAAAACTATTGCCTAATTAATGAAAATTAGTCATCTTTTAGATTATTATTAGGTATAGGTACAAACATTGAAATAAAACAACTATAACGGATTATTTAACTAGTGTTGGTATTTCGTTTTTTTATTAGTCCCATATTTAGAGCTGACGATAATCAACATATTAAGGAATTTTACATTACTTATATGCAAAGTACCTATCTTGTTTTACATTGTACCTATTGTACTTGTTTCGAAATATTTATGTTTCAATCTACGCATGAAGTTAAAGTGTGTTATAGATAGGTAGTTGTTTTATTGAAGAAAGGGCGAAAATTCGAAATAATCGCGCGCTATGCGTTGTGGGCGGGTAGCTACTCGTCGACTTTATGTTTGACTCTACGAGTTCTACAACTACGCTTTTCGAACAAACATTCATTTCCGTTGCCAAGATACCAGTTCAGTCCTTTATCAGGACTAAGCTTGTTAAGTAGATTTGTAATTATTTTCTACTACACACGATATTCAATTATCTAGTTATTTAACCAAATGAAATAGTGAAGATTTTGTCTGAACAAATTGTACGTGTAATAAGTACTCTATATTTTACCATGATGGAATCGGAAGAATGGTAAGCAATGAAGTGTCAATAACATAGTAATAGCACTTAAGTAGAATCAAATTAATGATTATATTTAGCTCCAAAACTTTATCTACACATTATTTTCTTTTATTGTGGTATATATATATATATATATATATATATATTATATACTTCTATAGGTCCATATAGTCAACGTTATACTTTAAGGTATTCTGTTACTGTCAAAAAGTAGGTATGTAAGTAATATACTACCTACCTATTGTAAGTCAGAAGGTACCTACCTACTATTATTTACTCTGTGCTTACAATGCGAATATTAATTAAAACCATGCGTAGTATAAATGGTCATTTAATAATACATTAATGGGGTAAAAAAACGTTGCAAATGGCATATTAAACGTCATTATATTAAACGTAATAAAACCGGTTTAAACTTCAGGAACTTACGTACAAAAGCATTCTTTGAAAACAGATAGCTAGGTTTATATGCGCTGCATTATAGACTTTACAGAGGAAACGAATATTCCTGTTATTTGTAGTGGCAATGGATAGGTGCCGTTTGTTGAAGTTATTCTACTTAAATGGGTAGGTACTTGAATCTAATATCTACCTATTGTGCACCATTGTTTTACGTTCGATGAAAATGAAAAATATGAAAACCGTACCGCGTAGAACTAAGGAGTATCTATTCTACTCGTATATCCTTGTCTGAATTGCACTCTTACCAATTTCATTTAAATCGGTTCAACGTTGTTGATATCTCCATACTGATTTTCGCTTTTTAATCTTAAAGGGCGGGACTATTTGTGGAAAAATGATCCTATCGAGACTAAAACTATGTCCATGCCAAATTTCATGTAAAACGATTAGCGGTTATTGATTTCCCATAATAAATATCCACCCAATTTTGCTATCGTGAAATAGGACTGACAAATGCATGACATAGCGGCCCGGTCTTACCCGACGGTTAAATATTTATAAGTTTATTTGGAGCTATACCCAAACATTGTGAAACTAGCCGTTAATCATTTAGCGCTGGGCATGTAAATCTCTAGGGGCAGTTATAATAAATAGATCGTGAGCATGTCGCTTTTGTCTCAAGATTTCAAGTTTCTAAGCGGTAATAGGTAACTTCATAATTAAATTAAGTAGTAATAGCCTGTACTAAAATATGATTTTTGCATAATCTTCTTAGCAAGCATTATACAACTATAGCTCGTATCAATATAAAGGAGTTACTGAAATAATACCTACTGAATGTTGACGATACTAATATATATATATTTCATAATGCATGTGCCTCAATCCACTAAATCTCTATCAAAGGCTAATTATTATTTATACTCTTCAATTCAGGATCGGTAATATGGATGCTCTGCTATTTGCTATGGTGTTTGAAGTAGCACTACTACAACTCACAATTCATGGTATGTATTGACTTCAAATTAAGATTATCAATATGATGAAATGATTACATAGTTCCAAACAAGATAAGTACATAGGTACTCACCTAATAATAAAAACTGTATATAGGCAACTTCTCGCTAATAAACAAAGTTCACACTTTGTTTGACTTTTCGAGCTTTTCGACTTATAGGTACTCAAGTACCTAAGTAGTATGGTTAGTCCAGTCCCCAACATTTTTATAATAAAACATAGGTAGCTTGAGATAATTCGCGTAGGTACTAAACTTACCTATACTAAATACCTATATATTAAAAGGCCAAGACACCAGATGCGCGATTTTTGGGCTAAACCCACTAACATAATCTTCCTCTGGTGTGTTTCATACCCGCAACCTCCAGATTCGTAGTCAGGTGCACTGACAACTAGATTAAATGGTTGCCACGTATGCTTTACAACAGACTATTGTAAATTCTGCTGGGGAGCCCCAAGAGGTCAAGATACCTACTTAGGTACTTTAGTAAATGGAAGAAGTTTAAAAAGACCGATTTATTAAGTAAAAAACTGAAGGCAGGTCCTCCTACCTCTTGCTACTCTTACGGAAGGCACAACAACAACAACCTACCTACAAATAGTAAAAAATGGAAGTGTGGAAGGGGTCGCTTATTTAATTTCTTACTATTAACATTATAATTTTTCATGTCACGACCCCCCGTTACATGAAAAATTAATAAACACTGGTTTAGAAAATTCAGTTTCTGTTTAAGAATGGACGATATAAGTAGGTAACTGATTATTATGTTGCTCTTTAAATTAATTTCGAAAACTGTCACATTCTGAATAGGTAGTAGGTATATATTAGTAAAACTATTTCAATCTAATTCTCAATAGGTCTGCCTCGAATCCAGTGAATCAAAGCTATCGAACCTAGAAGCTATAGAATTCACCAACTGGATTAAACGGATATGTTTGGACAACTGAATGACTCGAGATTTAGCAACGTAGTAGTTAGGTGTCACGTAAGAGTAGATATGTAATACGATATAATGTATGATACTGCGTCATCCCATAAAACTCATATTTCATTAGTTATTGAAGATCATCTTCTGCCCTGATAAAGATGCCGAAGATTCGACAATTTTTTTTTAGTGGCATCTTAGAAACCTAAGTAGGTAGGCAGGTATCTACCTGAAAAAGACACCTGACACGGACCCGCCCACCAGAAGTCAACTTTTAAGTGGATATTTACGTATTAAATTAAAGCTCCTGTAGCATGGTATTTTTTTTTTAGAAATTCCTGTAAGAAAATATAAAAAGACCTCGTTAGGCGCGATTATAGGTAGGTACCTATGGATTTTTATTTCCACTGGGATCTCGCGCCAGGTGAAAATTCTAATCAGCTAGCTTGTTTTCGGATAATTTCACTCACAAATTTACCTACTACGCGGGAAATTTTTCTATGCCATCGGGCAATAAGAATTAGATGCGTTCTTGATCCTCGTGCTAAACGGAATTAAACGTAGGTATGTTAATGTTAAATAGGCATTCTTATTTGTGACTATTCACTTTACATTCATTATTGTTTTATATAAGTGTTTCCAGCGACATCTAGTGGTAGATAAAGAGTTTCATTACAGAGGGCAGCACTGAACTTCGATGCCGTTTCTCGAAGATTTCCAACAAAAGCGAGAGGTTACAACGTAACAAGCTTGTGAACGACAGGTACAGTTTATGTAGTAACCAGAAAGATGTCGCTATCTATCTTATATCGACCGGAAATTTCAGCCGTAAGGGCACTAAATATACCTAAAAACTGTTTAAATCAGCAACGAATACGTAGTAAAGAATAAAATACAAAAAATATTGGTCAATAGTATTTATGTCTGAAATATCATAAATATCTGGTTAATTTCGAAAGAAATAGACAAACAGTTCCAATAACTACATACCTAACATTATAATTGCTTTAGTAGTTAATCCTGCACATATTTATACTACATGTAGGTAATTAAATTTTGAAATTACTATTAACGATTTCCTTGTAGGTACCTAATTATAATTTATACTTTATCACATAACCAGGTGAGATTATATCAAACAGCAATTTGCGTTTTCTTACTAGTCCATTATACTTAAGACAAATAATTATTTGCGTGACAACAACAAGTAAAATTTAATTTGCATTGTGCCCATTTGACTTGGGGTTAATTAATAGCAAAATGATTATTGGTACCTATCGATTCTCTTAGATTTGCTCAGGTACGGCGTTCAATGCTTTTTTACGAAGCAATGCAGGCTGTTGTTCCTTTTACGGCAAGAAGTGTACGTCAGCTGACATTTTTAACTGCTTACAGATATTAAATGCCATTGTTGTATTAATTGCCATGGCACTATCAAGATGATCTCTATCTACACGGATAGCACGTAAGGTTTTTGTCGCGCGAGAGAGCATTTGTCACTACCATACTTTAGCATCGAGTCAAAGACCGAGAGTTGGTAGGTAAGTAGGTACCTACCTACGGCGAAAACTTACGTGTTAGCTATTAAATCCTGGAGGTCTATTAGGCCATTCATGGCAGCTATTTGCTCGTCCTATTGATGTTCGATTTCTCAAAAAGTACTTACTTACTTACTATTAACTATTAAGTATAATTGGTACAATTCCGATAGGATACGTAGGTAATCGAACCCGTAATATTATAAGGACAGTAACAACAAAAGTTTTTATTCGCGTGTGAAACTTCATTTGACATAAAGTGCTTTTATTTGTAGAGAGATGGTCAGAAACGTGATACGGGAGACACTGGTAGAAGTGGCCGAACACGGGCACTGCCGTGCGTTGGCTCGCGCGGTCCACCTCCTTGACAAACGCTTGTCTTCTGCTGCGACGTTGAGGCTTACGTTTGAGAAGTTAAGAATGTTAGACATTTTATTGATCTAAGATACTAACTAGAACTTAGAAGCGATCCGTATAAGAAGATCATCCTAGAAGAAGTAGATCACCCTCTGTTTAAATGATAGGAAGTATTCTATATAAAATTAGCGGATTAGCTTAAGATTTCCTGATCGTCCGCTGTCATTCAAGTTAGAATTTACACAGACATTGCAGACAATCCTATAAGTACCATCGTGTTATAGATAATTACCTATACAATTTGGTATCTAGTTAAACTAATCCGTGATATGTAAAAAAAGGTAAGTAGGTACCTACATCATCATCATCATCAACATCATCATCAGCCTATCGCAGTCCATCCACATAAAGATTTTGAATAGATCTTAGTCAACCCATTTACGATATATTTTTTGACTTTTTTTTTTATTACTTGCTGAACTCTAAATTGCGGTCCAAATTAGTTTATTGTTTAAATCGATTTTATTGTAAATAATGTTTCATTTCTAATTAAATATAAAAACAATTTTAGTTCCTACGTGTAGGGTAAAAGTATTTATATACCTAAATGGGTTATCGATCGCCTTTTCTTAGAAAACTATTAGTGCTTAGTGCTATTAGGGTACCTACCCTATTAGGTAAATATACCCACTAGTTTCAATGTCGTGTAATGATTAAGTAGGTACCTATTATTGATCCACCTAGAACACGGGAGGCGGTTACTGAGGATTTGCATCTTAAAAGAATACAGTGGACACAGGATCTTCAAAACGCAGACCAAAAAGTAGCATATTTAAGAGATAAATTGAAAGTAAGTACCTGAAAGGGGTTTAATTTCTCGGGCAAAAAAACTCATTATAGGTAAGCAATTTTTCCATTGATTAAGTGCTTAATAAAAAGAGGGTGTATTTTGTCTTTATCAATCAATCATCAAGCTCCTCAAAGTACTGACGTCTTATCATGGAGGTAATGGGGTAAAGTATGTCATGACGCACTTTGAAAATTAGTTGGCTATATCCTTATACCTAACCTTCTTTTTTACTTAATTGTAAAAATAAGTTAACTATATTCTTTGTCAATCCAACTAGGGGTTTAACAAATACTGTAGGTACACAGACCTATAAATACTTGCAAACTAACTATAGGTATAATAATATAACTGATCTTCGTCTAGGATGACTTTTTAAATGTAAACACGCGCCTACTATACACCGATAAGTGGTTGTCGGCCCGCGCTGAAGCTTTGGAAGAACGATGTTTATGGCGACCACAGCATCTGCCCCGACTAGACCACGAGCAGCGCGTCCACTGCGAATTATCGACGGCTTTCCAACTACAAATAAAGGTTAATATTCAATATACAAAGCCGCA
This sequence comes from Polylopha cassiicola, assembly GCA_038024825.1. Taxonomy (NCBI): domain Eukaryota; kingdom Metazoa; phylum Arthropoda; class Insecta; order Lepidoptera; family Tortricidae; genus Polylopha; species Polylopha cassiicola. The sequence goes on from CP149045.1 coordinate 7,316,933, forward strand.
CCAATACATTACTTACCTATTTATCTACTAGTCCACCCAAATATCGTCTAACTTTTTATTTCAAGTAAATGCAACAGACCTCATATTGATTTGGTAATTTCTTAGCTTTTATGTCAACGTGTGTATTTATTAGCATGACAACAGTGTATATATATATACTGACAAACTCCACGTACCTACCTAATCCTGCCTACCCACTAGACATCCGCTACAAATTATCAAAACAAATTATAAAGTAGGACCTACATACGACTTTGTTCTAAATTCGCTAAACATGAGTAACTTATTGGCAGTTTAGATAATTAATTAAATAATTTAAAATAGAGTTTGCTATAGGTACCTACCTACTTATCACTAGCCGCGTTCACTAACAGAATATGCAAAACCATATCAAAACGGGCTGACTCAGAATTTCCTTGTAACGGTCTTTAAATAAAATATACCTATTCACTGCACAGGAACGCGAAGATGCATTAGAGCACTGGCGTTTCCGATACGCTGACGACACGGCAAGGATGAATGAGCAACTCGCACGCCAGAGAGAACTCTTCCTAGAAGCTGTGGGACATAGGGAGGAACTTCAACAGCTGGTATTATTGCAAAATTTAATAAGTTCATACTTACCTATTTTATTACCGGTTTTTTTTATGCGGTTAAGTTAGCTACACTATTCTGGTAGAAATTGAGTTTATATATTTTTTAACGGATATAGTAGGTAGGTACTTATAATATGCAAAGATTTAAACGGGCGTTATAATCATTCTTCGTTAACATACCTACTCGTAATGTTATACAGGTAACAGGTAATATTATACCTAGGTACGTTGACGCGCCCAAATAGGAATGGAGGCATTCCAAAAACAATTTTGTAGCATTTTTATTTATTAGGTACCTAAGTAGTTACACCATATCGTACCGAATTAAATAATTATACTTACTTATAGAGACCTTAAAACAAAGGTACGTAATCAAGAAAACTTGTTATCTTTTATTCCAGCTCCAAAATAAAATAATATGTTGTATGTTTACCTCTCGAAATTAAATTTCGTCCTACAAATTGTATGAACTGGTCATAAACTCTGTCCTCAGTTCGACTTGCATGATGGTGAGATGCGCGGCTGGCTCAACTTCAAGCGGGAGAGGGCGGCGCGCCTGGCACGCGAGGAACGGCTGCGCATGGCGGCTCAACGCTTGCAGGCTTGGTGGCGCGGCGTCATGGTCCGGCGTGCCTTAGGACAGTTCCGGTACCTAAAGAACGCTAAGAAGACACCTGCAAAGTCCAAGAAGAAATAATTTAGTACCTAATAAAAGGAGTGATGCTAATGTGTTTTTTGTGCTTAGGTATATACCTACTTAACTATTGGGACGATATTAGTCTTGAGAACAAAACCTGAAACTTCGTAAATTAAGTAGGTACCTAGTAGGTAGGTCTGAAATGTGTTTTTCTACGCCCTTTGACTCATAAGATACCTGCCTAGGTACATAACACTACAAATCAAAGTCAAATTAATAGATAATTAACCCACTTTGAATAGGTACATTAAGGAAGTAAGTAGGTAAGTTATGGACCAGGTAGGTATAGTTACATAGGTAAGTACCTGTTCACTTTCAGAATGATTGTCATTAAATGTCTCAGTAGAAACCGTTTCATAATTGTAAAGTATGGTAAATAAATGTATCTATGGAGATACCTGAGTCAAAACCGCAGACGTCGGGCGGGAGCCCGGGAAAGCAGAGATACAGTTAATAGATTTGACAGTTGTTTGGTAGGCATAAGTAATATTTTCAAAGCAAGTAGGTACCTACCTACCTACTTAAATTTCTAATATTCCGCGATTTTTTTTATACATATTAGAACTTTTTCCTGATCATAAGTCTCAACGAAAAAAGCGTTAGTGTAATCGGTAGCGTGATAACTTGACTAAGGAAAATAGGGTTTAATTATCATATATTGTGTAAATGTTGGCCAAATTCAATTCATAAATTAAAAATATTCCTTTCTCATTATTTAAATTAAATTAGCTAAACGCGGTACACACCTTACACTTGCAGAGTTGCCAACATAAAAAAATCGGCAGATTTTTTTTTAAATCAGCTTTGTAATAGTTGCAATATTATATTTCCACCGCTGTTATTAATAAAATGTGTGTATAAATTTCTCAATAATTTCCGTATAAATGTAAGGAATATTCCATATTACTTACTACTCCCATTTACTTCTTAGTTCAAGATTTAACGGCGAGTTGGCAACACTGTCGCGCAGGCAACCAGACTCAACCAGTGTCCAGTGTTGCCAATTTAGCGATTTTGTCGCTAGAACTAGCGACTTTTGCTTAAGGCTTAGCGACCAAAAAAAAGTTTTGACGACAAAAATAGTTTAGCGACTTATCTGGTGACTTTTGGAGTACAAATGAAAACAGTTCTAGAGCCAATAATAGATACATTTTTTATCAAATCTACGCAGAGTTATTCAATGCCAAGAGATACTTAATATGGAAAACGACAAACGCGATAGTGCACCAAATTCAAACTTTGTCCCCGACCTTTTTATGGTTATGTTTTAGTTTTAGCGACTTTCTGGCGACTTTTGACTTTGAGTTTAGCGACTTGAATTTCTAGGAGTTGGCAACACTGCCAGTGTCCAGTTCAGTTGCGATTATTTCTTGAAGTGAAGGCACGTGTGCTCTAGCTACCAGCAACGGCGAGAAGTACTTTTATAAAAAGTTTTTAATTCGTGTACTACTTCACTGAAATTACAGATGATAACAACTGTGTATCCGAATATTACTTGTGGAGATATCGACCAAATTAGAAAAAAAGCTAAGAAGAACTAAGATCTTAAGATTTGGTGAGTAATACTTTTAGTCTAGATATTTACTCAACAGTTAATCATACTCGTTTACATTTTGACTATGGTCGGATTATTTGTGAAACTATATTATTATTGTGTAAAATTTTGCTATTTCCTTTTGTTTTAATTTATGATTTTACCAAGTTACTTATATTTAAGTAAAGTTTCTGGAGAGGCAATCCGTTCAGTACCGAACTTGTCATATTTGAGCTTGGTTACCGGTGAAGGAACTTTATTCCGTTAAAGTTGCTAGACTTTTAATACCGCTATCAAAATTGAAGCTGGAGTTATAAATAAAACAAAATTATGCGCTAATTTTACAGTATTGTTACGTTACTTACCTGTACCGTGTCTATTTATTTATTTTATTTTAAGTTCAAAAACTAACCTGCCGTTCTATCGGCAGGAAGTTATATATAATATGTAGTACATGTAAGTACTACAAAGTTCACCGTGTTTCGTATACATATTTCTTATTTATGGCAACTGATAAAAAAAAACGATGTGACTCTGAAAATTTATGATTTGTACTTACTCTATTTCCATTATTGCTGCCATGCATTTGATTTTGTCTAGTCTACATAGGAACATCATATTCATAATATGAAATTGTGTTACCATAACTTTTATTTAACGCATCTTTCCAAACAAATTGAAATTACACAGGTGATGTTTGTTTTTATTTAATATTTTCAATAAGTAATTGAATGTTGATGAAAATTTATTAACTCAACACATTTCAAAAAAAATATTTTCTGCAATATGTGGATTACTTGTATAAATCTGTAAATAGGTAAGGATGAAAGGAGAAGACTCTATAATTTATAGTTAAAGCTGTTATTGTAAGTATATATTTGAAATCACTACATAGTATAAAACAAAGTTGCTATCACTGTCTGTCCATCCCTATGATTTTGCTTAAATCTTTAAATCTATGCAACGGGTTTTGAAGCGGTTTTTATAATAGATAGAGTGGTTTAAGAGGAAGGTTTATAGGACCCATGTAAATCCGGAACGAGTCGCTAGTTTTGTATAATACTATAATGCCGTTGCTGATTATGAGTATATACCTACTATATAAATAGTACCTACAATTTTTATAGTCTAGCATCTGCCTGACACTTCCAGGAATTTAAAAAGAAAATTTGACTAAGAAAAGTAATATTATTACAGATTACTTAAACCTGATACATAATTATATGTGGTCCCTATGGTTGATTACAATGTACAAACATGAGTATCCGCTTATATGTAATGTTAATTGCAGTCATACAAATTTTCTACTAGTGAGGCATCTTGTGTTTGCATTTCTCATGATATTTATTAAATCAATGAGCTCACCATTTTTCAAGATAAAATATTATTTTATTAATTATTTTCAAATTTGATAGATAATAATTATGAGTATTTCTACCATCTAGTCAATAGGTATATTATAATTCATTACTTAATGTTACCTACAGCACATGGGCGACTTGTTTGTAATTTAAATAATATATTTCTGAATAATGGCTCTAACAATTTCAATGTAATTGTACCTTTACCTAATTTTTATAATTACCTGGTGAGAATCTCTACAATCTAAAATTCTTCAAATTTTTTAGAGGCCATTATAGATAACAGAACATTTACATTTTAGGTAGATGTAGGTTTTACTAGAATAAAAAATGATCTAGGCAGGTAGGTCCATTTAGACTTCATATTTATTTAGTCGATATTTAAGTTCATACCTACTTAGAGTCGTAGTAAGTCATGAGGGGTCAAAGCCTGACTTTCTAAATCGATATACCTACCTTCTTAGATCTGGTTTTATATGAACTGCATAATATAATTATGCATTGTTATAGTACACTTGCTAGTAATTTCATTTGAATAAATAAATACTTACCTGTGTACCATATACCTATAGGTAGGTATTGCTATTGCAAGTAAGTAGGTTGTTTTCTAAGATATGTGACAGTCATTTGATTATGGTCATCAGCTACATGATGTCGGCCGAGGGGACCGCTGCGGCCGCAGCGTTGACTGCTGGCCCCTAGTAGGTAATTAGTGCGTTAATGGCCTCGGTGCAGCGCTGCGCACGGTTGATGCAACGGCGCTTCCGAGAAACCGATCAACGTAGCTCGTAGGGGGAGCGGCAAATTGTTGTCAGATATGTGTGCTGCCTGTCGGTAATTGCAAAAATCACTCGCTTTGCAGTGCAACGAGATGTGGTCCCTGTGTTGCAACTTTTATGCGCGCCGACTCTTGATATTAGTACCTACCTAGGCACCTATAAAAAATATGCCGACATACCTACAAAGGATGTTTAGTACCTAGGTACCTACCTACTGTAATGTATGTATTTACCACCATGTAGGTACCTACCTATCTACAGTAATTGGTAGATTATGGGTAGGTCCCACCTACAAATGCCATTAAAAACAACTTTTAGTTTATTTTAAAAACACCACTTTTGCCGTGTGTGTACACACATTTATTAGATAATTTAGGGAATACCTACCTACTTGGGTTTTTCTCATAGTTAAGGTAGCTAGGTAAAACTTATCTACCTCCAGATTTAGTAATATCGCAAAACGAGCTAGCTGTGAAAGTGATTTAATATCGGTTTACTTTAAAGATACACTCAATGACGATGGAAATATGAAATATCAATAGACCTTCGTAGAACTTGTAAATCAGTCTATAATCGCTTTGATACCTACCTACCTGCTTGGGTTTAACCGTCCGATTTTATCGTAATCCTGTGGACTTTCTATTATGGCGTCATCATAACAATTACCAGCTTATTGTCATTTTTCTAGTTTCTAAGACCGGTTTATTTGTTTTCTTAGTAATGTCGATTATTAGTACTATTGCTCTACATAAGAACCGAGTAATCCAGAAGCGTGGTCTTTAAGTGTTGATCATGTAAAAGTAAGTAAGTAAGTAAGTAAGTAGGTAGGCAGGTAGATAAGAATGCTCTATGAGACAGGAATTTCTAACTTTTTTTGTAAGAACTAGTCACGAGTTTTTTACATTAATTTACAAACAAAGAGGAATATAAATAAAGATTATGATATTATTTCAGGATGTAAAGCAGTCCATTATGTGGTTGGTCACGGCAATGGTAGTGGCGTGCGCGAGCCACGCGCTGGCAGCTGGCTTCTGCACTAACCACACCATCAACACCAACAACACATGGATGCAGTTCACCAAGGAGCCCGTGCCGCTGGAATACGGCATCCAGAATCAGTTCAAAAGCATACACTGCTGCGTCAAAGGATATAGAAGCATCGAATGGTAAGCCTTCGCATGTGCATTTTTTTATTTAGGTAGAAAGACGAGAAGACGTTTATTTCTCAATTTTCTCATAAGAAATAAAATTTAACTTACATGAGAAACGTTAATACTAACTAGATTACCAAGTAATTTTAACAATAGCAATTAGCAGGTAGGAGCTTTACCTGGGAGTTCATTTAATCCCAAGAGCTATTATTTCTCTAGGACTTAAGTAATTCGGAACTAATCCATTCTACAAATACCTACCTATATAGTTTTATGTTTTTTATGTACTTATATCTATATGACCTGAAGGATTAAGGATGATATCGAAGTTATAAATATCTTAGATAGGTACCTCTTATGTCTTATGTGGTCTTGAATGTGGTTCAGAAGTCGTTTATTAAGTAGGTACCAAGATAGAAAACTACCTAGGTAATTAGGTAGGTATAATAGCTTTATTAATATGAAAAGTAAAAGTTCTAAAATATTGGAATGAAACAACTATTAACGGATTTAACTCGCGTATTTTTATTTTATTTTATTAGCTGACGTTTCGGATTCTTTGCAGTTTCCATAATCGTAGCACGACTGAGCTGACAATAGTCTAACGCTAAAGTGTTACATTAAAGTTCTAAAATAAGTAAATAGATAGGTAGTTTACCAACTTATCTAGGTAATATGAGTCTTAAGAAAAATGATATTGCGGCATTTATTTTAGTAACATGAGACATATATGTAGGTAGGCACCGAGCACCACCGGTTATTTACGCAATTATGTCTAGCTAGGTAATCAAGCCCAATACGTTTCAACGACTTGATTGCTTGCTACGCATACCTACAAATGCTACTGTTCCTAGAAATAATGTGTTCAATTAATTACCTATGACAAAATTATTCTGATGCTCTCGAGCGCAGTTTACATCATCCATCTCCCTGTAATGTAATAAAAGTAATAGGTACCTACTTACTAATTTTATAAATAACTATCTAGCGGTCCCGGCAGACTTCGTCCCGCCCGGCAAAGAAGCAATGTAGCGGCATTAATCAATCGATTTGACAGCTGTCATTGTTGCGTTTTGTTTATACTATTTTTAACAAATGAGCTAAATATTTTTTTTTTACTGGATCGGGATGAAAAGTATCCTATGTCCTTTTCCTGACTCTAAGCTACCTCCCCGCCAATTTTCAGCCAAATCAGTTCAGCCGTTCTCGAGTTATAAACGGTGTAACTAACACAACTTTCTTTTATATATATAGATTATATTAGAATAAAAAAAAGAGTAAGTAAGTAAATAAGATACGTCATCAGTTTTTTTTATTAAACTTGTAAAGCCCGCTGTGGGATAACGAATTATTGATGTATGTTATCGAAATTGCATTATGGTAAAATAGGACCAACCTAGAAGAAACAAAAAATTTAACAAACCCCCGACATAAAAACTAAAAGGCCCTCTAAAAAGTGTACCAACAATAATAAAATCTTAATATTAGTAACCTAAATATTAATATTTCTACAAAGAAAACGTCATGTCGGGGGGACCGCTTTTCATTTAGGTGTAGGTACTTACTTACCTAATATTTACAATCTACCTAAACCTACGGTCCCCCCGACATGACGTTTTCTTTGTAGAAATATTAATATTTAGGTTACTAATATTAAGATTTTATTATTGTTGGTACACTTTTTAGAGGGCCTTTTAGTTTTTATGTCGGGGGTTTGTTAAATTTTTAATTTATTTTTTTATTTCATACTTTTTGTAAGTAGGTACGTAGGTACCTACTACATATTATTATTTTTAACTAATTTCCATTTCACATGGAATTTCGTAATGTACATGTTATCCTCTTCCATTTGATACCCCACTCGGGTATATTTGTCGACATTGGGCTTACCATTTACACTATTACTCCCCATATTTTTTGAACTACTTAACCGATTTTGATTATGATTTCAATTTTGTAATGTACACGCGATCCTCTTTCATTTGATACCCCACTCGGGTATATTTGTAGACATTTGGTTTTCCATCCCCACTTTCACTCCCAATATTTTTTGAACGACTCAACCGATTTTCATTATGATTTCAATTTTGTAATGTACTCGTCACCCTCTTTCATTGGATACCCCACTCGAGTATATTTGTAGACATTTATTTTTACATCCCCTCTTTAACCCCCCCTAATTATTAAACTACTGAGACGATTTTTATAAAACATAGCTAAGAACACTCCCGACATATACACCTTTCAAACAAAAAAAACAGAATCAAAATCGGTTCATGCGTTAGGGAGCTATGATGCCACAGACAGACACACACACAGACACACACACACACAGACACGTCAAACTTATAACACCCCGTCGTTTTTGCGTCGGGGGTTAAAAATATCCATTCTTAAAATTTAATGACATGGTTGTGTGCAACCTAATACCTATGAAACCTACCTATTTTTGCAAGGTGGTGAAAATAAAGTAACACATACAACTAGCATAGTAACCTTAATAAAGTCTCTGTAGGTACTTCGTTATAGAATAGATTATTGAAATAAATACATAAATAGTTGTAGATTTGTTGCATTTATTTGCTGAATAGGTACCTACTTAGAAATAATTATTAACTGACTAAAAAAAGGAGGAGGTTCACAATTCGTCGGGATTTTTTTTTATTTATGTTCCCTGACTTATACCATTCGAGTAGGCAACTCGTTGTCTGGATCGATTTGGATAATATATTTTTTATTCCAAAGGGTATGATTCCAAGGTGGTCCCACTGCCAGCATATCATGACCTGGATGGAATCCCAGAGAAATCGAGAGCAAACCACAAATGTTATAGGCACATGTAGGTAGGTAGGTACAGTTTTTAGATTTTTTCTATATTTTACCATTATTCACGCTTGATCATAATAATTATACGTAGCTGAGCTGATGGTGGAAGGTCAAATCCTGTCTTCTCAATGGAAAGGAGTTAAAGAGTAGTTTCTTTACTTTATGCGTGATAGTGAGTTGACGATGGAAAGTCGTGACCCTCAAAATTTAAAAGTAGCGAAATTTAGAACTAACTACTTTATTTGAAACTCTATAAGTAATAGTTGAAGTAGGTTAGAACGCAGTCGTGGTATCGATACCTAAGTATATTGTCGTGACTCATACTGTTTGTGATACGAACCTCTCCAGCCGCCGGGCTAGAGGATTATGTCATTATCCACTTGTTTCAACTTGTTAAATTGCGAAACATAAAATTATCACGTACCTATATCAAGAACATAGAAACTTCTAGGAAACGGCTAACTTGTTCTGTTATAGTCTATTTTTGTACTGTATAAGCACTTTGCAATTTATTTACTACTATAATTGTATGGTTGTCAATAGATATACCTACCTACCAACGAGGGCTTTCTACATTCAATTAAGTACATGTACCTACCTACTTAATAGAAATTAATTTACACGACATGATCTGACTAATACATACGATATTGGCATGGAAATTTATAGTACCTAACTACACTTGGCGTTATGCCTATCTTAAAGTCGAGACCACTGTGCTGTGCTTCTTAATATCGCACGTACCTACCTACGCGTAGGGTTGCCAACTTGTATTAGAAGAAATAGAGTATATCTGGTTTCAAAGGAGATAAATGAAGAGTACTTACAGACTTATAAAAGAGTATTTTTTATTTTACCTACTTACATTTTCAAAAACGTATTTTTTTGTACTTCTTGCGGTTTCTAATAAATTTTCCTGTTCTTTAAAGCAATTATATGAATCTAAGTTTTCTTAATCTAAGTTTGTATAAACAAAGAGCTCATTTTTCTATTAAATTTAATGATGCCCTGTTTCGATACTAAATTTTCATAATATTGCATTACTGGCATTGAGCAATTGAGCAAAAAAGAGTATTTAAGCATACTCTATTAGTGTTCTAGATTATAGAGTACACCTACATGATATAGAGTACAATACTCTATTTTAGAGTACGGTTGGCAACCCTACCTACGCGCTACGTAGGATCATACCTACTTACAGACTTGTTTTTTTAGAAGTAAGTACCAGAATTCATTATTGACCAAATTCGTAAATAGGTCATCGAGTTGATAAGTACCTACTGCATAGTACTTTTTTATTTATTCATTTTAACTAGTAGGTACGAATACCAAATGATCCCCAAACGCTACGAAACCGTTAAACTTGAATGAAGATAGTAAGTAAGTAATTGAGATTTAAAGTGATGTCTGACGTAGGTATATTCATTTCACTATAATATTTACCGTTTCATTCTCATTGTTAGCGAGTTGACAAAGGGCCTGGCACCGGTCGCCGGTCGCCGGAGTCGTGCGCGTACCTGGTCGCTAGTTGGTATCTGCGAAGGTAACGCACATCGCCGCGAACCTGTATTGTGCCGGTTCCCGGAAGACGCTTTGTTCGGCGCCGCCTCAGGCCCTCGGCCCCTCTCAATGCATCGACCAAGACTGGTTCAGTGCTGCTGTTTGCACCGAAACACTCTGTCGCCTCGCAGTAGGGGCACGGTTTCGATTGAATACGTTTCTAAGGCTGATATCGACTAACATCAAAATATTGTAAACGCATAAAGCTTTTTCGAGTTTAGTCGAATTCAGTTTAAGTACCTAACTCTAATCTATCATAGAAAAATTTGCGATTATAATATGCGCCTATTTAAATTCACCTGTTGGTTTTATGCCGTTCTATTTATTCCTGATCTTAACTGATCTACTTAAGTAAGTACTTTTATTTTCATGTAGTTGAACGTAACCTCAGATCAACACTCATAGTGGGATTCATTTCATGTTAAGTACCTGGGACGAATTAGTTAAGCCATTCTCTGTTTGTTGATGTCTCAATAACGCCACTCGAAGAGACCGTGTCAATACCTTTTAATATGGTAGCCATAAAATAAACAAGACAGTTGTAGACATCCCACAGCGGGCTTTACAAAAAATAAAACATCTTGTCCTGACACGTTCGAATGACTGGATTTGGTGAACGTATTATTTTTATTAAAGCATAAAGTTGTATATCGTTATTCGTGCGGCGATGATCAGGTTGATTGCTGAGTATTTTTAACCCTACTATAAAACTGCCCCTTTAGGCTTGTGCATAGGTACCTACATAATTAATGAACAAGTCAAAATTGTTAAAAATGGTTAATACAGGTAGATAAAATATAAAAATATATAATATTATTTGTAAATTAAATAAACATTATATAATGTACCTATGAAATCATTCTTGGGTGCAAACTTTTTGTATCCGGCACGCTTGCCACACTACCACCGTGCAACTCAAATTTTATTTTATTTTTTATTGAAACAAGAGTTAAGCGTAAAGTTCTGTACATAGATAGGTACTAAAGAAAACGAACTTAAATAAACCTCGGTATTTACGATCCCGAAATTATTAGACTAATTGACCTTATTAGAAATTTTGTAAATTTACACAAATTGGTCCCAAGATCAAGTTCATTTTATTGCTCAATAAAACAAAAAAGATGAGAGAATGAATGTTAAGTCATTCATGGTCTGTTTTCGAGAAAACCCTTAGGCTTAGGGCGTGATCGCATTCCTCCACGATCGCCGAATTCCAATGAATTGGATTATTTTATTTCAAATATTATTGTATCAGTCTACATGACACTGTTAACTTAGCTAAATATTGTTTAAAAACTTTTATTAATATAATATTTAAGTAGTCGTTTAGTGTTTTTGAATAATTCGCTTTGGTAGGTAATCAAAGTTTACCTAGGTATTCAATATCAAGCGCACAGACCTTACGCTGAAGCGCAATATATGAAGAACTCTTATCACAAAATTACCTAAAATAGCATAGCTAAAGATATTTCATATTTGTAAGTACATAAGAATTTACATTGTTCATATTGGTATTGTATTGCAACATTTCAATCTTCTCAACCTAGGTATGTGGCTCGTCGGCCACGCTGCAATAAATGCACTGCACATATTACGACGGGAAGCGCTTTTGTTCCGCTTCACTTTGATACATTTTGTAACCTATCAAAACTCAAAAAAAACTCAAATAATCATTTATTCAGGCTAGGCTCTTACAGGCACTTGTGAATGTCAACGTTAAAATTAATATTCTTTTTCGATTCAGCAAAAAAAAAAAAAACCTCTTGAGAAGAATCGAGAATAAACTCAATGAGGTATAATTTTTTCAATATAATAATATTACAATTTCACTTAAGAATAAATTATGTACAAATTACAATATGTATGTACTTAATCTAATTACATTTTTTTTTTTTTAAATTATAGGAGAAAATAAAAAAAATAAAAAAATAACAATAGGTACTGGAGATGTATAAGGTCTCCAGATGTCAAAAGACTAAATTAAATTTACTGGAAATGTAAAGGTTTCCAGGAGTCAAATATAAAATAAAATTACAGGAGAAAAAAAGAAAAAAATACACAAAGTAAAAAAGACACTATGATGTCTCTAGTCAGATTCGTTCAAAGCAAAAGTATGTGAATATCACTAAAGTCCCCACTTGCAGACATGAACAGACCGGACCCCACAAACAGCACCCGTTCACGAGTATAACGTGTATCTCAGCCATCGCCTCCCTCAACCATATTGTAGGGAAGGTGGCGACCCGATCAACAACGCCACTGTAAGCAAGCCCTTTAAGCGAGCATGACGTGCTCAAGCTGCCGGACAAAACAAAACTAATAAATGCTAGTATTCTTGTCCGGCGAGAAACATCACATTGTGCCTTAGAACAACTTAAAACATAAGATAATTAACACTGAGTCTTACGTCACTAATCACGAAACTATATTAAGAAAACTTTAAGAACATTTCCAGGCTGCACGTAGCTATGTACATTTACTTAAAAAGCTCCTTTATCTTCTACAAAATCTTTTACAGTATAATACGCCCTTTTAATGAGATGTCGTTTAATATGTGCTTTAAATTTATTATATGACAAGTTCAACAAATCTGCTGGTATTTTATTATAAAATCGTATACAGTTCCCCATGAACGACGTACTCACTTTACGGAGACGGAAACCTGGCATTATCAATTTATTCTTATTTCTTGTATTGAAATGGTGTATATCACTGTTACATTTACTTACTTCTAAAAAAACAATAAGTATGATTATAAGATCAGTCATTTTAACCAGATTGTAATAAAGTTGTATTCTAAATACACAACATACACAAGAATCCTTCGTTCAGCCGCAGCGGATGTCTCAGTTTGTTCTCATAGGTAACACTTGCGTGGTTCCCGCTACTCGATATTCTCACGTCGATGCCCGTCAAATGCATACTACTTAACCAAACAAACATTTTTTTATATATTTGCAGAACTATACTGATATGCCGCCAAATCTTATATTCCTGTCACTTTAGCTAAAACATAATATAGGTATGAGCAATTAAATGCTGATCGAGACCTATTTTTATCCTAATTGCTGTTACAGACATATTTTCTGTAGCCGTTTTGACAAAGCAAAATAAGTAGTAAGAGATAGGTACGTACACAATAAAACAATGGACCACCACAGCAGGTGTCGCTTAGGAATGCCCCGTGAAACCCGATACGATCAATAACTCTGGATCATCAATGGAAACAAAAGCGGTGGCATTTTATATTGTGCAATGAAACTCAAATGTACTATGCAGTCAAAATATTTTAAACATAAACATAGTGCTTAAAATAAATACTTCACTTGCATATACTTCCTCACTATGTAGACTTAATTAGGTAATGTAGCTGTGTATAATATTTTTTTTAACATTAAGGTAAACGTGAGTAGGTTAAGATACGAGACAATAATAGACCAGTGCATTTTTAATTTCTTACATTAAAATTAAAAATTGAAATTATTATGCTTCATCATCATCATCATCATCATCAGCCCGTCGCAGTCCACTGCTGGACATATTATGCTTACATATTTATTATTAATATTCGTAGTATGACGTTGTCGTGGTGTCTTCTTTAGGATTATCTTCATTGCAATCGCATCTATATGTATTTTGTTTTGACAAAAAAACTCAAATCATCCAAGTAAGTACCAATACACACTTCGAAATGCTAACTAGAGCCAACAGTCTTACATTTGTCATTTCAACTCATACCTAATCTTAAGCTCAGGCTCTCTTACAGACACAGCCATATATTCTACCATTGACTGTTTAGCGTGACGTATACCACTAATAAGAGTACTTATAGCGTTCCTACTTATACCTAGTCATATTGCAATGAAGTTCATTCAGTACAATTTCTAGAAATATTGGCTCTGTCTCGTTACTTGGTCGCTGCACGTCTGTGGAATGGCTTGATCGTGAATATTAAGATTCGGTTTGCACCTCGACTGTCGCCCGCCGCGGCGCTCGCCCACTTCCTTCAACAAATATTAAATCGTCTCGTCGAGACCCCCGACGACGCAACTGTTACTGTAAAAGCAAATGCATGGAGAAATATGGGTAGCACACCCATATTTCTCCATGCATTTGCTTTTATGAATGTTTCTTTTTAGGTAAATTCGGAAAAGTATGCGTGTTTTACATTATTTGTCTGGTAATTATGTATACTAAGTAAGGTATGTTATATTACTTCTAAATTACCTTTAAGTCATTTTAAAATTGTAATAACGTTATTGGAATTTACATAAGCTTTTTGCTATCAGTCATTGTTCATTATAATAAGTGACAGTCTTGCCGGTGCATTGAAATTATCCTAATTCAAGGTTGCATGCAAAGCGGCTTTATTCTTGAGCTGAACGGCACTTTGATGTCTCGGTGTACCGTCTATTGCATATATTTTCTTAATGGATTAGGCCATTTCAATTAATTGCAGATTTGTTAATTGCTGGTATATGTATGTATATGTATGACCAATACTTATACTATTGTGTTTCACGAGTGAAGACTTATTGGATCTATAGAGTGATAATACTGTATGTAGGTACATATATCTTATAAGGGTTAGACCAAATACTGGAAAAAAAGTCAAGGTATTTCGTGCATCACGATATCTCGGCTCTCGAAAGGTGCAAAATTGAAGTTATCTTTGACTAAGTTGAACAAAAATGCAACGTAAGTAATTCGCTTTTCAATGTAAAGGGCGTACTTAGACTAGGTATTCTTACGTACCTAACATTTAATTAACCTAAAATTTTACTGAATTAGTGCTCCATTATATTATTGATAAAATATACCTACCTATTTAGGTAAAATTATATGTATCCTAACTAACAACGTACCTATCTTATATCTGATTGCAAATTGTAATTGTAGTTATACAGTTCCTGTCGGACAATTTACTGGTCTGAGAACCCTAATTGCTAATGTGAGGCTGTCGATACGTGGTCCGATTAGCGGGAAACCGATTGCGTGCGCCTCAGATCCGCCGCCGCCGCGCTGCAGCCGGCCCTGCGACGTGCGGCTGCGGCCCGAGCGCCGAGCGTCGCCTCGCTACGCAACAGTATAATACCAATCGCGAAGCGTCCGTATAACTGAACTTAATAATGGCATTAAAGATTTTTCTGCGATTTTGGCTGCGTACAAATAAAATACTTCTTAGTAACTTAGATGATGCATCGATGCACTTCCATAGTGAACTCCGGTACGCTTTTCACTTTCCAATGATGGTTTCCGTGATAAGAAACTAAAGGTACTTACTGTCTTTCCACGGATCTTCAAATATCCAAATTTCATCAGAAGCGGTAACCGACAGACAAAACAGTTAATTTTGCATTTTTAGTAGGTACCTATAAGCGAAAGTATTAGACATGAATCATGATGAACTCAACAGGTAGGTACTATCAACTGTGCTGGCGATGTTACACCTTTAAGGCAATAATCGCTTGAACGACCCTGGTACCTGGCGGCTGTGTGTGAAGCAACAAGTGCAAGCAATTTTTTTCTAAAATGGCGTACCCCGAAAGCATCCGATAGTACCTAGGTTGCATTATTTCCAAACATAGGATTGATTCTAAAATTCCAACGTCGACACTGAGTTGGCACAAATATCTATAATCTAAACTAATATTATAAAGAGGAAAGGTTTGTTTGTTTGGATTGAATAGGCTCCAGAACGGCCGACCGATTTTAAAAATTACTAGCTTCGTCCGCGTGGAACTCCTCCTTTTTTGCAGTCGGTTAAAAAGTAGCCTATGTCCTTTCTCAAGCTACAGACTTTCTTTGTACCAAATTTCATTTAAATCGGTCCAGTAGTTTTAGCGTGAAAGCGTAACAGACAGACAGACAGACAGAGTTACTTTCGCATTTATAATATTAGTAGGGAAGTAGGGATATTAGTAGGGATTTCACTGTTGGGAAACTACACTATTCCCGAGTGGCATAGGCTATAAAAAAAAGAAAATCCGCGCGAAGCCGAGGCAGGCAGCTAGTATGGAATACTGACTGACAGTAGGTAAATAATACGAATTCTTGTAGTAAAGCTTATAAATTCAAGTTTGATTGTAGTATAAATTATCTTTACACAACGATGCCAGCATCGCATGCTGTTAATTCAATTTGCCTTATTAAGTATATAGGTAGATATGTATTGTTATTAAGTTCGATCCGAGCTAGCATCGAGAACGCTGACTGCACACAGAAAGGGCCGTTTCCGGCTGCTTCACAGAATTGAATATTAAATATTTCGCACAATCGATAATATCGTCGCGTCACGCACTGCTCGCCGTTTAGTATTCGTCGCATGATTCATGAAGCAAATAACATTCTTGTGCACTTGCAGTTTTACGTATTGTTAGGAATCCGCGACAGCTATCAAGATAATACTTACCGACTATCATGACGTCGCTGAAGTGAAGAATTACTTATTGCAACGTGTCATATTATGTTAATACCTAAATTAGTTACCCTAATTAATGCAGATAATAATTGATATCCTATCTGTGGGTTGGAGAGCCGTTATCGCGTACCTGAATCAGGTTGTAGCACTATGGCATCCAGTGTGTTCCCGCGTGCGAGGTAACATCGCATCGACGACATTCCTTGCCCATACGCAGTGCCGACCTGCAGCTGTTCCGGGACCTCTCTTCACGCGTCCTGTGATACCTGACTAGGTTTGAACCGGCTCCGCTAACGTTACTGTAGCTTTTTTGCCGCTTTTCATAGTATGTACAATGTAGCGGGTCATTCATGTCTCACGGCTAATGGATACTACCCCTACTTTGATATATAGGTAAGTAAAGTTCCTTAGAAATTGATTATGTTCTTACTAATTGATAAGTATAATCAAGAAATGTCATTATTATTATATTTGTTTCAACAGAGATTGCAAAAGTTCTTTAAAAATGATGCAATAGGTAGGTAGCTTCGTTAAATTACAATCCCGTATTTTTCAAATAAATTAAAATACATGACGATGGTGGACAGTTCATATTAGAGAGTAATAAAACCAGAGAAAAGGGGTGAAATAAAAATCGGTGACGCATGGATAATAGGATACGTTCTATTTATTTAAATGATGAGATTGCCCCCCTTTGCCTGTGGCTTTGTATCTGAAATATGCCTGACAAACTTCTAATATCGTCTCTTTCATATGTGCCAAAATGCATTTAAAACGTTATATTTGCTATTTTAATAAAAGAGTGAGTAACCTGTGGTTTAGGAAAGCGGGAACGCAACCCATAACGGAGGTCAAAGACCGGTTGGCGTCGCGAGTCGTCGTTTCGGGGATTCGCAGGCGAGCCCGGTGCAACTTCGAAAGATGATCTCATCGCGTTTAATTTCTACTTTTTGTTGCATTCCGGGTTATCCGCTTTCCATCACGTCATAGTTACTGGCACTGTGTCATGTAAAAAAGATCATCGGAACACTGCAAAAAATACTTCAAACTTTTGCCCGCGACTCCGTCCGCGTGGAATTAGTATTTACTTCAGCCTAATTTTTCTAACCTTCTTACTTTTTAACCCCCGACGCAAAAACGACGGGGTGTTATAAGTTTGACGTGTCTGTGTGTGTGTGTGTGTGTGTGTGTGTGTGTGTGTGTGTGTGTGTGTGTGTGTGTGTGTGTGTGTGTGTGTGTCTGTCTGTGGCATCATAGCTCCCTAACGCATGAACCGATTTTGATTCTGTTTTTTTTGTTTAAAAAAATATGTCGGGAGTGTTCTTAGCTATGTTTTATAAAAATCGTCTCAGTAGTTTAATATTTAGGGGGAGTTAAAGAGGGGATGTAAAAATAAATGTCTACAAATATACTCGAGTGGGGTATCCAATGAAAGAGGGTGACGAGTACATTACAAAATTGAAATCATAATGAAAATCGGTTGAGTCGTTCAAAAAATATTGGGAGTGAAAGTGGGGATGGAAAACCAAATGTCTACAAATATACCCGAGTGGGGTATCAAATGAAAGAGGATCGCGTTTACATTACAAAATTGAAATCATAATCAAAATCGGTTAAGTAGTTCAAAAATTATGGGGAGTAATAGTGTAAATGGTAAGCCCAATGTCGACAAATATACCCGAGTGGGGTATCAAATGGAAGAGGATAACATGTACATTACGAAATTCCATGTGAAATGGAAATTAGTTAAAAATAATAATATGTAGTAGGTACCTACTTACCTACTTACAAAAAGTATGAAATAAAAAAATAAATTAAAAATTTAACAAACCCCCGACATAAAAACTAAAAGGCCCTCTAAAAAGTGTAACAATAATAAAATCTTAATATTAGTTACCTAAGTATTAATATTTCTACAAAGAAAACGTCATGTCGGGGGGACCGTAGGTTTAGGTAGATTGTAAATATTAGGTAAGTAGGTACACCTAAATGAAAAGCGGTCCCCCCGACATGACGTTTTCTTTGTAGAAATATTAATACTTAGGTAACTAATATTAAGATTTTATTATTGTTACACTTTTTAGAGGGCCTTTTAGTTTTTATGTCGGGGGTTTGTTAAATTTTTAATTTATTTTTTTATTAAAAATCCCTACTAATATTATAAATGCGAAAGTAACTCTGTCTGTCTGTTACGCTTTCACGCTAAAACCACTGGACCCGATTTAAATGAAATTTGGTACAAAGAAATTCTGGAGCCTGAGAAAGAACATAGGCTACCTTTTAACCTACTGCAAAAAAGGAGGAGCTCCACGCGGACGAGGTCGCGGGCAGAAGCTAGTTAATAATAATTAGGTACTTAATGTTTATATCCGATGACACTTTCTGCAACATTCATCCTCCCTCTTAACCCCATATAACCCTTTTTTTCGCAATTAAAAATAGCAAGGCAATCTACCTATGTCCTTTTTCAGGGTCTAGACTATCTGTGTACCAAATTTCATTTAAATCGGGTCATTAGTTTAAGCGTGAAAGAGAGACCGACATATAGAGTTACTTTTGCATTTATAATATTAGTTAGGATGACGAAACATTCTAGGCATTAGGCATGAATCATCGTATGATTGCTTTTATTTGCCTTTTATACACAGCTGAGACAGCTGGCTAGTGGCTGGACTTAGTCGTTATTCCTTTTTTCCCTTTGATATTTTCACGTGGATTTTATATTATAATATTACTCGTATATTTGAAATAAATAAAACGGAAATATTTTTTAGTTATTTTACATCACTTTGCTACTACATACTACTGTTTTTGCAATCATATGTAATTATTATTAGAACTAGCTGTGCCCGCGACTTCGTCCGCGTGGAATTTAAGTATTGGGACATAAGTATGGATAATTAATGATTTTTTTCTAAAATGAGTTACTCTTTATTACATAAGCTATCTGCCAGTGAAAGTCCCGTCCAAATCAGTCCAGCTGTTCTATAGATTAGCCGGAACACACAGATAGACAGACAAATAATATAAAAAATATAATATAGGTATGTATTTAATATTTCAAATGTAAATTATAAAATTTCTTTAAACCACATTAACAGTTTTTCCTTCTGGGGCTAATATGAAAAGGTTATCCGCATTACTAACCCGCGAGCAAGCCACGTATAGTTGGCCGTGTGAAAAACAATTCGACCTGAGATCAACTCCAACAGCCTTTAGCGTCTGCCCCTGAGACTTGTTAATTGTCATAGCAAAGCAAACGGACACTGGAAATGGTGTCCGTTTGAATTGGAATGGGAAATTGTTGGGGATGATTGGTATTCGTGGTATGTATACAGTTTCACCTGCACTACATCCAGTAAGAATTTCAGCTTCGATTAAGTTTCTTTGTAAAGAAGTTACTCTAAGTCGGCTTCCATTGCACAATTTAGGCGGAGTAAGATTTCTCAATAGCGATGCGTTGTAAGCGTTTCGTCTGGGCATTTTTAAAATCAAAGCAAATACATACAATAATACATATATTTATTTCAATAAATCTACGTAGGCAATATTTTTTTAGATTTTTAGATTATATCCGATATTTTTCAACCAATTCACAAAGCAAGTTCAGAGTCCGTATTTTCATATCCAAGTATAACATCAAAATCATCAACTAACCGAATCGCAAGACAAACAAAATTAAATAGTAATTTCTGATGCTTTAGCGTTAGACTATTGTCAGCTCAGTCGTGCTACGATTATGGAAACTGTAAAGAATCCGAAACGTCAGCTAATAAAATAAAATAAAAATACGCGAGTTAAATCCGTTAATAGTTGTTTCATTCCAAAATTAAATAGTTTTAAACGTAGAGTTTTTTTTTTTTTTCTGAAGTGACTGAACAACCAGTTCGTATTTATACTTTTCAGAGAAAAAGCTATAGCGCGTTTTAATTGCCTTGAGGCGCCATCTAGTACTATATTATGTAACTATAAAATCTCCTATAGAAAAATTACCTTTAAACTTTAAAAGACGATAGCTTTTTTATTTGACATCCGATTTCGATAAAACAAAGCCTATATGTTGCTCAGGGAAGAGCTTAATCTATTAGTGAAAGCCGCGTCAAAATCTGTTCAGTAGTTTTCAAGATTAGCGAATACATACAGACAGACAGACAGACAGACAGACAGACAGACAGAAAAGAAAATCTAAAAAATCATTTTTGTGTTCTGTTACTCTTTTATTATTGCCCACACCCATTTTTTGTTAAAAATTTCAATTGTACAGACACGCGGTTTCTACTGTTTTATTATATGTAAGAAGATAAGATAAGATAATAAGTCGGTACTACCCTTGATATCACGTAAACAACACTCGATCTATTGGTTCAGCAGTTTCATGGTGGCCCTACCAGAACCGTGGACAAGCCAGTGAAAAAGTTCTAAAAAAGGTTTTACACCGATTTCAGAAAACGGCGAGATTTAGAATTAGTCATGATCTTTCATTTAATGTGATCAATTACTACGACAATTCTTCAACAATAAGGCATTGTCTCTGCATTGGTAAAAAAGTATTATGCAGTCGACAAGCAGTTGATATTAATGTATTGTAACGTAGATAAATTCACTAAAAACGAGTTAAAAAAATAATTTTAACTAAAATAAAATCTTTTTGTTTAACAAACTTTACAGACAAAAGTAGATAATAAAGATTTTTGAAGTAATTTGGGTCATAATATGGGTACAAGATGTAAAATCCTACCGGTTTTACAACATATTCTTATATTCTTAAGCTCGGCCATAGATAAATCCGAAGGACTAATTTAGATATTATTGTCGTCGGGGGCCATCGCTTATTCTACAAAGGCCAGGTTATAAATATTAGCATCAGCGGTAAGATCACGGCAGTAAGCTTTTATTAGAACAATAACAAAATGGAAGTTTTGCGGCCGGCTCGGCGCTCATGTGGTTATTTATTCTCCGGTTTGCGTTACTTCGACATTTCTGGGAAACAATTATTATTCGGCCTTGCGTACATCTCTGCTAAAATGTTTGTTTAATTTAGATAGTAGTACGTACGAAAGCTAACAGTAAATGGTTAATTTATCTCACAACTTTATATGAAATAACGTAATAATTTTGCGATGAAAACTAAAAACAATATTTATGTTACCTTCTAGTTATTATTCCGTTGTTGGGTTTTAGGATTATGCCTTAGTAAAGATGCGTTATATTTTGCTGTTTAGACGGCAAGTAAACGAATGTGTTTTTGTATTTATTAGCGTTATTTTTGTAGTAGGTAGTGTTATTTTGTTCCGCAAATATTTAATTCCGACTTCCTTGCTCATATTATAAAAGCAAAAGTTTGTAAGAGTATGGGTACGTATGTATGTTTGTTACTATTTCTCGTAGAACTTTGACATGGCGTTCAGAATTATTTCAGTGTCATCGTTATTTATTCTAGCTCTTAACTAGCGGGTTCTTCCTCATTTGCGTACCTATATTTTGGCAATGTAGGTACGTAGGTACACGTACCTTAATCTTTTTCATGGAATTGCGAGCTGCAAACGAACGACAGCTGCGTTTTGCACAACCGTACACTGCCGCCTCCCGCATTGCGCGGGCTCTCCCGTTCCAAAAGGAATTAAGTACATAGGTGTTGTTATATCAGCCATGCGGTTCGCCCCTGGTTTCACAATCATAGACTGTATTGACTCCTAATTTTATTACTCTGAAAAACCTATGTTACTATCCGTGTTATAAAGAAAAATCATACCGATCTGTTATTCTTTTGAAATATACCTAAATGAAAGACTAATTACTAACTACATCAATCTCTCATTATGTGTTGAAGCTGCCGTCCCTTTAATTATTATTACATATAGAGATAAGATAACTTGTTAATTATGATGAATATACAATCATATACCTACGTAGGTACACGTACATGATTGTAACTTTCAATATTGGGTCGATTTTAATATCTTTTTCGGATATTATTTCAGTTGGACATTGTCAGATTAGTCTAACGCTAACTGATCATAAATATATTGATATTTGTTACTGGAAAAGAAAAGCTAACTAACAAAGGAAATATATAAACTCGCAATTAAAAATAATCATCAATGAGTTTCTTTAAATCGGTGTAATACCTACTCTACAAATTGTGATACCTAATAAGGTTTGAGTTGTATATTTGGTTATGCAGAAGATAATCTGATTCTATTTGTCCTAGGTTTAAAGACGGGATACCGTACCCGTGGGCGGCGGGAGTATCCAATTTAATCCTCTATCCAGAGGCCGCAAACCAGACCCTGTACGTGCGCAGCGCCACCAGCACCGACTCCGGCACCTACACCTGCCGCATCTCCAACCAGACACACAGCGAGGGACATCACATTAACCTTCAGATTATTAGTAAGCACCGATTACCATCCGTCTGGATTTTCCTGTATTTGTCTTCAGTGGGCGTCCGGAAAGCGACCAACACCCTGAGTAGTAAATAATTTTTCGCCGCTAGGAGAGAGGTTTTTTTAGGCAAATTAAAAAAAATGGCTTCAATAATTCCGGTAGTCCAAAGTTCTTCGAAAACCAGTATATAGATTTAGATATCTCAAAATATAAGAGGAGTCTTATAGGGTTTCATCGAAAAGTGAACTTCGGACGGACGAATAGTGACTATTTTTTTATACATATTCAACGAAATATAATGCAAGGTTTACAGCTGTGTTAGTTATTATGAATGTGTTCATTTCGGAACTATCGTTTAGTGAGCTCATGCATTTTCGCCTGAACTTTATTCTAATAAGTAGTAAGTAATTGAATATTTAAAATATTATGAATCTAATATATTTTCCTTGTAACTAAATCACTAAATACAGTACCAATCGACAATAAAAATATAAATACATATATATTTTACTGCGAGCCAATTATGAACTGAAGCAAAAGGTTCGTCGTTACGATATTATTTTGTTATCGACATGTAGAAATAAGAGACGACATCGACATGACAAGATTTCTCGTTGTCGACAACGTTGATTTTTGACAGATCATCCCGAGAATAAGACTATATCGACATGACGAGATGTCGACTCGACAAATCATCATAGGCTCGCTGATCTTAGCGTATTGTGCAAAGGTTCATAAAGTTAAATATTTAAATATATTATTTTATTTCGCAGAGAGATTAACGTCTGCACCGAAAATGATGTACGTATCCGAGGATCAATGGATTCAGGAAGGAACCCACCTACGCTTGTTCTGCGAAGCTCTCATAGGTAAATTATTAAATATATCATCTCGTGATAATTTTTTGAAAACATTCCTTTGTTATTAAGCTTTGACAATAATACATATAGGTATAATAATATATGTATATTTACTTATAAATAAGTTCTCGAACATTACTTGAAAAATTCTCAGGATATTTACAATAGGGGTTTTTGGAAGCGCTCTCACTGTATCATTACCGGAAAAGTATCATTATATTTTTCCTGTAATTTCAATGGCAAAAAAGCGTTAACGTCACATTATATCTATAGACATAACGTTTTGTTTTTATCTATATTAATATAATATTATAAAGACGAAAAGTTTGTTTGTTTCTTTGTTTGGATTGAATAGTCTCCTAACTGACTGGACCGATATGATAAATTCTTTCAGTGTTGAAAAGCTACACTATTCCTGAGTGACATATAAAAAAAGGGATCCGGGCGAATTATAAATTCAACATTGCCACTGTGACACATGGTCTAAATTCAACCATGTATCATTAGCTATAATACTGAGGTAGTGGCTTGTTAATAGATCGTATAATAAGTTTAAAATAAATATATAAAATACAGTAGGTAATTATTTTTTTATTTTTAAAAAGTTATAACTTTACTTGAATTTAACGGGAAGTCACTTATTAATATCTGAAAGAAATAAATATTCCTTTATTACCAGCTTAGGTATATATTATACTTCATGCGAGCGACGCTATAGTGATGAGACAGTACGTTGTTGTATTAGTTTCGGCTGATTTTTGGCCGAAACCGAACCTTCGATCGGAACATGATTTTAGGTCAAACCCGACCGAAATTGGAACTCCGGTCGAATACTACATATTTTACTGAAAATCTTATTTTCATTGAAAACTCATATCTTAGGGAGGACGTACTTAGCAGATGCTCGCAGCGACTTGCGTTGGCGTAAAGTCTGGCCCAACGGTACAGAAGGAGACTTGCTTCCTACGCAGAAAGAAATCAATACCACTAGGTGAGAAATTTAATAATCTTATACTTAAATAACTCCTTGATTGTCTATTTCAGTGTCCCAGTAAGTAAAAAAATATAATATACTACACTTTTCATCACGAATGATGTCACGAGCCCTCATTCCAGAATGCGCTCTATTTTTGTCACATCATATCTTATTCACAAAAGAAAAAGTACATGTCCACCATTTTAAAGTAATATTTTTTATCTAAGAACAATAGGTACTATTAGCCATTGTCCCGTACTAGTTTTTTTAGTACGGGCCGAAACAAAGACTCGGTACGTATTTTCCCATTACGAATCACTGTTATAATATGTTGCGGGGGTTATAGTGATAAAGATACAAGTATGTTATATGCAGTATACGCTTATACCCTTATTCATTAATACCTCGTGAGATTTGTACCTATTTTCATCAACCCTGGAATTATACCTACTTAGGACCTAGTAGCTCGGATATTCCTAGAAATCGTATGCTTGAACTACGTTACGCAATATCGATATAGGATTCCGAGTAACGAGTAATTTGTTACGGAGTTCCTAGTTCTGCATAAAAGAGCTTGTTAAAGCTAGAATATTATAACTTTTTATTTGTTTATGATTATTTTGTCAGTCACGGTATGAATAATATAGCGCATATATTAATTTCAATTTAAAATACTCTAGATGGAAACATATTAATTGAATTGTAAAAAAGACTGCGAGCAAATTTAATCCACGACAAATGCGCGCCAAATTACGTCGCACACCTAGATCTAAAGTTAAGATATGCACACCGTTGAATTTCTTACAACAAAACCTAGTTAGTTAGTTAGTTAAGTTAGTAGTTCATCAACTGTATATGGCGCGATTTCGACCGCGGAACCGGTTGGCTGTGACGGCGCGCTTTACGGCCTCTACCTCAAAAACGGTTCACCGTATAAAATTTTTTTTTAAACAAAATTTGTAGAAAATTTTGTATTCTACAATATTGCCAACAAAGACAAAAAGCTAAAACCCATAGGATATGAGAAATTTACAAAAAAAGTGCAAAATAACGATTTTTGTGACTTTTGACCTTGAAATTGAATAGTTGCTCACACCCTACCATATATGTAGGTTTTGAGACAACTTTAAGGATGTCAATATACAACTATTTACAAAATTACAGCCGGGTATCTCGCATTCCGAGGTGAATTCCTAATTTGACCGGTCTAATAGTAAAAAATTATATATTTTATTATTTTATATATATTTTAGATAAGGGGGGTCAGTCTATAACTTCCTGATGATTTTAGGGACGACGTCCCGGAAATTGTGGGATCGTACTTGATGGTTCACCGCGTGTCGCCGGAGGATTACGGGAAATACGCCTGCGTCGTGCACAGCAACGACGTCGTGTCCCGGACCTACGTCACCGTGGCGCCGCCGCGTAAGCATAACACGTTATTTTATTCCGAGAGCGCTACGAAATAGGTGCTAACTTTTTTGGGTACGTATTTGAGGCAATTTGAAAATTTTCATAGCTCTCCTATCATACCCCAACACGTAACTGCAGATCTGGCTGGTAAGATCGGGACAATACAACAAAATTTTAAAAATATTTTTTATAATTTAAATAATAGCCAGACGATTTAGTCGGGTCTTAACAGCTTTACAAAAAAACGAAATTATTAAAAATAAGTTTTGTTTTAGCCCCACTACTCACCAGTTAGGTCTGGAGTTCCGTGTTGGGGTATAAAAGGAAAAGCTATATGACAAGTTCTCAGCTTTTCTAAAATGCCTACCCAAAATTGGTGCCAGCTCTCGGACTATTACGACTTATGATAGTCTAAGCTAAGTCTATTGCATGACTGTACATTTCCTCGTACTAAAAGGTTACTTGTGTTTATATTCCAACATGGGATGTTTTGTTATATTATATTGTTACCTATTTAATTGCGTTGCAGACAAAGCGAAATGTGTATTGGTAATTAACTACTAACATTAAAAAACTGTCCGTATTTCAGCAATGCACATGCAATGCAATGCGATGTTTTTTTTTATCAATGGAAGACTGAGTAATCCTCACTAAAGATTTCTTATTTCTAAAGACTCCTTTTGGAAACTTGCAAGCTTAAAATATAATAATTCCTAAGAAGCAACTGCTCTTTAAACTTCCAAGAAGACAAATTTATTCTTGACTAAGCCTTCGTATAATTCCGTGCAAATTTATAGTGGAAATTCTAGCTTCTTACGTGAATAATGATGTTCAAAGTCTTGATAATATTTAAAATAATAATTTTATTTTTGTAATAACAAACTAAGTCATACCTATTTATTGGTTACGTCTCCCTTCTGCGAATCGTGAAACTGCAAAGCGAATTTAATCTATTCGGTTAGCTGGAAACATGAGCCTAGTCAAAAAAACGTGTTACGAAAAAATAAGTATACCTACTTACATACAACGTTGGCCGTTTATAATATTCGCACAACTTTACTCAACCTTTATTGTATATGGCTGCTTCATCATAATCGATCAATAATTAAGTATAAGAACGATGCTAGTCTTTAAGTTAAACGTATATGAGAATTAGATATTTATTGGATTTGCCTTATACAGCCTATATGGGAGTTATGTGTTGGTTATCAGGTCCTATAGAGAAGGAATGGCAGGAGCGGTCGGTGCCGTGGCGCGCGGTGGCGCTGGCCGGCGCGTCGCTGGCGCTGCTGGCGGTGACGGCCGCCGCGCTGCACCGCCGCTGCACGCCGCGCCTGCGACTCATGGCGCGCGCCGCCCGAGCTCGCGCCGCCACGCCCGCGCAACGAGCTAGAGGTAACACCATATTTATATATTTACTTCTTTTCTACCCAATGCACTCAGATCTTATGCTACACTTTTTACCGGCTATTTTGACCGGATCGTCAATCATAAAAATCCTAATTTAGAGGCTTAAATGCGTCTCATCTAGACGTTCCTATAGTTCTAATTTAGCAGTGAAGATCTCATCAGGTCAAGCATCCGTATACTACTTTCCTTTTAAGAGGTCATATTTTTTATTATGTTATAATAACCGATAAGTAATCCGACATTAATTAGCACTTTCATTGCGGCTGTTGCAGCATATACTGGTACACATTAATTCACTCGCAGATAATAAAGTGCGTGTCGCGTATCGGAATTTGCGGCGTTCGTGTTAATAATATAACCTCGGTTTGGGCTCTTAATGAGCTTATTCCTAGCTATATTTTTATTTATTTATTTATTTAAGTTTATTTATTCTATTTTGCAGTCTAGGTAGAATTTTATACCTACTTTTCAACTTACCATGTCTTATTCCATTCGCTCTCTGTAGCTGTACTTGAAACTGATCCTAAAAATGAATATGCTATATAAGCCAAGGTATAATTAATAGTCCGAGCCTTCACAGAGAACACTAGTAAAAGAGAGATGTTTTTTAATTCTCTTAATCATGCCTCCGGCGAATGTAGTTTCTGTGAAAAAGCCGAGTTAATTATCGGTTCTAGGAAAAGTACCCAATACGAAAGTAAAAGCAGTTGTATTTCTTAACAAACTTCTGTCTGTTCTGTTTACAGATAAATAAGAATGGATATTAATTACAATAATTAAGCATTTCTAGTATATAACACGACTAGCTGTCCGCTCCGGTTTCGCACGGATCTTTTTTTTTATAGCCTATGTCACTCGGGAATAGTGTCGTTTCCCAACAGTGAAAGAATTTTTGAAATCGGTCCAGCTGTTCTGGAGCCTATTCAATCCAAACAAACAAACCTTTCCTCTTTATAATATTAGTATAGATGACAAAAAGACATGTACACTAAAAGAACTCATTTCATGATATTTAATGAAGATCATGTTTCCAGTTAAGTCCTCCTGTGCTAAAAACTCGTTGGTATATAGACTGACTAAACTGTAATTAAATTAAGAAAGTATCTAATTAAAAACATATTTCCTCGATTCCACTGTCTCGTGCACTTGTTTTTTAGGGTTCCGCAGCCAAATGGCAAAAACGGGATAGATTCGTCATGTCTGTCTGTCTGTCCGTCCGTCCGTCCGTATGTCACAGCCAGTTTATTCCGAAACTATAAGAGCTACATTATTAAAATTTGGTGGGTAGATGTATTCTGTAAACCGCATTAAAATTTTAAATTAAATTCAGAAAAAAATCCAAAATTTTTGGGGTGGAACTGAAACTCAAAAATTTTTTTCATCCGCCCTACATGTGGGGAATCTATGGATAGGTATTTTTTTTCTAAACTGAATAGTTTGCGCGACTGACTCTTCCAAAGTGGTAAAAATGTCTCCCCCCCCCAGTAACTTCTAAAATATGGGCATGATAAAACTGAAAAAAATATATGATGTGTATTACTATGCAAACTACTAACGAAAATTGGTTTGAATGAGATCTAGACAGTAGTTTTGATTTTAAACGTCATAAATCGAATTACTTATTATAGACGAAGGTACGGAACCCTTCGTGCGCGAGTCCGACTCGCACTTGGCCGGTTTTTCAACCGACGAAAAAAACGGAGGAGGTTCTCAATTCGACTCGTATATATAATTTATTTTTTTTATGTATGATCACGCATAACTTTTTACAGGGTGGTTCGATTTTGATACTTCTTTTTTTATTGGAAAGGGTATACTTCGAAATTGGTCATACTTGGGAATTTGGAAAAAAATTCCGACCCTAAGGGTAGAAAAATAGGGAATTATTAAATTTTCACACACCGATTGTATCGTTTGACCATGGGTAACTTTTTACAGAGTAGTCCGATTTTGATACCTAATTTTTTTTTATTGGATAGGGCATACCTCAAAGTTAATCCCATAAAAATTGGAAAAAAGAAATCTACCCTAAGGGTGGGAAAAAGAGGGTTAATAGCAAAAACAAGGTAGGTAGCTATTTTAAAAATAATTAAAAATTAAGAATGTAATAATTTGTATAAATGATGGCCACAGAAAATTATAAAATAATAACTTTTTAATAAAAAATTTAACCGCCCAAAAAAAACTAAAAGGCAACAAAAAACAATAGCGCACTGAAAAGAGAAAAATAATAAGTGTGCTCAAGTTTGTTTGAGGCTGGCACCGACTCCAAAAATATCAGACATTACAACCAAAATTTATCAAAAGTTATAAAAGACAAAATTATTATTTTTCTCTTTTCAGTGCGTTATTGTTTTTTGTTGCCTTTTAGTTTTTTTTTTCGGCGGTTATTCCATTTAATTAAATACTTTTTTATACCAGCTCGTGCTCGCGACGTAGTATGCGCACGATGAGTACTTTACATTCATTGTAAAGTTAGGTACATCAAAATCGATTCTGTAGTTTTTGCGTGAAAGGGTAGCAAAATACTTCCATTCATTCTTACAAATTATCGCGTTTATAATATTATTTAATATAAGTGGGACAATAATCTTTAATCAATTAAAAAATGTGAACGACTCTTTAGTTTTAAGCAATATAACATAAGTAAATATTATGATATGACTATGTTAAATACGTTTATTATAATTATAAAGCTTTTTAGGTGAGAACATCTAGTGCTACGAGGTTCCTTCCGTGCCTTGCCTCACACCCGCGCGAGTTTGTACGTAAACCCAACGACTTCGACCGTTTTAACTACTGCCTTACTTGTGCTTTCCAGACCCCGTATAATTTGATATAATTATCATTTTATAATTGTTTGTCACTGTTATTGTTAATAATAGTTTGTGAGCATGCCATGTAAAAAGCCTTTATGTGCGCTACTGGGAAGACCTGTTAAATAATAAATCTACAGATCATTATCCTTCTCTGGATATGAGTTACAAATTATAGGAGCAATATTTATTATGTGATGTAAAAGCTTCTATTAACAATGCAAATATGTATGAAGGAAAACTTTTCATGCGCGGCTTATGAAATATTTGATGTCGCATGTATGTTTTTAATTTTACATGTATTTTAAGTATAATTTAATGATTGTCAATTTCTACCTAAGCTGAGCTCTCAGTGTATTTCGATGTCGAAAATGTCACAAGAACTTACATTGCACTGTTACTAACGACTAGGACATAATAAAAGTGTAATCAATTTTACATGAAATCGTTAATGACCATTACATCACACACTAACATGAAAATGGAACATGGAACTACAAAAAAGTTATTTTTTCATGAAAGTCGAAAAGCTGATTTGTATGTCCATGCACTGAAGGAGTTTTCTTTATAAATTTATGCTTTGTATATGAAGCTAGAAGAGTTAGCTTAAATGGGGGTCTAAAATTTTTCTACTCTTGTCCTTATACAAAAATATCATTATAGCTTAAATCTATTTTTTATGGGTATGTAGATTTCACTGTAAGGAATGCGATGGTCCTTTTAGTAGTAGGTGTGCGACATATAAAATGAACTTACACCTTTATTATAGGCATTATAAAGATTTTTTCTTATACTTACTTTTGAATTTTGTTTATCTATTGCGTCTGTAACAATACAATGTAAATTTTCTAGGACAGCATGTATGGGTTGTCGTGTCAGTCATAGCCGAACTTACGGCTAACATGTAAGTTTTAGTAGTGCGAGAAAGCATCTGTCACTATCGCACTATGACTCATTGCAAAAGTATACTCTTAGGTATACTCCCTTGATCCTGAAGGGTTCGACCATTATTGTGAAGTGATTTTGACATGTGCGTCTAATCTTGCCACTATAATCCTTACATCCTAGCTGGGCTTGAAGTTATAAACATTGTCATAACAAATTGTTTTTGTGTTTAGTTTTAGAGAAGGATTACGACGTGTTGGTGTGCTGGACGATGGTGGACCGCGAGCTGATCCGCGGCGCTCTGCTTCCGACGCTCACTTTGAAGTACAAGTACCGGATTCATGCTGTCGAAGTCTCCACAGAACCTGACACGTGTATGTATATTATTTTAGAAACGCTATATTTTTCTGTTGCAATGACATTTACGATTTCGCAAACTTTAAATCAAAATATATATTTAACACAAAGTCAATATTGGAATGAAACAACTATAAACGGATTTAACTCGAGTACCATTTTATTGGATAAAGTTTCGAAACTTAATAACTTAGCTGACTATAGTCTTAACGAAAAAGAGTTAAATTCATTCATATTTTTTTTTTATTTCAATGTGTAATAACCGTGAAGGCATCCGAAATTATTAAATCATTTTTGAGGTTTCTATGGTAACGTAAATATGATTTGAAATCAGATCGTGACCTTTAAACGTGACAGACGCTACACGGTGCCGAGTACTCCAATCCAATATGGAAACACTGATGTTTCTGAAGCGTAGCATGTCATAAAAATATGATATATTTGTTGCAGGGTACAGTGAACTGGCAAGCGAGTGCAGCCGGGCGCGGTCTCTGGTGGCGGTGATGTCGCCGGCGCAGCACTCGCCGGGGCAGCTGCTCGTGGCGCTGCGGCAGCTGCGCGCCTTGCCGGTGCCGCCCGTCGTCGTGCTGCTGCAGGTAGATATTAAGTAGTAGTAAAATAAGCCACTAGTATGAAATTTAAGCGAGAGTCGCGCCAAAGGTGTCACACCGTTAACAAAATACAACAAGTATAAACGTGCAGTCTACACAGGTTCTTTTTATAAATGTGTTTAGAGGAAAAAAAAACGAAAATACTCTTGTTACGGTATTGTTGCCAAATTCCTCCGAAACGGCTGGACGGTTTTATTAAATTTCGCGTGCCTATCGGGTAGGACAGACAATCGGCCAATTTTTGAACTATTCTATTTATTTTTACCTTTTTATGAATCGACATTGAGAAATACATGCAACCCTATATGTTCACTCTTCTATCGTCCAACTCTATTTAAAAAAAATGTGCTACGGAGTTCGTTGAGTCAGCTAGTAATGTATATATATTTGGATGTTAGAACCTACCCGACCTGAAGCGCGAGGCTAAGGACTCCGGCGAGCCGCTGGTGGGCGTCCTGCGGCGCACGCGGCTGATCCCCTGGCGGCACGTGCGCGAGCGCGCCTTCTGGACGCAGCTGCGGCTCGCGCTGCCGATGCCACCCACTCTAGACCCGCAACAGGTTAGTCGAACAGGCAAACATACAGTGGCCTTCTTAATTAGGTTAGGTCTGATCTTAGTTTTTTTTTTAATTACTATTTTACTAAGTATGTTTATAACGTCGTAGTTGGTTTTTTTAGGATATGTACCTACTTTTTACTGAGTCATGTATTATATATGTAATTGAATTTTAATGGTTATCATTATAATTTATTTGTAATACACGACAGCAATAAACATTCAATTAAATTATATGTTTTTTTAACAGACTATCGTGAGCCCGGCTGATTTGGATGATGCTAAAAATTCTCGTTCGGGCAGTATGACGGCGCTCGTGTAAGCTTGACTGATCGTATCGAACAATACAGCGAACAAGTAGTACCAGTATTAAGCGATAATTAACTGAGTAGGCAGCTACGACTAAAGGACGCATGCTGTCGAGATCCCGCCGGTTGTCACCGAGCTTTATCCTTCGGCTGTATTATTTGTAATTTATCACATGGACATTTATCAATTAAATTAATTAGATTTTAGACAATTCTTAGGTCAACTCTGCATACAGTTTTCGTAGATCTCAGTGTCGTATGTATTAATTAATTATGTATATGTCGTATTCGAATGGTAGGTATAATTGTAAGGATTTAATGATTCTTTTCGTTATAATCGTGTGCCAAAAGATTTTCTTTCACGATTAAATTATCGTTGTTTCGTAATCACTACTGCTTTAACTTATTTTTAATCTTATTGTGAGAGTAAGTCGTCTATACCTTATTTATTATTTTTATTCAGCGCAGTTTCCGTTTTGAATTAACAGGGTACTACATATTTTAAATCGCTGTCGACGTGGGTTCCACTATTTATTTAATTAATTATTGGGGATAATTATCTGGATATTTAGGATAATTGACTGCATTTTATTTTATGTTCATTTTATAATAGTTTGTGTGTAGTTCAGACATCTGTAATCAATATTAGCATCACTTAAATTAAGCGTTTATTTTGTTTAACATGGTAAACAATATTAGATATTATGTAGTGTTAATGTAAATAGATGTTTCTTTCATAATTAAGTTTTGAAAGCTGTGAATTGTAAGAAGGTATTGGCAGTTATTTTTAAGCACCAACAAACAATATGATTTTAAATGTATCAGAAAGTCTGAAATAGCTTAAAGCTGACCCAATATTTGTTGTGTCTAGGCAGTAATTTAACTATAAATAGTTGACGAAAAATTTATTATCGTAGCTAAATATTAATGTATGAAGGTACTATTGTAATAGTAAGTATAGAAGTCTTACTTTTACTTGCGTTCGTGATTGATTTTTCTACACATCCGTGATAAATTTACGGGGTGAAAATCAAGTACCACTCAGGATTTTCTCATATTATTATCATTATCCATGACCAGTGCTCCTGATAGTAAAACTTTACTGATAGTAATACAGTTATTCGAACAATACTTATATTTAGTATACCAATCTGTAAGTATTCGATACATTCCGTAAGTAAGATATATTATGCTGTGTAATTAATACTTCGTGCTTACTTACCAAACAATAAAGTCTTAAATTTATCTTGTTATTTTTTTCTGTCCATGCTTCTTTTTACCGTCCTCTCATTTCTACCGTCTTAGAAAAGGAGTCCATATCCGATTGTATCTTCTAACAATCTTTTTATAGATATTTTTTAAAACCTCTTATACATATTTACACAAAATAACTCACAGAGCATAAATAAAACAAGGTAATTGTCTGATCTGTAAAAACTTCATTATATTTATATAATCAATTTTACAACAATCAGGCACAGCATTTCACATTACATTCCATTATCACGATAATTATACACTGCCTTCGCGACAGCAAACATGGCCCGTTCGATATAGTTAAGTACTAGTACGTATTCATATTTGCCGCGAAATATATTTCACATCAAAATAAACATAACACTCAGTATAATTTATTTACGTTTACAAGTACATAAGATCCAAACCTGCATCAATCACTTCGAGTGTATTAAGTAACTCATTATTTACCTAAAATAAATTTGAACATTTGTTTATAAGTACACTTGTGAGCATCCAGAATACGCTAACATAGGGTTAGCATGAGACGGTCTCCGCAAAAGTTGGTTTACTTAAACATATAAGTACGAGGAACGGTCCATAGCACCCCACGACTGCCTCAGTTCCACTCTAAGCACCTGCAGGCATATAGTTTTAAAGCTCTAGTAAATAAATTACTAGCTCTAACAGATCTTCCCGTATTCGATTTAGTGTTTTGAGATTTCCGATTCAAGATCATTTGTAATAAATATTTATATTTGGTCTAAAGTTTAAAAATCACGTCGAATATAAAATTATTGTATAATCACAAATTGTAATAATTAATAAAACTCATAAATCTTAACAATATATCTAACTAAAAAATTAAAACATCAATAGTGACACTAAAAATCATTTGAATAATATTGAATACTAGCTTTTTACCGCGACTTCGCGTGAAATTTAATGCAAAAATTCATCCGCCCATGTAACGTAGTAAGGACAACCCTTTTCCCGCAAATAAAAGTAGACTATAACCTTTCTCAGGCTCTAGACTATCTGTGTACCACATTTCATTTAAATTGGTTCAGTAGTTTTAGCGTTAAAGCGAGACAGACAGAGTTACTTTTGCATTTATAATATTAGTCAGGATGGACGAAAGAACTTTCAAAAGGACGGTCGCCGAGCACAGCGAAAAAGAGAGAAGACCGTTTTTCCCTATACTGGGCGACCGTCCTTTATTTGATAAAATTATATGGTTACATTGCATGTAAAATTTAATTATTGTCTTTCTATTCTACAAAATTTAATATATAAAAAGTGGTATTAACTAACGTTTTATTTTATGGTTGCATAATAACGAAACTGGTGTAACCGTTATGTTCTAATTTTCTTTCTTAATACGTTGAGATAAGTAATTTTAGCAAAGGTAAATTACTTTAGTAGTGACAGAGTTTAGGACTTATTTCAAAAATATTAAAAAAGAAAACATCAGCATATTTGAAATTGTTTTTGTTTATAGCAACCAAAATAAAGTATATATGTACGCATAGTAGTTTTGGTAACAATAGTTAAATGTGAACGTTAGGCTACAATTGGTCCTTTTATACTTGAATTAGGAACGTAGATGAGGAACTAATTATAGCAAACAGATTACAAATCCCTCTCCATTTCATAAATAACTACCTAATATTTAATTGTCTAATTCATTCGGTAACACCTGTAGAGGCTAAGCGTTGTTTTTTGTTGTAAGCCTGAAAAAAAAAACAAGGAATAATTATAACCCAAAAACCAATAGTTACCACTGTTAATAAAGGATAATATTGCTATTAAACAACTATAAACGAAAGAAAACGAGCGACGTACAAAACAAAACCGAAGCAAGCTTGCTGTACTATACATATACCTACAACATTGGGTAAGTACTGTATGTGTATATAATAATATATATATATATATACCTGTAGAGCGACGCGCGCGAGTGTGTCGGCCATGGAGCGGCCGGTCTGGTCGACCATAGCTCGCAGCACGCCGTCCGGCTTGCCCAGCAACACGTGCGGGTGATCGAACTCGACCATCTGACCCGCGTCCATTACCAATACCTGCACAAAATAATAATATACAGTCGCCATCGAACACATTGCAATACGAACACGCTCTAACGCTTTTCATAATACCGATATATTTGGGCAACTTGAACGTAAACTCGCGTGACGTTTCGTTCGCGTAAGTAAATTCCATATATTGTGCATTCGTTTCGTTCAGTTGATATTATCGATTGACGTGAGTGAGCACTGAGAAAGGAGTGTTTGTCCTTTCTTAGTTAGGAATTTAGGTACAATTTGTATGCGGCTTTTAACGTCGGACGGATATTTTGCACTTACCTTATCTGAATCCATTACAGTATGTAATCGGTGGGCAATCGTAAGTACAGTGCAATCAGCGAATTTGTTTCTTATTGTGTTCTGAATGAGTGCGTCCGTCCTAAAAAAAAACCAAAAAAAATCGGGTGACGGAGTGTTTTTATGATATTTGGTCAACTAAGGTACAATCCAAACATCCTAGTTAATTCAAACGTGTACTATTGTTTTTTTTTTAATAAATATTAGCAATTTGTCTAGCAGATAATAACACTATTTCAATCATAAATAGCTACATCAGTCATTCAATCACAATTAACAATATTAACAAACTGTTAAAAAAGTTCTAAATACATTTTACTATACTAGAAAACGGTCTCAAATACCGTAAAAAAATATATAAGAAAATATTAAACTTTTAGTTTCATAATACGTAAATGTTGCCATGTGTAGCCGGCATTATACTAACTGTGGGTCGACATTGGCGGTGGCCTCGTCCAGTACGAGGAGTCTATTCCGGCGCACGATGGCCCGCGCCAGGCAGACCAGCTGCCGTTGACCCACTGAGAAGTTGCCGCCCCCTTCAGACATGTGCGAACTTAGCCCGGCTGCTAACTCCATCACCGCGTCTTTCAACTCCACCTGCCAATCAATGTCAGGTCATTTATCGATGTGTTTGCACAGGAAACGTCGATACCTTCCAAGATTTCAATTACAATCGACGTTGGAAGTTCTGGTAGATAGTATTTTTTTACATAAAATTAGACATGTTAAAAGTAATACATTTCATCCATTAAGATGATTTTTAAGTAGTATCCGAAGTACTAAAGTCTGTTACACCGAGGACACGATAACAAGCGATTGAATAATAAGATTTCATTACGATCTCTTAACAACCGTTTAAGAAAAGTTAATAGATCGCAAAATTAAAATGCGATCTGATTTCTGGATTAATCATGGAGTGCTGGCGCGATGTTGCCATCTCTGGCTACACTACCCTACTCGCTTAATTCATCGCGACACACGCCAGACAATAATAAGAGTGCATGACGTGGATTGTAACAAGTAAACAAGCCACACAAATGCTCTGCCTCCTTTCCTCGCTATTTCCCTCAGCTTTGCACTAGTGTATGTAAATATACATAATCAACACCGACCGAATATATTACACAGCTTCGACATACAATTAGCAATATATTACCTCTTCCAGTGCGCGCCAAAGCACATGGTCGGGATACTCGTCGAACGGGTCGAGGTTATGCCGCATGGTGCCCGAGAACAACACCGGCTCCTGCGGTATGATAGAGATCTGACTGCGCAGCTCGTGGAGCCCCAGCGTCGACGTCTCCCGCCCGTCGATTATGATCTCGCCCTCCACTGTCGCCAGTCTGATTAACGATACGGGGGGAGTCAATAGAACCGTAGTATAAAAATAGCTTAAATACGAATTCAACTAAAAAATTGTCAATTTAAGGCTAACTTTTCATTTTATCAAAGTACAGTCTTTAAATTCAACCATACAATATGTAAATATATAATACATTGGAATGAAACAACTTTAACGTCGTTCATGTCGCGTATTTTAAAGTTCCGTAACAAGTAACACTTTTTTGTAGTGTGCCTAAACTTTAACCATTGAGTAGTATTTTATTTAATATCATAATTACCTGAAGAGTGCATTGATAAGAGACGACTTGCCAGCGCCGGTTCTACCAACGATGCCAATCTTATCTTTGGGTACGATTTCCAGAGTCAAGTCTCTCAGCACGGGCGGCTCACCGGGAGCGTAATACAGGAACACGTGCTTGAACTCCACTCGGCCCGTCTCCGGCCAAGATGGCGGCGGCTTCCTGTTACCTTCCGACTGTAATGGCGGCTCGGACTCGATCTTTGAGTATTCTTCAATTCTGCACAATTATATGATAGCTTAGATGTTTTATCGTTATACAGATTTAAAAAGATGCTCCGTTAGCATTTTTGAAAACAAGTAACATTTTCAATAGAATTTACAAACAAGTACTTGCATAAATGAATGTAGATTTAAAGAGGAAATACGCATAATACTGTCGCCCAGGTTCTTTTAAAAATAAGGATATATATAAAACTATATTGCAGTGGGTAAGTAGATTATTAGATAAATTGGTATTAAAATTCCTTCTCAATCATCTATCAAACCGTAAACTATTTTCATTAATCGCTCGCTGTTTGAAACGGAAACGATTGTTATAGCATACCTTTCAACACTGGTCATTTGGTTTTCGAGCTCGGTGGATTGTCTCATGCCCCACTGGAACATGCCCGTTAAGCCCATCGCTTGCGTTATGGCGAGGCCCACGTCGCTGCCACTTTCCTCTGTGATAACAAAACATTTTTAAATAAAATTTGTACCTTCATAAGTTCCATCGTATAAATATAATTATTTAAGTTCTAAAACTTTTAACTTTTCACCTATTAAAGTTAAATTTAACTGTATAAATCAAATTAGACAATAGATTATTAAAAAAGAGTACTCAAAATTCTGACAATGTCAGCCAAAGTGTTTGTCACATAATCCCGGCCTATTACAATCTACGGAAAAAGCCATTTTATATTGTATTGACGCAAAGACGCAATTTTCAATTAAATGATTTTTTTTCTGATATTACCGTTGTGAAAGATGAGGAAGCTCAGCGTTACGATGGCGATGTACACGACACACACCAGGTCGAGCCAGAAGCCGAAAGCGCGGGAACTCGCAATAAATAGATACCTGAAATACAATATACATGTAAACCAAATATAAAAATTCACAGATATCAATTTTATTGAATCACCTCAAAATATAACATCAACGGTGATACAAGTTAATAAAACTTTTAAATGTAAACATACCTATTCGTGATTTCGGCAGTACACATGTTTTGACTATTTCAAAGTATCATACATGTCAACGACCCAAGTTCATGATAAATTTATAAAAACAACAACACTTATATCATATTAATATAATGGCGTCGTAAGTTGCTATGTAAGTAATTGCATAAAAATTATAATGGATAACATATTACGTGTTCGGTACTTACCAAGCGGAGCTATGCAAATCTTGGTGGTTGTCGAACTCTCTGATAAGGGCCTCTTGGGCTCCGAATGCGCGAATCGTGGTAATACCCTGCAGGGACGCGTTGAGATGAGAGAACACGGGGCTGCGAGCTGTGAACAAGCGACGACCACTGTACTACTGTTACCGTGTTGTTGTACCGTTGTTTGACCTTAACACTTTTCACGTATATCTGAGCGACCACATGCTCGCGAGTACGCAAGGGAAATGTACAGTAGGGAAATGTACACGCGTGCCCCGCATACTTCCCTTGCGTACTCGCAAGCATGTGGCAACTCCTTTTAATTATTCATTCTTTATTGGTTATATTTTATAACCAATAAAGAATGTTTCAATAAAGAATGTCTCCAATAATAATAAATAGTTGAAAACATTTAATGTATAATTTAAATTTCTAAATATCATACGGTATAATTAAATGTCGTCATGCCGTAACTTTTAATCTTAAGAAGCTATAGGTAAAAAGAAAATAAAGAATTTAATATTTTCCTTATTTCAGGATGTTTATTTTATTTTATTAAGAGGTACTGTATATGTAGTATTATGCAATGTATGCGTCACATCATGCAGACTGCAATAAGCTCAACTAAGCGGTAATTATTATAGCGGTAAATTCTATAACTGTAAAGAGTGGCGTAACATGCGCCTCAGAGATGACTCACTCACACCCTCGAGGCGTTTAATGCTGCGAGAAGAGGACAGGTAGAATATCCTCAGTCCATAGAACACCAGGCCGATAGCCACGGTCGGCAGCAACAGCCAGTAGTTCACGATGGCAACCACCACAACTATACCGACCAAGGATAGTCCGATCTGAAACCAAGCGTTTCAAATTACGTAAATGGTTATATTTTTTACAAAGTACCTCATAAGGAGTTAAGAGGTTGTTGACAAATTAGCGATCTTTGTTTAGCGCTCAGCCTAATAGGTTATGTAACTGTATATGGAAAACCATGTTTAAAATAATTTTAATAAATTTATCACTCCATAACGTAACGTAGCATACTAACCTGAAGGACATCTAGCAGCGCCGAGGGTAGGACTTCGTCCACCGCACCCATGTCCTTAGAGAATCGGTTCAAGATACGACCAGAAGGATTGACGTGGAAGAATCTCATAGGCGCCCGAGTGATCGATGAAAACATCTTATTGTGAAGGCGTGTTGAGGCGCGCATGGCCATTGAGAAGAACATGAACGAACGTAGCAGCGATATCATCACCAGTGCCACCACCATGCCTGAATAAATAATATCAGTCTTATACACGAGTCTTATCACATAACATTGTATACTGCAATCAAAGTAAATTGTCAGAATACTATCCCGTTGTTGTGTTCTCACCGGTATAAATGTAAATGCACTCGTAACGACTGAAGGGCGAATCCACATAGTTGACATCGTCGATCAATCCCGAGGTGACGTTATAGCTAGCCTCTTCGGAGCGACCTATCGGTATGGACCCATCGCTTGGAATCGCGGCCTTTAACTGGTTTTCCTCCATCTTCACCCTTATATTGTTTAAGTAAAAAATATTCAAGTGATTATAACACAGGTGCGGGTATGCATTAAGTAAATGAATAACAGTATAAAAATAAATTGATCAAAATTTCATGTTTATCACATAAAGCATTATATTATAATAATATCCGCTAGATACGCTAGTACAGAATGAGGTCCAGCTATACTTTGCGGTACAAAAATGGTCTAAACTCACCAATAACTAGTCCACCAGTCCGACCCAGAACCGAGTAACTGTGCAAGTACTGCGACCATGACCATCATAGTGACGAGTAGAGGATGCCCACTGGCCAGCAAGTATGCTCCGTAAACCCGCGCCGAGACGGCGCCGGCGGAACGAATCTCAGCCTCCTCGCGTCCTCCTTCCGGAGGCGCCGTGGCTGTTAGGTTGTCCACTGACGAAACCTGGGGTAACAATGATTTTGAACTTTATATATGGATTCAGAATTACAAAATATATATATTTAAATTTTCGCACAATCAAGTGATTGCGTGACATTACCGCCCCAGAAGCTATATAAGCCCAGTATTGTGCCAATTTTAACAGCAACTGTTTATAGTGGTATTATGTTAAAGATTTTTATAATATTATTTAGTTTATTAAATATTTTTCAACAAACAGTTCGTTTTCCACTAATCATATTGTACCCAATAGTATGTTATTTACCGAGTGTATGCTCATTTGCCTCTTCCTGAAGCTGCTGTGGAGCGAGTCCTCCGCCTCGGGCGCCGGCGGCTCCGGGGCGCGCTCCTCCTCCGACTCGCCGCGCGCCAGCAGCGTCGCGAAGTCCAGACCCGAAGCGCTCAATGTGTCGAAGTCGCCCGCAGCCGCTATCGCGCCGTTCTTTAGGATCACAATCTGAACAAAAAAAATGATACCCTGGTCATATATAGCAGAGAAAAAGATTGTTTAAGCTAAAAATTGCCAATTTAGTAAATAAATCTATAATGGTAATATTCGTTGATTATTTAATGCTTAAAGAGTATGTGTATTTGAATAAATATATAATAATGTTATAAATAACTTACATGATTGCAACCGAGGTCGCAGAGAACGAATATCGGAGGTAATTTAATTACATTTTTCGTTTTTCTATAATATAATTTGTGATAATCGTGAAAGTTTAAATCGGTAGGATATATAAACTATAAGCTTAAGAGTAAACAGGTAACAGACAGTAATAGTAATTACGGGAAAGCGTCAGACGAACCTGATCGACATCCCTAAGGAACTGCAGTTGATGCGTGACTAGAATCCGCGTGCTGTTGCGAAGGTACCCGACCAGGCAGGACTCGAAGAGATGGCGACCGACGTGCGCGTCCACCGCCGACAGGGGGTCGTCCAGCAGGTATATGTC
Source organism: Polylopha cassiicola (assembly GCA_038024825.1). Classification (NCBI taxonomy): domain Eukaryota; kingdom Metazoa; phylum Arthropoda; class Insecta; order Lepidoptera; family Tortricidae; genus Polylopha; species Polylopha cassiicola. The sequence goes on from CP149045.1 coordinate 7,359,984, forward strand.
AGCGCGCTTGTACACCGCCCGCGCGAGGGAGATGCGGGCCCTTTGCCCTGAAGCAAAAAAAGGAAATATTGTTACTTAATCATACTATCTCAAGTAGTACTGGCTGAATAATATAAATAAAAAAAAGATTCCGTTTTCAAAACAGCATGCAATTGTTTTCGTACTAATTTCTGATGCTCGATAAATGGATTTAGTAATAAATATATTATTTTTTATAATGACATTTCGAAAACTTTACAATTTCCATATTCGTAGTCGACCGTGCTAACGATACACGAGTTAAATCCATTAGTTGTTTTATTTTGTAATGTTTATTATTACTTAAGTTAGTGTACACTTTAGTAATCAAAACACAAATTGAAATTCAGTCAAACGACTACATATCTTCGTTGAAAACTGGTTACAATACTAACACAATAAGATTTGTACAAAGTAAGTAATTTCAATAAATACATATGAAATAGTACCTAGTATATAAAGTGTTTTACCTCCACTGAGACTGACGCCTCGCTCGCCCACGACCGTTTTGTCACCGTGCGGCAGCAGGGAGAAGTCGCGATCGAGAGCGCATCGCCGCACTACCGTGTTGTACCGCGGCCGGTCCATCGGCTGACCGAACAGAATGTTCTGACGGACACTGCCTAAAAAATTAAATATACTATGTAATCAAGTTTGGTGGGAAAACGAATAAAAAGTTCTGCCTAACAGTGCCCACGTAAATTTCGGATATTTGCAAATTTTCTAATAACTCCGAAAATCACTTGTTCAAATATAATATATTTGAAATACTTCTTAACGCTGACACCACTGAACGCCGTTTAAATAGCATTTGGTATATTGACGCTTTCAGTTCCAGGGAAAGACATAATTATGATAGTTTTGGGTGAAATTTACTGGGGGAGTACGAATTAATGCAGAACCTATTCTTACTAACATCATAAATGTGAGAGTTTGTAAGAATGTATGGATGTAAAGATTGTTCTGATGTATGTTTGTTACTATTTCAAGCAAAACTAGTAAACTTTACAATAACATAGCTTATACATCAGAATACCATATAGGCTATATTTTACAACGATATTATGTAAAGTACTCATCAAGCGCAGACGCGGGCAGAAGCTAGTGGTACATAAAGTTTAAATGAACAACGACGAAACGAGTTAAAGTTATAAAAAAAAATGTGTACCAGCAAACAGCCATGGTTCTTGGCTGGCGTAGGACACGGTGCCTCCGATGTGGACGGACCCGGAGAGCAGGGGCAGTTCCCGCAGCAACACGTGCAGTAACGACGACTTGCCCGCACCTACTGGCCCTATCACAGCTATCAACCTAGGGGACGAGAAAAGGTTTTCAATTAACTTTTTACAAAATAAATACGTGTATCTCTGAACGGCTAGAATCGCACCTTTACTAGAATAGTGTGACATCGCTAAATGTGTCCCAACACGAATTTATTCTCTATAAGAAGATCTAATTAATCAAAAGAAAACAATACCTCACACAACTTTGCTGCCATACTGTCAACATCGCCTGAGGATACTTCGTGTTGAAGCAAAACTCGCATTGAGTTTTGTACATATTGCCAATTTCAATCAATGGTTTTTAGTCATATATAGATCAATTATAACGAGAGTAGAGTGATACTTACTTGCCCGGTTTGATAGTGAGCGACAGGTCTGTGAGCGTGTTCTCGTGATGGGAGGCAATCCATTTGGCGGTGGCGTGTTTCAGTCTCACCCCGCGGGCGTCCTCTTCAACCCTCGCAGCTAATTCCTCATCGTCTTCTTCCCCGGACTCGAGCGGTGCTGATTTACCTAATACACACCAAACTTACTATGTAACAAATTAAACCTTTAAAACAAACGTTGTATCAGGAATGGCTTAGAGAAATGCTTCGCTTGTTTATTTAAAGGGCTTGTTTTACAAATCCAAATAAGTCTCGCGTAATTACTACTTTTCCAAAAGTTGTTTAAAAATCCACTAGATGCGATACTGTAGAATGAGCTGTACCTTATTCCACATTTACTTATTCCGCATCTAATAGATTTTTGACATGCGGCGGCCCTCATATAATTGAATAATAACTTTTATTATTACTATATTGAACTTAAGCAAAAAAAAATAAAACCGAGAGAATTAACTTTCTGTGAGCAATGACACCGACAAGGTGACATGAGAATACTACAAACAAAGGCTATACGTATAACCTTATATATTCATTACAAAAATAAAACCCGGCCATTGACGCATCGATATTACATTTGAAGGACTATTGTGATAGCAATTTTACGTTTATGATTTGAACATTATAAATGTATTCTATCGAATCAAAATCGTAATCCTAAATTCCTAGTGACCACAGAGAACCACGACTATGTAAGCGCCTCTCAACTCTGAGACTTAAACATACATTTATTTATTCGTTGTTTAATACCATAGCATAAGCTTTGGTTCGTTAGAGACTAGATGAGTTGGTGCGGTCTAATGGAACAGTCATCTATCACAGCTCTATCGATCTGTGATACTTCGACACGTGGGCTGCCGTTCGCTTGTATATTATGTTCTTTATCGATGTCTTATCTAAGCGGCAACGAGTCGACCAGTAGTGCGATCGTTATGTTGTAACATTTGGTCATACGCACTAAACATTAAAACCTACCCGAACTAGCTAATCATTCGGTATCTACTTTTAAAATAAGTTTTGATGTTACGTTACTGGTGAATCAAATGACTATTTATCTGTTTAATAAATAAATCGATTAACTTTTTTTCGAGTGATTTACTCGGTAATATTCATCGGCGTCAGTGCAGGACCTTCTAACTACAAGTTTTGGCAAAATACTTATTTTTATGGAAATATTTGCTTGATTATATTATTTATTTTTGTCACTAAACTCCTTATTTATATCTTCTCTATATATGAAATAATAATAATAATATATTATAAAGCTGAAGAGTTTGTTTGTTTGTATGTTTGTTTGTTTGTTTGTTTGAACGCGCTAATCTCAGGAACTCCTGGTTCGAATTCAAAAATTATTTTTTTGTTGGATAGACCATTTATCGAGGAAGGCTTTAGGCTATATAACATCACGCTTCGACCAATAGGAGCGAAGAAACAGTGGAAATTGTGTAAAAAACGGGGAAAATATGAAGGCTTATGAAGAAGTGACAGAAGACTTTGACAGATCTTTGACTAAACAATCGGACGGGCAGGACGACGTCTGCCGGGGCCGCTAGTATGAAATAAAGCAAAATCACAAAAAAAAGTTACATTAAGTAGTTCGTATTGCTTTTAGGACAGTTTTTATTGTCTACTGTAAAATTTACTTTTTTGCATTTAGAAGGTCCTGCACTGACGGCGACGAATATGCCCTATAACTTGTTTTTTTTATTGATTCTATGCTTTTATAAATATATGAATCGCTATAGATAGGTAGAAAAATATCACTTTACTAATGATAACATAAACAGGTGGCCAAAAAACTTGTGGGGGATATACCTACCGGAGAGTTTTATGAATACATAATAAAAAAGTTTCATAAAAAAAAGGAGGAGGAGCCATTTTTTATATACAATCTTAATTTTATTTTAATGTAGCAATACGTTAAACTATTGTCGTTGTGAACTAGTATCATCAATATAGTGCTCTGCGAAGCATATCACGCCGTCATTCGCTTTTGTATGGCGTAGGAACTATGAATCGAGGAACACGGTGGAAGAAAGACGTAACCTCGATTTTATTTACATAACAAACGATATCATCATAATACGACAGAAATTACAATAACTGAGCCAAGGCCTTTATGTCATTTTTCTTCTGAAACGACGACCTCAGTTCTACTAAGATCCCAAAAAGTGTTTTGTTTAATACCTATTTAATTTACTACTTTTTGTCACAGGATTGCATATATTAATTACATAATTAAACAACTCCACATATTTTAAAATTACTCAATATATTTTAAAAGTAAACTCTGACGTTTATACCGTGCGTACGTTAACCGCCGTCTATAGGAATCTATAAATAGAATGCCCTTGAATAGAAATATCTGAACTGGAGGACTTTAAAACGAGATACCAATAAATTCTTGTTATGTCAGTAAATCACAACTTACGATTTGCTTTCTGTGGACACAATTATTGTGTTTAAGACGTTAACATAATATGTCATAATGTGTTTGTAAATATTTTTATACTAATTATTGTCTAAACTTGCTTTTTCTGAGATACCGCTTTACCACATGTGGCGACATCATTATACCTAGTATTACCTAAACCATAAATTAAGAGATATTATTCAAGTGATCTCACCATTTCCTCTCGCCTCGTCTAATTTCGTTTCCTTCGTTGCAGTTGATACACCACTCAGTTTAGAATCGTCTCTTGGCAGTTCCAATTCATCCTTGGTTGGTGTTATAGGTGTTGCTATAGGCTCTTTTTCCTCTTTTGCCACTACCCCTTTCTTCAATTTTGGTTTCGTAGATGTTTGTATTTCAGCGAGTCCTGGCACCGGCTTGCTAGTATCCTCGTAAAGCATAAAATTTTGAAGTCGCTTTATGGATATTGTCGCTTCCGCTACCTGAGCGATACCTTTTAAATCAAATATATCATGTCAATCAACTCGTTATCACACAGTAAGAAGTATTTATTTCAGTAGTAAGTTCAAATCAGTCATACAAAAGTTGTTTAGCGAGCTAAATATAACTGTTTATATAAGTAAAATAAATAGTCACGATGCGTTAATAAATTCTAAGAAGCACATACAAACGAGTTCCAAGTTGGTAAACCGCTTGTTTTAATAGAACCTTTTACAGTACACTCACCTTGGGGGAAAAAGACCGTCATGGTCTGTCTGAGTATATTATAGAAGCTAGTGACGACGAAAACTTGCTTGGCGGTTATTACGTTGTTCTCTAATACGAAGGCAAGGATCGAGCAGAAAAGGCAGATCCGAGTTGTAAACATTATGAAGGAGGTCAGCACACCGCGGATGTAAGAGGTGGCGCGAATCTGCTTTATTTCATGCCTGGATAAATAACGGTTAATTAACTAAATCGTTCTTCTACGATTCAGTCAAGACTAAGTAAGGAATGTACTAATCTTATACACCTATTTATTTATTTATTAATATTACGTATATAATTATGCCATCATCATAAAACGATACTACATCACGTGTTCGCTAAATTTTCAACGCTGGATGGCGAAAAAAAACAATTTTATGAGAGTCAGTTGCAGTATTATTTATGAACCTTAAACAAATAATATGTACTTCAAATAATGTCAAGAATGCGTAATATCGTGAAAGTAAAAACATACTTGACATTGTAAAAAAAGCCATAACGACAATAAAATAAGATTATCAAGTCACTTAATACCTACAACTCAATTAATCTTTCCGTAATGAAAATTTTTAATGCAAATTATATATTATATTGTATCCTTATTTTTAATAAAATCTATTAATGTAGTTCTTAATGAAGATAACTGTTATTAAAATATCTTTCAGGATATATAAGGAAAAAACTTAACATTATTTGGTTCATAAGGAAAACTTAACACATTCGCTTATTACCTACGAGTACACTCTAATATAGGATCGCAACATTAGAATAATTTTAAATATTACAAATCATATTTTTTTTACTCGTAATTCGATTAGATTTTATAGAGGTCATCTACACGAGCGATAAAACGTTTATAGGGTCAACAATACTCAAGTCATCGTTTTACAAATACACAATGTAGAATTGTATGTCCAAACTGAAACCCGCGCGATTGTACTTACTTCCTAGCCTTAGCGACAAGGTCAGCAAACGGTTTCTCCCAAGTATACATCTTGATGACCTGAATGCCAGATAGAATCTCATTCATCAGTCTAACCCTCTCATCTGTTCGTAAGGCGGTTTTCAATCTTAGCACAGACGTCCTTTTGCCCAAGTAGGCTGTAAAACGAAAAAAATCGTTATTTTTTTAAGATAATTGTGTTAAAAAAACAATGCATCATCGCTTTCCTCATTCGCATTGCACATAAAATAGCTATAACAGTAATTTCAAATACCTAATTATTTATTCGTAGTAAAATTGTCATTTCAAAGTTTCGGATGTTTGAATAACCATGCGTAACTAACACGTGTATTCATACTGAATACATACACTTGAAATTCTGTACAACATTCGAAATGAAAGTAGTTTCTCTATGTTTTGTACGCATACAAAATAGTCTATGTGACCCTGTTGGGATATTGTAATAGTGGTGCAATTGTCATACCACGTTGTACCACCTAAAGTATGCAATTAGTCCAAATTGTCACAATGCAATTACAACTTGTAAATACTACAAAATAATAACGTTTGCAATGCTATCTGGGTTACCTAAAATAAACAGCTCGCCATAAGCAGCACAGCGCAATCATATAAATAATTCAGTCATCAAAACTGTTTACACTAGCATTGCAATTAAATTTGCTACTCAATTTAAAGTGTTTGTAATAAGAATGACCGATAAGTAATAGATAGAGTATTTATACTAACCAAAGTAATATAAAGCAATTATTGAATTATTTTTTGAGGTTAATCTAAAACAACCAACAATCTTTCAGTTCGCGTGATTTTGTTGTAATATCGACCTTAACTGCATGTTCACAAGAAAAGTATACACAATTTTATGTTAGTATTAACAGTACACTTATTATAGAATATGTTTTTTGTCATACTGTTGTTAACAACTTTATAAAAGAGCCATCTTTCTCGGTGATGAAACATTTATTGAGCGTTTAGATTTAGACAAATATCGACCTGAAATGTTTATTAATGACTAAGACCGAAATTTGCTAAAAAAAATACTAAAAGACTTAAGACAAAACAAAACACACTATCTAGTGAAATAAGAACATAAGAAAACATGTGACTGAATATACATAGATATTAGATAGGCAGTGAAGAAGATACAAAAATATATTTTAACCGTTTTAGACGTAGACTAACGGCTCTGCAAAATTCAATCCACATCGTAGTATGGACGAAGTAAGTACGTAAGTTTAAAAAGTAACTCCAAAATAGGAAAGTTATAGCACGACAATCACATTACCTTGTAGGGGGATGAATGCCAACATGAATCCGACACCCACGACCGCGGCCCAGCTTATCTCTTGCCACATAAGGTAGGTGATGATTATAGTAGCCAGAGGGCCGATCCACAGGTAGTGAAGGAATATTATGGCCACGTCAAATCTATTCACGTCATTCGATAGAAGATTAACTACCTGCCCGACTGTTGTTTCCCCAAGAGCAGTCTTTGATAGCATTAAAGACTGAAAAGGAATTAACATAAGATCAATCATTGTCATCTGTCACTGTATGATCACGAGCATGAATGGTTCTACATCATTATCATTCGAAAGAAGATGGATCCCGATTTGAGGGCTTACTATGTAGCTAGCTTCTAATAGCTCTAGTTTGCTTCCAAGCTGAATTGCCAGAATAACTTAATTTAGTTAAAATAGTGCAGAGTGAAAGGTCAAGGTTGGTCGTATTGCAAAACGTAATCTGTAGATTTTTAACATAATATGAACAAGTTTTAATATGAGACCTAGATAGTTATAGATTAAATCTAGCGACACTAGAATAATCGATGTTTTAATTAACCTTGTACTATGACTAACCAAGCTATCCATATATTTATAATATTCCATAGAACCTACGTCTTATAAATATATATTCACTGATCATGTTATATACCTTTCTATATATTAATGAGCAGCAGGCCACCCGAAACTTCATACCCATGTGTAATATGGCCATCATGTATGGGTGTACCACGAACACGTTGAGAGCAGAGCACAGTATAATGGCCCCCGCATACCAGTACGCCTCTTCGGGAGTCATGTTTGACTGGTGGTTCGGCGTGTAATACTCCACTAACTTCCCAAGGAACACTGGTTGCGCGATACTGTTGATGAAAAAATAACATAACTCATTGGAATATAAAAACTCGCGTTATTGAATTTATGTTCACGTTTAGACAATTTCACAGTTCCCGTATTCTTAGCAAAAACTCTATAAGAGTAGCGTCGCAGTGTCGACGTTACTCTCACAGAATTTTTGCAAATGCTTGGAATAAATAATCTTTGTTTCGAAATATAAATATTTATGCTTATTTTTTTTCGACTCAGTTTACAGTTCAAGCCGCGAAAGTATTAGAAATTAATAAATAATATATTAATACAAATTATCATATCGCTGTGATCCAGTGGCGATTATTACTTGAGCCTTACATCATACTTACTTAGTTGCTGACTCATAGGTATTCAATCTTCGAGGAAAACCAATTTTTTGTGAAACTAATTTTATATGATGTAGTTGCTTCCATATTATTTCTACTTTTTAAGTAAGTGCATTTATAAAAATATATTTACAATACAATACCATTAACTGACTTTATCATTTTTTTTTTAATTATTTTCAAATTGTAAATATATAAATCTTACACAATGAATAATCTACAGTTCTAATTGATATATACATACTCGTATACCATTTATTAGAGTACTCATGGGTTTATTTGGTTTTCCTACATGGAATTCCCCGTGTAAGGAACATTCCAAAACAAATACTAAAATCGATGTAAAATCAAATTACGTAAACTACAAAATAAACAATAGCTATGTATGCAAACAATAATACTCATTCAATGTTAAAACTTATTTCACTACTGGAGATAAAGATAATGACAAAGAACGACAAAAAACGGGCAGTCCTTATAAGAATAAGTACTAGTCTAAACTAGCAAGTAATTAATGATTTGACTTTTTTCTAGTGATTCTCACTTTGTGCGAGTCGTATTTAGTTCATTAAGTTCATTCTTCAGGCGCAAAAGCCAATTGTATATGAACATTTGTTTGTCTTGCCCGAAGGAGCCGATAAATAATCCCAACATTCGAGGCTGCTGGATCCTGAGAAAGGGTTAACGAGATAGGAAGGTATACAAACAAGGTTATGTTCACAAAGTTCTGCGAAGAACTTATTGTTTAACTATATAAAATAGACACATACGCTAGTACGTACTCATCATATCGTACTTCTAGCGCCTAGTATTGTCACTATTGAACTCAATAGTGAAGTACAACATTTGCTTGCCGCTACGATATTCTAGTTGTACAAAGCAGTAAGAAAAAATCTCAAATCGCAGAAATTTGTTACACAAGTTGATGAAGGGGATAGTCAGAATCGACGTCTTTTCCAGGTCATAGTGACTAGATCTACGTGCCCTAAATGCTGACAAATAGTTAAATACCAATGCGATATAGCTCACAATGAATTACCTAAACAATCTAGTCTTATAATTACAGGTATTAATAATACTGTCTAGCTTCTTTAATTGATACCTACTTATCAGCATTACTTAACGCAAAGAAGATAAATAGATTGTTCTTACGCCGAGATAAACCAGTTTATTGAACCAACTGGTGATAGCCGGTTAAGTTCTTGGATATTTAACAACCGTTTTTGATAAACTAATTGCATGAATTACTGCAATAAATTGATTGGCTTGACTACTACGTACACTTGTACGTTTGATGTAGAATAAATAACTTATTTGCGGACCATCTTAGATCTTCACGATCTTAACCAATGAACCTTGAACGTAGAAGATTCAAAACCATTGAATTTATCACTTAGGTGTTAATAGCAAATTCATAATTTTGCATTATGTAATGTACTTCGCGAGTAACAATACGCGAGTTCAACCGACATGGAATGTAAGATGTGTATTACGATGAGCAACAGGAAGACATTATAATTGGTCGGGGAGCAAAGTCTGTGCTGATTCATTTTAATGAAACGAGATACCTCTTTATAATTGCTCTATGTAATGATTGACTCGTTTTCACTTACATTCCCCAGTATCATTTTGCATAATACACGAGGGGCCACTTATTATTTTGTGTTTGTTCATTAAGTGATCGCTGACATTTATTTACTCTCCTCTGCTGCACAATGGTCAGAGAGAGATCTTTTAATCTCATCCATGTTTTTCTTACGTTTTTATTTTCGATAACAAGACGCGACGAATTATATAAAATATTTTAAATAAGTTAACGCAGTTTATCTTTTTATGTTAACATAATAGAGACAATTCTCAATTGATTCAAGTACCTAAGTCAAGGTAAAACCTCATCAGCTGTACCTATGTCGTCTAAGATCATTTATTTATTTACCTAGTTACTCAAGTAAATAATTATTTTATTATTTTCCTGGAATGCAGCGACACTTCGATATTAGTCAATAGCTTACTATCATACGAACTCAAACTTTTAAATTGTATAGGTACATCATTCTGACATACGATATCTTACATACTTACGTATAATTAATTTAGATTTGTAACCGTATTATTATTGTGAACACCGTAAGTTTACATTTTTTCGGGATGTTGTATGGGTATTGATAACTCGTTAACTATGAACTGTACCGATGATGTCGATTATTTTATTCGGCGGTTCCACTCGGATAGATTACAAACTAACGAAAATGAAAAAATACATTATATTGAAAGTTGTACAGGTGCAGTTCACTATTTATTGTCAGTTTGCATGACGAAAGATAAATTATATACTAACGGTGTACATAATAATACAGTGTCACAAGTTTATGTTCAATCTTTCATTTTATTGCTGCTTACAACCGGACAGTCAGTAGGTATCCAATGAAATCTTTGTCTCAACAGTCTCTTTACCTACCTACTTTAACATGACTTTATATTATTTCGCGTAATGTAAAGTCGTAAAGTTGCGCGAAATAGTAACTGAAGTATCTAGATACTTAGTACTCTGAACTAGAACTATTTACTGGAACACCTGAAGGGCTGATGATGATTATTTGAACACATTAAAGCCAGTAATAAAAGTGCCCAGTACTTAGTGGCTAATACTGAAAACAATGGCGCATAATAGACGATGATTTCAAGGAAATGCATCATCGAATCGCTGCTCAGAGTGGAGATATCACCTCGGTCTAGATCGCCACTCATCAAATAGTGTGATTACGTATCTGTTAAAATGTATAGTCCCGTTCTTATTTCTGGGAATTGCTTACGTGCCATGCCCATGGGAATTGCCATGAATAATGTGTACACACAGAAAGCATGCCATGAAAAGATTAAACTGAATTCATCTTCATCATATTATTAGTTAAAGTGACACTTGCATTGGTTATGAGATCTAAACTAGTAGTTTAATAACAATTGTTTGTGAATTAAACTGTATTATAGCTTTTACAACGAATCCTAATACCTATAAAGCACAATTATGTCCAATTATTCATACCCCATAGTTAATGAAAATTGTTAGCTAACGTAACTAGCATAAAATGACTATGAGTTGTTTAACTACAGTCACCATCAGATATATCAGAACGGGCGAGGTACTCAAATACATCTGAACAACATTAAATTTCAATAAATTCGTTACGGTAAATAAAGCCAATAATATCTGAACGTCCAATTCGTCACAAATATAAGAGCAGCAATTTTTCAATATAATCTGAACACATAACAACGCAAAAATATCTAAACAGTACAAGTGTTCATAAATATCTGAACACTTAAGGAAAATATACCTTAAGTCACTGACATATAGTTTACATTCTATTGTGCAGATGTAGTGAATATTCTGTCTCGTGGTATCATTACTAGGCTCTAATCAAACGCATATACCTATTATAAATTTCAAACAATCTAAATAATACTGTCTTGGCTTAATGCGTAAGATATCGCTTAGTAAACCAAGCATCATGGATCGAATCCGACTGGTCCACATGCATTTTATTTTAATTAACGTATGGGAAATATGACATATATTATTCTTTTTTTTAATTTCTATAATAAATTAGGTTACCTGCTATATTAAAATTTTATTTGTTCAAGTTTTTTAAGATTTTTTATTTTTTATTTCTTCATTTATTATAGTCTTTAATACGGTGCGGTGGCAGGACATTCGGAGATCGGACATACGTAGAATCGAAACTCGTATTAGCATTTGCAGTTCGTTTATTACCTACGGACTTTTACAATTGATGAAGTTGTTGCGTACCTAATTAAACGACAAAGTATGTAATTAATTAAGCTCCATCATGTCTCATCATTTCATCATCTGGTTACCATAATAATTTATACTTTACACAAAACGCAGCTTACATAGACTAAATAAACTATAATTAGTCTTGGAAGTGTCTCACCGACGTCTTCAATACAAAATAAGATCTGAATAAAAATACAAAAGGAATAAAATTAAAAAAAAACATAAATTCTTCCTGGTCTCGAACTTAAACCAGCCGCGTTCTATGACCGTGCATCCGACGTATAAACCATGAGGCTAAGCAATCAATTATCAGGTTGACGAAAATTGATTACCAATGTTGACAAAGACTTGTCAACGACCATAATATTCTTTCATAATTAAATAGGATACGAACTAAACAGTGACAGTTGAAGTTTGGCAACAGAAAACAATAGTAAGTATGACAACGTCGCAATTCACGTTTGCTTTGCTTACCTAGTAATGATACCATGAGACAGAATATTCACTACATCTGTACAATAGAATGTAAACTATATGTCAGTGATTTAAGGTATATTTTCCTTAAGTGTTCAGATATTTATGAACACTTGTACTGTTTAGATATTTTTGCGTTGTTATGTGTCCAGATTATACTGAAAAATTGCTGCTCTTATATTTGTGACGAATTGGACGTTCAGATATTATTGGCCTTATTTGCCGTAACGAATTTATTGAAATTTAATGTTGTTCAGATGTATTTGAGTACCTCGCCCGCTTTGATATATCTGATGCTGACTGTACAAAGACAAATTATGACCTCAAGGCTAGTGTCATATGTTCAGAATGGCCATCTGAAATGTACACTCAAATTAGAGTAATTATATAAAATATCATTCCTAAATTACGTAATCGTGTTTGACAAGCAGGTATTTAGTTTGGTTACCATACCTGTGAAGCAATTTACAGAATTGCCACCAATTAATATGTTTAAATAAAATGTGGGTCACTGGAATACATATCGATATTTTTTACATTTTTATTTATGTGTAAATGAAAAAATAAAAGTATCTCATGAAGCAGAATTGAGACTAAGATTACAATAAGTAATTACTTATTCTTAACATTGCTTTAAATATGGGCTATGTCATACATTTGTTTTAATACCTGTTATCTACGCGGTCATTTACATGACAACGAAATGTCAATCGCAATGTTATTCACTGGTGTAAGTACCTACCTAAACAAATTTCTACATTGTCGCAGATTGAGCAATATTTATTTCGTAACTACGTAGTTTTAACTGCATATAAACAATACAGCTTTTTATTTAAATTAGCCTTTAAATAAAATATATAGAAATATCTCGAGTATTATCAAAGAAGCTTTCAAGTCACTATTATTTTTAATTATGTACTCGATTATTGATGTAGACATCGATTTATATTATCTACTTGAATGATGTCTATTAATCCCTTAGTAGGATTACTCCAACTTTTCATCTAGTAGGTATTAAGCTAGTAGTAACTAGCCTTCCAAACTGTGACACACATTATAGTTTAACTTTCGGCAGATACCACATGATTTTATATTAAATGGCTTATAATAGAGGTTTGTCTTGCATACTTTCAGCGGCTGTTACATCACGAGTCTAGAATATTTTTAATTAATTTAAACATTCTCTGTAGATAAAATGTGAAAATTACAAAAGTATTATAAAACTTAACTTACCGTATTCCACACTCCATAAAAAGTAGCACAAATCCATACAACATACATCTAGCTGCATAAGCTCTTAAAATGACCCGTAGTAGACTGGGTGTGCGTTTAGTTCCTGCACGGGCGACCTCCTCCTCCCATAACCGAGCAAACTTGTCCCCCAGTGGTCCTGGTAAATAAATAATACTGTTATAATAAAACCTTTAAAGATCTGCGTGAATCTTTGTTTACTTTAAATACATCTTGTGTAAATTAGTGTTTTGTTGTGCAGTAAATATATATATTTCATAACAGTATGAAAACTGATTCTGTAGAATTATTTATCTGTCTGCTCCATTTATGAATTGTGAAATGGGAATGATATCTTCATTTGGTGTGTAAGTTATGTACACACAGCATTACTTGAATATTAAGGAAACATGGATAAAACTGACACCTTGGTAAATGGAAAGCATTTAATGTTTTTTTTTATAATCTTCTGACTTATAACACCACATATACAGAGATTATATCAGAAAATAATGCAAAAATAAATAACAAGGATTGCCTTACCAGATGCATGCTCTGTCAATGGTTCATACAGATCTTGCTCTTCCATTTCACTTTTTAACCCACCCCAAAACATAGGTAGTGTCCACCTTCAACAAAATATAAAGTATAAGTAAAAGAGTAACCATATAGTTAATCATTCATTTCATACTGATTGATTATATTTGGATCTGCTGTGGTATTTTCATAGCTCTCTAGTTCTTGCTGTAATACACACATATTTTCATCTATTTTGTTTGCTATTTTTGATAGATATTATATAGGTAAGTTAAAGTATGTTTTATTTGAAATGTATAACAGTGGACCTGGACATAATGTATGTGTCATATATACATAATGTAGTTTTATTTTGGATCAACTATTTGTCATTTTCGGGACTTTTAATAAAAAAAAAATACTTACGCAAATGTCAGGGCTGAAAGTGGGTTAGCACTGGCCCTGGGATGTGGTGGTCGACCTTTTTTCTTTAGGGATTCCATGATAGTTGAACTAAGAGAAACCAATTTAAACTTAAATTAAATAATAATATGAATATTTCAGCTATGAATATGAATTATTATTATGTCACTAAAAGGAGTAGTATAATTCAAAACTTACCGATATTTTTAGATTCTTGCTGAGAAAAAGACGATCTTAAAACTTGTAAGGAAACTGCATTTCATTTAAAAGAAATCACTGCATACTTTGTACAATTTTATACACACTATCTTTCTACCTCCAAACTCACAAAAATCCGCCAAGTAAATAAGTTACAATAAAATTATTGTTTGATAAATATTTATTGGAATCACACACGGTTTAAGAATATACGTGGTAAATACATTAAGTTTAAAATAAAATAAATTAAAAGATCAGTGTAAAAAAATAATAAGCTAAATTTAATATTACCACGAATCAAACCGCGTCAATTTTTGACGTGAGACTAAGAAGAGCAAGAATAAGACAAGACACAGAGCAACTGAATAAATGAAGTCTCTACTTAGATACCTACGAATCAAATGAACATAGAGGTAGTGTATAAGCACGGCAGATGTAAGCTTACACTGTATTTTAATACAGTAGAACTCCAATTATCCGAACTCCGACTATCCGAATCGCCGATTATCCGAATCACAAAAAATTGGACTTGACTTGTCTTAACTTGCCGTTGTGCCTACACTGACTTCCCCCCGCGTGTGTAGGCACAACGGCAAGTTAAGACAAGTTCCGGCGCATTGCAGTCACGGCGCACCTGTCATTGTTTGTTTTGATTAGCCAGTGTGCTATTGGCCTTAAAAATAGTGCAATATCAAAACGTAGCTTTTATTCTCTCCAATGGCATTTTTTTTTTTAAAAATCCGATTATCCGAATATTTGATTATCCGAATGGGTCCCGGTCCCCATTAATTCGGATAATTGGAGTTCTACTGTAAATTAAATGAATTCAGCTGTCTGTGTTCACCTTTACAACCAATGACAGCTCTGTTGGTAGTTTGTAGTTTGTACTGTCATTGACTGTCATCGTCGTTAAACAAAATAGATAATCTTGAATTTACGAATAATAAAACATTGAATAAAACATGACCAACTGTTTGAGACTGTATATATTCGATTAAGCTATTTCTACTTATTTTATGAAACTGATTTTGACATAAACCATTGAGGCATCACTAACTTCGAATATTATAAGAGAACATTGTATTCATTACAGACTGTATTTTTTGATTCTTCGTACATGTTTCATTCGATCAAGCACAATTATGGTAGCAAAGTATTTTAAGAGATATAAAAGTATGATACGAGCTAGTATTTTTTTCTTTTGTGTTGGTTGCGGTATAGCACTATGTTTTATACGAATTGACTGCGTTAACGCAATTACAAATATGTCTCCGGCACCGGTTACTTCTGAAAATAGTGTACGAGAGGCTGCTAGTGAAGTGGAGTATGCTGTTCTCATCTTAACTAGTTCGTCTAATGAAGCTAGACGTGATGTTATTCGCAGCACTTGGGGAAATTTCGTCTCTAACATATTCATTGAAAATGGAGAAAAATTGTATAAATGGAATCATATTTGGATGGAGAAACATATGAAGCTAAATCTAATACAATTATATTTTGTGATTGGCACACAAGGACTTAATAATGTAAAAAAGGACAAACTGAAAATGGAAAACAGCAGGAGCAAAGATTTGTTAATTTTAGATGATCTAGAAGATAAATATGCTAATTTAGCTTTAAAAATGAAGCTAGCCTTAAAATGGTTCAGCCATAATTTAAAATCGCTCAAGTATGTGATTAAATGTGATGATGATTCTTTTGTACGGGTTGATTTAATTGTGAAAGATTTGGAGGCTTTCGCTCCTGAAATGAGTTCACCCATGATAAGTAACTACATATCACACAAGGTAAAACTTTAAATACACCATTAGCCAAACTAATCACTTAAGTCCATGAAATTATTTATAATTTATAATTTTAAATAATTATGAATTAAAAGATACATTTTTTTAATATGTATATAATTATATTTTCTAGAAAGTGACGTTATTTACTGTTTATTAGACAGGTGGTCCCACTTACAGAGGACTTTACTGGGGCTACTTTCATGGAAGTGCCCGGGTACAGATGAAAAGCAGCAAGTGGCAAGAAAAGGAATGGTTCCTGTGTGACTTTTATTTACCTTACGCCCTTGGTGGAGGTTATGTTTTATCTAAAAGCATTGTAGATTTTGTTGCTGCAAATGCTGACTTTTTAAGGTAATATTTTAATAGAAACTATATAAAAAATATTTTTAAAATATATACATAGACATGGTAACCTGAAATTTCAATGGTCTCCTTTTTATTAATCACTCAGATTCATAATGCACTAAATACTTTAAAAATAAATGCTACTATTGACACAATAATTCTTTTCAGTTGTTATCGTTCAGAAGATGTATCAATGGCAGTTTGGACAGCTCCTTTGGAAGGTATCAACCGAGTACATGACATAAGGTTTGATACAGAATGGAAGTCTAGAGGATGTGAAGATTATATGTTGGTGCGACATAAACAAACATCACAAGATATGTTTCAAATGTATAAAACATTAGTAGATTCGCAAGGCAAGAATCTATGTAAGACTGTAAAAGTTGAACGAATTTCATATCTTTATGATTGGAATTTACCCCCTAGCCAATGTTGCAGATGAATTAGCTTTTTAAGTTTATATAATCACATAACAGCATTCAGTAAACACTATTTCTAGTCAATAATTCTGTATAATTAAACTAAATGAAAGAATATAAACATGCTAAATAAAAATGGTAAAAATGTAATTAAAACAATATTATAATTTTCATGACAAATTAGATGACACTTTATTACAACACAACATAGATTTTATATAATTTTATATCGTCATAATTTTAATATCACAATAACATAAAAAATTTAATGTGGTTGGTTGCCTTAGTGAGGACTTTTTACTTTCACATCCATGTATGTTTGATTGTTATAAAAAGTTGTTCTTGACAATTCTTCTTTAAAATAATCTATTGTTCTTTGAAGACCATCTTTTAATGAAACCTGTAAGATGGAAACAGATAAATTATGATGAACTGAACCCATAATCTGCCTGCCATAATAGGCCCAACCCATCATAAAAATCATAAAATCTTAGCTACACAACCTACACAGAATGTTTTATTTTATACTAGTGACTGCCTGCAGGTTAGTCCGGGTATATTGAAATGTATTCAGATTTCCTACATAGTCTAGGAGGAATAAGCAAAGAGAGAGATTATGGCGACCAGCATTCAGAATTTTTTTATGATTATTCAAAAACTGGAATTTACAATAACATTGTTTCATAGCTAAGTGATGTAACAAATTATTGTATGACTATTTCTTTAATTGTATACTTTATCAAAAAAATTAATATACCTACAAAAAGTTTTTTTTACCTTAGGAGACCAGTGCAAATGTGTCTCTGCTAACGTAATATCTGGGCGTCGGCGCTGCGGGTCATCTTCCACAGCTGCGCCAGTAGCCACTGTGCTGCGGCACCCAGGGACTAGATTCTTTATAATCATTGCAAATTCTAAAACAATTATTTATTATCACTACTAAAGCATCACAGATTTCAGGTTTATTATTTTTTATTTCATACCTTTTGTAACTACCACATATTACAATTTTCATTATACATTCAGTTTTGTAACGAACATGCGATGTTTAATTGGATACCCCACATTCTCCCCCAAAACTACCGATTTTCATGAAACATAAGCTGTTTCATGAACATGCTCTTGACTTTTTCACATTTAGACAAACGTTTTGCGAACAAATACATAGCATATACATTGGCCCATAACACCAACATCCGATATTAAAGTCCAGAACCTCCAGTTTCATAGTCATGCTAAGGGCCAACACAAAATGTCATCAATGTCATAATTTTGATTAAATTTTAATAGTTTTTACTTGTCCATTGAATGCTAAAAATATTTTAAGTAAACTTGGTATGATATTAAAAAATAAATAGTCCATTACCTTCTATTGTATGTTCTACTGGATTTCCTATATTGACTGGCAAAGTGTATGATGATGCCATCAATGACAAAAGTCCGTCAACAAGATCGGACACATAACAAAAAGACCTAGTTTGTTTTCCATTACCATAAACCTGCAAGATAAATGATTTTTTAGACCTAATTTATTACTGCACCACCAAAACTGAAGATGTCAAGCTCTTAAATATGTAAGTACTATGTATTAGTTTATGTTTATCTTACTGTGATTGTAAGGTTTTGTAGTGCTTGCATGATGAAATTAGAAACTACACGCCCATCTGAGACATGCATTCTTGGACCGAAGGTATTGAAGATCCTTGCTACTCTGACAGATACATTTTCTTGTTTAGCATATGAATAAGCAAGAGTTTCTGCTACTCTTTTGCCTTCATCATAACAAGCTCTGGGACCTGAATTGTAAAAATCAAGTAATAGTGTTTAACAGTAACTATACCGTAAGTACAATTTTCAGGAAACTTTAGTTTTAATTAATAATTTGAATAAGTATTCTAACTTATTCAAATGACCAACTTTACCTATTGGGTTAACATGTCCCCAGTAGGATTCTGGTTGTGGATGCACCATGGGATCACCATAAACTTCTGACGTACTGGCTATTAAAATCTTAGCTCCAACCCTCCGCGCTAAACCTATAATGTAAATATAAATAAGCAATAGAATTAAAAATATCTAATATGTTAATTATACATTGTTATTATATACTTACCTAACATGTTAATGGTTCCTAATGTGTTGGTTTTAATTGTCTTAACAGGATTTTGCATATAATGAGGTGGACTTGCTGGACTAGCTAAGTGGTATATTTCATCAGCCTTAAACAAGTAATGTTATTAGTCAATGCAATTTTTGCCTGAAATTACTTCTATTTCCAAATAAAAAAATCAAAGACCTATAAGAAATATGTTTTAAAAACAATTAATAATAAACAGTTTTACATAACTAAATTAAACAGATAGATTAATTTATATTATACAGTGGAGATAGATATTACCTCAATATATAGAGGGTTGACTATATCATGATGTATCATTTCAAAATTGCGATGGCCAAACCAGTGCTCTACATTCCTTTTACGGCCCGTAAAGAAATTATCTACAACAATTACTTCATGGCCTTGCATCATAAGAATATCAACAAGGTGAGAGCCCACAAAACCTGCTCCACCTGTAACCTGCAAAAATTATTAATAAAAACCAACCAACATATATACAAAACTTTTACAATACCACCAGCAAACTAACCAGTATTCGCTTCCGCTCCTTGTATCCCAAGTATTTCACTTCTGGATACTTCTGTGGTATTCTACCTTCTAGAATAGCGATTTTCTTTTCTAATTGTTCAATGCGCGCTTTAGCTTCCTGCAGCTCCCGTTTTGTAGATTCTTCTGAGACTTTTTTCAGTTCCATTTCTTTAGTTTCCTGTTCCATATTTATATGGTCAAACTTCTTTG
This sequence comes from Polylopha cassiicola, assembly GCA_038024825.1. NCBI lineage: Eukaryota > Metazoa > Arthropoda > Insecta > Lepidoptera > Tortricidae > Polylopha > Polylopha cassiicola. The sequence continues at coordinate 7,380,313 of CP149045.1, forward strand.
GCAACTGTTTTGTATCTTTATATACTAATTCTGGTACTTGATTAATAAATAGTTCATTCTGTTTTTGCACCCGGTCATCTTCTATTAAATCTTTTGTAAGAATAAGATATATCAAAAGCACTGTAAGGGAATTATATTTTATTAGTTTATTAACAATTACAAATGTGATTAGTCTCCGATAAACAACCTAACACATTTTTTCATGAAAATCATTTATTTATAACTACCTATTACTTACAATAATGGAAAACTACTTACATAGCGCTGTTACACAAACGATGGTTATAGTCTTTCTAAATTTTAGTGGTTGTCTTAACATATCTGAAATCAATATGCGCTGAAATACTTGATGTTCACATTTCGACCAATTTAAGCCAAACGCAAGCTCTACGCCGATAACGACACGGCTAACGTGAATAATACAACGAAAACCTAAAAACGTCACTCCATTTGTGACAGCTGTACTGTCTTTTTACAGCTTTATCTACACATTGTAAATAAAACTTTACACAAAGTATCTAACAGATAGTAGTAAAACTGATCAGTTAATTTTTTTTCTGACACGTTCTGACACATTGAAAAAACGATGTTTTATGCTACGATCACTGCTTGTTATATTATTATGTGTTTATAATTATTTATTCTAGTATGATGGATCCTGTTTAACTTTACGTAACTATAGGTAGTGAACATTTTCGTAACCACTCTGCCCTGTGGCAGACACAGGACGATGGAAGTATCGAAGGAAGTAGGCATTGCATTAATATCCATGTGCTACTTACTCGTCATGCCGCTCGTGCTGCTTGCTGCACGTCATACCTACTCACCGCTTCGCTTGTTGACAGTTTTTTGACCTAAATTAAAGGGCCGCAAGGCGAATGTCGGAGTATTTAATATTGTTAAGGATTGTAGGTATATTACGATAGGAACATAATACTATTGCATACCTAGCGGTTATATTTTGTCATTTGGAACCTTTAAAATTTATAACAAATACTGCCATCTTGCTGTTTCATTTGGAAGTGGATGTTTGCGGGAATAGTGTAGTCCCGAAGGCTTTTCATTGTAAGGCTACGGAAGAATAGATGGCGCTAAAATTCATAGCTAAATTAGTGTCGCTACTATGCGCTAGGGGTCGCTCCTATCTACTTTTGTAGTAATAAGGAATACCTACAGTGGGAAGAAAGTAAGAAGATACCTATATTGAGTTGGCGTACAAGGTGCTTATTTACACAATCAGTAATCTCATAGTAATCATCCACTCAGCTTACTTTAGGTATTTTAGAACTGCTTTATTTAGAACTGGGTAAGTACATAGGTAGCATTTTCTGTCACCTGGCATTTCAAAAACCAAGCTTTAGGTATGTACAATAGATACATAAACGTCGGTACTTACTAAATTACAAATCTGAATATCATCTATACTAATATTAAAAGAGAAAAAGTTTGTTTGTTTGTTTGGATTGAATAGGCTCCTAAACAACTGGACCGATTTGAAAAATTCTTTCACTGTTGGAAAGCTACACTATTCCCGAGTGACAATACATAGGCTATAAAAAAGGGAGGGAAATATAAATAAGTAAGTATAGGACTTTAGGATTATATTTATTCAAATCATTCAATTAATTTATTTTGTGGTAGAACAAAAATAGGTAACATTTTTTTTAAATTAATGAAACGTATTTCCTAGAAATAATGTAGGTAATTTAATTAGGTCGGTATATTAGATATAATATTATATTATAATTTTACCGTGTGTGTAGTTTGTAATCAGATAGTGTCAAAATTGTGATTATAATTACATTTGCTAAATTCATATAAATAACAATAACACATTTTATTAAGGTTACACATTCAGCTTGTATTTGCTAGACTGCAATCACGTATCTGCAACGTAATCATTTAAGTGTCATGTTCAAATTTAAGTAGGTACCTTCATAGAGCTACCAACTTGCATCCATCTTACTCGATACCAACCTCTACTATTTTAAGGCATGATTAGGAAGTGTTCTTTAACATGATTTTTTAACAACATACTAGCGTAACCATTACGAATATTTTTTTTTGTACAGATTGTTTTGTAAAATATAGATATATACTCGCATTTATAGACAAGGTCCCCGCATACGAACTGGTATGTCAGGTTGGTCAGAAAACAGACCATCTATTCCAGTTGCTAGAAAAGCGGTTATCTCGCCCCTGAAGTCTCCGATGGCGGCCTCAGAGGAGTCATTACTGCGGAACTCAGCCGGCAGGAAAGAATTCTCAGCACGGAACGTATACGGGTGTACTTTCAAACCCGCCGCGTGAGCGTTCTCCACGAAACTAGTTGGTGTGCCCAGTCTATTGTGTACGTCCCGGGGAATGATGTAACCCTTGTCAGGACCCACTGCGTATGCGTACGAAGCCACCTCCCGCAGTCCCTCGGGAGTTGCCATATCCCCGTATGTGAGACTAGTTCCAGACACAACCTGATCATAAGGCTGGTTAGTCTGTGTACTGCTGTAAAGTTGAAGAAGTCGCAACTCTGTAATTTGTTTCAATTCTTTTAAGTTATTCACCTCGAAGGACTGTATGTAAATTGGTGCACCGGCACCAGCGTATCCATTATTGTGTAGCATATCAACTAGTGGTCTCTCCATAGCTAGTCCTAAACGTTGAAAATGTGTGCTATGTTTGATTTCAGGGTATATACCGATAGTACGATGTTGGCTCATTTCTAAACTTTTGACTAAATCGATAATTTCCTGGAAAGTAGGAATTTCAAGGGCTCCATCCATACGTGCGTTACCAGGTCTGTTATCGGGTATACGCTCGATAGCGCGCAATGTTTTTAATTCGGCGAGTGTGAAATCTTCTGTAAACCATCCGGTCATTTCAGTGTTATCGACCATCTGAGTTCGGTGCCGGTCAGCGAATTCTGGGTGTTGGCTGACGTCTGTGGTCAGACCGAGTTCGTTGTCGTGTCGGGCGACGAGATACCCGTCTTTCGTCATGACGAGGTCAGGTTCAACATAGTCGGCGCCCATTAGGACCGCAAGTGCGTAGGAGCCGAGAGTGTGCTCTGGGACGTAGCCACTTGCACCACGGTGCGCGATCACCAAGGGGTGACACATATCGGGATTTCGTTTAGAGTTAGCTGCAGGCGTTGGCGACGACAGTACCGAAGGCGCGGTCTGAATCACGCCAAGCCACCCGACAGCCAGGAGCAATATCGCGCCACGCATTGTACTAGGTAAGAATAATCTGGAGAAAAAACGAAATCTTAGCTCGCTGACTACCCATTTTTATGGGACCTTAGTTTTTATACCTACTTAGTTATTCTATTTCCATTGAATATATTAATTACTATATTTAAGATTCAAAACTCCAATGCAATTAAATGAAAAATAACAATTGACAGTGATATTTTTTTAATGTAAAAAAAAAGTCTTGGAACGTACAATATGTAATTTAACTCCGACTGCCTAGCTCGTCTAATTAATTTAGCCCGTATGCCGTAGCCGCAAGTAGGTATGTTTTAAAAATGTCAAAATTACTAAGTGGGTAGGTATGTTTTGGATTAAATCTGTTCAACTTACTTGTGTACCTATTGATAAAGTACGCGGTGATTCGACGACTGCTTAGCACACCATTTGATATCTCTATGATCACTCAAAGTGCTACACAGCACGCTACATACGTGTACACTCATGCACACTGCTCGTATTTAGTATTAGATAAGAAAAACTACGAGGCAACTTACTTGTCCTTGCAATAACATAAGTGATCTTGGCTGAGATTATCTCGGTAAATCCTACAAAGGAGTAGAAGTGCGCAAATATAACAGAGACTAACAGCTACCGTGTTAAGGAAACATGATTTTAAACTGCACTCCTTTATTAAAAATCAATGACGTGATGCGGAAATACCTAATTTGAAATAAATGTGTAGGTATTTAACTGACACGATATTCTCCTCTCATGACGTAATATTAACTGCACATTTACACAGCTTGTGTTTAGTTTAGTTACTAGGTACGTACAACAAATTTTTATGCTCTGTTGCGTTTATGTGAGCAAGGTTAATAAAATAAGGTTCCTATGCAAGTACTGTTAGATTGATACTATTTACCTTACAGTGACGTTCTTCGTTTTTTGATCCTTGGAATAAAAATGCTTTTATTTATATACTTATTATGATTTAGGTTTCTAATTAAATTAGGTAGGTACCTACTATTATTTAAGAACCTTATTTCTTAATCTGTAATACGCTGCTAAAATTCACTTCAGTATGTGCGCGCATGAGAAAGACTAATAAATATCCGTTTTATATGAAAATACTATACATAGGTACGTTAATCAATATCCACGGATGCTATTGACTCAAAGTAATCACACCTAAACAAACACAATGACGCAAAATATAAAGGTAGGTACCTACATTAATATTAAATCTACAGAAACAACAATGAATATTAATTTTGAGCAGAGACAAAAATTGTAATCAGACATGAATGGTATGTACATTAATAACATTACATATAATAATTTCTGATGCCTTCGCGGTTATTACACATTTGTATAAATCACTTTAGCGTTAAACTATTGTCAGCTCAGTCGTGCTTCGATTATGGAAACTGTAAAGAGTCCGAAACGTCAGCAAATAAAATAAAATAAAAATACGCGAGTTAAATCCGTTAATAGTTGTTCATTCCAATGAACATTACATATATTGCTAACTAGTTATGTAGTACTTATGCTTCATTTTTTTGTGACTAAGTTCATAAGAATTTTGTTTGTCACTGTACGTAAGCTGTGAGAATAATATGATAAGGTGTCCTAGCTAACTGTTGATACTGATATACTTAAATTTTGACACTCGAAAGTATTCGTCTATCATGTTGAAGTAAATTGACGGTTGAATTAAATTGATAGTAGAGGTCACATTTTAAGTTATGACAAAATGGTAAATTTTTACAGTACGTAAGTAGATATAATTATCATCACAAAATATCTTCAACCATACCTACGGTAAGATTTTGGCGCAAACGCTGAAATTAAAATTTTTCGGATTATAAAATTTTGCTACTGCTGGAATGTTGCCAAATTGTAGCTGAGAATTCATAATTTGCTGATCTGAGAACATTATCTGGGTAGATAAATGTACCTAGGTATTTTTATAAGACTTTACTTGGCATTATGTATTTTTTGGAGAATAGAGGATATCGCCTGTACTTACCTAAATATGTAAGTATTTCGTGAGTGACACAAACTTGCTTCATTGGATTACAGGGTATCAGCATTGATCCACGTTTTGAATGTTAATAATAATATCAACACACTGCGTTGATAAACTTATCGTAAGTAGGTACACTTGATCATTAATTATAATTGGTCTCAATATTCCGTTATAAGTAGCTTTGTTTTAATAATAATGAAAATAATAACGTAATCTGAAATAGGTAGGTAATATATTTATAGGTACCACGTACACTAGCTGACCCAGCGAACGTCGTACCGGGTTTTTAGAGATTTTGTATAAAAAAATAGGAGTTCATAGTAGAAGTATTTACCTACATATTTCAAGAAAATTTAAAAACAAAAAGCAATGTCGAAAAATTAAAAGAAATATATATATTAGATAGGTAAGTAGGTATAATTATTACAAGAATTATAAGCATAATCTACATGTTTTTGTGATATAATATGGTACACAAACATAAACATGTGTAGTCTAAACGCAAGTAAAATTAATATTAACAAGTTGCTAATGAGGTACTTATTAATAACTTAGTACTTGTATAAGCAAAATGCGTTAAGTGCCGACTTTATTAGTACCTAACATACCTACTACTAGCTATCTGTAGGCAGAACGAAAGGTTTAAATGTAAAAGGGGAGCGTGGTGTGTGTGACTATAGTGACGATCAATGATCGCATTATTGTTAAATAAAAGCGTTTATTAAAAATAAACGCATCCCTCGAGGCGCGGTGTTGGCCCCTGTTTGTTGACACAGGGATTGGAGGTCGAGGGCTGCCGCGTAGTTAACAAATACAAATTTAAAAATATGATTAGAAAAAAAAATAACTTAACTCTGCAATTAGGTGTAGTATAATATATATATATATTCACATCATATACTTATTTTTTTAATATTTTATTTAAAATCCAAACTTTATAACATCGCATGATAATATTGATGAATACCTACTAGGTAAAGAAAACGAAGTTCCATTGAATCCTTCAGTTACATTATTTAAGATTATTGGACACGTATTTTTTCTTTTCTTAATCGAGAAATAAATGACAAAGATATGCTGGTGAAAAGTTCGGGAGTGTGGGTTAGTGACGTCATGTTTTTGTACAATTCATACATTTACTTGAACTTTAGAAACATGTATCTTTGTCATTTTTTATTTGCCAGAGAAAAGTAAAGATACGTGTCCATTATTTTTTGGTAATCTACCTACTTGATTGATGAAAAAAACACTAGTCATGCCTATTCTGCGGGCTTTACTATATTAGCATACAAAGACGACGATGACGACATATATAATTTTGTTAACAAGGTTTAAAAAACAATCACAAGGTGTAATAAAGCGAATAACATCACTTCAAGCTCATTACGATATTTATCTTGTTTTTTTAAGCGTAAGATTAATAAATACCTAATGCTAGGATTAACAATCGCAAATGCGAACGTAAATTTTTATTTTATCTAGTAGCTTTATCCGACATATAATTCATGTTGCTAATGAACTATTGATTATCCTCAAACTATTAGTACGATTATATAGGTACCTGCCAATAGTCAGTATGTGTGCGAACCAATTAACACCACTAAGGCTTGACTAAATGATTTAAGCATGACTAATGACTAAGATCGAGTAATTCTGATTGCAATTTTTCACAGTTACATATTTCCATAGGTACCTACCCGGTCTCTAGGTAATTGATATAAATATCATTAGTTGTTTATAATTTAAATAAAATAAATACATCATCACATCGTAAATAAATTTTAATGGCTGATGAAATGTTTGGGTGCTAAATCGAACTTTATAAAATCGTCTTTAAAGTTTTTCGACAGCCCTATTCTAAACCTATACCGTCGTAAGACTCGTAAGGTTCCCCGGCGAGGTATCCCTTGCAAAATTTATTTGTTTTTTCCACCTACCCTTCGCCACTGTGTGCAGCCTCTAATCCCACTAGATCGAATTAATATAGCTTGTCGTTAATCATTATCGTAAGCTGCGAATACTGAATTAGACATTGATTACTGCAAGGGTGAAAGGATAAGCTGACTTTATTAAGAGTAAAGATTTACTAACACATAAATTATATGTTTTTTAATCAAGTCTGGGTGTCTAATATGGGTGTAAAGGATTTTGTATTTTTTATTTGTTTGAAAATAACTGATTAACAGTAAATTTAGATCTAATATTAATTTAAATAATTAACAAATTTTAGTACTTACTTAATTTTGTTGAATGATTAATAACAGAAAATAGCAGGACGACTTCGTTTGATTACGTACATTTTTATTTGGTGATGTTGGTTTTTTTTTATTTTTAATGTATCTGTCCTTAAGTGTTAGTATGGTCCCCAAGTTACGTCAACACGTATGGATTAATTAAATCGCCATTAGTCTGCTATAATCTAATAGGATCAGATATATCAGCTAAAGATACTTTTTAAAATTTAGATCAGTGTAAAAGAGAGAGAAAAAATCTAAATTTTCTCACGGACTAGTACTGCGTGATTCCCTTGATCATATTTGTTTATACAAACATCTCCCTGGAGATACGTCCATCAGCACACTCTGTAAGGGTCTATAACTAAATTAGAGTCGTAAAATTTGTGGTCTAATAGCATTGAGCGACTATCTCCGATCTTGTCATTTATTGTTACAACCCCTTTATCAGTTGATTAATGTAATACACAACACAACAACACAACAACCGCGTCTCGATAACGATGCTAAATTAGTAACTTATAAAAAACAAAATTATACTTAGTTAAAATTGGTCAAAAACGATCTTCGATTAATATACTACCTACCTACCTCCGAGCTAATAGAAGTTTGCTCTTACAAACATATGTTCCCAGAAATTGAATTAAACCTAGCTAGATCATAATAATATCCGATGAGATCGCCATTAGAACCGACGGATTTAATTCTTATGTAAGTATTAATTTGTGCTGTCGTTTTGAGTACTTTACAGTGCTTATATTCGTAGGAGATTGATTTGACTATCAGTGTTGGATTATTTTCAAGTGAGTCTGCTTCGAATATGGGAATAAACGTCGGCATACGAACAAATTACGACAGATAAATTCGTTACAGTTGTTTTATTCTAATTAGGTACTTTTCGGTCCCGGTGAACATACCAATATTACGAGTAAGTATTAAATATTACGAAAGTGAGTTTATTTTGTCCCGCAGGATAATCGAATTCCCTGTCAATCCGTGAGACAAACTTATTTTGTAAGTACTATACGAGTATAATTTGTGTCAATGCGACAAAAATCTTTAATGTCTCATGTCTCAGTCCAAGAAGTGCCCACTCAGTGGAAATCTAATCTAAGTTAACTTGTGCATATGAAATAGTTTCTTTTGAAATTCTATAAATATTTCTCTGGGTAGATAAAGTATTATTCGTACAGAAGTGATGTTCCTAAGTGGATAATGAGTGGGCTGGAGGCACCTGGGCGGGGCTGTGACGCCTACTTGCATGGATTTCGTTTTTATTTTAAAACGAAAAAACAGAAAAGGGACCACTGACCACTTTATCCTGAATCTAACATTAAAGTGTTTGTTATTTGCTTTTTTGTTAGATATTTCGATCGTTTATTTAATTATTCTCTTCATTTATAAAAAAATAAACCGAGCCACTATGCTTTTTGCAAAAATGTATTGATTTGTTAAGCTTTCACGCCTAAGAGATGATTGAAAGTATTAAAATTGATAATAAAGCCAAGAGCCAGCGAGTAAAACCGCTACTCGCAACTAGTTACAATAATAAATCTGTGTGACGTAGGTACACAGGGTTCAACCTTTTATGATCAGACATTTAGAATTTGAAATCAAGATTCAATACTAACATTTGGTATCGTTGATTAAATATTTTTCGACACACATTAATATCAGCCATCGGTAAATGACGCAAGCTTGGCATTTAAAAAACTTGTACAGCTAAGATCGGACAATACTCAAATCGACTCACAATCATTCGATCGACACGAGGCACAACAACAATAACAAACGGCTATTGACGGAATCCTATAAACAGAAAAAGACAACATCAATATTCTCAAGCGAGAGCGTATCGAACCAAATTAAAATTACGTTTAATAGCATTATATTATAAGCGTGAATTATTAATTTGTGCGGCATTGTCCCGCCAACGGTGCGTATTGTGGCGGAATAAACGACCGATTGTATCGCCTCCCAATCTACCTCTGCGTTCTTTACCACCGTGTGATAAAATTGATAAAAGCAAATCCCCAATTGATAAGTAGAAAATAGAGAGGTGTTAACAAGGTATTCGCGGATAAAGTGTAAAAACAAATTATTGTCGATTTTTGCTTTTTTGATTTTAAATATTTATATTGTGTTTTAGTTAGATACTTACCCTGAAAGCACTTCAACTTTTAGTTTGATTGTCTCTGTAACTGATAATAATTATAATAGGTAAGTATGTAGGAAATAATAATAAACATAGACTTATGAATAGGTAACATACAACGTTATTTAAACGAATTACATTTTTGTTCACTATAGGGAATCACTAGGTTGTACGTACCTACATTTAAGTATAATGATTTTGAATGGTTATTTTAGTTTTTAATTACGTATTGTAAAATGTTAAGCAAATGGTAAAGGGTTAGTTGTGACAAGTATCTACCTGGCTAGAAATTTAATAATCTACACAGGTATGCCAACATAAGTAGGTATATAATCATTTCTAAAAGGCCCGAAATTCGAAGCGCCCGAAACACTTCATTATCCGTGACAAGCGACTATCAATCATCCTAAAGTTCGCAAAACAATAATCACATTATCATTCTCCCATTATAACATATGCAGTCCCAAAATGCATAAAGAATCCGCTTTGTGTTTTTTATTTGAAAATGAAGGTTTTTTTAAATATCTCAAAGCAGCGTCTCGCTCGAAATCGAACAATGTAAACTTATGACTGAAAACAAGAAAAAAGGGCATAAGAAACGGCTTGACATATTGTTAAAGGTCCTTATAAAAATTATTTGCTATCACGCCATCCGAGACTTGTAACGAAGGAGCGAGACCCTTGAAAATGAAATAAGAGTATTGCTTGTGGAACATTTATGAAGAGTCTTGTCTGAGCAATAAAACAAGTAGGTATGTAGGTAGGAGGTTCCTATCCAAAACATTACAATCAAGGGGGTTAACGAATAAGGAAATAGAATAAATAGGTAGGGACGTACAGCGTACAGCTGGCTCTCCATGCGACGTAAATGTTCCTACCTCGCGCTCGCGCTGTCAGCTGGCGTAATTAAAAATGCTTTGTCTATGTTTTAAACATGGAATCGTGGTCGTCTCATTTTAATAATCACATGAAACCCACTTCAAGCACGCTATTAATAATGCTTTGAATGAATTTTTCGAATTCCCAAATGTCATCCAGCTTATTAACCGGCTTCATTTTTTGTTAAAGTTTTATTTGTTTTGGACACAGCGTTTTGGTTTTGGCGCGGTCATTCCGACCTTTCGTTTTTTGTCTCGCGTCATGCAATCCGGGGAGATGAATTATTATCTTGAGTTAATTACTTACTAATAAAGACTTTTTCTATCAAATCCATATTGTTTAAGGATTCTCAAATTTATAACGTACTTATATAAAAACGTTAAATGTAATTAGATAGTCGCACTAGCATATTTATTGCGCTCTAAACACAGCATTCATAACTTGTAAGTAATACCTATACCCACCCATATCTTTTATTGCTTGTGACATATTGATATGAAACCTAAATCATTAGCACTAGCTAGTCTATCTATGTTTAGTACGTATCTACATACGTACTTAAGTATTTTTAAATGAATGGCAAATACCTATTAAAACGTCATGTGTTTGTTTAATAAATTGTTATAATTTCTTCATCATTGTTCTACGTCAAACATCATCCGCAAAAAGATACCACTTAAATAATTTTCGATTACAATGCGCATGATCGATAGACTCGTAGATTTGATCTATAGATCATATCGATCTCGAAAATGGAATACGTGAGTAAGACAAAATATAATTAATAGTCATTCTTCGAAATTCGAATCGTTTTAGTGCAGACATGTTGGCGTCGTCGCAATAAACAAAAGGCAAAAAATAGAGTTCTATTTTTTGTTATTTTTTTAATCGTATATGTAGAAATTTAATGGTTGTGTACAATTAATCATTTCTGGGAGCATTGTTGCATCTGTCGCGTCGGTTCTTAGATGAGTAGTGCAGGCTTTTGTTGGAGGTGGACCTTTATATTTTTGATAATGCAAAAACGCCCTTTGCACCACCTGTGCTGGAGTAACGGTTTGATTGGGGATGTCCATTTGAATCAAATTGAAAAAGTATATAATTTTATTGTATTCTTTTGTTGATATAAACCGATGATTAAGTAGGTACGGATTTTTTGACCTAAAGCAGATGAGGAGACTGTTGTATTCTTTTCCACAGCGTAGGTATAGTAATTTCTGTTACAGTATTACAAATATTTTGGTAATACGAGTAAGTATATCATTTACATAGTATTTAATTTGAGCTCAGAGAAAGAATGAGAAAGCTCATAAATGTTTGAGCGAACGAGTCCTAGACAAAAAATAAACGATTTAAAAAGTCTAAGCTAAGCTATAACGGTATCTTTCCCACATTTCTTATATTTTTGAAAAATGCCTAATGAAAACTGGTGCTATACATATTTCTTTACGTAATCCTGTGCCTTCTAAGGGCAAAGACACGGACAGCAATGACAGATAAGGCGCTGTGTCGTACGAGCTATTCGTTCCGGTTTCAAGGCGCCGCGGCTTTGTTGTCCGTGGGAAAATGACAATAAATTTATATTTAAATTGTTAATATAGGTACCTACATACGTATGCCCCTTAGGATCTGTTTCACATATTCTAAGCAAGTTTAGAGCTTATGCTGAAAACTAGCAGACTAATAATTTAGATAGGTAATACTTGCCACACATTACTTAGCGTTCATAATAAGCACTCGGGAAACTAACAATTATTTGACAATTTAAATGTTATTAATATTTTTTAATACCTAAGCGTGAGTAATTGTAACTCACGGAAATGGTAGGTATAAATTACTGATGCTTAAAAATTAAAAAACCGGAAAATGACGTACTACTTACATAAGTATTTTACTGCAATACAATATTTATAATAAGAACCGAATTTTCTGTGCCGACCTGTATGACATTTCCGCTATGTTGAGCAGCGTTCGATTTTATTTTGCAGGTTTACCTACTTGAATTTATCTCAAATCATATAAACAAAAAGTTGACTTGTATCTACATGACATAATATAATATAAAGCCTATCTAATTAAATGCAGTTACCTTTTATAAGTAGGTACAATTGTTTTCACTTCTTCAACTATCAATATTTATGTTTTAACATAATTAAAATAGATTTTCGAAAGATAAGTGAATCTAATTAACATAATAACCTATTTCTAGGAGCAGCGATTTTTGGTGAATTATGATAGTTATTCTCCGAATAGAGCTCATCATTTTAATCCGAACCAATAACCCATAGCGCGGGTTAACATGTGTAAAAAAAGAAACAAATGAATGTGCGACCGGTTTTTTTTTCACCTGACAACACCCGACATCAGTTTTTGTATACGTACACCATTTTGAAAATTAAATTATAGGTTATAATTTTAATATGATAGGTGTATAATGTATTTCTTTTGGGAATGTGTTTTAAAGATATTATCTTCGATCATATTTTATTTATATTGCACCTATTTAATATTTATATGTATCACCAAAAAACTGAGATGCAATTTTATATTCATGTAAATGTATGAAATGTTTATTTATTTATAAGATGTTAGTTTAGTAATATACCTAAATAGATAAAACATGATTAGGAATTAAAATGTATGGCATGCTTTGTCAGTTGTTATTGTTATTCCTACTACATGTATACTGCATCACATTGAACTACACATTAGGGAATGCAATCTCGTTCTCGCGAGATCTCGTTTTCGCGAGATCTCGTTTTCGCGAGATCTCGGCGTTTTTAACCGAGATTGATCTCGGTCGAAAAAAGGGCGAGATCTCGCGAGATTAACGAGATTGTACTGGAGTATAAAAAACATCTTATTCGAAGCTTGTCTTGAGTCATTACTCAAAAATAAAATGATTTTATACGAGTCGGGGGGTCAAAAGGCGAACTATTAATGTTTGTAAGTGCCTGAGATCTGTGGTCCCAACTAGCGTCGAATCTGAAAGGACCTTTTCAGCAGCTGGTTATCTGACCAACAAAATAAGAAGCCGTTTAGCAGACGACTCTTTGGACATTTTGTACTTCTTAAGGAGCTAGCTTTCGAAGTAATTCTTAAATCGCAACAGTGACTTGTGATTTTAATTGAACAAATATTTAATTTGATTAGTATATTTTGATAATTATTAATCTGTAATTTTCGATGTTCTACTGTACTGAGTAGATATATAGTTTGTTATTTCATTGTTAATGATAATAATAATATCTCAGTTTAGTAGTTAACTTAAGTTTTACTTGATATAATATATTTTATTGTTAGGTATTTGATAGATAAATATGTAAAAGCGTAAAAGTATACTACTTACTTAAAAGTTTATTTAAATAATTAGACAGTTACGTCAATCTTTTAATGCATAAAAAAAGTCTTCAAAAAATCGTGAAAAAAAATATTTTTATAATACCTACATACCTCTACTATTATTATTTTCCTTATTTATTCAATTATTGTTATTATTTGAAAAAAAAACAAACTAAACTGCTAATATGAATCAATCTCGCGAGATCTCGAAATTGCCGAGATCTCGCGAGATTGATTTTCGTAAACTCGCGAGATCTCGCTTGAGCCCAATCTCGCGAGATTTGCATTCCCTACTACACATACAAGCATTACAAGTAGCATTGATTATTTGATTCCCGATTATATTTAGTAATATACCACTAAAATACTACTAATAACCCTCTAAAATAACAAAGCAGTTTTGACCATAAGTTATAGTCTTCGCAGGTATCAAAGAGTATCTGGAGATGTCGTAAAGATCGCATCTACAAAGAAATCCGCACAGATTACATTGGACGGCCTAGCAATCAACAACGGCTCCCTTTACTAACATTGTTTTTTGGGGGTGCCAAAAAAACAGCGGCCACGACAAAAGATGATCGGTCACGGAGATTGTTCTAAAGATATAAAACTAACATAAATAATGTGGTGTAGGTCCCGCGACAAAAAAGAATGTCGAGCATTTAGAATATTTATGTAATTATTATAACAATTCGGTTATCTTGCGTATTCTCGATATGATAGTTCAAAATAAACGCCGAATCAAGCCGACTACGACGGCAATTGCTCCATTAGTAGTATTGATTAGTAGTTTAGGGGTTATCTTTAAGTTCGATAGAAGTACCTACCTATCGAACATAACATTTGTCTTAAAATAATATATACTTTAGTGCTTCGGTTTTGCACTTAAAGAATTTTCACAGTAATGATCTACGACTCACTCTTACAAATAAATAAGCAAAAGCATAATTATATTGCGTGTATAACAGAATACACATCCGGCAAATCAAAAAATAAAAATTCGAGAAAGCTAATTGTGCTAAACAATAGTTCTATTGGTAAAGTTTCTAAGCATAGCATCTACTTTACCGATCAAACTTGGTTACCCTGCGTTCTTAATATGTTTGTTTCTTAGATGTAGGTAAATGACATCGCGTCAGTGCACTAGACGTGGCGTTCCCGCCCTATGTCTGCACCAGAAAGTGTACCCTTTATTAAGTCTGCCTTACAATTCATTACGGGCAGCTTTCTCCAAATTAAGTTCCGCCCCCAGCTATTACTTCTCCCTGTAAGTAAAACATAGATTATTACTGTTGAATTTTTGGAACATCAAAATATTGGGGACCGGTAATAGTAAAATATTTGTTTAGTTTATTAAACGATAACTCATAACGGTAACGTATTCAGGATGTCATGATAGGTATTAATTTAAATTATATATTTTTTAATTGCAACATTTAATCCAGTGCCATGTCCACGTGCTACTAACCAGTAGTGTAGGTCTGGTCATTAGGCCGCAATCACGACCTGTCCTACTGTGTTGTGTACTGTACTGAGTTGATTTGTTTCGTTATATGTACTTGCCTTTGATAGAGAGAACCATAAGATGGAACCATTATGAAGTCAAACCGTTTTAATAGTACTTAACTTAGTAATGTTCACCAATATCAGTTCAGATCCGCAATTTAAATTATCAGCTATAATTTACACAAAAGTAAAAAATATTATACATATACACACACTCGAATAAGGTATCAGCATTCTCAGCCTATAAAAAAATATCGTACATACCTTCACACGAATGTTAAAGCTCCTTCAGGCCACGATTTCTATTTCCGTGTAGTTCACAGTAAAATATTCGACATGAACTGAAGATGGCTGAAGGCTGAAGGCTCGTCTGCTTTCCTCGCTAGGGCGGGCGGCCGCGGCTTGGCGGTTGCTAGGCGACGCGCCGTGGGTGGGCGTGCCAATCGATACCACCCTCTCCTTACTTAGAAAGCACTGTCCCACGTGATACGGCGCCCTTTTGCTTTCAAGGAACGCTGTTACTAGAACACGTAACCCTGAAACTGCCACTCGCAGCCACAGCAGGCGCTTCGGTGGAAAACTTTCTGATGTTTCTCGCTGAAATTGAAATTTACAGTAGTACAACATTGATCTTGTACACGTGATAAACCAAATAATGTTTTTTAAAAAGAATAATTAAATAATTGTCACAATTGTCCAATTAACCTGTAGATCTCTATTGTACGTTCTAATAGAACGGTAGGTATTTACAATTTAGGCTACAAAGGTCGCCTGTCGCGTTTTACAAGTCTGATCGAGGGAGGAGGGCGTGAATTATTCTGTCATGAGCAGTGCTGCGGGCTACCTGACATCATATAAGGGCAATGCGCCCCTTGACAACAAATTTCTATTGAACTGGCCTGATTGACTTTGTTTGTCATCGTAAGTGTATCTTATTATTGATAGAAAGAGAAATAAATGCGCAAATTTTATATCAAAACTTTGCGCTGCTTAACTTGAATAGTGACACAACTCTAAATGTGTCACCACCTAATTTAAATGTGACGCCTTAGAATCTGAAATGGAGTAAGTAACAAAATATTTCATATTTGCAGCACTAAGTAATTAAGTTAACGATATAAATATATTCAGAATTTTCTTTTTCCTTGTAAATTTGTACCTTGGTAAGTACATGTCTAAGAGATGTTTAGAGGCGTAAGTAGTTCTTTATTAAAATCATATGTTTTTTAATAATTACTTGCCTACCTACGTGATTGAGCGTTGCAAAACCGAAAAGACTACGTAGGTACCTACGCATTCGGATGTTCTTAGATATTTTTATAAGTAGGTACCTACAGTTACTATAATTGAATAAGAGATGGTGGATCTTTTTCCATCTTCCGTTACAAGTTAGGACACCGTATTATTGTAGACTAAATAGATGTTTAAAAATATACTCAATCAAGATAATTTAAGTAAACATTGGAATGGAACGAATAGTTTCTCGTCCCGGGTCTGTTAATTAATACAAATCACCTAAGCCCAGGCGCTCGGCGTGCAGCAGCCGCGGCAGGCGCCGTACCTCGGGCCTGTGACGGTGTCCGTCCATCCATCCCAAACATTATATGGGCCATAAAAAGACGATCACGTTTTATAAACACTACATTTATAACTACTTTATGATTGTATTATTTATTTTACGTAATATATTATGTTGTGGTGGAGATTTTGTTTTTTTTTTCTAAACTGTATAATGCTTTCAAATATTTAAAATACAGTACACTCCATTAATTTATAGTATTCGGCCGCGTTTACTTAATGTGGAGAGAGCTTTTTTAGTTATAAATTTATGTTCTGTGGGTATTCTTTTGAGGACAACGATTGCTTTATTTATTTTTCTAAGCCACGCTAACGATTATTGTTATTGTTATTTTGTTTGAATTCTTTTATATTTTCCTCATTCATTTATTAATGCATAACCTTTTTTTATTTAATGAGGTAGATGAAAGTCGTTTGGTGTATAAATAGAATTAAATTATAATTTAATCGTAAAGCAAAATAATATGTAGATACTTAATTAAACAACTTAGAAAATTATCTTAAGAATATTAAACGTGGAAATGATTTATAAAAATGATCTTAGTCTAAAAATTATTTAAATACTTATTTTAATTATTTTAATGTCTTTTAGGTATTTAATTTAGTGTAAATGATTTTTGCACTGATCATTTTTAGCTCCTCTAAAGTTCAAAATTCAAATATATATTTTTTTAGTGATTATTTTATTAGAGGAGTCGGTCTCTGTAACACAGGGCCGCGGCGCGCTGGCCCCGACCCAGCCGGCCGGCCGACGCGCGCTGGACTCGCTCGCACTAAATTTAAATATTTTAATCCTTAATTTAAATTTTTGACATTTTTATTTTATGTTGGTATTCGTGTAGTTTCATTTTTAATGTTATTTGTCATATTGTGGAACTGGAGATGCTACGACTGCACACTTAACTGGACCCTGGCGCCTTGTAGCCTAATTTTTTGATGTTAGTAATGAACTTACGATTCTGATATTGGTTGAAATACCCACAGTTTCTATTCGTTATAGTGTTCTTTTTTCAATTTGATAAATTAAATCAAAGACATACTTACTTATTACATATCTTCCTATATATTAAGTACTTACCTATGGTAGATGATTGATATTAAAATAATTCCATTAAATATGAAGAACACATCCTTTAATAAGAATCTGTTTAAACATTAAAACCATGTTTTTTCAACAAGTCTGTTATCGTTAGCTAATAGGTACGTTTGATGTCGATTTCTTATCATAGTGACATGGCGTCTCGTACCGATATTCAGCATAGACATGAAATTTAGAAACTAACATAAAGTTATATACCTACTCACATACTAGGTATATATACCTACTTACCTGCTTGATATACCTATAGTAGGTATATATTGCAATTTAGAGATCAAACCTACATAGTTATCTTGATTTCAATACATTATGTTTGCCTATTTGTAATTGTTATTCACAATTATTTGATTAGCACAACAGAATTCAAAACACATTTCATTCTATTTAGGTTTAGGTGATCGTGTTTTGTTCATCTATATTTCATGCGAGCTTGTAAAGTTAGGCTTCGCCCGGTGGATCGGATAAATGAGGCATGTAGATCATTATAATACGTAGATCATTTGTCATTCATCCACGCTCAGTTCTCAACCACGGGAATCGAAAGTATCTCGCTTTTTAATATTATACTCATGTCAAGCGTGTGAATAATACCTTTTCGGTCTAATTTTCTTGATACCCTTTAATAGAGCGAAATACTGTATTAAAACTTAGACTTTTTATGAAATGGATAATTAATATCTCATATCAATGAAAATAATCAGTAGCGATGTAGCTAATAAAGAATAAGTATCATTATAACGATTATATAGTCATCTAACTATATTTTTTAGCATTCCTGAGTAGGCCACTTGTGACCAGAAAATATGCTTTTGTATGGTATCATTAAATATCGACCCACCGAAATTCATCGAATTATGTATGCACATATTTTATTATTTATATACTAAACATGTGTATACATGGTATCGTAAGCTGACTGTATAATAAAGATTAAATTGTTGGCAAGGTATTAATTTTTACATAAAAACAAGTTTGCAGTAAAGTTCTGTTCCTATCATTGCAAGAGGTTTTTGCAAATCTAAATAATAATGACTACTTACTTACTTATTAGTTTCACCATTTTCATTATAAAACTAGCGGTCCCGGCAGACGATATTCTGCCAGTTCGAAGTTCAAATTGACTCTACATTTTATAAAGAAACATTTGTATATGAAAAAGAAAAGGGCTGTTTTTAGGGTTTTCCCGGCAATAGGTAATTCGAATTCTTTATAGAAAGGTCCCTTATGTCAAGTTGTTATTGTTATTATTATTCTTTTTAGGGACTTTTTAATTTTTTTTCCTCAGGTCTTACTTAATTGAAAAACCTACACAGTGAAGCGTTTATTTTTTTTACTGCAAACTTGTTCGTTTATCTATACTAATATTATAAAGAGGAAAGGTTTGTTTGTTTGTTTGGATTGAAAAGGCTCCAAAACAACTGGGCCGATTTGAAAAAATATACACTGTTGGGAAGCTATACTATTCCCGAGTGACATAGGCTATAAAAAAAGAGATCCGTGCGCAGCCGGGGCGGACAGCTAGTTGGTCATATAATACTAATGATAGTGCACTCTAGTCATGGTAAAAGTATCGGACTTTACTCTAAACATTTGAGATGTGTCTCTTGTAGGAGATAGCAAATTTCGCGCACACCCTGCGTGACGAGGTGGCCGAGTGGTTAAGGCGTTGGACTGCTAATCCAATGTGCTCTGCACGCGTGGGTTCGAATCCCATCCTCGTCGTTTATTTTCCCGAGTTCAAATAGTAGCGACTATTAGTATTCTTGTATAGGTAGCAAGGTTTTTGCGGTGCAAGTCACCAAATTTCTAAAAAATACTTATTAGTCGCATCATAAATTGCCTACTTCTATCCTAGGTACCGACGTATTAAAATTGATGGTATGGTCCTACTGACATCGACTACTTACGCATTTTTTTTAAACAGTGTCACCCATTCTTAAAAGTAACACAAATTTTTGATGATAGCTTACATGGTTCGCATATAATTTGCTTACCATTCGAAACAGGCGCTTTATAATTAACTTATTGCCTAAATTCAAGAAAGTCACTTGATTTAAAAATATTTTGATTATTAATTACAAATTCATAAGGACGAATATAATCAGCAAATGGCTATGCCCCGCGATTTTGTCCCCTAGATGTAGAAGTTCTATTAATTCCTTCATTAGTAGGTACTTGCGTATTAGTATTCACTGTAAATTTTTGCTAGGTATGCAAAATAATGTGATTCTAATATTCGTAAGTAGCTATAAAGCCGATGTCATTCTGTTAATTTATTTTTTATGAATAGATAGAATACCAAAGTAAACGATTTCGGTACCTTATAAAATAAGAACCTTGAACCATAGACACTGCATAAGTGAGCACTCAGACGTCTCCTATGATAAACTCGATGTAGTTTTAATATAAATAGTAGAAACACCCTCATTTCGTACCCTCGTTATAATGCGTTCGTGGCCATTAAATCATTTTCCATCGAATAAGTTTTCACTTACACTTGGCTTAACCAATGTTTACATATGGCACCAGCGTCTGTTAGCACAACAGAGGGGTTGCTTAAACCAAATTTATTTGTTTTAACTGAGCTGCGGTAGAAAGCGAATATGAATAAGTAAACAGACTATGTTAGATAGAGAAAATTTCCATCAACTCCAGGTGAAGAGAACCGTGGGAAAGTTAGAGACCTGCCTACGCTAGTAGGCGGACTCATTTAGATAGATTAATTAGGTACATACATACCAATGCAGGTTTTTGTTTCTCTTATGTTTCGCATTCCAAGTCTATATACACCTACTCGCCGTAAAATTACTTACTATGTCCGCTATGCTACAAGTATATATTTAAGGTAGATATATGTTGTAATAGTAACATAAATAAATAATAGGTAAATTAATCTTCATAAGTTTCATTCTTCAATATACTCCAATCGATAAAAATTGTACATATATATGTGCTTACTGGCGTGTTTCACGGTTGAATATTACTTTTTTCTTATGTTTCAAAAGTACCTAAAGAGTAAAAAAATCATAATTACCTACAAAATATCAAACTTTCAAATTAGATTCGCTCCAAATAAGTAATAAAATATGTTTGTTACATGTTATATTTTTAACAACGTTATGTTTCTTACCTTTACCAAGTTCGTCTATCAGTTCTGTCACTGAATTTCATAACACGTTTCACGATGGAATTATATTATGAAGCCCGTGTAACTTTCTATGTGTCCTTAGTTTAGATGTTAGGTACTATAAGATTACTAGGTAAATAAAAAAAAGGAGAAATTCGGCGGTTGCTGGGAAATATATTTTTTTGACATTTTCAGATTATGAGTGGATTAACGGATGTAGTTGATATGGGCATATAATAATTAAAACATGGCGTCGTTGGTGGCTGACACAGGGCACGTGTTGGCACGCCGGGACACGTGCCGCTAGTCCTCGTATTGTTGCCGGGTTATTTATGAATATTGTCCGCCGCCGCGAGAGCACCACCATCCCCCGATGAATGTCTACATGCACTTACTAACACTTACTTCGATACTTAGCTTTTGTTAACTACTGTTAAATGCGCTGTGGCATAACGTAGAGCTGTGCCAATTATTTTCATAGGTTCAAAAGTATAAATGTTTTATTTTCTTTAAATGAATGACCTTTACATGTGAGTCTGCAGTAGGTATGTGTAATTTCGGTATTTAAATGAAACAATGCGAAATGCTTTATCAGATTAGATTAATATCTTTACAAATTAAATTAATCATCTTTTAACCGTCGATCTTGAAACTCTTTAATTTAGTAATTTATGGTGCGCGTCATCTTGCACAGGATTCGCGGCAATGGCAGAGAGGAATTCTGTCAATAAATTATGAAATAGTAGGCAGAGTTATCTAAAGGCCGGCGATTGGTATCGGAAGTGGGGCGGGATGACGGGAGGGGTGACTTCCGCGTTCCGGCTACTGCTCGCGCCATAATTCATCATCAGCACTCGGCGGGAGGCTGTGCACTCCCTCACGGGAACAAAGAAAAATAAAGATTTGTGAGAATTATTCCCTCCGCCAGGACGAAAAGGGGAATCCTAAGATAGGTAGGTATAAACTTATGTAGCAATAGATCGTTTTACTAGTAACTTTTGTTTATACTTTAATTGATACGGAGTCACAGATATTTCCATATTTGCGGTATCTTGATTAGATTTCACTTTATGAATAGGATAATAATTAATTTAACATACTGATGCTTTTACTATTATATCTACCATACATAAAATATTTTATTAGAAAAATACTTTTGAATCTAAACGTTGATATTCTAGGCATGTGATATCTAAGTAGGGCTCATATTATAATAATATACGCCTTTGTAAAAATCCAAAGCGCAGATACCTATTCAACACGTCTGAACTGACAAGTCTATTAGGACTACCGTCGTTATCTTATGCAACCAAAAATGTAAATTAATACGTGTTAGTAAACTTTTGTGTAGTTTATTTGTTCACGGCGTGAGACTGATCGCGTATCACTGAGACACGATAGGCGGCCGTCAAAACACTTGTTCCGATAGCGACACAATGCGTTCCTGTCGCTTCCCGCCAGCCGCCTCGCGCCTTCGATGCTCGCCGATATCGCTTCCGCGCTGACATTTAAATTCAGAACATGATGAGACGGTTTTTTTATCGGTTTAAGTTTAGAATGCAAATTTTATTTTGGGTACCTAAGATAATGGTGTACCTACCGTTATTTGTGCTTACATTTATAAATAGGTACTTACTTTACTTTTTAAGTAAGAAGTAATAGGAACAAATAATACAATGTAACGTTGTAGATGACACTATACCCCGCAACTAATAGCTGTAGGTAATATTCTTTTAAATGAATTTGTACCTATTTACCTACTGCAGTATATTTACACTGACATCTTTAGCTTTATATTTTTTTGTAAAATTCCTGGTTAATATAGCTTACCAGATTAATATTTATTAGTATTAATGAATTTTTAAAATACCGGTTCACGCGTTATTCGGCCTCCTGGTTTATGGTCCCGCAATAAACATTCTAGTTGTCCACTTAGAAATTTTTTTGTCGGCACTCAATAACAATACGGATGGCATAAAACGCAACAGTTTTATATTTTACCCGTTCTAATAAATAAAGATTTCAGACCTTACAGACCGAGCCCACACGAAAAACGACCTCCCGGGTTGCATGCATTAGAATTTCCAACTCTATTGTGTTTTGTCATACATTCTTTTTTGCACCTCGTCGGTATACATTTGCAATTTTCATTCTGATGATCGTATACATTTAGCTTTTTGCGTTGTGCATTTGATTGTCTTTATATTAATTCTTTGGCTATTGATTGATTAGCCCACAATCTTAAATTGTTAAAAGTATATTTAGAAATACAGAATAATGTGGATAATATCTGTGTGATACTTCAAAAATATTAATCTGCAAAAGGTACATTTTTTGAATTTCTTCTTTTCGTCGTTCTGATCTCTGTTTTCACTTTTATTATTTATTTTAGCCTATAGGTACGGCACTTGTCCGCCAATGTACCTATTTATAAATATAACCTAGGTACCTATGTCCCTATCTATATCTAGGTACACCTTTACCAATAACGATAGATAGAAACCACTTCTTTCTACTTTCTGCGTAACGGTTAACAACTGTATCGGATTTCATTCGCGTACATAGGAATATTTATTTTATTTCAAATGAAATACTAAGTAGGTACCTATCTACTACCTAATCTACGGCTTTTAAATTATTTAAGAATGAAAAATATTCCTCAACAACAAGAAGCTTTAAGAACTTGTCGGGGAAATTTTGGTTTACCTACAAGTAGGCATTTTTTTCAATTTTTGAATTCATTTCAGCCATCCGCGTTTGATGGTATGTAAGATATCAACTTTCATAGATTATGTATATTTTAGATAAGTATTATAAGAGATAATTTAAGAATGTCCTAAATCATTTTAGACAAACTCATTAAACAAATATTACTATTTCACCTTGTCGTTTGCAAGAAACAATATGGAAATTGATTTAAATTTCTTTAAGTAGGTAGATTTGGGACATGACGTGTACACAAAAAGGGCCCCGTGGAGGGTTGCAAGGGGCGGGGCCAGGTGTCACGGGCAGGCTGCAGATCTTATCTCGAGGCAGGGAGGCCGCCGCTGCGAGTCCGGCCGCCCAGCCGCCGTCACGACCCTCGGCATATTTTCTCTAAACATTGCGTATTACGTCATTTTTGTCTAAATTCATATCATAGTAGTAAAGTACCCTAGTAAGTAGTACCTATAGTAACTAACACTTAAATAATTATTTTCTTGTACAATCAAGTAGGGGACGGGTGCTCAAAGCGGGCACCGTTCCCAAAGCGGGCACTGCTCGTAATATTGCCGTTTTAAATAAGAACATGTTCGTTAATTGCGACAGTATTCCGCGCCGCTCGCGCAACTCGCGTCATTCGTCCTTCTCATCTGCGAGCACGCTGTTATAAGCTACGCCAAAAAAATGTTTTTAGCTGCTTTTTGTAAAATATTTTAACATATGTTTCGTGTGTTCTCTCACTTTTTAAGCTTGCAATACTAATATCAAAGCATGTTAGTTGCTACTTACTTATCAGGTCGCAAAACTGTTGCTTTAACCTCCACGTTTGGTAACATTTATAATTTTGATTAGCTGGCATATTTTAAATGTCAAGAAAGGCAAAGTGATCAGGGCAATGCGGGCACTGCCCGATCTATGAAAAACAATCAATGTATTTTTTTTGTAAGTATTACTTACCTACTTACAAAAAAAATACTTACTGGCTGTTTTTTCTTTAGATTGAAGCTGTTAAAACAAATAAAAACGAAGAGCTGATTATTAATGACCCAAAAAAACAAGAAAACTAAACCTAACCCAAAGAAAATAATAATTAAGACTAAGCCTGCCGAGCACTATCGTTGTTTTGAATTCACAATACTGCTGAGAGATTAAAATAGATAATTTAATCGATATATATTGTTTTTTTAACTATGGCTATCCCATTTTGGTTTATAATAACCTATGTCCGTTTTGCCCTTAGCGCGTGCCCGCTATAGGCCACCCCCCAGGGCAAAGCGGGCAAACGTAGAGGTTTCATAAATTGCTTATAATTATTTTGTCTTTATTTTTTTGAGGAAACGGACATACGGATATCGAAGAGTATTAAATAATGCACCTGGTCGTAAAGAAATTAATAATATTACTAAGTTACAAACCATAAATTTTTCAACTTTCCCTTAAGGTGCCCGCTTTGAGCACCCGTCCCCTACCTGTACCTAGTTACCTACTGTGAAGCTATCTTTACAAGTGCCTTGTTTGTAAGAAACCTAAGTAGCTTTTTCTGAAATTAGAACGATGACCTTCCATTTATTCATGCTTTAGCATAATAAGGTTCTCATCAAATTAATATGCGACCAAATTGTTTTATTTGCAAATCAAGACTAAAGAAGGAACATATAGTAAATTTAGCTTTCAAATACAGCCTATAGCTACCTCCTTAATTTTTTTTCTACACATCGATAGGTATTAACCGCCAACAGAATACGAATTTGCAAATGAGTCAGTCATACGTAACATGATATTATTGTTCATTGGCATCAAGAAGGTAAAAAGCAAGCTTTGCATTACTAAGCCAATTATCTCCAGTGTTCCACGTCGAGTGAAGCGACGGCTCGACTCTACAATAATTTTTAACATATTATTTTAATCCTTCTGCACAGTTGAAGAGAGAAGCAATTGCAAGTGCATGCGCAGGAGTGAGATTTATAATAAGAAAGCGCTTCTACCGCGCATGCACCACAAGGATCTATAAATCTTGTAAATACTGAATCGGCCAATCCCTGTTGAGAATCGATAAATCATCTCTGCGGACAGTGAAGTCGATTCCAATATGACTATCATCTCGCTCGCACTCGTCTTTTCTTATGCGCTTAACATCATTTATCATTGCTTCCTCTCGTTCTTTCTCAATAATAAATTCAATTCTCTTTTGGAATATGATTGTTCATCGTTTTGTAACGGTGGTGTTTTATTGTGGGCATCGTCACGGAGTTAGGTTTTTTGATCGGAATTTGATCGAAATGATCGCGAGAATTGGATTTCCATTTTAGATTTTGTATTTCGGATGATCGATCCTTTTAGTCTTCGGTAATATAGTACCTAGGCTCTTTCTAAGTATAAAATTCTGTTATACTTACTTATATATTTATATGGGTATGTTCATTATTTGTATTTAGAATAAACTTATATTGAATTAAAAAGATCAGTTTGAAATCAAATACGATTTTTTATTTATTTTAAATTTTGCTATTTACATGGCCGTAGAAAGACATTCAATAGTATTCTCTTAAAATAACTTAATATACCTGGTGCTCTCTCAGTCATTTATAGGCAATATAAATAGATACAACGTTTTGCTCAATTCGTATCTAAAAAAGTCAGCTTGTGAAAAAATAGACACTTACATCATATTTTTATATAAGTATAGCTATAATCGTAAAGTCAAAAGTCAATAGCACAATTCTATAGCAAGGGCATAGATAATTTACAATAAAATCAATAGCTTAAGTCTATTATCACTGGGCATTCATCTTAAACTATGTAACTTTACATGACGCTAGCTATCTTAAAATTAAAGATTTACATAATTTTTACAACCTATAAATCGTAAGTTTTATTGGACTTCGGTGCTTTGGCCACGCTGTTCATTGTAATTTCATGTTGCTTACTAGAATGTTGTTATATACTTCTACTACTTATAGATCATTCAGCGACAGTATTACTAGTGCTAATGAGTTATAAAAATAAGATATTCTAATATACTTTGATAATCAGAAGATCTTTAAAAACTTTCTAGTTATATAAATTGTAGATTTGGTAATAGATTTTACATTACAATTGTTTGTACATTTTGACTTATTCTAGATAAAGGCTACAATAAATCACTGTCAACAAGGCAGTTGAAACGTTGTCGAATATGTCCTCTTGTCACATCCCATCTCCCTACAATCGTGGAGGACGTTATTTCGTGAAATAAAAAAACTATTGTTCAAGACAATAATGCTCGGTTCTCACAAATCTGAAAAGATTGTTCACAGAAATATACAATATGCAGTAAAGCACACTTTAGTGATCAATACAAATAGTTACTAGTATTCTTTTAATTACTTACTTTTTTTACGACCTTTGAATTAAGCATTGTTTACACCCAGGCTTCTTCAGCGAAATATAAATAATTGTATTTATTACTCTATATCTTCTATAACTCTTGTGAGCATAGATGGCCTTAAAACAAATATAAGCGTAGTGCATTAACATTAAAAAGTCTTCTGAAAGCGCCTTAGTGAACTTTTCATTCCACGCAAAATTAGCGTTACTAGATAGTTATCATATTTATTAAGCACGCGGATTACACAAGAGTTTTGTTGAGTTATGACTTGAGATTGTAATCTCAACAACAAACTTTTCTACAGATAACTCGATTATTTAAAAACAAATTGTAGATTCAACTAGGTACCTTTGTGAATTGGTCGTCGAATGAAGAGTTCCCTAAGCGCGGTGCTGTCAGTAAGCGGCTGCTGCCCCAGAATGGTGCATTAAATGATGGTGATGATAGGATTCCTGAGTGGGACACCACCATTCCGGTACACCATGGGGCATCGTAGGGGCCGGCTGCTGGAACTGACTCCAGTGTCCTCCGAAGCCGAGTTTGTTATCCATGACGCCGCTACCTCCTATATTCGTTAAATGCGGTCCTTGATTGTGATGAGGAGGTGCAGGCGGTCGTTCGTATGGTTTCTGGTCATGAGGGTTGAGGTATTTGTCGTTGAGGCTCTCGAGTTTGTCGGCTATGGAGGCATGATGCGGAGGATGGTGTGGGGGCATAGGCAGGGGCGCGGGGGCAGGCGGAGGTGGCGGTAGAGGCGCGGCGGGGCTGCTGGCGCCGGCGGTGACGCTGACGCTGCCGGCGGAGGAAGAATCGTCTCCGTCACTGTCGTAGCGCGGGGACGCGTCGCCGGCTGCGCCGTGAACTTTCATGTGCTTGCGCAGAGACGACGGGTGCGTGTACGACTTGTCGCACCCATGCACCCGACAGTTGTACGGTTTGTCCGACGTATGCACATGAGAATGTTTCTTTCTGTCGGAAGAATTTGCAAACCGCCGATCGCAACCGGCGTATTCGCACTTGAATGGCTTCTCTCCTGTTGACAATGAACAATCTTTATTTAGTTAAGCTCAGCTTGAGCAATGAGGTGATGTGTGCACGTGATAATTAGGTAAGTAATTTAACTGTAATATTTTTTTGTGAGACAGATTCAAGTAATACCTACTTATATCAAAATACGCCTACATCTACTTATAAAGAAATATTTAATTGAAACATTTTTGCTAACGGATTTTTTTTAATATTAGATACATACTAAGGTCACGGTTTATTCCTTCCCAATCTAAGAAAAACTGTTGTCTTGTACTTCTGCCCAATCACGCCATAAATAACCAGATTTGCTCGTTGTTTATAGTTTACGAGTATAAATAAATATTCACAACAATTGCACGGGATACTTAACACGGTCATAAATCATCTTTATATGACTTTGTCACACTGCCCAACAAAGGCGAGGGTTTGTAATAACAGGCGAAGGGAATTTAGACTCTGCTGTAACGGCTAAAGACTTTATTTGGGTTCGACTCCTATTGAGACCTAAGATTGGTTTTCATACTGACATGTACCCGATACTGCTCGCATCCCGATAGTTCTGATAACTGTGGAAGGAAATATACCTACCTACTACGAACATAGGTACTGATTTGTTCTAGACCAAATAAAAAAGGTGTTCACTGTTTATTAGTAACCGTCTGTAGGTATATATATATATATTTTAATTTTATTCTATTTTTAAAGTAGTAATTGCCGAAGAATTCACTATACTTTTGTATTATATTTTTTTTTAACAAGAATCGACAAATATTTCACTTCTCGCGGGTATCTATCAATCGATAGATCCTTTAGGAGTTCACCGAATCGTATCAAATTAACATTCAATAAATATATAACAAGTAGGCACCAGCCCTCAGTTGGTGTGACCGCAATAAACAACAATACTTGTAGATTTCTTTGTCATGTTTACAAATAAACCTCTTCGGTTGTAATCCCCAGCATTGTGTTTAAAACTCGAAGATCGCGTAGTAAAGGCACAGATGCTAATCTCAAGTGTCTACTAACGCAGTAATAATAGGGCTTTTTAGGTGTTCCTTACCGCAATGTTTGCTACACAAAAATCTTCATACATGTATTGTATGAACAGATCACATATTCGACGGCTGTTTGTGAATGGAGTGATACTTCCTTTCTTTAATTCAACATTTCATCTCAAAATATTTTATTATTGTGCAGTTTCAAAGGCTCGATGAAGCAAAAAAATATAATAAGTAAGTAGATGCTTGTTCAAATCGAACAAATGATACATTGGCAGTATAAAAAAAATCCTAAAGAAACAGTAGGTAGGTTTAAGTAGGTAGTTATAATACCATTGGTTCGAAACAACAAAAACGGTTTGGGTCCTAATTGCTAATAAACCGAATGGGGCGATGAAAGAGTTAAAAACATGTGTCGCCCGTCTAATTAATAATCGGGTGTTTGATCTCAACAAATGACATGAAAAAGGATGAACGACAAATTCTATTAGAATGTGACGCGGCAGGCCGCGGCCGGAGCACGCGCCGCGGCCTGCCGCGACGGAGACTCCTCTTACTTTAACAACTCTTACTACAAACCGCAACAAAATATTATACTTACCAAATATTTCGTGTTTTATAGATCATTTAGCTACTACTTTTAAACAATTCTAATAGATATGAGAGAAACTTAGACTTTATTCTAATACTAGCAGGTACATATGTGACAATACAAAAAAATAAACATCCTCAAGTTGGGAATGCGCATCGTGAATTCGTTGCATGCCACCCCGGGACACGGGTTTTAAGGTCAGATGTTTATCTTTAACGGCTGTATCACCCACAAGAGACACGTTTTGGTAATGTTATTATCGATGCTAAGATTTACCTTCGATATGTACTTAAACCTCACTAAAGCTTTGTACTTAAACAATTATAGAAGCAACTAAAAGATAAACAAGAAATACCTACATTAGTGCGTGTCTTGAAAAGTGTACTTGTTTATATTTTAAGATTTGGGATTAATAAAACAACAGTTGGCACATCGCCTAGCCCGAATTACTCCTAAGTATTAGGTTACAAATCGCTACTTAAGTGCGCTCTGCTGAGAAAACAAGCTTTTTAGAAATAGCACGGGCGAACGAAACTCGATATATTCGGCCTTTGCACCCAAATTGTACTAAATGGCCTGTAGGTGAGTTTGTAGAAAAAATACTCGCTATAGTAACAAGGTATCAGGTTGCGGCCTCTTTTGCACCGAATTTATACAAAATGCTATGCATTACGCTGGAGGTGATGAAGAAATTCTTAAAGTGAAACATTGCTGAATATACATAATAAATAAATATATGATTTAATCGCTTTAGTGTATCTGCTTGCAATTGATATTTAATAATCAATATTTTCTATCTTAAAACATCCTCTATCTATTAGTTGCTTAAGATATACCTAAATGATAAATTGACAATGATGTTTTTAATTGTCTGGTATTCGAAAATAGTTTGGTACTAAGTATTGTTTTATCAATCATTAAATGTTGCAGAATGGAACATAACCGAGTTAATTTAATCTGTAATAGACGGGCGGCTAATGAGCGGACAATGACTGGACATTTGTGCGCTCTCCTCCGTCGCGTCGCGCCGACCTGCCGGCGTGTGCTCCTTCCTCAATGCAGACACGGCACGGCACATTGCTTTCTCTATCCTGACCCACTCCCGTGCTATTACACTACACAGTACAAATTCAAGCTATTGTTTATCGACCGTGTACTTCATCAATAAACAATGAATTATCTCGTCTAATCCAACAAGCGTACAATTTGTCACAAGATTCTTCGATCGACGAGTCTTCCCCGAAAATTAAATTTACCGTGCATATTTAAAATATATTCCGTACAGCTTCCATAATGATTTATGATCTTCCCTTTCTTCGAAATATATTTCGAATTAGAAAGATATATTAATATCTTCATTTTTTCCACTTCTCAGAGAATAAGGGCCCTCGGTCTGAGAATACAAAAAGAATACGCGGGGTCGAGCCTCGCCCGGCGCATTCGGCGCCCAACGACCGTGTGACAAGGTGCTTTATGCGGACGATTATGACCAGACCGAATAATGTTCCGATACCCGATAAATATCTGCCAACTCATACAAAAGCATCCCAATAAAAATATAATAGTAAATGTACCAACAATAACGAAGCCCGCAAACTGCACAGTCATATCAGGCTGATAAATATAAATTAAAATGAAAACGTACCTAAAGAGGAAGGATGTTGATGTTCCTTTTATGAAAAACAAATTAATGGTGTTGTTCTTAATAGTTTATTGATCTATCTTTAACTTTTACAGAGCAAAGAAAACTGTGGAGTTGCAAAACGAGTTACCGCAGGCCGGACAAGAGCTGTCTGCGTATTTTGAAATTGCCTCTATATGTACTCTACTTATATGATATATTATATAAGTGGCTGAGCTAGAGTTAGTTAACTATAAGTAGGTACATATAAAGATGGGAGGTTCGTCTCCTTCATCTCAATATACTTATAAGATGTTAAGTAATTTAGTAGTAGTAGCAAGTGAAGCTAGTTAGGCAGCATAAACTATACCTGCGGTAAAATAATTGATAATGTGTAGACCCCCGTCGAGACTAACGGCTCTTATTTTTCTCTCTTATGTATTGACTCTAATGTATTTTCTGTCGGTATAGGTAATTTGGCATAGAATTTCCGGAAATGCCTATTACTTGATACCTACTCGATAAGTTGAGAGGAAGTAAAATAGCAACCTTGCAATGTCCTAGCTAGCCGGCGGAAACTGTGAAAACATTCGTCTTGCTTTGATAACCATCAGCTGACAGTGCACACGAAAAGCGGATGTATGCGTAACATCTTCTACATATAATATGCATTTAATAAAATATTTGTATATAGTTAGGTTTTAAAAATATTGGTTCAGACACAAAATAAATAGTATTTATTCATACATTTATTATTGTAGATAGGTATGTGCCTCAAGTAAGTAGGAATAAAAGACTCGTAGACACTTATATTACTTAGTGTCTTTAAATTATTTGTTGTAAACAATATTGTTCAAGGTACCTGCGCTGAGGAGAATAAATATAAAACATCTCTGATCCTGGCATGCTCGTCAATCTGGCCGTCAAGCGTTTTGACAGCCCTAACCGCCATCATCGTTGGTCTCACGAAGGAAAAAACATATGAAATTGCTTGTCTTGTTTTTTTTTCAAACAAAACTTATCTATAATATAGCTATTCTTATCTAAAACAACGAAATAATGTTTCTTGAACGCACAATAAAACAATTGTGAAGTTACTTCTTAGTTGAAAGTACTTATTTAAGTACGTCATCCTTAGAAAAAAAATATCAAATCTTTACGGCGGTTTTGACATCAGAAATTTGTTTTTACTTAAGTAATTATAATTTATTAGAATGAACATGTTTTATTTATTTTTTTGGTAACTAATAAAAAGTCAGCGTTGATAGGTATTAACGTTTCTAATATATTCACGATGAATAGGTTTATTAGCTATGTGCATAATTAGAAGTTTAGAAAAGAATTAACAAAAAACCTACATACCTTACCTACTTCTTAAATATTACTTCTCATTGTTATTTTTATGCCATATTTTAAGGTTACATTAGGTTCACATAAACCATAATATGTTTTCATAATTAAGATGAAGTTATACAGTCAATACTCAAGACCTATGTTTTTTGAAGAAGGTCAAAGGCGCTACGTACGGCGCAGCCCGTGTCGCGAGATCTTCGATAGGTTATCTTTGCGTTGGCATCAGCGTTCAAGACGGACGGCAACCGTGTTCGGATGAGAGCCGGGCAAGCCTTCATCGTACGACAGGATTGGAAAACTAACTTTGTTCTTCTTTAATTCTCCGGGAATGCATTGTTTTTATATTTATTGGACAATGTTAATATTAGTTTTTATCCTCCTTTTAGTATCTCTATATTGATATAATAAATAAGAAATTGAGATTGGTACTAATTGTTGTTGGCAGGTGGATATCGAATTCTTGGCACAGTAGATTCACCACGACATGATACCTAGGCAATATGGACATGCCTTAGACATGACATAAATGATTCTAATATTCATTTCAATAAACTATTTCCAACTCCTTATTCCTGGTTAATAAAACAATTTATTCACCTGATACGCGAGGCTGGATTAAACTACTTATTAGACTTCCGTAGGTAAATGTAGAGAGATATTTTTATCTGCTATAAAAATTGCATATAACTTAATCCAAATTTACTTACGTGGAAATAGTGAACTGGATTCTAAATTTAAAAATTCGCATTATGACTAATGACATTGAAAATGATTAATCAATACAATAAATTGTGTAATAGGTAGGTATAATTTGGTTTTGGTTCGGCCGGCGTGTCCTCTCTACACCCACGCCGGATCGTGTTTCAGCCCCCGGGCGCATTTTTGGGACAAACCAATATTTCTAACGAATATTAATAGCCGATTTTGTTTTATTTTCATTCACATTTAT
Organism: Polylopha cassiicola; assembly: GCA_038024825.1. Classification (NCBI taxonomy): domain Eukaryota; kingdom Metazoa; phylum Arthropoda; class Insecta; order Lepidoptera; family Tortricidae; genus Polylopha; species Polylopha cassiicola. The sequence continues at coordinate 7,414,065 of CP149045.1, forward strand.
TTTGCTTTTTTTATGAGTCGCACCCAACATTCTCGGGGCGCCACAAATTCTTGAGGCAATGATGCCATTACAACAAAATAAATGTCTTCGAAGTTGTGAACCGATTTTAATCGTCCATAGAGTCAAAAAGTACGTAGGTACCTACGTACGTATCTATACTCTCTACCAACTGTGAATAATGTACCACGAGATAAGATTGTTTGAATTAAAATGTTCGATATTTACACGTAGCTTCTTGTATTAATTATGTATTCTGGTTTCCTTTGTACAAATTCCTATAAAAACGGGTAGTCTATTTTTATGTTGTTTGTTGTACAAAACGCGACTTGTTCTGTTCTGTGTTAAAATCGCCGCGTTCTTATTGCAACGCTGAACGTTTCGATTCTTATCCATTTCTTGTCATTTCGATCGAGAGTTTTTGGGATGTAGTGTTAAATGTGTGGAATTCCCGTCTCGAATGTTTTAAACACAATGGTTGCATCGAGCAAAAGGTAGGAAATCTTGCACGTGTTGTATTCTTGAGAATTAGATATATTTTGTACGTATAGAACGCGCACGTGCTAAGAAAAAAATAGTTCTCAAAACATACAACATATGATTTTTTTACATATTTTATTTTAACACTTATCTACCTACTTATTTAACCATATTTTATTTGTCTCTTAAAAATTTGTGTTAATTTTTATTTTGTCTATAATTGACTTATAAACAAGTACTTACGTCTAGAAATGTATGATACCTAATTTTTTTTATAAATTTAATTTCATAGTGACCGATAAATAACATCAGCAGAGCAAACGTTGTTAGACACGATACGATAGACGTCAAGCAAACTGTCTCTGTAAGCTATCTGTAACCCCGTAGATTAGTGATGTAGATTCTGAACGCTTCACTGTCGGCGACATCACTCACTTCCATACATATTGATAGCGACAAGGTGTCGGCGAAAAAACGTATGAATGATGCAGTGAGACCCTCCGCCGTTGCCCTACAAGACGAAAGAATTTCGCACAGTTAGAAATCTCAAAGAGCATCGTTTTTCTCGAGTGTTGGAAACGCCTGATAGCTCATTTAATTTTATGTGGAATTTCAAATAATACCTACCTATCTGTAAAAGCCCCATCGACCACGATTAGCAACTAAATAGGTAAGTAGTTAAAATATTATAAAAAAATCTTGCCCATGAAGACCTTAAGTTGAAGAGTCAAGGGTCTGTATCTAAGGAAAAGGTGTCTAACCCGTACTATAATATATGCGGGACAAATTATTTACTGGCAACAGACTTCTCTTTCAGTCATCTTCAAATACAAACATGGGTAGTAAAGTGTCCGAAGAAATGTTAGTAATAAGTAACGAGATAGAAAGGGCGTGCAGGCGTAGGCAGCACGAACTAGCTAAGCTTCGGTGCATCCCGCAGTTTTGAAACTATTGTTAGATTGCAACCTTGCACAATTTATGTGGTTTTGCTTCCAATGACTAGGCAGATGGCATGAAGTTTCCTTACCTATATTTATTATAGTTATATATATTATACGTAGGTAAGGTATTTGCGTGTTGAATTTGGCATACAATTATATCTTTCTTAGCAGAATGTGTGAAAATGGATGGATAGGTATACATAGTAGTAGGTACCTAATCAATGACAAGAACCTTTAGTACCTTGTTGCTACGAGGCAACTAGGCTAATTGACTTGATCCCTAGTCTTTTCTGTAAAAAAAATATTAAATAAGTATATCTTATTATTAGATTTAAATATTCTATATATGTATATATATACATATATTACATAAGGAAGTGCGATTGGGTTATCACTTCATGACCATATCATCATTTCATGATTCCGATCTAGGTAAATTTACCTACAGAATAAAATAATCAAAATTTAGTTTTAGGTAGGTACTATACCTACCATATTTTGCTTACCGTCTTTGAAGGATGTTTAATAATTTAACAAAAAGGCATTAATTATATTGCATTAAAGGTAACAAGGTCTATTTTATGGGTAATCTCATTAAATATTTACCTAGGTATAATACTGACTTATTATTCATTATACGTCTCAGTTCGATGCGGGTGGCAACCGGCAAGAACTCTGATGGGTTTGCAAAAAATATAAAGATACTAGTTTTAACCACATATAGACTAAGTCTTAAATAGATTTAATTTTAATCAAGTTGGCCCTCCGTACTGTCTGATTAATGGGATGTAGTTATGCAATTTATCATAACGCAGACTGTCAGCCGCGTTGCTCATAAATCATTGCTATGTTTTTATCGACACGACTTTGTAATTTACTAATTGCTCGAGTCACATTAGTGATGCGAGATTCGTATCCTATCCGATGGCATTCGATGCTCTTCGATGTACGGCGGCTTTGGAGCGATACGCGAGATCTGAATGCGTTTCCCTTAAAAACATGGCGGCGAGGTTTTTAGACGCGCTCCGGAGCCCTGTTCGCACCATCTCTTTGACGTTTAGCGAATTTCTTAAATGGATAAAAACAATTTTCACGTTTGCCAAGTTGGGAATGTGGTGGTATCTCCAAATCGCGTCTTCGTCGTCTCATACTTAAATATTTTTTGATAGGTACATGAAGACGACAACAATAGTATTAAAAAAAGTAACGAAAAAGGATAAGTACTTAACATGTTCAAAAAGATTCATACGTATGTACTTATTACTGTGAATTTATTTAATAGTAACATACCAGTTAGGTACTCATACGAACACTATTTCTAACAGTATTCGTTACAGTACAAGTTCAAATTTCGTCGACTAAGTGTTGATTGTTGCATCGAACGGGGGATCTTGCACAAAGAAGATAAAAAATAAAAGCGCTTAAATCTTTCATTGTCTATTATATAGGTAGGCGAGAATATGGTGTAGAATGTGAATGTGTTTGGGGTAGCAAGTGATTCTTGTATGGCAGCGTATAAATATACTATCTATTTCAATGTATTTGTGAGAATATGTGACAGTCCGCGTGTGTACGTGTGCAGAGGGTTGAAATGTTGCTACCGACGGGTGATGGGTCGCCCCGCCCATGAGGTAATCGTTTGTTTTTATACGGCCACTTCAATAATAATTGTTACAAGGTCTTTGAAATCGTGAAATAAATTTAGATATTTTTTTTAAATATACTTAACCACCTCCTGTTTAAATAAAATAGATGCAAACGAGGTCACCGTTAGTTAATAGGTAAGTGTAAAGTTCTTTTTATTATTGAACATCGTTACATTTTTTCATAATTAAGATTTAGTGGATATAGTGTAATTAGTCTAGATCAGGAGGCAGCCATTTAAAATTATAATCAGATAAGTACATGCACACACACTGTTGCACATGTATTGTGTTGGTATTTTTTTATCCATTCTATAGGGCAGATGGTCGACACACATAAACACCTTTCAAATCCAATCCGCCATTATAGGGTTACTTAACTACGTTATCGCATGACTGATGTACGTGGATATACATTTAATACCTAATAAAGATATTCGTCTTGTAATAAAACATTCAAAAGTAAACGGAACACGTATCGGAAATAAAATGTTTATATAAATAGTAATTTACCTCGGGCTATCATTTTACTCTAATATAATATCTACTCGTAGTAGCTAAAGTTACAGCTATTAGGTAGGTAATAAAATAAAAGGCAATATGTATATTGTGATGGACTTCTAGCTTCAATCTGCTTGCGGTGGCCCGTAATGCTCGTAACCGGTATTAATTACCAATTAATTTGTTATTTATGATTAAGGCTTTGTTTTCCAAGTATTATAAAAAACAAGTACCTATTAGGTAGGTAACATTTTTTTTGCGCAAATAATATTTCAGTGTCCTAATTGGTTCTATTTTTTATGAAAAATTGTCGCTGATAAGTATTATCACCCTAATATTGATCAGGCGGAGTAAATATTTCACAGTAATATGGACAGATGAATATGAACGTGTTTAGTTAGCGGCAATAAACCGATGTTAAGAGCTGCACTCGACGTGCGCACACAATGCACAACCGCAGGGGCAGCCGGGAAGGGTTCCGTATTGTTTGCAAAATATTTTGAAAGCGTCATTTTATACGGCATATTAGCCAAGCGCTGCATTTGATAGTCGGGGACGTCTTCACCGGGCGAAATCATATCATCATTACGGCATTGTGTCCGCGCCCTTCTTGCCACCCTAACGCTATTCTATCTAGTGTCGAAGTGATCACAAAGAACTGTATCTATTATATGTTCTTTATTTCTGATATCTTTCTTACGTAAATAGAGTTATTGTATATTAGTTGTGCGTACTTACCTATATCTTTAACCGGGTACGACGGCCTTTAAAAAATACAAATCGATTACATTAAAGCCGATTTAATTTAACAGCGTGTGAAATTCGCATGTACCGATTGCGAAGGTGTTAATAGATTTTTAACGAGTCATTAGTCGGGGATGAAGTAATTGGCGTTAGTGGGTGGAAAGCGCCGTCGGCGATCTGACGCGCGCCGTCGCGCTGCGGTCGGCCCGTGCGGCCCGCGCGGCCAGCGCGGCCCTCCGCCCCGGGGCACGACTCTTCGATTACATCACATCAATTACAATTTTATGTCAAACTTAAATCGATATCATAATTTGACAGACAATTAAATCCTCTATTTTTCGATACCCTAGATATACCTAACCCATTTATTGAAACGCACTTTAGCCTTAGACGACATCTGCTGTTTGTAATAAAGTTTTGAATACCTAACTAGGTAATTTGGTTATTTACATAAGTAATATAGCTTGCAAGTTTTTGTGACTTAATTAAATGTAGATTTGAATTAGTATTAAATCTAAAGTTTAGCTAAGGCTGTGCGTGATTGAGCCGATATGTACCTAGTTAGATATCACGAAACTAGAACACACGATGGTTATAAGTAGGATTCGCTATAGCAATAAAGACAAAGATACTCTACGTACCTTTGCACGTGAAACATTTTCTGCTGAATGTTCCCGTATAATCGTAGCGCACCTTTCTAAATTTCCATTGTGTAGGTATGTCTTCAGGAAATTTTGAGATCATATCCTTGCATTAAGTACTTAGAATCTGCATCCAGAAACACCGGTCTCATCTTCCATTTAAGTATAAGATCGAATCCTTGGCTTCCTTTATTTATTGATTAGTCTTCCATTGCGAAGTATTTTCTGACCAAGAGCTTAAGCCAACTAAGTGAATTTTCGAGAGTTAATTGTAGTATTCTAAGATCAATGCCTGGTAAAAAAGATAAATTTCATTACTTGTTTTTTGAAAATGGGTCAATTAAAATATTGTTAACTCGCAAAGCTAAATAGGTAAATACTCAATTCACAACGCACCAGTCTTAACCAACCAGAAAAAAATACAAATTAATTAAAGTCACGCACAGCTTCTTGCATAATAATACCTAAGTAAGTAAATTTAAAACCAACACTCGCCATAGCATGAAAATGTACAAGAGTAAGAAACTTACACGTCTTTATTGCTAAATTCTTTAACAATAAAAATCATTGACCTGCTCGAACCGAGAATGTGACGTCACAGAACACGTCACAACACATTGTAGGTATATAACAATAAGTAATTAATGTAAGTATTTTACCAGAGTACCGTGTAAAGGATTAGAATTATTATAGATACGCTATTTCAGAAAGTAACTAAGTAGTCGCGCTACCGATTTTTATTCCGAAGTATCGTTTTACGGCTAAAGTGCGTTCCTAATAAAAGTATCAATTTCCCGATGCATACGCAGCGGCGCGGGCGCCTGCCGGCAGCCCGCCGGCTGGCTGGAGATACCATCGTGTCACACCAGTATCTCAGATATCAATATATGCCATGATATTTTGCTCTTTTTTACTTGGACAAATATATTCATTAATGATTTATAAATAAAGTAAACCGAGAGAATTCATTTTACCACTACAAAAAATGTGAAAAGGTATGTTTTTTAATATGATAACCCACATAAGACACATTAAATTTTCTTGCCCGTAGGTAAGTACATGCTACATGTATGCCCAGACAATGTGAATTTCCGGACAGGAAGGGTTTCAATATTTACAAGTGGGTATATTATTTTGGCAAGTATTCATAAATTGATGAGTTCGTCGATTTGTCCTAAAAATGTGTAATAAATTGCACGTTAAACTATTTTATTTTATATTATGAACAAGTTCTTAAAGCCTTTTCAATTTTAAAGACAAATTAACTACAGTGACCAAAATTGCGTGATACAATTAGTGTTATAAATTATACTCAGGTCAATTCTTGTAACCCAAACATTTGCAGTGAACTAATTAAAGTAGTAATGGCATTGGACTTCCAGTTCACAAGCTTCAAAAGTAAATTTATGGCACAAACATAAAACAATTCTTCAAATTCCCCCACAAAAAAGGTCTCTTCTATTCAAAAGCCCGTATGAGATAATAGCGGACGGGGCGCAGGACAAAAGTCTCAACGCAACGCCAAACAGACATGACAAAAAAGAATGAAACCATCTGGCCATTCGAATTCCTAGATCTATTCCCTTAAAAATCGATATTTTAAAGTTAACTACCAATACCCTATAACAATACCGTACGCACAGTGCGCGAGTGAGACAACGCTCAAGAGACCGAGTCAAGGGAACTGGACATTTTAATTTATGATATATTTTTTTATCTCTTAACATTACACAGTTCAGATGATTCTTTGGACTTTTGTAATGAATTGAAAAATGGAGACTGACTTGAACGGTTTTTGTCCATACCAAGAAACGGACTTCACAAGTCGACGGTTTTAGATTTTAAAGAAAGTCCGTTAGGACCGATGTTTGTAGTTGGATCGCGTTACAACGAGGATCTTTTGACATTCGTTTGTTTGTTGTTATTGTGTCGGTTCAAGTTATTGTTAAGGAGTGGTATGATATACGTAACATCGGTCACAGCACAGTGGGCAGACGCCAGGCCGCGGGCGGCTCTCGGCAGCCACGGGGGGCGAATCATTACGAGTTAATGAGAATTGAAATGTTTCCGCAAATCAACACTCGTCCGTTTCAATGGTTTCAGCGACTCGTTCATACGAGTAAGATACCTACAGTTATTTGTCTTTGACATTTTTATTTAACTTAATTATATTTTATCTAATACTAATAATTATATGGTAATTACTCATATCTAAAGTCTCATTTCGAATTTTATTCCAAGAATAGGACACAAAAATTGTATTGTATGTACTTACCAGTATGAGTTCTTTTGTGAATCTTGAGGTTTTCAGATCTTGCAAACACTTTGCCGCAGCCGGGAAATGGACAAGGGAAGGGCTTCTCTCCGGTGTGGACACGAATATGGTTCACTAATTTATATTTCGCTTTAAAAGGGCGTCCGTTTCTCGAGCATCCTTGCCAGAAACACGCATGTGTTGTGCACTCTGGTCCACCGACGTGCTCGACTGTGAGATGCGTCACGATTTCGTGCATACTTGAGAAAACTTTGTTGCACAATTTGCGCGGTGGTGGTTGCTCGGGATCGAGCCACTGGCAACGCATGTCGCGGCGCGGTGGCGCCCGCACGTACCGAAGGAAGGCGTGTGGAGCATGTGCATGCGCGTGTGGTACCAGCGGCGGCGCGCCACCTTGGTAATGCATGTCTCCACGCCAATCCCAACTCTGCTCGAGCGGCTGTTGGGGGAAGAGCTCACCACAGCTGCCATATTCGCGAAGGTAGCCTGGCTGATAAGAGTGCAGTGGGTAGGGCTGGTAGTGCGGCGGATGGTGCGGCGGCGGAGGGTGCGGCGCTGCCGCGCGGTGCTGCGTGCCGACGCCGCACGCTGGCTGCGGGGACATCTTTAGCCCGTACGAAGCCAGATGCGCGTGGTTCGTTTCAAGGAAAGCGTTCATGGCGGGGGTGGCCGACGCCGGCGCATAGCCCCATTCACCCGCCACCATCCACGCGGCGGGAACTACCCGCTAGGACTTCTTTTATTGATAGCGTCGATCCCGACGCTGACGAACTCACGGATGTGGGCAGCTATCGTTCTTTCGATGATCCAGGGCTTCCTAGGTATAGATGTAAACCTGTAGAAAACATTTTTATTATTAATAATCATTATGATAAAGCATCTTTTACTTAAATAACGAAGTACCTACAAGCATTAAAAACTGAAATATTTCTTTAAATTTTTCCTCGTCAAAATATCCTGAATGACAGTTAAAAAAAGTGTAATAATAAATTGGTTTCGGTATTCAATATTTTTATTGTTTATTTTATTTATCGATAATCCTCATGTACCTACCTAACCCTATATCAATTAAAAAAATATTGAAAGAAAGGCATTAATTTAAAAAAATAAACGGTTCCAGATTTGAACTTATAACTTTGCTGTGCAGATATTTCATTCAAATTATAAAATAATAGGTAGGTATTACTTATTTTAGATTTATTTTTTTAGGATGTTGTTGTCCATTTAATTGTTTTTTTTTTACATCCCAATTAATAGTTACAATATCACCTGATAGCGTAAACCGATAAATGTCATTCGGATCCAGATCGATTGCTTATTATAGTAGCTAGAGAATCCTTGAATAAGAAGTCAAGTCGCCCGTAGTGGGTTAAATGTGCAGGTAGGTATCGAAATGCAACTAAACCAATTGTGACCGTATCCTTCCCACAAATTCAAAAGCGATTTCTAAAAATAATAACGCATTTGGGCACCCATAACCAACGTCAAAAACTTATAATAAAAATGTGAGGCAGGGCAGGTACTCGTGGACATTAAATTAAACTGTGGGTAAATTTATACGACACTTTTATACGTCTGAGACAAAAATTTCGATTGTGTTCTTGTATATTTAATTTTAGTTTATTTGTTAGGGCTGGTTCCAGTCTCTTTTATGGCACGTTGGCATCGATAGTTTATTAACGTATTTAGATGAATGATTAAACCTGTTTCAGGGCGAGAGTATATATTATCGAGCCTGGCTGGCGAGCTGCGCTGTGCACGGCCTGCACGGGTTGTTACCTACAGGACACACATACCTACGAAGATGCCATGCCATGGCGTCCGGTTGATTTGTACCATTGTAAATTCTTACATGACTTGAACCTAATTGTATATATCTAGGCATATATATGTTGGCTAGTACTGTACCTACAAATAGTCTAGTCATATTATATGAAATAATTCGTTAATTTTGTTAGCGGTCAATAGCATCCGAATGTGTTATGTAAGTACCCAGAAACATATCTTTAGATTAAAATGTCCAGTCAACTTCTTAAAGTGAAAGTTTAGTTACCAACAATACTAACGAATCTATGAACTTATATTAAGGATCTATAGGTACCTAAAGTGCGTAAAATAGTAGAAATAATTAACTACCTACCTAAGATTAATTAATCTATCTGAAGCAAAAGTTAAAGCGATTTTCTATATTGTTGTTACCCATTACTTATTTATTTAGTTTCCGCCAACGGGATTCCGAATCCTCTAATACCGAAATAATCTTGTTTATGTATTGTTCGAAACACTTCACCGGAGCGCCGAGCGAGCCTATCTGCCGCTCTACCTGGGCCCGTTAAACAATGTCACTCGTTTCAGATTTTCATCTAATCTGAACATTATCTGCGCGACTCCCCGCCGCGGGCCGCTTCATCACAAAGCAAAGGGTTGACAGATCTTTACAGAAAGACATGCAGCAATAGGATTACTAAAAATATGACATTTGCTGACGTTAAAATCTATTTTCATACCATTTTGGTCTCTACTACTTTTCGTTGAAGTGTCTCTTCTTTTATACTTAATATTGCCAATCTTTTACAGCTGCTCGTTTTTTCTATAGTTTTTAGGTATTAGTTTTAATCTCATTAGGTGCGTTATTGAGATGTGCAATACTTATCGGTTTAAGAGATTTGGCCGTGGAATTCGGAATAAAATGTTTTTTTTTTGTAATGGGTATAGGTACATATCCCACAGTATCCGTTAACTTGTCCGTTTCTACTGTAATAGGTAGTGCGTTCTTATATGTATCAGCATAAGTAACAGCGTCGCTAAAAGCGTTCCTTAGACAATTACGACGACATAAAAACAAATGTAAGTGGTCGTAATGAGTTACCAAAAGTGGCACAATGGATTCTTAATTAAGTGAACGTAGGTATTTTTTGTCTTGTATCCAGTAATCACTATTGTCCACTACGCCTATTATAACCAGGAATTTAATGTACCTAGGTACTTACTTACTAAGGTGCTACATGATTTTATTTTTATAAGTCACGATTTATTTACACTTTTTGTAACATCTAATAAAGGACTAAGTGTATAAGTAGGTAGGTACCTAATATTTTTAATGTCTATTATTAAAATGCACCTACCTACTTTAAACTAACGCAGTTTGTAAAAGTAGGTACATTTTGTACAATGCTCTACTTACAATCACATTATTATATGTTTGATGAAATACTTTAGCAATTCATTAATTATTTTAAAGTTTCTTTAAAGCGTAAAAGTTTTTACGCATTTATCAATCTCAACACAAGAAACATGTATACACTTTATATGATATTACCTACACACACATATACATATATGTATTATACACGTTTTATTATACTTATTATATAATAATTATATCTAAACACTAGCAAAAGACCGCGTCGAATTAAAACAGCGATGACGCATTAAATTTACGGAATAGTCCGGAATACGGGGATTATAAAATGGATAAGCATCATAAAGATAGGTATCATTTAAAATCAGAAAAATATGTAAGTACCTACATGTACCTACCTACTTAATAGGTACCTACTACCTAATAAAAAATTTAAATACACAATAATAAACGATTTAAAACGTACCTATATCAAATGAACATTAAAAACTTTAATCTGATTATGAGATGTACATACAAGTGTATTAGGTATACCTACCTACCTACTAATGTGAGTTAAAGCAATGAATTTAATAGTAGTAATGAAAATCCTTTTATTAGGTAATAATAAAAACGTACCGTCATTTTTAAATATTTGCACTAAATATTTTTATATTTTTACAAAATATAATTATTTAAGTATATATATTTTTTAATACCTATAAGTATCTACTTACATGTAGTAATTATGATATTGGTAAGTACTTACCTGTAAAGACTGATACTTACATTTCAAGGTAGCCATGGTAACTAGGTATTTAATTTATATAAATTTACATTATAATGTTATACGTACCTAGGTACTTGTTATTCAATGTTGTAATATATGTGATGTGGATGTGCTTTGATAAATAAATAAACATACTTACTTACCTACTTATTTTTATTAGGATTCAAGATCATGTTGCTATGAAAGTCGTGAACTAGAAACTGATTATTTTTCCTTTTTTTCCTACCTACTGTAATAAATTTAGCGCGCCATGGAATACCTAAACGTTCAACCTGATTCAGTGACAACCGCTGAGTTGATATCATTTTGGAAATATCGCAAATAGTACCGTACTAGATAATACAACGCAATACAAAATATTTCGTTACTCGATTAAGGAATCTAAGTGATCACATTTAAATTTGAATTCGCGTAATGACACATTTTGAGTTAGATCATTTTAGTATTGTAGGTATGCGATATCCACAAACCCATTTCTGTAGTGATAATTAAGTATACCTAATTAAAACCGAAATGTGATTTAGTTTTGTGTTTTATTGTTTTTTTTTCTTTTTGTATTTCCTTAAATAAATGTTAGGTAATTAATTCAATAGCATAGGTAAGTACGTTATGTTTAATGTTCCAAATTGGAAAAGTTTATTTTTTAAAACCGATGCTATTAAAGATACAGTAAAATATTTCTTTTTTTAATAATTACATACCGCTTTGGGCACCCGTCCCCTACCTAATGTAAATAACATAATACGCATGTAGGTACTTAGTTCATATAATAGTAATAATATATCTTACTAGCGTCTGCCCGCGACTTCGTCCGCGTGGAACTCTTCCTTTTTTGCAGTCGGTTAAAAAGTAGCCTATGCTCTTTCTCAGGCTCCAGACTTTGTTTGTATCAAATTTCATTTAAATCGATCCAGTAGTTTTAGCGTGAAAGCGTTACAGACAGACAGACAGAGTTACTTTCGCATTTATAATATTAGTAGGGATTTAGTACGTACCTAGGTAGCCTAGCTAGACTAGCTTACCTACCACTCGCAATTTATGGACTAGACCGTATTTAATATATTTATAAGTAAGTACCTAATTACATAAAAAGGACATCTTTAAAAAAAAATGACGCTTAGGTACTGTATAGGTACACATTTATTGTGTATATATATACTTCATCAGCGGTTTCGGTTGGAAGTTACATTAGGTACCTACTTATGTATGTACTTTTTTGTATAGGTAAATAGGTATCATCGGAACTCTAGGTAAGTAGGTACCTACCAATATTTTGGTTATAGAGGACCTTCATACTTTTCTATAAATAAGCCTATTATGAGCAGGTACCTATATCATTAAGTAATGCATGAAATATTTAAAACACAATTCTAAAAAATCGTTTTAACGACATTTTCGAATAATTTGGTATGAAATCAAAGATGATATATTTAAAGTAGAAATTTTACTGCTCAGGAAGATACGACTACATTTTATTTGGAAACGGCTTAGATACTTCAATTTTTTATAAAAAAAAAGTTATTATTAAGTTAAATATAATTAAAAGTCTAATAGGTACATACCGATAACTAATGACACCATTATAACAAAATAGATGGACTTAATAGCCTAGGTCAGGACTCCATAATAAGTAAAAGTTTATTGTCGTTAGATATACGACATACGCGCCTGATGGAAAAAATGTTGTTTTAAGTATAAGTATCTAAGTACTTACTTACCTTAATAATTAGCACAAGGAGTGGATAATGGAAGGAAGCGTCAGATAATTTAGCTGTTTCAGTAATAATTGTGACTCAAATCAAAATATACCATTACCACTAGGTATAGGTAAAAATTGGCGTTTAAGTTTTAATTCGTGTGTGACACAATTCGAGTTAAGTCACTAATCTATTAGAGTAATGTTAGGGTTAATGGGTAGGTACCTGAGCGAAACTTAACTTTGCATTTACTGGACTGCTTTGAAAACACTTGTTTTTATTGATATAATCGAGAACCATTGTAACAATCACTAATTATTATTACCTATTATGCTGCTTATTTAATATTATGACACAATTCAAAGTATGACGTTTTAATTTTTTTGTTGTTGCCTTTAAATTTTAATCAGCATAGCGGCACATTTTGAATTAAGTGAGTAACGAATGTGTCATAATATTTTTTGCTAACAGTCAAATGAGTAGCCTGCAAGGTGTCCTTCCTCGTTAAACTATCTACCGCTATTAAAACGCTTGGAAATGCTTCGGTTAAAAACTATAAAATACCTTATTTACTTATTTCAAATATGAATAATGGTAGGTATTACCGTTAATTATTATTTCAAATAGGAATACAGCTAATAATACTTATAGTACCTACCTATAGGTACTTTTTGCACATAATAATGACATGTTAATTGACGTTAAATTAACTTTTTTTATGCAACATTTCTTTATGTTGTAAATTTATTAAGAATTTCAATGACTATTATGATTAAAGTTTTATGTTTCTGACATTATAACTAATATATCCAAGAACTATATTACGAACTAGCTTACTATATAGCCTATGTATGAATACAATAAATAAGAATAGTTTTAGTTTGAAGGGCACTTATACGTACATACCTACATAGTTTGAATGTAGAGGTACCTAATATGATTTCTTGATGATGAACCAAAAAGTGTTATTGACGTTGGGCTCCTTTTAATGAGCCATGTAAACATACAATAAACGATTTCACCGTCGGGAATATAAGACTTTAACATGAGAACACATCGACTATTGTAAAAATTTAAAATAATAGTAAGTATAATTTTTGCACTATTTAAAAATTATACTGGAGCATAAGTTTCATGCGTAAGTTAAAAAAAAAACAATTAATATTATTATTGCCATGTAACACTTGTAACACATCTTAATATTAAATAAAAAAAAACTTACTTGATAGAGCTACATCAGGATACAGATTCTGTCTTCAAATATAAAGTAATCACAACGTGTAGTTTTTGACGAAAACACAAAAAAAATAATTAAACACTTCACTCAATTTATACCTAGGTATGTATAAAATATTTTAGTATCCTCATGAAACTAGAGTATGAAACACAGAGGTTCACACGTCGTTATAAAAATCTTGTTTTTATTTCACGAGCGCAATCTGCGTTGAGATTATGTGATGAAATCGGCAGCATCAGTTTTTTAGAGCGTTTGTCACAGACCAATTTTTTCTCGTAAAGATGAAAAGCTTCGCGACGTGTGTCCACCGACTCCGCTGAGGATCTCAGCATGACTGCGGGCTCCCGCGTCGCCGCCCCTCGCCCAGGCGACATACTGTTTCTAAGAAAATATTTTGTAAACGGACCGGGCCCGAAGGCGCGAAACAGCCCTGCACGCCGAGAGTAGGGCGGGTCACCGTAAACTTTTTCACCCAATGAAGTCTAATCAACAGCGGAAACCGGTCCGATATAACCGTCTCCCTCTTTTTCATACAATGAGTCTCCATTAGACTGAGATGTGAAATCTGAGTTAAGCTTACAACGATAGTGCTAAGAAGAAAATTTCTTTGTGTTTGTGTCGTAATGTGTTTGCTTTATCAGATTTACGTTGAAAGCTCGCCGTTAGCTTTCGAGGGCGCCGTATCGGGTGTTCGCTTTAGTAGGAATGCTTAGACAGTGGTGGGAGTGGGACAAAAGATCCGGGAAATGTTCCGGCTAATGTATTTTCCTGTGGGAAGGAAAACACATGTCGTCGCTTTTAATTTAATCGCGTCACGCTGGGTCCTCGTGTCGTGCTTTAGAGGTGGGTAGTTTTTTGTGCGCCATTTTCCTACTAAATTATTTATATTAGTTTGTTAACAAATATTTTCCGAACATTAGAGGATAAATCACAACTTACCTAACTTTATTAGGAGAGAACAGCAACACATAGGCATATTTAAAATAATAATATCTTTTAGGTAGGTAGTAGGTATACGTAGTAATAAAAATGTAGTAGGTACCTTGTGGTTTTAATTAGATAAATATTTTTGTTAGCTGGTATCTACTTACAAGTGTAAAGTGTGTAGGTACATCATGTTTGGGCACATCAGTAAAAATGACTATAGGCACCTGCCTATAGCATTTAAATTTGGTGGGAACTGGGGATGTAAGTGTATGATATAAAATATACCTAAGTACCTACGAATTAGTACAGTAAGTACTTAGACTACTTTCTAAGTAAAAAGGTAGGTAAGTAATTAAAAAATGCTTCAATAAAAAAAAAACAATAAACAGGTTATTACGACTATCACTTAAACAGCCATTGAGCTCATAACGGAAACGTGAACATCTTCGTGATTTACAATACATTTACATTATTGGTTTTTATACATTATCCCACGGCCAATTAACATTCTGGTCTGGAAGCGCTATGGCCGAGTATGGGGCTTTAAAAATAATTGGCGTAATTAATTTGACATTCTGATCCTAGTTTGTAATTATTTTGTAAAAAAGTGGCATTCCATACACGCGACACGCCCCTGCACCCTATTGGCTCCTTCGAGGAGGCTCATGCGCGCAGGCGCGGGGGCGCGCCGGTAATACTCTTGCGCATACTATTTTTATACTGTATTATTTTATAACCGCCTCGTGCGTGATTAATTTAGTTAATTTCCAGTACCTCGTTTTGGAACCTTAAAACCATTTTAGATACGTTTAAATCTAAGTAAGTAGGTATGTTTGTTAGTATAGCTATTAGATTATGCTCCTTTCTAGGTTACAGTGTAATTATTAACTAGTTAAATTATGCAAATTATATTACCATTAAATTAGTAGAAATAAAAATGTACTTTTTTTTTTGTTTCAAGACTTAATTTATAACGTCCACCAATGCATGTAAGCACTTGCATAATGTACCTACCTACTTAATAAGTTTGTTAGCGTGTTCATCACACCTACTCGCACGTTGCGTACGTAATTAGTATCTACCTACCTACTTACTCAGATATGCAGTTAAATTTTTCTGAAAAAGTGGAACTGGATTAATGGTTGTCAATCGTTAGGTAGGTAGGTACGAGTGCGTACCGTAGGTGAATAATTCGTCATCAGATCATCTCGATCGATCGTAGGTACCGAACGAAACTATAAAATGAATTATGAAACTCATTCAATGTAAGACACTCCTCTGAGCGTGCATAATTATGAAAATAAGTAACCCCTCCTTACTATGTTCTCAGCGGGCAAAAATATCAGGGTTCAAAATGGATCTCGTACCTAAACGCTCTAACCTAATAACATCAGAGCGGGTAGGTTCGTATTTCATTATAATAAATAGGTAACGTTATTATTTATCTGGGTGTTTTCGGGAGTGATGGTAGCTACAAATTACCACGGACAATGCCTCCACGGGGCATCGACGTATTACGTGCGGCCCACCAGATGGCGGCCCCTGCCCTCGATAAACAATATTAAATTAAAAAAGCTTTGTACTATAGCGAAATTACCACTGAATAAACATGTGTACGAATTAAACTTTAATATCTGCTACAGGTACGTACCTACTCCTTCCAGAGTTATGTATTTAAAGAGTACGATTCAAGTTATACATAAATCTACATCTACTTTGTTACGAGTAATCTTGAATCTATAGCTATAAATAAGTAGGTACCTATATAAAATTCTCGTGTCGCGGTGTTTGTTGCCAAAGTCCTCTAAAAAAGCTGTACTTACCACTTTTTATGAAATTTTGTATGCATATCGGGTAGGTTTGAGATAAGGCCAATATCTATTTTTCTTACCCCCACAATGGAAGACCCAACACAAATTAATATTAAGTAAGTTTTTTTTTTGATATTTTTTTGTTTTTATTTTTTATGTTCAGCATTTTAAAATACAATTTAAATACAATTCCAAATTTTCACTCTTATTTGATCAAACCCTGTATGTCGGTACAAAGTTTGCAGAGTCAGCTAGTAGGTAGGTACCTATATAATAGGTAGTAGAAGAGTAGTATAAGGGGTGAAAAGAGTGGTGTGAGACAATGTGTAAGATTTGTACCTACCTAATTCTAATTTTTGAATACGAGTAGGTAAGTAATGTAAATTCAGAAATTAAAGAATAATGATATACCTAGTCAATCTTTATTAATCATAGCTCGAGGAAATAACAAATACTTACTTAGGTAGGTTATCGTTGTCAAATCTTGGATTAATACAGTTTAAATATTCAACAAGTATTTTCTAATGTCTTCGTTGTTTTTACATTTGAATAAAACAAGTAAAAAAAAACGAATGCTAACAAGAACCGAAATCTTCTAGGAAAAAAATGCTGATAAAAAGATTCGAAAACTTTACAGATTCCATATTTATAGCCAACTGAACTGACGAACGATAGTCTGACACTCGAAACGTGAGCATAAAAAATAATAAACGCGAATGAAATCCATTATAAATGTTTTATTGCAATAAGTAGGTACATTTTAATGAGTTTTGTTTGTAAGCTCACAAAAATGGTTCATGTTATTTAAAAGACAGGGCCGGATCTTGAATTTGTGGGGCCCTGGGCTAACATTGCTTAGGGGCCTACCTAATTAGGTACTCAACTTATTGCAATCTTGTCAATATGTTTAACACAGGATGAAAATAGTGAGATCGCAGTGTTGCCAACTTTACGTTACGATTCCATTTTTTTTAAATTCTAGATATTTTTTCATTTTAGATTGGGGGCCCTCTGTGGCCACGGGGCCCTGGGCTGAAGCCCAAATAGCCTTAAGGTAGATCCGGCCCTGTTAAAAGACATTTTCATTAAAGAAAAATATCATTGTCAGGTGGTATCCCAGAACTTTTATACTTTATTCATGTAAATCTGTGACGAATCTAATCCCTAACTCGATGGCGTAAAAATATAAAAAAACTGTAACTAATGTAAGTGAACTTAGGTCCATTCAGGAGATCTGAAAAGCAATTTGATCAAGAAATTAGAAATAATATAGGAAGAAAAAACTCGATACGTGCCTTATTAACGTAACAAAGAATATTGCGATTAAAAGTGTTTCTATTGAAAACGTACCTACTTACTTTTCGTAATGTTCGAAATCTGGGCTTGTGCAGCGGACCAATCAGTTCCTATCACGCTCTGATTTTTGTCCCAAAATCTTTTAAGTTTATAGGCAACTGTGGTTCATGCGAAACTGACTGTTATTTAATTCAATTAACTACCTACTAACTTTTCAACAGACTTGGTGTGTTGAAAACAATGTAACACTCCAGCTTTAAAGGATAGCGTCCAAATCTTAAAGTGGAGTACGTAGATACATTTTAAATCAAAACATTGATGACGATGACCCTCTGAAATGTCAGATTCTTTTTAGGGAAATAGTTTGACAACGTAGAATACAGTAGGTACCTATATACCTACCTAAAACATAATTTAACGGAACAGGTGGATAACTGCTAATATGCTGCACGTTCTCCAGATTTTTAATTAACTTTGTTAATAAGTAGGTACCTGTTCACCTTTTGCCCTTTTCTGTAACAGATACAATTAATTCGATCCTTAGAAAGAAATCCATCAGAGCAATCCCATGACTATTGATATCGATTCCTATGAGCTCGCCGCAACAATCGGATGTGATCGATTTTTTGCTTTAACTCAAATTAGATTCGGACTCCAAGGCAACGTTTACGAGCGGTTCTTATGAAGTATTCTACAGTTACATTTCTGAAGTAAAAAATATGTTTGTAAGCATATCCAAGAGACAAAGGCATGTACTTACTTATTTCTTTTTAACCCCCGACGCAAAAACGACGGGGTGTTATTAACCCCCGACGCAAAAACGACGGGGTGTTATAAGTTTGACGTGTCTGTCTGTCTGTCTGTGTGTGTGTGTGTGTGTGTGTGTGTCTGTCTGTGGCATCATAGCTCCCTAACGCATGAACCGATTTTGATTCTGTTTTTTTTGTTTGAAAGGTGTATATGTCGGGAGTGTTCTTAGCTATGTTTTATAAAAATCGTCTCAGTAGTTTAATAATTAGGGGGGGTTAAAGAGGGGATGTAAAAATAAATGTCTACAAATATACTCGAGTGGGGTATCCAATGAAAGAGGGTGACGAGTACATTACAAAATTGAAATCATAATGAAAATCGGTTGAGTCGTTCAAAAAATATTGGGAGTGAAAGTGGGGATGGAAAAACAAATGTCTACAAATATACCCGAGTGGGGTATCAAATGAAAGAGGATCGCGTGTACATTACAAAATTGAAATCATAATCAAAATCGGTTAAGTAGTTCAAAAATTATGGGGAGTAATAGTGTAAATGGTAAGCCCAATGTCGACAAATATACCCGAGTGGGGTATCAAATGGAAGAGGATAACATGTACATTACGAAATTCCATGTGAAATGGAAATTAGTTAAAAATAATAATATGTAGTAGGTACCTACTTACAAAAAGTATGAAATAAAAAATAAATTAAAAATTTAACAAACCCCCGACATAAAAACTAAAAGGCCCTCTAAAAAGTATAACAATAATAAAATCTTTATATTAGTTACCTAAGTATTAATATTTCTACAAAGAAAACGTCATGTCGGGGGGACCGTAGGTATAGATAGATCGTAAATATTAGGTACCTACCTAAATGAAAGCGGTCCCCCCGACATGACGTTTTCTTTGTAGAAATATTAATACTTAGGTAACTAATATAAAGATTTTATTATTGTTATACTTTTTAGAGGGCCTTTTAGTTTTTATGTCGGGGGTTTGTTAATTTTTTAATTTTTAACTGTACTAGTGCTCAGTAGGTACCAAATATACCTATCTTAGTGTTTACCATTGTAATAAATAGATCAGTATACCGAAATATGAGGGTACGATATTTACTAATTCATATTGAAGTCAATACGAAACACTCCCCGGGGTGAATGCGAAAACGCGTACGCAGGAAGCCGGGTAGCGCTGCGGCGGCAGTACAGTACCTACAGTCATCGCCGCACCACCTTAACTCACTCGTCGGATAAGATTAAATATCCTACCTACTGCGAGGCGCAGGCTCGCGAGCATGGATATTGCCCGCGTGTACATGATAAGCGATAATAATTTAATATGCCATTTGCTCCAGACCAAATTGAGCAATTTATACACGTCGTTCGGCGCCCGCGCAACGGCACGGGCTCGGCCCCGTGTGCGTGCGTTTTAATGAACTCTTATTATTCCAATACCAGGTAGTGCGCAAAGCAATTAACATTATTAAACTCACCTCGTTATTGATTTTCATATATTACTCCTATATGACGGTAAAGAACAGCATATAAATATTTTTAATTACTTACTTAAGTAATTATAATTAAGTCCATCTGAATTTAACCATTGTTAGTATAAAGTAATCACGCATGTACCCACTTACTATTAGAAAGAGTATCTGCTGAACTATGAAAGATAATGGGAACACGAGGCAGACGGTTGTTCAGCAGACGCCAAATGTGTTCAACTTGATATCAGTCATTATGAAGCTCTATTATTTAGATATTTTAATCAAGGCTATCGATATACGTGGTGCGTATAGTATAATAGAAGGTAATTAATAATAAGAGATCGACAGAACTCGCCGTTGAAGCCACATGCCGCAGCAAAAACCAAATGGAAATAGAGCAATTCGAAACGGACTTGGTATCAAACGATGACGATTGTACGACGTCAGCTCTTTTTGCTTTGAATTTAACACGTTTTTTAATGAATTGCATTATTGTTGGTGTAAATAATGCAACAGGGAATGTGTAATCTTTATGTATTCTGCCCTTGAAGTATAATAAATGATGTTATTTTTATCATTATTTGGAAAAATTATAGCGCACTAATATTGTTACCATTAGCTATCCTTTTTCACTTTTACCGTAATTTGTGGTTTTTTGGTGATTTGCAGTCGTAGGTCAACTTGTACTTATTGATTTTTATACTTACATTCAAATATTGACTTCAGTTAAACATTTGCAACTAAGGTAGTGAAGTAATCAAGACGGAGCTGCAAGACTGTAGCTGTAGCTACATTTTAATATTTTTACCGAAATACCTACCTGCTTGTTTAGTCAATGCACCTATTCAAAACAAATATATAAATAAAATATTCCTGAAATATTTCTGCACAGTGCATGAATATTTCCGTATTACACAAGAAGGTACCAGTAGGTATCTGCGTGGTATTTCAACAGTGAAGTGGTCAGGCGAGTTGGTCATACAAAAGGGAGTAATTCAACTAGCCAGCAACCACGACCGCAGCCAATCGTACCACCGCGGCCGCCCACAAAAACTTATCAAAGTGCCGCACCGCCACGAAAACGCGACAAATTGCTTCCATTTTGAAAATAGACCAATCGTTTAAAAAACGAACCGGCGAACTGTTGGTTAAAAAACAACTGTGAATAAACGAAACGCTTTGGGTACTTACAACTTAAGCTGTCCATTACGATTCCCTTTAGACTTGCTTGTGACGCAAGAACAACAATGTAAGTGCCTAATAAAACTTCATATAGGTACCTACTTTCTTTTTATAAAATGCAATAGGTAGGTATGTATAGGAAATAGTTTCTCAAAAATTGTGACACAGTGAAAACACTGGGAAAGCTTATTTTCATTGTGTCATAATTTGTGAGAAACTATTACCTATATAGTATTATTTTTCTAGTAGGTAAGTAGGTAAATAGATACTTTATTAAATTAGTAAGAAAACTAACAATCTAAATTTAAATCTATTCCAAGATTAATAAATATAGGTATAAAATAAATTCGGAATTTTTTACTCTATTTTTATATGAAGAACTCACGTCATTTCAGCAGTATATTTTTTTTTAAAAATGAAGTCCATTTTGGTTATTGAAAATCATTGAGATGATATTTATTTTTAACTTATATAGTTTTCTAATAATAATAATAATACTCGTATATACTTACCTACAGTGTAATAAAATTATTAGGTCTATACATTTTTTGATGTGCAAATTAGGTAGGTAGGTAGGTACAAATATAATCCGGTCATTTTAGCTTATATTAGATAAGAATCACGGAATTCGAGATACCCGGCTGTAATTTTGTAAATAGTTGTATATTGACACCCTTAAAGTTGTCTCAAAACCTACATATGGTAGGGTGTGAGCGTCTATTAAATTTCAAGGTCAAAGTGTCAAAAAATCGTTATTTTTGTAAATTTCTCATTTTCTATGGGTTTTAGCTTTTTGTCTTTGTTGGCAATATTGTAGAATACAAAATTCTCTACAAATTTTGTTTAAAGAAAATTTTTATACGGTGAACCGTTTTTGAGGTAAAGGCCGTTAAGCGCGCCGTCACAGCCAACAGGTGCCACGGTCGAAATCACGCCAAATACAGTTGATGAACTACAAATATTATTAATTGTTGATGTTTACGCATGCTACTGTGTAATGCTTATACTTATATAGTTATATGGAAGTTTTTCACTATACATAAAATGAGAACATAATCATACTTACGTAATATTATAAAATCAAAAGCAAATGATCAATGTGCATAAAAAATGTTAATTTCTTTAATAAGGTTAATTGCACAGCACTAATTAAAGAAATTAACATTTTTTATGCACATTGATCATTTGCTTTTGATTTTATAATATTACGTAAGTATGATTATGTTCTCATTTTATGTATAGTGAAAAACTTCCATATAACTATATAAGTATAAGCATTACACAGTAGCATGCGTAAACATCAACAATTAATAATATTTGTAGTTCATCAACTGTATTTGGCGTGATTTCGACCGTGGCACCTGTTGGCTGTGACGGCGCGCTTAACGGCCTTTACCTCAAAAACGGTTCACCGTATAAAAATTTTCTTTAAACAAAATTTGTAGAGAATTTTGTATTCTACAATATTGCCAACAAAGACAAAAAGCTAAAACCCATAGGAAATGAGAAATTTACAAAAATAACGATTTTTTGACACTTTGACCTTGAAATTTAATGGACGCTCACACCCTACCATATGTAGGTTTTGAGACAACTTTAAGGATGTCAATATACAACTATTTACAAAATTACAGCCGGGTATCTCGCATTCCGAGGTGAATTCCTAATTTGACCGGTCTAATATGTACACATTATTATATGTACGTTATACGTTGATACGTAAACTTTTTACAAACATTTTCGAATTGGCGTCTATTATTTTTTTGTATGAAAAGACAACAATATGTAGGTACCACTCAATTATTTTTTAGGGTTCCGTAGCCAAATGGCAAAAATGGGACCCTTATAGATTCGTCATGTCTGTCTGTCTGTCTGTCTGTCCGTCCGTCCGTCCGTATGTCACAGCCAGTTTTTTATCTTTTTAATTGTCTAGTTAGACAAGGTAAAAAATAGTAGGCTGTAGGTAGGTGCAGAAAATAATTATAACTTAGTAGCTCTATTAGCTATCGTTTCTGTGCTATAAGAGCGATAAATATAGGAAATTAACTCACTAAGTATTATAATCGTGTTACACTTACTAAGGAGCTAATGAGTAACTAATTTTACGTAGAAACGTGACTGCCTTCCATAACATGTTAAACGAACCTTAGAATTATAATTGGGGTAATAGAGTACAATCTGTCATTTACTAAACAGTAAATACTTACTTAGGTTAAGGTTGCGTAAGTAGATAGGTAGGTATCTACCTACATACCTACATTTGATATTGCAAGTATCTAAGAATTACCTATTCATTGTTTTACTGTCACGTAATCGCTACTAATATTATAAATGCGAAAGTAACTCTGTCTGTCTGTTACGCTTTCACGCTAAAACTACTGGACAGATTTAAATGATATTTGGTACAAAGAAAGTCTGGAGCCTGAGAAAGAACATAGGCTACTTTTTAACCGACTTCAAAAAAGGAGGAGTTCGACGCGGACGAAGTCGCGGGCAGAAGCTAGTTTGAAATAATATTCTTAGCTACCTCTCTGAATTAACTAATTTTGAATGACGTACTTATAAATAATTGTACGTACAATTTATAGGATTTATTTAGATACAAAAGCTAATCAGAAATATCTTTTGCAGTGGTTATAAGGGCCCTGAGTCTTATCAAGATTTGCGCAATCAGTGCTATTGAGCTCCTAGACTCCCTTCGATATAATAAGCAACTAACGAATTTGATGTTATCTAGCCCATTGATTAGGTACCATTGATTATTGTGCACATGTCAAAGGGCATGTTAGTTGAAATTTAGAAACTTGAAGTAATAATAATATTATTTTGGAGGCCCGTGGATATAGGTATCCTTGTATTTATGAATAAGTACAAATAATTAAAGGTCTAGCAGATATAAAAATATATAGCTATATTTATTGTAGGTGCGTTTTGCCCGCCTGCATCCGGACACTTCGGGAGAATGCTCCTGTAGGTACCTACCTGAAAACTTAAGCGAAATGTGTCAACGTATTTTGGCTCCATATACGCAGGGAACTAATTGATTTATGATTCTCTAGGCAACATTCGTATAGGTACTTTAAGTTTAAAATGAATTGTGCAAGATGTGGTTACCTTTAATCAGATAAGTATCTCATTAGAGTATAAATAGAAACAAGATACAATAAGATGTAATTAATATCTGTTCGTAAACCTAAATAAATAAATAAACTACATGACTCGTAAGCTTAGTGCGATTAAGTACCTAAAAAGTTTGCAAATATGGAAAGCACGGTGATTTTTGTTAATATAACGTACCTACCTACTGTAAGATTTGTGTAATTGGATCCAATTTAACAGACTACCTAAATAAGTATATCTAGGATCGAAGCAGAAGCTCATGTGTGCTTTTCAACTAATGAGCTTTAAGTGTGGTGCACTTGTCGATGATTATAAACAAAAATGCCTTGTTTATTAATAAGCGACGAAACGATAATAAGCAGCGGCCACGCCTGCGCACGCCCACTCCCGCCCCCGGCCGACTAACATGTTCCAAAGGTCACTTAAACAGGAAACCTATTTGTGACAGTACAAAAGCAACTGTTCACCCATAATAAGTAATTCGGTTAGAATGTTAGATGAGCAGATAAAACCTACTTAATTCATTGGAATGAAACAACTATTAACGGATTTAACTCGCGTATTTTTATTTTATTTTATTTGCTGACGTTTCGGATTCTTTACAGTTTCCATAATCGTAGCACGACTGAGCTGACAATAGTCTAACGCTATAGTGAATTATACAGTTTTGCAAACTACCTTATATCTAAATTACAAAATTTTGAAAAACTACCCTATTCTAAATTATGAAATTCACTAAATAAGTTTAACTAAGTAGGTTTCGTAATTAGTCAGGTATTTATGTTGTACCTACCTACAATATTTTAACTAGATACCTACGAGGACAAACCAACGGATTATAAATAGCACTTAGGCAACTTTGATAACTTGCGTTCTATTGAAACTTTATTAAGTTTGTGATGCCATCGCAAGTCTACGTCTCTATGAAGTTGTTTTCCACAGTTAAAGCTCCGAGCGGTGAAAACTGTGCGTGTTTGGATAGCTGCAGCAATTGACCTCGCTGTGCTGTCGTGAATTGCGCTCATATTATTATCTGGTCGCAGCTCGCGCTTGTGCGTGTAATATAGCCTGCAAGTATTGTTGTAGAAAGGCACTTACGGGCCGGGCGCGTTTTTCCCGGCGTTATGGGCGCCCCTGCGGAGCTCGGCGGGACTCCGGCCGCCCCCCACTTAACGCAATTTATTACGCGACCCTTAAATAAATAAATAAATAACCGAAGAAAATTCAATGAAATACAACCTTAGCGCGTGCTGCGAATAAGTAGTTCACGAGCTTTCCGCGACACCGTTCTTGAGGGATTGCCTTATTTTGAACGTTTAAGTGGTTTTTGTTGTTTATGGGTAAAGTAATGAGAAAATATAATTTACTCACTCTTACTTAGATATTAATTTTAAAATGGTGTTTTTAGATTATTATTTTAACTTTAATCTATAAAAAAATATCCTATAGTTAGAACACTAGTAGTTACCTACTTACCTTTCACCCAACTATAGACTAGCTTTGAGAGAAAACCTAAGGTATTTACTATATTATTATAGAAATGATGGTTTTTAATAAATGTAAATTTTGGTACCTACCGGGTACCAGTCCTACCTATTGTACGTAAGTGTTAGGCTATCGACAGCTTAATTGACTAAGAATATGAGAACAGTAAAGTTTATATAGGACATGAGTAGTTAACTTCGTCATAGTTCTTTTATAAATGACCGCGAACGCATGAGAAATTAGTTTTGTAAGCTACTTACCTACGAAAAATGCAATGTTGTTTCTCAAATACCTAAGTAAGCATGCAGTAGGTAGGCACCTAGGCGTAAAATTAAAGAATATATACCTATAAATGTCTATATTTATGATAATTAAGTAAGTATGTACTTAGGTACCAGCATTTGTCATGAAAAAAATAAAAGTTTTTTTTTAATTGTTATCGCTGCAAATCACGTGATTTTTTTCTTGTTGTACCTATCTAGATGGCAACACAAGCTTCCGCTTGATACATTTGTGGCCCAGACGATCGTTTGTTAGAGTCCTGATACAACTGGAGCCAGTACAAAAAGTACAAACTCATTAGTAAGGGCCGACCAGGAGCACAAGAATTAATGAAGGTGAACAATAATTTAGGGTTTAATTAAAAGTGCAGCCACCCGCGGCGGCCGCCTCCGCGCCCGCCGCCGAATTATTATTTCCACATAATTTGTGAAAGCGGTAATTTAATAAAACTCTCCCGCCTTCCTCTACAACAGCACAATAAAGTCGGGAGATACAAATTAAAGGATCTTATTATAGACAATCACTTTGATGTTTTCAATGAAATCGAGCAACGGATATAGGTACAATACCTAATTATATGTAGGTCCTGTATGTATCTACACAAAGATTATTTTAGGTATTTTAAGAACCGTTCTACATATATAGTTACCTAATGAACTTGTTAGTATGACTTCTTATAAACACATAAACTCATTTTGGTTCATTAAATGACAATGCAGCTTGTTAGTAGAGAATGAACTGTATTAAGTCCAAAACTTGTAGGTAAACTTCGTTTTTTATAGTCAGACAGTAAATTGACTATAATAACAGGTCATTCTTATTTATCTTAAGTAAAACCATAAATTCCAGTACAAATAATACTAAGATTGTAGGTAGGTACTGACTTCTTTGTCAACGTGTTTTCTCACAGGTATCGTGTTGAACAATATGCTTTTCATAGTTCTGACCCCGGGAGCTAAGAGAATGACGATTATTCCCAAATGACTGTTATTACCGAACCACAATAGCATTGATGAACAGGGGGACTGTGCCAAATGGGAGCGTGGAAGAGTTTTATTGATAAATTTAATCTATATCTAGGTTAATCTTTACCAGGGGGCTGATATAGGTAGGTACCTACTGTAGGAACACGACAGCATCAGATTAGAGATAAAAATTACGAATGAAAAAAAGGGGGTTAAAACCTCGTATAATGTACTTACTTAGTACCTAATTAGGTAAGTAATAAAACCCATTAGGAAAGAAATGCCTTTTTTCTTACGTCTCACATTTGAAATAGAGTCACTGCAGTGCTCTGATATTTTTGAGACAGTTTCCAACTTTCCCTGTTGCTAGACTACAATCTGAAACCAGCTATATAAAGTAAATCAGACGAACTAACTAGTAGGTAATTACCTACTACTTAATAGTAATACTTATATTAGCACACATTAGTAAAAACAGGACATTATATAGGTAGTGCATCTAATCATAGCTAAAATGTAGTGTGGAGAGGCGCGGGGTGCGCCGGCGCACCACCCTTGACGCGCAAAACAATGGCACTGGTCCGAAACCCGAAACGAAACGGAAGTGCACGGACCCCCGGGATGCGACGATTTTCTTGCGCTCGCGCTCTGTACACTTAGAACTTTACAAATATGGTACGGCAAAGAGGGCTAATGCGCAATGAAATTTTTGTTATCGGCGCGAGGCATTGAAGTCAACTGCGCGACGACCATTGTTCAAGCGTATAATTATCCGCCGATTCTTTTATTGTTGCGCATAAAATCAAAGAATATGTTATATTCATTTACTTACCCCTGACTTTTGACTTGAACGTATTGAACAGTCTCAATAGAGGACGGTTAATTCTTCTCACGACATGTTGACTTTTCGTGTAAGTATACATTTACGTAACCGATAATAAAGAACAATTTTAATTACGATGTTTTTAACATGCTGAGAAGATGATCGTAAAAAAAGACTGTGATAGGTACCTAGTCATGTTATGGTCAACGTCAACATATCGTTATATTAATGTCAACGACGATATAGGTACCTCACAAACTTGTCTACTAAAAAAGGTTTTTTTTAAATATTCGTAAGTAAGTACCTATGTTAGCATGAATTTTAGCTTGAACGTCTATTTCTGAATCTGGACTGGTAGTAGGTTCCTAAGTAAGTAGGTAAATAAGATTATAATGCGCGATAAATCATCTACCTATCACTGTCATACTTTTACATTGAGTGAAAGAAAGACAGGAAGTCCGCGTCAAAATCATAAAGTTATTCGTCTTCCAGAATATGTACCTACCTAATTACCTATATATGTAGCAAGGGCATTTATTTATTGAAATAACTAGACTGTCTAGTTATTTCAATAAACTTTACTAGCTAAAGTTAATAAAGAATTAACGCTAGTCCGTCAATAATTTCAAAGTGCTCTATGATTCGGAAAGGTACGAGAGGGGGATTTCCATATGTTCGTTGCACAAGAACGTTGTCGAACAAGTACCTACTTGGCACCCCGAGTTCGACAATGGCCGTGACGTGTGCTCGAGAAATAAATGCCTACTTGTGTGATCATTTTGCTCTTTATTCAGCACTTGATAATTCTAGTACCTACCTACTTAACTTCTGCAGCGATTTTATGGCACGTGGAGGCATTTTAACAAGTCTTATTATTAATTATAAATATCATGAACTTGAGTCGACATTCAGATATGACAAGCTTCTTGATGGAAAAAGAACCCTCGTTTCTCAAATTCATCCAGGATTCTAAACTTCAGACTATTTCAATACGTTAGGTACGCGAGCTTAAGGCTTAAAACTATAACCTTGTTTATGTACCTACCTAAAAAATACAAAAGACGCTAAATAAATTTGTATGACTAAACCAATTTAAAAATAATTTATGACTAATTATTGTGTTAATGCAAATAGAGTCAATGTGAGCCCGAAATGTAAAAAAAAAGGTTTTTGGTTCTCAGAATTTCTAAAACTGGACTTATTTACATGAATATCCTGGTAGGGTGCCTCTTTCTACAGAAAGATTTTAGTGGAATTGATACGAATACAGACGTTCCGATTCCAGATGAACTGGACAAAAAAGTGATTGGTTTATGCAAAATTAGAATAAGATCGTTAAATACCGTAAGTGATTACTTTGAAACTAAGTATAGAACAGGACTGGATTTACATCTTTATATTGACAAAACTTGAGCACTATTGGGTTAGATTTTGGTGATAGTAGGTAAATAATCCTATTAATATTAAAAAACGCGAAAGTTAAGAATGTATGAATGCGTAAGTACATGACGTATGTTTTGTTCCTCTTTGACGCAAAAACAAATGAATGGATTTTGATATAAGTATACTTTATAATAATATATGTAGCTTATAAATCAGAATAATAGGTAAATATTTTGTAACGATATTGTGTAAAAAAAACAAATAAAAAAAATATATATCTGTTATTGTATGCTATTTGAATTATTTCTGTCATGCATTGACAGATTTGAAACGTCGGTAACGGTTGATTCACATACTATAAAGCTATAATTATGCGCGGCTTCTGAATAAAAAACTTGACTTTTTTAAACAAATATAATTTGTTTGATTTGTAAAGAGTGAATGGTGAGTACGTCGGTACTGCGTCTCGTGGCACAGCAAGGCATTGTTTGCTGCTCGCGGGAGACCAGGGTACCCCGCGATTTTCCCTGCAGGGTACTGCTAAAGACCTACCATGTTCTTTAGTCACCAAATGTGCCGTTATATCCATGCAAGCGCATGTGTTGCCCTTTGAACGAAGCGCCGGCATTTGTTGTTTACGGCGTAGGTACATAGTAATGATCAACATTCATCAATATGTAGGTAGTGTTAAAATATAATTTATTTTCGAATAAAAATTCTGATTTCACTTATCAATGGTAGATAACTTAAATATTAAATAAGAATGCTTTATGCTAAAATTAGAGTCCTGCAAAGTGAATCAGTTAAGTTACTAAAATAGAAAAAAGTTAATTGTAATATGTAGACATCCATTTAAATCGATAGGTTTGACAATGCATGATTGTTTAATAGCTAATACCTATCCATTTATGTATGTATGTATGTAAACTCTTTATTGTACAACAACAAAACAAAATAAAACATAGGTAAACGAAAACACAATAAATGTACAAAGGCGAACTTATCCCTTTAAGGGATCTCTTCCAGTTAACCTTTGGGCGAGTGAGAGATTAGGAAAAGTATATCGTAGGTAAGACAAAAATATGTGTACAACTTAAAAGGTAGAGAATGTAAAAAGATAATTTGTAATAAATAAATAAATTTACTTAGGTACTTTCATCATTGTCTATTGCATTGCTAGTAAAATCGATTAAAATGACTTATTTTTGTTCCGTTATCATTAGAGCAATTAAAATTGAGATCGTCGCTCCATTTCATCCACTTTCGGAACTAATCGCAACGGACGTGTCGCTGCGGGGTGTTTGCAGAAAAAAAAGAATCTACTCTGTTCTAGATCAATGAGGTTTCATAATACAAAATGAATTAACTCAAACTCCAACAGTGCTTGGTTTATGACAATACTCTGCCTTTACTTGACACTAGTGCTAATAAATTAATTTCTAATTTAGTATTATCTCTGAAGACAAACTTTATATTGTTATTACTTACTATACTAGTAAGTATAATAGTTACGCATAGGTATGGCTTATAGTATTTTATGCATTTTAGTTATTTGGCAATGTTTGTCACCATTGTCATCTCGTTGATAACGATCAATTTGTTTGTTTATTATATGAGTAGCACCTTTATGGTTTCCATAAAAGAGGTTTCAAAAATGTTCCGAGTTATTCTGAGACTAGCTTCTGCCCGCAACTTCGTCCGCGTGGAACTCCTCCTTTTTTGCAGTCGGTTAAAAAGTAACCTATGTCCTTTCTCAGGCTCCAGACTTTCTTTGTACCAAATTTCATTTAAATCAGTCCAGCAGTTTTAGCGTGAAAGCGTAACTGACAGACAGACAGACAGACAGAGTTACTTTCGCATTTATAATATTAGTAGCGATTACGTGACAGTAAAACAATGAATAGGTAATTCTTAGATACTTGTAATATCAAATTATGCTGAGAAACTTGTCATTAGATAAATTATTACTTTCCTTTACGAATCCTCTACTATTAGTGTTAAACAAGTATTTTAGATGTTACTTCAAGCTATTACTGATTAGGTACCTACTTATATTCTGCGCCCACGTTGGGTATCGCAGCGTGGTTCTTTGGCGGTCGCTGTTGGGAATCCGCGCGATCTGTTCACACTATTAAGTAGGTTTGTACAAAAACATAACACTCACATAGTAACGTCATTAATGTACAAAGATAAACAATTAATTGTAAGCACCTATTGTTTTTAGGATTTCGTGTTCTACGAAACGAAACTAACCTCTGTACAACTTTTATCATAGCACATTAGTGCAGTCATTGAAGCGAAAAATACGGCCTTACCTCCGAATTTTTTTACTGTGAACCGATTTGCATGAAATTTTTGGAATTAGGCACATCTTAACCTTCACTTCAAAAGTGAAAATGATCTGAACTCCGCCTATTATTTTTAAGGGGTGTAAACAACCCCTTAATGGAAAAATTGTAATTGAGCCATTTTATCGCTAGAAAACATGTCTAATAGTAAGTGGTGAAATGGTAAAGTATTTTCTAACATAATTACCTCATATTAAAATTATTTTCAACCCCTTGAAAATCTTACAACCCCCAAATTGAAAAAATCTGAAAAAAATACTTTGGTATGACATAAAAAGATGTAAGTATAGAGTAAGTAATATTTTATATTCTCTATAATAATTATCAAATTTTTAACCCCCTTTCAACCCTTGAATGCTACCCCTTGATATATTTTTTTTTTTTGATAAAATGAAAAGGATTTAAATATTATTTCACACTCTCGAAAACGATTATCATATTCTTAAGCTTTTCTACCCTTAAAACTAACCTAACCTAAAAAAAAAACCTAACCTAACTTTTTTTTTTTTTTTAGTGGGGAAATCCTCATTGATACCTTATGCCCTGGGGAAGGCAAAAGGTTTGCCAGACTCATACTGGCTCGCGGAAACCTAACCTAACCTATGTCTTAAATGTTTTACATTTCCGATTGCGATTTTAGGAATTACATACATTTCCTAGGAATTGTATACAATGACGGATTATATACATTTCCGTTAACATATACACATTACAATAGTTGTGGGTCTATATTATACTGCGTACCTTCACATTGCTCCAATTATTCACACTCCGAAATTTTCAGTTACTAAGTAGAAAAAAATATGATAAGTTTTTGGACCATAGCTTCTTTAATTTTCACGTTATCACAATTTATAAAAAATCATTGTAAAGGTAATTAAGAGAGCTACAACATCCTGTATTGCAATATATAGTAAAAAACCTTTTTCTAAAACGGGGAAGGGTTAAAGGGCTTAAGAGAGGCAGTGATTGCGCTGCCACGCGCTCTTTAAACAATCACATTTCCGTCAATTTTTGTTTGTCAGAAAAAACAAAAAAAACAAATTGTTTGTCAGAAAAATACCTACATTTTTTATTCATACACTTTTATTCTTATCTGTCGTCATTCTTGAAATATTATGAAATAAACGTGGGATTTTTAAAAATTTGAAATTTTGTTTTTTTTAGTTAATCGTGAGTTTTTTTAAAAATATGTGTCCTGAAGCAGCCAAACTGATACTATCTATCAAACTCTTCATAATGAAGTTAATTCTAGGCGGAATACGATTAATTTTAATTATGGTGGAAATGGCACTTATGAAACCCATTGATTTTAAAGAAAAAACATTAGTTGTTCCCCTTATTTGCAATACAGCTCTCTTATTTTACGTGCAAAAGACTTTTAATAGTGCTCATTTTAAAGCTTATTTCAAGCACTACAAAACCCTTTTGTATTAGAGTGCATAAAATGTATCTGCTCGCCGCTAGATGGCATTGACCACATCGATTAAATTTCAGGCAACATAAAAAACCGCTTTGATCTTTAATTTATAGCTTAATATTGCACTTAGAATACTGTATAAAAAACCAAATTGTTCATTGTTTTGCCTGCTACAATTTTGTTCTTTATAAAATTTTCGATAAAACGTATATTTTTGGAGATTTTTGCAAAAAACCGATGAAAAAGGTGAAAAAATTGCGAATTTTCAATTGCAAATAACTTGAAAAGTATTGGATTTTTTGAAAAACTTTATAGACGACTTTTTCCTTAAAATTAGGCCTTCTAAAGGTACCCGAGGTTATTTTGAAAAAAAAATAATTCACCCCCGAGAAGGGGTGGCAATCAACCCCCGGGTGGTAGCGGAGTTCAAATCATTTTCACTTTTGAACTTAAGGGTAAGATGAACCTAATTCCAAAATTGTATGCAATTCGGTTCACAGTAAAAAAAATCGGACCCATAATGCTTCAATGACTCCACTACATCGCAGACACAAATTAAAATGCAACCTTTTTTCCCGTTTAGAAAATGTGTGTTTAAATATTATTATTTTATTCACATTATGATTGTCTCAACTATTGAACAGTAAATTATTTTAGTTTTTACGTGAATATAAAAGTAGGCCCGACAAATGCTCAGGCTCAGCGGGAGCAGCGGGGGGCCAA
Source organism: Polylopha cassiicola (assembly GCA_038024825.1). NCBI lineage: Eukaryota > Metazoa > Arthropoda > Insecta > Lepidoptera > Tortricidae > Polylopha > Polylopha cassiicola. Next base: position 7,448,135 of record CP149045.1, read on the forward strand.
CGGTCCTCGGACCATTGCATAAATAAATATAACAAATATCAAACCGTATACTATTAAAATAATAATATTGTGTGATATATTAAATTAATTAAGAATTTTTATACATAGATGAAGGTTTCTGGATTTTTAACCAATTGGTATTTTTATGTAAGTAGGTGTCTATTTTATACATTATAGATATATTTTGAATATTATTTATTGTGTCCTGAAAAAAGAAAATTGACGCTAGCAATAGATACGTACTGGGGAAATTGGAGTAGGTAGTTAAAAAGTTTCCTTCAATTTCCCCTGTATTGCTAGCGTCAATTTCTTTTTTCCCTTTATTCCCTCAGATCATGGAAAATCTAAATATGCGTAGGTAGTAGGTATATATCTACTTAACACTTTTTATAGGTACCTTATAGTTATTTGGCGTAGTTTCCCGTTCGTAACTGCACTCAATAATGCCAAGTAAACGTTATTCGCTTAAAATAGCACTAGAAGAGAATTGCCATGAAATAGAGCATGGCTTGCTCTGCTAACGCAGCCACGTTATTTATGAAGAAAATAATGTTCAGTTTCCGTAGTTTTTCGACGAAAACATTAGACGTAAATGGACAATTAATCTTTGTTTATAGCAAACTACATTCTGGAACGAGGGTAAAATTGCACAACGCAACTTAGTACTATCAGCTATGTCGACATGGACCTATACTTACACAATGTTAGGTAGGTATTTATTATGATAAAAGATTTATAGTGTTCCTATTTCTCAAAAAAAGATTGCAGATTTACAAATTAATTATTAACTATGTGTTAAATTATACATACTCTCTATGATCAGGTATATACTACCACGTAAGGCATAAAGGGCAGTAATTGCAATCATAAATACTGCATCGCGGCAATTTATAAGCCGCAACGGCCCATCCATAACAAGCTGTCGGTACCCTATTTCCACGTAGGTACCTAGATATTAAAAAGATACCTATTTAAACGTAACGTATGTAAAATAATTGTTAGGTACTTAGTGTTAGAGAATTGGGAGTGTTGTACCTACTGTTATTTTAAAAAGTGCGAAAATAGGTAGGTACCTACTTAGAGCAGTTTAGTGGTACTTAGGTATACGAATATCATACACACTCAAACTCATTTTATGAAGTGTTCCTGCAACTCGGACCATATATAGGTATGCCTACTTAGTAACTATACCTACACAATTTTTAAATAATTCTGCCAAATCGGTAGGCTAATCGATTGTAAAATTTGTTCATATCTAAAAACGTGTTATTTTATTGAGATGTTATTTTGTAGACGACCACCTGTCACCTTTGTTGGTTTATTGTCTGCTGCTAAGATAGGTACTGTTTTAATGTTTTAAAATTACGTAGCCTGTCGGTTAAGTATTTCTACTTACAGCAGCATCCTAAGTAATTTTAAATTCAACTTTTGATATTCATAATACGTGTCAGTGTAGGTATTCGAATGCCTACGTTCCTTCCGATTAATTAATTTACTTACAGAAGTGTCTTTACCTATAGTGCGTTGTTGCACAGGGGCACAAGGTGCCTAGGGGGCGCCCATTTGAAACGCATGTCGTAATAGAGTAATAGAGTTTAATACTCATTGGAGTAATATGACTGTTTGTATACATTGATAACCTGATGTGTTTCTAATTAATTATAATTTTGTAGGTTCTTTGCACCTATTCCATTTTGCGCGCTTACAAGGCGCTAGGATAAAGATTGCACACGGGCGCTACATGGGCTAGAAACGCCTATGTTTACTTATTGCCTTTTCGTGAAAATAATTTGTGTTTAGTTACGTCCTGTCAGTTATGCATTTACTGATAAGTAAGTTGTGATATTCAGATATTCTTTAATCTATTTGGGATTGTCAATAAGCGATCGGGTTAGATAGGTATAAATACGCTTTACCTACTATTATTTGATATCGCTCTTTAGTTTATGTCATGATTTTTTTTATAAATGTCCATATTTTTAACTACCTATTTATATACTTAAAAAACAAAACCTCTGGTTTTGTTGCTACCCTGTATCATGTTAGGTAGTAGGTAGGTACCTACTACGAGCGTGGCGTATTTGCGTGTGAGGTAGGTATATTGCCAGGGGAAATTAAAAGCCCATAACACCATACATATATATTTGATCTTTGTGTAACATATACCTTATGTACAAGACAAGTAAGGCGGTTCGCTGGGCGTGGCTTCTCACGACCCCTCCTACCTACACGACCGACCGACAAACTGGTTCTTGACTATTACTCTATAATTGCCTTTAATTTCATTACACTAAAATAATACCAGTAATTCATGATGTAGGACTTATCTAAGTAGTTAAAGGTTCTTAATTTCAGTGACCGATATGAAGCGAGTTAATTAGGTAATGTTAACTACGTCGTTTCCGGTAAAATGTTGTTCATAAATAAGTACCTACCTATGAGTAGTTTAGTAATTTATGAACTTAAGTCTATGAGGCTATTTGGATGGTTGTTTGTTAGGTAGGTACATAAGTATTCTTTCATGTAAAATCTGTCTGAAATTTCTGACACTTTTGTGGTTATCTACCCACTTACCTACCTGCACACGGCTACGAAAATGGGAACTGTAAAGTTGGGTCAACGTCAGCATAATAACGTAAGTACCTATCCGTAGTTGTTTCATTATTACTCTTTGATATTTTTTTACCCCGGTATGTAGGTTTCTCCTATGAGGTCAGTCACTGTAGGGGTATACCTACTTATACCTACTTGCCTACAGCGAGTGACGAGGTTTATAGAGAGATGAATTCTGTAGGGACTAATATGGTATTATATTCCCATTTTACTTAGGTAGTAAAATTAGTATCTACAATTTTATCAAATATTCAAGAACACAATTATTAATGTTAGTGCTTAATGTTAGTGCTTACCTACCTTAAAATGTTTTCCGTTAAATCTAAATGATTTAATTTGTTGGTTTTCAAGCATGGTTTGGTATTCTAGAGCAATCACGGGGCAGCTGCCACTCTACTGTTGATGAGGCTGAAGGTCGAAGGATTGTTGACAAGTGTGGCCGCTGCGGTGGCCGACCACACGTCGCGCAGTCGCCGACGCACGCGCCGCCACTCGCTGTTCAGCAAAAAGCAGACCATGGGGGGCGCGGGAATGTAGCCGAGTGCCACAATTCGAACAACCCTTTTTTGAGCTACTTATGGAATCAGCGATCTGAGCCATCATTTGTCCGGTTTTGTCAATGGGTCCTTAACGGTTTAGCTCTCGTTCGGTAACTTGTTCAGAAATGTCTATTTAGTCTTACAAGCTTAGGTGGATGTGCGTGAATGTACCTACTATGTAATCATTATGTACTTACCTACTTATTTTTTATTAGTTAGGTAAGTATATAATGTAGCGGCTCCAATAGGTACCTACCAAGGTGACCGTGAAGTAAGAGTAAGACTGCCTTGTTGTTGCCTCGGTGACATAAGTAGGTACCTACCTATATCACCAAAACAGTCAGTCATAAAAACAATTCGTCATACATATCATAAGTTTATACATCTTAGGTTCATAGGTAGGTAAATACTTTATAAAATTTATGTAAGAAGGTACAGTACCTACCTACCCACTATTAATGTTTTTACATATTTTCTATAAATTATAGGTCTGTGAACTGGACAGAAGTCTATGGGGATTCTAAAAATCGAGGTGTGTCGTAAAGTTCACGAAAAATAGGTAAGTAATTACCTTTTTTATGATATTTGCGTGTTTTTACAGATATCATAAAAGCCTATCCTATATAATAAACAGTAAAATTCTTAGACCCTGGAGAGGCATAATTACCTACGTATTACCTACCTACTGAGTGTCTATTAGGTAGGTTTGCGTGTGAATAAAAAATACAACAGGCTGTAAACAGATATAGAGTAAGATCCCAGAGCGATCTGACGTAACTTATTTTCTGACGAATGAAACCTTAAGAATTCAGTAGCGTCTAGAGTGCCTTGAATATCTACGGGCTTGTGAAAACTGAGAACGTTTACTAAAAATAAGAGTTATCTTACTAATTTTCTCATGGCTGATTTTTATATATATCATGTAGAATATTATTTTAAAGTAATGGATATAAGTGTCGGACACTTTTGATTGACCAGAACTTTTGTCAGACGCTTTTAAGCTACCCAAAAAATGGATCTCAAAGATGGATGAACATAAGCATATCATGTTTAGGCTCATTCGTCTCAGTATGACGAACACTTTCTAAACACATGATAATAGAACCCCACACGTAAAGGTCTGATGAAAAAAAAATTTTTGAGTTTTAGTTCTATGTATGGGGAACCCCAAAAATTTTGTTTTTTTTTCTGATTTTATTTTAAAATCTTAATGCGGTTTACAGAATACATCTACGCGCCAAATTTTAATAATGTAGCTCTTATAGTTTCGGAATAAACTGGCTGTGACTAGAGTACTCGATTACTTGAGTAATCGGTTACTGAGTAATCAAATTAGTAATTGGATTACATTCGTAATCGATTGACGCCAACACTGATTGAAACAGATGATGCTCGTCATAGCGAGTTGAATAAGCCCAAACACGGTATGCCTATGATCATCCAACTTCGAGATCCGGAGTAGTCTTCAGGATTCATCATCAGCACTACCATCATCATGTGTTTAGGAAGTGTTCGTCATACCGAGTCGAAAAAGCCCAAACACGGTATGCCTATGATCATCCAACTTCGAGATCCATAGTAGTCTTCAGGATTCATCATCAGCACTACCATCATCATATTCTGTTTAGAAAGTGCTCGTCATACCGAGTCGAATGAGCCTAAACATGATATGCTTATGTTCATCAATCTTTGAGATCCATTTTTTGGGTAACTTAAAACCGTCTGACAAAAGTTCTGGTCAATCAAAAGTGTCCGACACTTGTATCCATTACTTTAAAATAATATACTACATGATATATATAAAAATCAGCCATGAGAAAATAAGTAAGATAACTCTTATTTTTAGTAACCTTTCTCACCTAGTACCAGCCCTGGTGTCACTCTGACAGTTTTCACAAGCCCGTAGATATTCAAGGTACTCTAGACGCTACTGAAATCTTAAGGTTTCATTCGTCAGAAAATAAGTTACGTCAGATCGCTCTGGGATCTTGGACCAATACATAATGCGCAGCTATCCTTTTATATAATTAGCTGTAAATAAGAAGGGTGAGATTCCAACAAAATAATTATTTCATAATTTATCTTAAAATATGCTATGGCTGTACACAGTTAATTAATTAAAACAAGCATCGTCGACACGATCATTCAAATAGACTCTATCCTTCGAATATAGATGTCAGTTTTAAAACTTTGAGTAAAAAATATTAATTCAGTGGAAATAGGTACCTGGACACTAACGGGTAAATTAAATAGAATCCTAAATTTATTTCGGTGATTTATGATTTTATTATTATACCAACAAACTTTTTAACGTCGTAAATTACAAAACTTTTTGTACCCACCTAAAACAAAATGTATGGTAGATTTACAGCTTTTACAAAAATAATTGTTAAAGTAAAACATTAAGTACGTTCAAACAATTACCTACTCGTAGGAATCGACCATCAATCCATCACTCAAAATCAGTCACGCGGGGCTAAAAATGTAGCAAACTTTTGTTAAAGATATTGATGAAAAGGACAACGTCACCAAACAGGGACAATGTAGAACAATGGCTACACCCAACGTCTTGTTTAGAAAACACACTTTACACGAAATAATAGTCGGGTGAATGCTGGTGAATGGCACGAGCCCACCGTGACCGGACAAATGCCAATAACTGGTTTTAAAATGAAGCCATAAATTACTACGAAACGTCAATAGAATCGCAGGCAAAAAATAAGATTCAACGTCTTCACTTACAAAACGGATAAATTTGTAATATGGATGCCCGCGCATGATACCAATTAGGTAGTACCTACCTATGTAAGTATTACAGTTGTTGTGGTTTCGGTAAATTCTAAATTCCATGAAACAAATAAGTATTTTAATAAGAGAGAATGACCATCTTTGCATGGGAAGTGTACGTAATTACAGCCCAGAATTAACACCACATATCTAGTACCTGGTCATTAGGCTAATACTAAACGGTAGGTATGCTAATGTGTTTCGACAATTATATCAGGAGTCAAATCATTATGTTGTTATGAATGAAAACGGTGATAACTCGTAACCTACCTACTACAAATCTACTAATATAAAAATTAATAGGAATGGCTCATTTTGGTACCTATCGAAATAATTTGTGAAAGTCCAGGGAAGGTTTGTACTTAGTCAGGAAATTTGACAAAATTCGAAAAATTTTTTTCCCGTAAAACGCGGTACCTACGAAGTTCGCCGGGCCAGCTAGTTAATGATAATTTCTTTTCTGGGACTAAAAGTGAAGAGTTGACTTTAGCAAGTACCGATTCCAAAAATAACAGACGTTACAACAATAATAGACGTAATTGAAGACATTTTTTTTTTCTTTTCAGTGCGCTATTGTTTTTGTTAGTCGATTCGCGTCGTGTTAGTGCCGGTTTTTTTATTGCCTTTTAGTTTAACGTATTGTACCTACAGACTTATTATATAATTTCCAACTCCAAACAAATATACAGAAGTTAACAGCAACGAGATTTAAAAAAATATTGGTCATACAAATTGCGTTAAATGGGTAGGTACCTAATAATTAGTGAGTTGTAATTTGTATTATTATTTAAAGTTTATTATCCAGAAAAATTGTTATTACTTATCTCTCTAAATTTATTTCTAGGTTTCGTAAAATTACTGTAACGTTTTGTGTCCTTATTGACCAGTCCCGCATGAGAGTATTTTAACAAGCAATTCCAAGTGCACACTCTATCAATGGTCAATTAATAAAAATTACCTCTTACATAAAACTATTAACGTCCAACAGCGCACGCCGCCGATAAACTGATCGGAATCATCTCCGAGAGCGATAATAAATTAATTGTTTTATTATGTCACAAGCGAGACGCGATAAAAACCCGACAAATGACTACGAAATTGAGACATCCCGCTATCTCCTTTATTATTAGACACGTGAAGCTCTTTAACCAAAAACAGCCGTCATAAGATAAAACCTATCGAGAAATCAAAATGGCTGCGCCTCTGCTTTTTTGCCCCAGCGTGAGCTTTATGCTAATGAGACCCAAAAACAAACATTGTTACAAGCCGAATGTGTAACATACATTAAAAATAAATAAAATAATAAAGGGAATCGTTAAAATTGAAGAAATGTCCGTAATTTATCCACGAGTCACCTTTTAGGCATTCCGTGGATGCCATCGCGGCGGGGTCCCGCTCGCTCTAGACGCGATCTCCAAATAAAAAGGCGCCACAAAAAGACGCATTCAATAAGCCGTTGGCCATTACGAGACGTAATCGATGAGATAAATTAATAACATTCAAATTTAAAAGAACTATTGCCGTTCTCATGTCTATCATAAGTACGTAATAATTCGAGTTCTTTCCAAGCCATATTAGTGTCAAAAGGTACCTACCTAATATATGAAATTAAGTCTGCTGCAAATTCATTGGTAGGTATACATACCTACTGGAGGAACGACACAACGCAGTCTAAAAAGAAATTGCTTAAGCAAATTATAAACATGCTCGCGACTTCGTCTGCGCACGATGAGTATTTTACACAATATCGTTATAAAATATAGCCAATAAGTTTATTATTCTGATGTCTAATCTTGTACTTTTTGCGAGAAAGAGGAATAAAAATGCATCCAGGCTTCCATCCTTACATCCATACATTCTCACAAACATTCGCATTTGTAATATTAATAGGATAAAATAATTAATAAAAGGAAACGGTTTTCAGTGAAGTTTACCTACGGTCAAATAAGTATAAGCGTCAAATACATATATATACAAATTGGAGAATCTGTATAATAATATACCTATTTACTCGTAAGTATGACTATCAAGTGTACCTAGATGCTTAACTATACAGTACACACTTAACACTAAGTACACTTTTTTGAGAGTTTCATAATAAACTCCCATAAAATCTTTAGGTACCGACTAAGTACTACCTAGAACCTACGACCGTAGGTACTTAAAGTAAATAATCTCAAACGACAACCAATAGAAAATTACCAGAGTAGCGAAACTACAGACTTAGATTTTTGGTAATCGGGGACAATGTACACTCAACAGACACCTGACAATCCTGAAGGTAAAAGAAGATGCAGGATGCCCGGAATGCAACGAGGAAGAAACAAACTTCCACTTACTGCACAATGCCCAGCCTACTTATTACCAAGGCGGGAAATCACGAGAAAAGATACACTAGAAGACGAAGACCTTGCAGACCTCACCACAGGAATCATCGTAAGGTTATGTAAAGAACACAGGTATTCAAGGGAATAACGGCGGGCGGCGACGGGTAATCCTACTCTCAGGGGAGGGGAATAGGGTGAAATGGTCCCACACCGTTAGACTGATCACCCAAACGTCGCTGCACGGTCGTCTCCAACTAGAAATAATAATAACCACGAATACACCAGAAATTATTGAGACTAGTTTATACCATCCAATAAATACGTGTCAAGCTTTAATTTCTACTTAAATAATTATTAATGGAATGTCGTAAAGCATAGCTGAGGCGTTGATGGGGATCTTATGAAATATGTTAATTTAAGAGCCAACAAGGTGGTGACTAGAAATGTAAGAATCTTCTCGTTGCCGGTTGTGACAAATAACATATCGTACAATGCACCACTTACTAGAATGTGCAGGCTATACAACAATATGGAAGCCGATATAGATATTTTTGCTTGTACTTTCGCAAATTTTAAATGTAAAATTATTAGTAGTTACCAGAAACTTTCAACTACCACTTAACTCATTTTTTGTATCTGTTTTTATTTGTTTTTCTCTCTATTATATTTTCATACCGGTTTTATAGATGCTCAAACAATGCTGTGCATAATTATAATTGTAATGCAAACTAAGAAGTGTTCATTATGTAATTTTTTTTTTTTTTTAAATGTATCTTGTTTGTATTATGTTATTGTGCCTTGTCAAATAAAAATAAAAATAAAATAAAATAAATAAATAAAAATTGCAAAACCTCGGAATCCAGATATAGTCAATGAATAAGTAGGTATAAAAAGTGTTTTAATGGAAGTTGTGGCTAAAATTATAAAGTAAAAAACTGTTATTCTTTTTTTAAACCAATTTACTGAAAATTAAAGACTGAAATTACAGTACAGATTTAAAATTTAAGGGCAATCGAGCCAAAAAAAAATTTTAGGTTTTTATGTCGGGGGTTTGTTAAAATTGTTAATTGAACTTTTTTGATTGAGTTTTGTTATGTACATGTGATCCTCTTTCATTTGATACCCCACTCGGGTATATTTGTAGACACTTGGTTTTCCATCCCCACTTCCACTCCCTATAATTTTATAACGACTCGATAAGACTCGACAGGTTTTTTCATTTATCATCATTTGATAAACTCACTCGTGTATATTTATAGCATTTTATTTTCCATCCCCTCATTCACCACCTCTAATTATTAAACGGCGGAACAAATTTTCATCAAACAAACCTAAGAACTCTCCCGACATATTCACCTTTCAAACAAAAAAAAACAGAATCAAAGTCGGTCAAGTCATGCTTTAGGGAGCTATAATGCCACAGACAGACACACACACAGTCACATCAAACTTTTAACACCCGTCGTTGTTGCGTCGGGGGTTAAGTGATGCGAATTAACGCTTACAGTATAAACTGATAAGCTCTCACGTACTTAGAGACCAAATTATACTAGCCGTTGAAATTAACCCAAACGAACCAAACTATATAATACTAGCTGTATTTTTTATAGCCTATGTTATTCGGGAATAGTATAGCTTCCCAATAGTGAAATAATTTTTGAAATCGGTCCAGCCGTTCTGGATCCTATTCAATCAACAAACCTTTTATCTTTATAATCTATACTAATCTATACTACTATTATAAAGCTGAAGAGTTTGTTTGTTTGAACGCGCTAATCTCAGGAACTACTGGTTCGAACTCAAAAAATCTTTTTTTGTTGGATAGACAGTGGAAAATGTGTAAAAAACGGGGAAAATATGAAGCCTTATGAAGAAGTGACAGTTAGAAGACTGACAGATCTTTGACGAAACAATCGGACGGGCAGGACGACGTCTACCGGGGCCGCTAGTATTAGTATAGATCAACAGAATAATATAACATATGAACACTAAATATTGTCAATTATACTAATATATAGACAAACTGAATTTCAGTGGCTTAGCAGGTAAACTCGCGATAGCTTAGATCTATTACTGGTTAATTTTGTTAGAGCCAATAAAAAACGTATTCTTTTTTTTTCTTTATTGATAAAGTCACATTCAAATTATAGACCATTTTGTTGACAGTTATTACAATATGGGAGCTCTACAGACAAATTTAATTATCATTACTTATATTATACTGTATCGGTACTTCTCAATTTCTAAATCTACTGAAACATTAGCTACATTGATTTTAGGGTGCATAAATGCTTCAAAAATCCAGTGTAAGGAGTGAGTCAGCGAAATGAGATAGTTGGAATATAGACAAATTGAAAATTCCATTAAGTATATTATTCATCATCATTTACCATTTCCACAATATAGATAATTATCGAACAAACGTTAAAAATATTTATATATTAATAAGACTGTCAAATTTAAAAATTGCTTGCGCATAACGTTTACCCATGGTGACTAATTAATACAATTGTTTTATTCCAATAACTAAAACTGGTTTAGTCGTTTTTATTTAAGTAAGAAATGCTATCGTCGATTTTTAACCGGCGTCAGTTATTATAACATATCATGAAATACACAAGTCTCCTACAATAAACGAAAATATATAAAAGTCTATTATTAAAACAACTGGGCAAGCCTGTGCCTTCTAGTGTTGCAAGTCAAAGTAACAATCTTGAACAAAGCCTCTCAGGCACGACCAAGTGTCAGTAAATAAATACACTATGATTTAATAAAATTAAAACTTCCATGGATAATATCGTGACGCGTACATTTCAAGGAACCCTTTTCGCGCGGTGGAAGGAAACATGATTATAATTTACGCTAATCGATAACTAAACAGTATCGCGACAGTTTTCACGAATACTTCACAGGTATTTGTATGCCCACGCAAACTATGTTAACAGTTAGAACAAAATACAACATGGATTACAATGACGCTTCGCTATCGAGTGACGGGTAACGCCCGCGTTCTCTCGAATCCTCGACGACCTTATGACAATATGACCATTAAAATTATTTACTTATGGTTTTGGTAGTAGATAATATTAGTGCCGAAAGAGCAAAGAGCGAAGCGGCATTGTAACCGTCCGCGGCCGCGAGCAGCGCGCCTGAGATTCAGAGCTCGCAAGCCGCTCGCATTCACACCGTCTCTGTCGCACCGCAATCTTCCATCCTTTCAATATTATCGCACAAAACCGTATTTAATTTCAGTCCGTAAGTCAGATAATAGCAAGGCGTTGTAGGTAACGCAGTCGCTACTACCTAGTACGAGTCATGCGAAGGGGTTAGATTCCGTACAACCGTATATTCCCTAGACATCTAGGACACAAGGTATAGACATAATCGGATTAAGTATGTATTTATTTAAAATGTAAGTGGTTATTATATCTTTTCCACAAACAATTGTATAGATATTCAATTTCTGCTTTTCGAGGGAAACGAGTCAGTAGGAATCCATATTCCCGCGCGTATCCGCAAGCGTCTTAGTCTAAGGTCATCATCACTTCGCTTATGTTAGAAATGAGCGGTGCAGGGGACGTCGAGTGTCGGTGCGAGAGCGATGGCGCGCGGCGCTTACGAGTCGCCCCACCAGTCCTGGCCGCCGCTGCTCCCGCCGCCGCCGCCACCGCCGCCGTACGACCCGCCATAGTTGCCACCGTATGAACCGCCGCCGCCGCCATAACCAAACCCTACACATAAATAAACAATCTCAAGACAGTGCTATACATATATATTTATATGCTATATATATAGGCGAAAGGAAATTATTGCTAATGACTGACTCACTACATAGTAATCGACAAGCCGGGAAGTTTAGTAACGATAATACGCCCACTTTATATAAACAAGTCTCACCAGAGCCAATGCTGGATGGTCCAGCTGACCGTGGCGGTTGGCGCGGCTGTGTGCGGAAGTCGCGAGCTCCGAAGCCGCTGCCACCGCTGCTGCCGAAGCGGGCTCCGCCGGAGCGGCTGCCGGCGCGGCGTCCGCCTCCTCCCAGCCGACCGTCCGCTGCGGTGCTCGTCAGCCAACTGAATCATATAAAACTAGTTAATAAAATATCGCCTACGATAAGCATATTATTATACTTTTAAAAGATTATGTTTTAAACGATTTTCCGTTTTGACTGGATTTCCGTAAGTACGCCGCAAACCCAAATAAAAAACAACGAATGAGTTATTAGGGAGGTACTCACTTGGGCACATCCTGCTTGGCTTCAACTAGCAGCTCTACGAGATCGCGAGCCAAGCCGCGGTTGGAGTCGTTAAAGAACGAGGTGGCCACGCCCAAGTTTCCCATACGGCCGGTACGACCGATGCGATGCACATATTCCTCTACGTCAGACGGCAGATCAAAGTTTATTACATGACGCACATGGGGGATGTCCAAACCTGAAATAGCCAAAGGGACCATTAATATATACGACCTACTTAGTTTTATAATCAGTACATACCAGAAACTTTTGTGTCTCCCCTGCAGTGCAGATTACTCCATATAGGAATGTTGGCATTAAAACATATGATTAAAAGCAAAAGCAAAGCTATATAATGTACAACCATCATCACCGAAATAGTGGTAAATTTATGTGAAATTAATGATCCATTACAGGTAACGAAGCTGTGAGCATAGCAGATTAACATGTTATAAAAAATATTGAGACCTCTAGCAGCAACGGCAGTAGCGACGAGAATCGGCGTCTGTCCGGTGCGGAAGCGACGCAGGGCTTCTTCGCGCTCGCGCTGCGTACGGTCTCCGTGGATCGACGTCACTGGGTATCCATCGCTATCCAAGTACTCCTCCAATTGATCAGCGCCTATAAGCAACCAAACATTTGGTGAAGAATTTCCTTTACGAGTATTCTTAAAATTTATAGAAACAAACAAAGTACCTTTCTTAGTCTCAACGAAAACCAGTGTAAGCTGATCCTCTTCGACGCGGGAACGCAAATTGGACGCGTTCAGCAAATCCAATAAGAATGAGCGCTTTTGTGACTCTTCAACCCAGACCACCTGCACAAACACAGTAACGATAATAAAACGTATACTGAAGCTTCCATATGTTTTTAATAAACAGTTGCGACGTGATGATACTAGGTCACTAACCTTCTGGGTAATGTTCTCGGACGTGGAACCCACGCGTCCAACAGCCAAGAACACGTAGTTACTCAAGAAGTCCTGGGCCAACACTTGGATCTGCTTGGGGAAGGTGGCCGAAAACATGAGGGTTTGGCGTTCGCCTGTCTTGGGCATGGTGTGGCACTCGACGATCTTGCGGATCTGTGGCTCGAAGCCCATGTCCAGCATGCGATCGGCCTCGTCGAGTACGAGGTGGCGGCAGTGGTCAAGCGCGACGCGCCCGCGTACCAGCATGTCCACGAGCCGACCAGGTGTGGCGACCAGAAGGTGGCAGCCGCGTTCCAACTCGCGGAACTGCTCGTTTATGGGGGACCCACCGTATCTGCACCAAGGAACATAAAATATCTCACATGTGCAAAATACTCAATCACAAATTTTCGGCAATAAATTAAAAAAAACTTCGCCATTCATATTATATCAATTTGGTCGTGCAAATAAAAATTATTAATAATTACCCAATCGTGATATATGATTCAATTAGGATTATTTTAACATTATTTAATATACAGTACTTACACAACGCAAGGGCGCACGCGCGAGCGATAAGCGAACTTCCTTGCCTCATCGAATATCTGGGTAGCGAGCTCGCGAGTAGGCGCCAGGACCAGCCCCAGCGGGTACTGCTTGCGTCTGTTGTACGGTCTGTAATCAATACATAGTATACATAAAATCACGATAAATGTCTGTCAGTCCGTTCGTTCAGTTTTTCTCTACTCTAATCCATGCAACAGTTTTTTTATTTTCTACATTTTTACTAGCACATTTGACAGAACACTCACCCCATGTTATGTTTAACTGGGCCTGCCTCGTACATCTGATTGAGAATGGGCACGAGGAAAGCAGCGGTCTTGCCGGAGCCTGTCTGGGCGCAAGCCATCACGTCTCTGTGCGCCAGGACTATTGGAATAGCATACTTCTGCACCGGCGTTGGTTTGTCGTAACGGGCGAGACTTATGTTCGAGCGCATGATTTCCGTCAGGTTAACATCCTCGAACTGTACAAAAATAAATATTATTATACCTCGTATTGGAATGAAAATATCGCGAAAGCATCAGAAATTATTATAATTCCTATTATTTAACTGAATATCAAACCTCACACATACATGTAGTTTCTATATACAAAAGCTTCTGCACAAATAAACAGCCATAAACTATTAAATATATATTAATGTAAGTTAATGACTAGATAATAAATATAATGTCAATATAATATTACAAACACGAAGACCATTCGTGAGTTCAGAGCTTGATCCTCACTCATTGAAAAAACTTATACCATTCACATATTAGGTATCACTGGGTTCAGTCCATAGTGAACAAAAAAATATACATTTTATTATAACATTGACTCCAAAACGAGACAAGTGTTAATAGATCATATCAATCGAACAAATGGTCATGGTTCAATTATTTAATAGTTTAGGATATTCCATTTAAAATTATTCTAAAACTATTTGAGAATACGATATAACTTCCTTATTCCGCAAACGTAATTTCAACTGGCACTTATACAATTTTAGAAAAAGTGTGTATGATATGCTCGTAATTTTTATTTGTTAAATTTTATTTTCATTATACATAAAATTTCTGTAATACAAATGAGATCAAAACTTATAGTTTCAACTTTGGAATTTGATTAACAAATTGCAAATAAGCAAAATATTTCGCTTAGCTGACACAAAGTTAAAGAGCAGTTGCATATGAAGATGAATAAAAATCAATAAGACATTAAGAAATTGTGTTGAAATATTCACAAAAATAAATGCTAAGTTCCATTATTCATTGAGTTAAGTACTTACAAAAGAAATATATATGAGCTGAGCTTTTGTTAAAAACATATTATTTTTATCCCAGCAAAGTAGAAATGCCAAAAATATATAATATACTACTACTATTATAATTTAAAACTGCCAAATGAGACCAAATATGAAAAAGGGTTACGGGTTTTTATTTTAAGTTACTGATTTAACATGGATATAATGATTAGTAAAGGATATTACAATAAATGATTTCATACCTTCTAATATATTTAGACATTTATAAAAAAATATACTGTATCATAATATTATTTTGCGTTGCGATAAAATTCATTTTCTATGCTTTACATGATACCTAAACAGTTGGATTTATACACTTACGCTAGTAATGTAGTCTGGTACGCGGTCGCCGCTGGCTTCAACCGGTATATCCTCGTATTTCGAGAAGTTGATGCCTGTGTTGCCAGTGCCAAACAACTCCAGCTCCTGCCGCTCGTCGCGAGGTAACGGCACCGTCCAGTCATTCTATATCCAAGACCACATAAAAGTTATTACTTAGAAATTGAGGTTTCAAGTCAAGTTTAAAAAAAATGTTGTCAAATAGCAGTATAATGAGTGCGATGTGTATACCTCGTCCCTGCGAGAGCTTGACCGGCGTACGTCATCAGAGGCCCAGCGAGAGTTGCCGCGGTCCTCCGATCGCGGTTCGAGCTCCTTCCAACGGTCATTGCGCGGCTGCGGTGGCTCGTTGAAATCCTCGTCGCGGCGCACATCGCGCTCCATGCCGCGCTCGCGTCCGCCACCGCTGCCGCTGCCGCTACCGCCGCCGCGTCCGCGGTCGCCCCATCTGTCGTTCTCAGACCAGCGTTCTGAATCGCCATTCTGGTATCCTGAATCACGACCTATTGAACATAGTTACCATAAAACTAAGTGAAGGAAATAATGATAATTAAATTATTAAGTGTATTACAAGTAGCCCACTTCCATATTTGATTTTTTGTTTAAAATAAGCGTAGGCAGTGTAGCAAGTTATTGTATATACCAATTACCAAAATTAATATAAAGAAGCAGTGTACATTATAAAAATATTATTATCATATATACTGTAGAAATAATACATATATAATTGAAACACGTAATTCTACAATCAAGGCATGTCAATAAAAGTTGATTTTGTTCCTAAGTTCATTCCTATTGAATAGGTCAAAGTAGATAAGAACTGAACTGAGAGCTGTTACTTGAGAGTAACACCAATCTTGTCTATGTATTGAAATCAAGTTCAATTTAAATACTTGTTAGCCCTTTGAAGAATGATATTATCATAGTAAAAAGAGATAGAATCTGTAATTAAACTCTATGACTTTTGTATGATCATGGTTGAAATATATTACCCTATACTGCACTTAAAGGTTATGAAATAAGATATTATGTATTTATATTCTAAATAACATTATTATAATAACGTTAAATGGATAGCACAATATGTGATAAGTGACATCAATTAATCCGTAACAATTTTATTATATTCCATTCCCAAAGCAAATTATAAATATATATATTTTATTGATGGACGACATAAACTACATCGAAATTATAAGAATCATGGCTGGATATTTTTATGTACATTAACTACCATAAGATTAACTTATTTGTTATTATACTTGGACTAGAGCATATTTTGAAAAGTTAACAGAAATTAATATGATGTTACCGCGGTCCCTGCGCGGATATCGCGAATCATAGCCGCGATCGTAGTCACGGTCGCGGTCACGCTCGCGGTCGTCGCGCCGACCACCACGGTCGTAGCCTCTAGAGCTGCTTCCGAATGATGACCGGTTGTCCCTGGGCTCGCTAGGACGGTCTAAGCTTGTACGCTTAGACTCTTCCCCTGAACACAAGTTAGTCTCATGTTATTCCTACCGCTCATTACCAAACCCCTGATTGAGTGTCCCGGAAATAACCATGTTATCATTATTATGATAAGAGCCTACTTGTGTGTTTGTAAAGTTTCTTGAAATTATTTTTATATATATGTAATGAGATTTGAACATCAAAAAGCCCTTAGGTATTTTTTTTTGTCAGTCAAATGTTCTATTTATTTTATATAGTATTCATTTTATTATGTATTAAGAAGAGTTTTATTCGATTTCAATTAGATATTAACTTCTGTTTAAAGGATAAAATAAAAATCTAGAGTACTAATAATCATCATTGACTACAGTGATAGCAAGCATAAAAATAGATAAATGTCAATGTGCCAATTTATAATCTTTGTTTTCCTTTTGAAAAGAAGTTTCAATATAGCGATTATTTACACTTCACTGTCTTTTAAAAATGCCTAATCTCAAGAGTGCAATAAAGCACAATTGGAGTATACAGGGAGAATATAAATAAGGTTCTCGAGGCAATTTGTTTGGTTAAAAGCATCAGAATACTACAATATTGCATAAAGCAACTTACCCTTAAAACTATAACTTCCCATGAATTACATTTGTCTTATGGCACACCTAGACCTAAAGGGAGCCAACTTAAAAACCTAAAGATTTGAGTTATGCACACCATTGAATTCCTTACAGCAAAACCTACCTACCAGAAAAGCAGATTTAAGCTAACCCTTCTAGCTTCATTATATAAAATAATAAATCTATACAGAAAACTCCTGCATACATGTGGACACATTAAAAAATTTTACATGTCTCCTAAATACAAAAAAAAAATTAGCCCCCTTTAGATCTAGGTATGCATTATGATGCAGCACAATATTGTAGTATCATAGAAAGTTGGGTATAATAGAAATGTTACAAACTGTGGTGTGCGCTTACATGCCCAGCTTGATGTGCTCCTAATGCTAAGCCATTCACCACATTGTTAATAATCAACACCAAAAGGAATTAAGTGAATATGTAATCTTACCTTGAGAGGTGTTATTGCCCTGCAACTGCCTGCGCAGGTGCGGGGGTATATAGCGGCCAGCACTCTTAGGAGCCTGAGGCTGCAAGTCCAGACCAGCAAGCTACAAACACACAAATATTGCACATTACTAATCTGATAAAATGATATTTCAATATATTGCATATCAACCATGAAAAATCAATAACATGCATTACCATTATATAAAGGCACACTAAGAAGTATTTACTAGCTTGGTGTTTAAACAGTCAAAGACGTGAGATTTAGTTGTTAAGAAGTTAAAAAGATAATTATTTAAATTACTAAACAATTACTTTAATAGGCATATCATTGTAATTGTTTTATCAATACATAGTTTAGGATAGCCATTATATGTACGATCAGTTATTCATTAGTGCGAAACGAGGACTTGGATTCTTCGCCATAACATAATTGACGAAATGAGGATCTAAATTATGATTAACAAAGCTTCCCACCCCAAACAGATAAAAATATTAGTCTTAAATTTCTGAGAAATACCTACAAAGACCGCGAGCAAAATGAGTCAAGAGTCGGTCGCTGCGAGCCAGGTCGCCATGTTGGTTATCGTTAGCAAGACACGTAAAGCGGATTTTAACTAATATTTTCTGTATTGTGTTAAATGTTAACATCCGTATGAATGAGAATATCTGCGATGGCTACAAACTGTTCATTATATACTATTAAGAATCGTTATTATACTTCAATAGAGAGAAAAATCAATACAAAGTACACACGAGGTACCGACCTGCTGCTCTAGACCTGTTCCATTTTGGTTGGTAACATTACTCATATTACTACCAAGCGGTACGTTTTTTTGGCAACTTTTCTCCAAAAATACTATATAAATACAGTCTACAATTAATTTTGCACCAACACAAGTTCACAAAATCACACGAAATGGCTTCAATTTATCTTTCGAAATCACTTTTCATTCGTAGTTATTGTTCTTCACGGAATTGACGGAATTATGAGAATAGGATCATTCACTCACACCAGTGTTTCCATATCAGACATCGTTTTCCTTATATTACCGAGTTTCTGGTATAACAATAGTCTTATGTAACTAAGATAAAATTGAGATCAATGAAGGCAGATACTACTAAATGCAGATTTCATAGACCTATTAAGACCAAAATTATTTCTTTCTTAAAAAGTTTTAGTTGTAAAGACATTATAGTATTATTATGTTAAAATGTACCTTACAAACCGGGACTTACTTTTAAAGTAGCAACACCAAGGGTAGCCAAACCTGTTTTACCATAGGAGTAGTATTTCCGTTTCTATGTTGATTATGTCAGAATAGATGGCGCTAAACGCAGTTTTATCCAAGACAGATGTTACACGTAGTGTTGGAATAGTCGATAATTTGGTGGGATTACGGTACTGTAAACATCTAAGTATACATAATGATATTATTATGTTATCTTGAATTCATTGCTTATTTTTTTTACCATATTACTATGTAAGATCATTCAGTTCTTTCATCTAATTGTTTATGGAGATCGTATTGGTTTGGTAAATATATTTGCGATTTCGGACTGCTGTAGGTTTTTACTATAATACTTAGATACTATATTTATAGGGTTAAATCTATTTGAACTAGATGGTTTTACTAGATTATTACCCATTGGAATAAAACAATTATAGGTAACGGATATAACTGGCGTATTTCATTAATTTTGGCGACGATTCGAAAACTTTACAGTTTCCATATTCGTAGCACGACTGCGCGGACGATACTCTCACTAATATGCGGATTGAGTCCGCAATATGATCATTGACTTCTATAATATGGACAAGGCATATTGTTCTATACGTACAATTGCTTATATAAATAGCATCAATTTTGAAGGCACACACATAAACATATATCTATCTCGTTCTTACTCAGCACTGTAACTCGCTGGAAAAAAATATAACACTATTTCAGTGCGTACAGAAACTGACATAAAGTGAAACATGAATATCCCTAAATACCTATTGAGGCCGAAAATCCGCCATGTTTAGCGCACCAAATGTCATTGTCAGTCAGTTCCGGTGGTACTTGTCTTGTCAAAAAGCCGTGGTGTAAATCAAAATAACTAATTATCTTTCAATATATTGCTCGTGATTTAAAATAATTGAAGCTATAAGTAAATAATTACGTTGCAAATATGCCAGTGTGTAGTGTAATAGGGTGCGGCAAAAGAAAAACACAAAATCAGCTATCTTTAACCATGCACAGGTATGCTATAAATAACATTAAAAATATTGGTTATTGCTTTTGTTACCGGGAAAATAAAGAAAGATTTACATTATAATTAGCAAGGTTCTTATGTGCGGTTATAGATCATGAATGGATTTGACTTATTTAACCATATTTTTACGTTTAAATATTGTTAATTTATTAGCTAGGGTTGTAGATTATTTATCGACTTTGATATCGATTTACTTACATATGACATGATAAAATATTTTTATTTTATCATTAAAACATATTTTATAGGATCCCAAGAAATTACTATAAAAAGAAAAAGTGGCTGGAAACATATGAATGCTTGCAGTTCAGTACTAGTACTTATTGAAATACTTAAAATTAAGTACATCTAAATTTGATCGCCTACACATAAATATAGTGTATTCAATTATAATATTTTTTATTTCAGAACCAAACTCAAAAAATAAAAAATCTTGAAGATAAATGTGATTTTTTAAAGAAGAAAATAAAAGTGCGGCGGCAAAAGAAAAAAATTGCAGAGTTCCAGAATATTATAAAAGACCTACAGGAGAGGAACCTTGTCAACAACGAAAACTCTATAGTTTTAGAAGCCTGCGCAGGTCCTAACGACTTTTTAAAGAGGCAAATTTTGAAAAGTGAAGGAAAAACAAAAAAATAAAAATACGCGAGTTAAATATAGTTGTTTCATTCCAATGTGTAATAACCGCGAAGGCATCAAAAATTATTATTTGTAAGTCACTGAGTTGTTAAACGACAACTTTATAAAATCGTCATATCGTTTACTTGGCAAATTTGAAGCACGATCTTATCTTGGATTTCACACATCTAAATCAAAGTATCTTTGCACATAACAATATACTTACTTCCTATTAAAGTATTTATTCTACAAATAATTTACTCAATAATGTTTAAAATAAAATGAGCCAAGAACGTTTATCGATAAAACCTAATAACATTAAAATCTTTTGGGCAGCACTAAAACCGCCATGTTTAGTGGCCAGATGACGTCACACTGGCACGCATTTCTTGTTGTTGTTTCAGTGGTGTGAATATGATAGAATAATGATATTGATAAAAATAGGTATTTAATTTTGATGCAAGATGGTCACTCACAAAAAAATGACAAATAGCTTAGTCTGGCAAGTGATGATTTCCGGTCGGTACAAAGACTAATCTGAGGTCCGGTACGTCTTTCAAAAAACATCGATGTTTTTTTCGATTCGATACATCAGAACTGTACATCGTAGTCTTTCGATGTATTGGGTAAAAACATCGTAAGATGGGAACGTAGGTACCATAGAGATATAAGACTTATATAAGTCAAGTTAAGTCTTATATCTCTATGGTAGGTACCCAAAGAGTATAAAATAGAACCCTATTAATAAGCTATCGTTGTCTATCTGTCATTAAGCTGTATTTTTGAACCGTGATATAAGACACTTGAAATTTTCACTGATTGCGTATTTCTGTTGCCGCTATAACAATAATAGAATTCACAGAACACAGACCAGATATACTGCTTCAACGCAACTTTTCATGCAAACCATCATTAATTCACACATTATTTATTGAAATAAATAACAGCCATGTAAGAATGAGAAAAATCTTTATTGTATTATCTACTTGTTAAGATATTTTGCTAAGTCTGTCATGTCTTATTCCTAATGTCTTTTTGGGAGACTGTAAAAAAAACAGTAAACTTTTCTCTATTAACGACTAGGAAAAAAGATTTTGGATTAAAGTTTAGAAATCAAAATTGAGGTCTTATAATATTAATTGGTTTGATGTTTTTCTACTAAAACGTGAAGAAAAAAACATGGATACTTGGTGTATATCGAAAGCATTTCAAAATATCGGATCGATTTGATGTATCGTATTGTAAACATCGATGTGTATCGAATATCCCTAAGCCCTGGCAACACTGCTCAGCGACCGCTTGCGTGGACTGTAGTTCTGCTCTGCATCTGCCTCTTATTACACTTTACTTTCTACTGGAATTGTGTGATTCATTAATAATATTATCGTGATCGAGTTACCACGACATACATTAAAAACGCAAATTGTTGTGGACTCAATAAAAAAGCTTGTAAAAAAAAGGTAGGTAAGTTGTCTAACAAAAGGAATGCCTTTTGCCGTTAGACGGCATTGTAACTTAGTTCGAACTTTAATTTCCTAGGATGGAGAATAACTTGAGTGGTAGTGGGAGCCAATCTAGTTCCGTAAGCGAGCTTGAAAAAGATTTTAATGACTTAGAGTTAAAAACCAGAAAAGACTGTCGTGGTATAAGTCTACGAAAGCGAGGAGCCCGGAAGGCAAAACGAGTGAGATTTTTTCGGAATGGTGATAAATTTTATTCTGGTGTTACTATTCCCGTCTTAAGTGAAAGATACAGGTATGTGAACATTGTTTTATAAATATGTTAACTAGAAATGTGTCGTATCATAGAACTGAAAATAATTCACCAACTTTCACTTTTATACAGCACACTAATAGCCAATCACAATGTTCATTACTTAACTAATGAAATGCTTTTTTACGTTAAATAGTGTGCCACAAACAACTGTTCTATGTCGATCACCTAGATGTAAAGGGAGCTAACTCGAAAATCTGAAAGTTTAAGTTGTGTACACCATCAAATCCTTACAGCAAAACCTACCTACTGATAAAACATATTTAAGCTAACTTTTCTACCTTCATATAAAAAGTATAAATGTGAACAGAAAACTGCTCCAGTGCACATAGACTTATTAATCAGTTTTCAGTTTTTATGCCTTCCTTATGCTATAATTTCTTGTGCCTTTGCGGTTATTACAAATTGGAATTGAAACAACTATAAAGGATTTAACTTATGTAATTTATTTTATTGGCTGATGTTTACTAGCATTTCGGAAAGACCATCAGTACTGATAAGAAATGCCTAAGAAACTCAGTAGAAAGTTATTTTATTTGACAATTATGTACAATGATTTAAATTTGCACAAACAATAGCAAAAATTAACTAGAAAACTAAATTTTAAAATAATTACTAAATCAGGGCAGGTATGACTAAGTGTTTGCAGTCTTCTGTCCACTTATGATTTTATAAGGTGGATTCCAAGCTGCTGGAAAGGGAAAACCACCTTTCCTATTGAAATTCACTTCTGAGTTCTGAGAGACTTCCTTTTTTTAACCCCCGACGCAAAAACGACGGGGTGTTATAAGTTTGACGTGTCTGTCTGTCTGTGTGTGTGTGTGTGTGTCTGTCTGTGGCATCATAGCTCCCTAACGCATGAACCGATTTTGATTCTGTTTTTTTTGTTTGAAAGGTGTATATGTCGGGAGTGTTCTTAGCTATGTTTTATAAAAATCGGTTCAGTAGTTTAATAATTAGGGGGGGTTAAAGAGGGGATGTAAAAATAAATGTCTACAAATATACTCGAGTGGGGTATCCAATGAAAGAGGGTGACGAGTACATTACAAAATTGAAATCATAATGAAAATCGGTTGAGTCGTTCAAAAAATATTAGGAGTGAAAGTGGGGATGGAAAACCAAATGTCTACAAATATACCCGAGTGGGGTATCAAATGAAAGAGGATCGCGTGTACATTACAAAATTGAAATCACAATGAAAATCGGTTACGTAGTTCAAAAATTATGGGGAGTAATAGTGTAAATGGTAAGCCCAATGTCGACAAATATACCCGAGTGGGGTATCCAATGTAAGAGGATAACATGTACAATACGAAATTCCATGTGAAATGGAAATTAGTTTAAAATAATAATATGTAGTAGGTACCTACGTACCTACTTTCAAAAAGTATGAAATAAAAAAATAAATTAAAAATTTAACAAACCCCCGACATAAAAACTAAAATGCCCTCTAAAAAGTATAACAATAATAAAATCTTAATATTAGTTACCTAAGTATTAATATTTCTACAAAGAAAACGTCATGTCGGGGGGACCGTAGGTTTAGGTAGATTGTAAATACATATTAGGTAAGTAAGTACACCTATATGAAAAGCGGTCCCCACGACATGACGTTTTCTTTGTAGAAATATTAATACTTAGGTAACTAATATTAAGATTTTATTATTGTTATACTTTTTAGAGGGCATTTTAGTTTTTATGTCGGGGGTTTGTTATTTATCAAATTTAATTGAGTGGTTGGGTTTATCAATGACATGTTCACAGACAGCAGACTTCTGGAAACAGTGGTGTTTCACATCAGCTATGTGTTCTTTCACCTGAGTAGCAATACTCCTCTTTGTTTGTCCTATATGAGAGACCAGCTTGCATGCACTTATTAGTCTGAAATATCAGCATATTATATGCTTAAATTCATTTAAAGTTGTTTCGTACCAATTTTTTTTTTGAGTTAGGTTCTTTTAGATCTAAGAGTGTGACATGTCTATTGAATTCATGTCATGCATTGTTAGTTTTTGTTATTGCTTATATCCCTGAAATCTTATTAATAAATAAAGGTATTAAGCAAATCTAGAAGTGCTCTCTTACCAGAGATAGATCTTACATTTTGGTGTTTTTTGACATAACAGGATTTTATTTTAATTTTGTCACATTGGGATTGGCATAGTTTTTTTTAATTCACAAAGTTTTTAGTTTACTTAGTACAGTTTAGTTTGAAAGTTTTTCTACTTATTGATACTTACACATAAAGTAGGCATTTTATTTTAATATAATAATATTCATATATTTGTTGCAGGACTTTTGACAGTTTAATAACTGATTTAACAAGAGTGTTAGTAGACAATGTGACTCTACCTAGTGGGGTACGGACTATTTATTCTTTGGAGGGTAGAAAAGTAAGTAATAACATAATAAATAGTATTTGTCGCCTGTATTACAATTGCTTTTATATTCATGACATCTTGCACACCCAACATTACAAACAAAATGAATATAACAAACAAATAAAATATTTTTTCTTAGTATTAATATCACAATTTTAATTCGAACATTCATTGGAAGTACATAATATTTGTTTAGATAATTTAATAGGTAATAGAGTAATGTTAAAATAGCTCCTTGTTAATAGTATTTTATTATAAAACTTTTGTTCTAATCTTCAAAGTCAAAAAAATATATTCAAATACACAACAAGAAATTATATGAATTATTAAAAGTAAAATGAATGTCCCTTTATACTGTAATCTCAGATAGAAAAGCTGGACGACTTAGAAGATGGACAGTCATATGTGTGCAGCGGATTTGGGGAACCATTTAAACGATTGGATTATGAAGCTATTGCTGTCACTCCACAAGCATTTAGACTGAGTGGTCCAGAATCGATTACAGATAGTGGATTCCAACACAAGGGAAGCAAAGTATCTCGAGCTATTCAGGTAGGTAAAATTTATAAAAATAAAAATTGAAGATGGTTTATTAAGTATCACTGAGACTATACAATTTTGCAAATTCTGTAAAATACAAACTGATATTACATTTTTTATTCGGCCTGTTGGTCTAGTGGTCAGAGGCCCTGACTACGAAACCGGAGGTTGCGGGTTCGAATCCCGCTAGGGGCAGATGTCAATGTGATGAGCACTGACATCTGTACCTGAGTCTTGGATGTCTTATATGTATTTATGTATATTTATCCGTTGTCTAGTACCCATAACACAAGCTTTGCTTAAAATGGGACTAGATAATTGGTGTGAATTGTCCAAAGATATTTATTTATTATTATTTATTATTTATTCAATAAGACAGAATAATGTATGCTCTCAAGTTTCTTGCACATTTTCCTTGTGTTATACCTATTAATTTTTTTTTTACTTAACACAAAATGTGTCAAATTTAAATGTGGCATAGTTGCAGTCTTTTTATTCTATTGTATAATAAGCGCGAAACTATTAGAAATAATGAGGTAACAACATATTTTGATTTGGACAATTTGGCTATATAAGCGTTATTTTTTTTTACCTCTTGTTTTAGTTCAATGGTTCAGCTGGCAATGGGATAGCCTGCCTCAGTCCAGTCCCCGCTAAAGATATAGTGATACGATCACGAATAGTTACATTAATAAGAAATGGCATCAAGCCTCGTAAGGTAAGTAGGATTTTTCCATGGGCGTTTCAATCACAGCAAGTCCCTTGCCCTTAATATTAAGGTGATAAGCTACAAAGGTGACAAACGGATCACCCATGACGCACGCGGCCCGAGATGAGCTCCATTTGAATTAAATGAGTATTGAAAAATGTTACTTTAAATATAACAAAATATTTAGTAAACAGATAAATATATATTTTTTGCATTTAGGTTTGCAGATTATTGCTTAGCAAGCGTAACAGTCCCACGCTTGAACAGGCGCTGGCCGCCATCACAGATTGCGTTAAGCTGGACACTGGTTGCGTACGCAAGGTGTTTACCCAGTCTGGAACCCCCATCACAGCATTGCACCAGTTCTTTGAAGCTGAATACGTTTTCTTTGCGTACGGGAGTGAAAGGTACTGTAGAGGTTACAATCCGGTAAGGATGCTCACCGTCTAATAATTTAAAAGTGATGGCTTATGAATAGAATTAGTTTGCCAGAGAAAGGGTAGAAATGTAATTGTTACAACATAATCTCAAAAAGGGTGTTTAAAATTGTAGGCACATATATAATACCATTTCTGATTAAATTTAATTCACTTGTTAATATGTCTTCTCGGCTCTAAATGGAAAATTATTTACTTACTTGCTGAGTCAAGATTGTGATTTTTTACACATCTAATAATAACATTTCAATAATTCAGTATTTTTAGAAATACTAACATTATAAGTTTAAGAACTATGCAGGAAACAGAGGAGAGGTTTACATTGTAATGTGGTTTTTATTTCACGATAGAACACCTTAGAATCATTTTTTTGTTTAGGGTTTACCCAGAAGATTTTGAGCTGGAATTTGAAGAAAGCAAGGCTGTACTACAATGCAGAAAAACTACAATTACAAGAACTGCAAGGTATTATAAACTTATTACCTACTTAGTTTAGTAGTAGTTTTTAATAACTGAACTTAATATTGCATTGTGAAATGTACTTATTACTACTTATAGTTAAAGTCGTGCTCCTAACATAGAGGTTATCAGTATGACAGTATACAACATCGACAACATTGCAGCGTCATGTTTCTTCAATTTGTATTTTTGCACCACATCTCATATATAAACATGCCTGTATAAAATGTTGGTTGTTTAAAAATGTTGAATAGGATAGTATTTGTGCAGACAAATAAGTAAGTTGTCTTTATTGTGCGCAGGAAAGGTCCCAAGCCCCAAATGCCTGTAAAAGCGGGACGACGCGCTTCACTTCTCGATAATAATGAGGATAATTCGTCAACATACACTGAGATTTCCCTCGACTCTTCACTGTTGCCACAGCCTCTGAGGTTAAAATATAACGTCGGTGATATCATAGGTAAGCAACTTGAAAACCGAGTCATACACTAAAGAAATAAACACTCATTACTTATGAGCATCAGAGTACAGAACCCGTCACACTATTATCTGTATACAACGTCAAAAAACATATTAATTGCTGTATACATGTTAGCACTAAATATATACCGTTCCTAAATAGAATCGCTCACAGCACATGTCTAGATAAATGCAGAAAGCACCGCCACTCTGATATCCAGGGTGTCCCATAATATATCTGAAACATTATTTAGTACTACCTATTTTCTCGCTTAACAAATTTAAGCGAGAAAATAGCCCATAAGAATGTTTAACGGCCAAGTTACACCATATTAACTATGTATAATAATAAAGAAATCGCAGTAAGGAACCTTAGACTTGGCACACTTTGTCTAGATTTCATTACTTTTTAGAGATAAACATGCTGCTTTATCGAGGACTTGGCTAGTTTTTTACAGAATGTTTTTGATGGGATTATTATATATATTCTGTGATTTATCAATTTTGTTTATTAACACAGCGTATTGATTCCATTTTTCATTTTACAGGCGAGGGTAACTTTGCTATTGTACGAATGTGTACCGATGTAACTACAGGTCAAAATTACGCCCTAAAAGTAATAGATAAACGAAAATGGAAAGGAAAAGAACAGTACCTTGACGCTGAGGTACGTATCGTATTAGATTTTGATTACCCACCATTTCTCAACGCTTTATAGAGGTTTTATGATATAGGTATATGTTACATTTAAAAATTCAAAAATGGTGGGTATAGAATCAGGAGACGGACATTTCTGGTACGCGATTACGACTTAACTAAGGGATGTGATATGATAGATACGGATAGATAAGTATATTTTGTATTTCCCACGGATGTAACGCGTCAGCAGTACAGTCGGTATCAAATATCAAGGAAAGGCCAAGATGCTGAAACAGGTCGTCGGTCGCGCCGATGTATCTAACCACCTTACCTCCTCCTTTACATTTGACGTCGACTGTAAGTACCAATGTTTTACATGAACTGCGCTTGAGTTCTTGAGGTATTTGTATCGTAAAGTATGAGAATACATAGACGACTTTTTTCTCTTTTTGGTGTACTTACTGGCTGTATGTTTTTAGGTCCGCGTGATGAAGAAGGTCCGCCATCCCCGCATTGTCACGTTATTCTTCGAGTACAATACCCCACAATGGCTCTTCCTTGTTCTAGAATTAGTTAGCGGTCAGTCAACTTTCAAATATACAACTATACTTAGTTCATGGGAATTACTTAAACCTTTTTATTTCTCAGTATAGATGTACCAATTACATACTTCAGGGGGCACATGGTATGAACAGTTTAGTTACCATCTTCGATATTGTATTTTAATATTAGAGATCATAAATGATAATTTTATATTTTATTGAAATAAAATATTGAGGAAAGGGGCTTTTATACTTCGCAAAATGTTTTTTTTCTCACCTTATGTGTAATATATGGAACCTAATGAAATCACGTATTAAAGCTGTACTTTCCATGGCCCGCCCGTTGGTCTAATGGTCAGAGCCCCTGACTACGAGACCGTGGGTCGCAGATTAGAATCCCGTCAGAGGTAGTATAAATGTAGTGACAACTTACACTACATTACTATAGTTTGGGATTAAATCAATCGCTGTGACAACGATATTTAAAATTAAAAAACAATCTTAATTGCCAAATTATTTTCTACGTTCTGGATGCAACGTTGCAACCATGGAGAACGACTGACTCGCGTTTTTTGTATATCCTAAAGTGTAAAAATCGTGAAAGTTAAAATCTGTGCCTTTTTTTAGGTGGCGATCTTTTCGATCATATTGCCGCATCTGTCAAGTATTCTGAACCAAAAGCTCGTTTACTAATAAATCATTTAATATCGGCCATTGCGCATCTACACTCGCTGTCAATAGTTCATCGAGATATTAAACCGGAGAATTTACTGGTTAGTATGTATTATATTTAAGTAGTCAGTGTTTGTGCGTTAGAGAGAAAAGTGGGGCAATCGGCCCACCTTGCCGCACTGTGGGTACGGTCATGATTATTGTCCCTAAAGAATCCCGGAATCCTGGAATTTCGTTTCATTATTTCTTGTGTATAAAGAATTCAAAAGAATAAACGGTTTTATTAATACTTTGTAGGTAGAAGTAGCTCCAGATGGAAGCATCCTCGGCTTGAAGCTCGCAGATTTCGGCCTAGCCACCGAAGTCCGGGAGCCTCTGTATTCAATATGCGGCACTCCTACTTACGTGGCCCCAGAAATTTTGTTACAAGATGGTTATGGACTTAAGGTAATTTTAACATCTAGGTATATAATAATTTTTCATTATCTTGATCTTTATACTTATTAGAAAAAAAGGAAGTTGAATGTTTATATTGTTTAATTAGTATAAACTTTTAGTATACTGCGCATCTAGTAAATGCGGTTTATTTTTTCCTAAAATGAATCTTTAAAAATAAAACCTCGGTTGTTTTTTATTCTTTATATTATATACCTGACACTACATAATCATACTAAATTTAATCAATGTATTAATAGTAGGATTTTAAATGAGTTTTATATGTGAGATTTATATTTTAAATTTTCTTTGTTTAATTTGAGTAATGATCAAATTTTTTTTTTAACAGATTGATGTGTGGGCGGCGGGTGTCATACTCTACATATTATTGTGTGGTTTCCCTCCATTCTCATCGCACAACGCTGACCAGGACAAGTTGTTCGACGCTATTCTCTCCGGACGACTAGAGTACCCCGCACCGTTTTGGGAGAATGTGTCTTCTGGCGCCATCGACCTCGTCTCCAACATGCTGCAGCCGCAGCCCAATCTAAGGTTCGCCGCTGAAGATGTACTTGACCATGCGTGGATGTCGGTAAGTGGAAAATTAATGCTATTTGCTAACGTTGACTCTCTCGTAAAACGTAAAATAGGATATGTGTACTGAAAAGATAACATACTAGGTACGATTAATGTTCCGCATGACTCCAATACCACAAACATGTTTTTTGTCGTTTTTATGTGTAATAATTCCTTATTGCGCGAGTCCGACTCGCACTTGCCTGTTTTTTTGTTTAATACAGTCCAATATTTTTTGACCGTCTTCAAGCCTATTATGTTGTGAATAGTTAAATCCTAAATTAGTAATAAAGATAGGTTACGTTAGTTAATAAAAGAAATGTATGTCTCATCTCATCAATTAGAAATGGCCTCCGTTGAAAGAAATTATCTAATTTAGTATAGATACGTATATTTCGGTCAATATGTGTCAAAAATTTAAAGTATATTAAAAATATATTTTGTGTGCAGGATGATTACGATCATAAATACGATTCGGTTACATGGCTCTCGGACTGATAGCCGCGCGCCGGTCGCCGGCGAGTGTCCTGGCCTGCACTTGGCTGAGGCACCTCCACTGCATATTTGGACTCCAATCGCGCTTCAGCCTAGATATCGGATTGCGCTACAGCCTAAAAAAGCCGGTTTTTATTTTTGCGAAATAATAATTAATCATTTCGCTAAAATAAAAACCGCCTTCAAAAGCTAATAAATATTTTTTTGAGGTAAGTATTACTAGAACAAAGCTAAACCCCGACTTCATTAAGTACTAGTTATGAATATAGACATACATAAAAAAGTAAGTAGAAATATGATTATTCTGAACACTGTTACAGGCTGCTCCATTGATGCTACGAGAAAGAAATCACTTGATGCTCGTGATATGCCCTAACAGCTTCGCTACATTGGACAGCCTGATCTTGGAGACAAGAACCGCCCCACAGTTGTGCGCTCCAGCTTGGATATAGCCTGCAGTGGCATGCTGATCGAGTTCATGAATGAACTTGATTGCAGAATCGAGTTTAAATATAGTGTTAAAGGTGAATACTGGAACTATTTAATAATGTAGAGGAGTCACCAATTGTAGTTTAATACCGGATTATGACCGTCTAATAATTATGGCTTTTGAATAGAATGGGGTTGTCAGAGAAAGGTTAGACTTGTGATTGTACAGCCGAAGAATAAAGTTATAACATAACAGAGGGGATGTTTACATTATAATTTAGTTTTATTTCAACACACCTTAGATTGGTTTTTCTTGTTCAGGGTTTACCCAGAAGATTTTGAGCTGGAATTGGAAGAAAGCAAGGCTGTACTACAATTTCAAGAACTGCAAGGTATTTAAACTTATTACTTAGTTTAGTAGTAGATTTTAATAATTGAATTTAATATTGCATTGTGAACTGTACTTATAGTTAAAGTCGTGCCCCTAATATAGAGGTTATCAATATTACAGTTTACAACATCGACAACATTGCAGTTACTGTTACTTATAATTATACCTAATCTATACTTATTTATTCAATCAATTTCACCTCTAAAGATTTCTGAGATGTTATGTTTTAGTTGATGATATATATATATATATTTTTAAACTATCATGTTTCTACAATTCGTATTTTTTTTACCAAATTTCATAATATATAAACATGCAAGTATAAAATGTTGGTCGCTTAATAGGGTGTGAACTGAACAGGATGGGATTTGTAAAGACAAACGAGTAAGTTGTCATTATTGTTTGTAGGAAAGCCCCAATAGCCCAAATGCCTGTAAAAGCGGGACGACGCGCTTCACTTCTCGATAATAATGAGGATAATTCGTCAACATACACTGAGATTTCCCTCGACTCTTCACTGTTGCCACAGCCTCTGAGGTTAAAATATAACGTCGGTGATATCATAGGTAAGCAACTTGAAAACCGAGTCATACACTAAAGAAATAAACACTCATTACTGATGAGCATCAAAGTACAGAACCCGTCAGACTATTATGTATATACAACTTCAAAAAAAATAATTGCTGTATACGTCATGTTAGCATTAAATATATACCGTTCCTAAATAAAATCGCTCACAGCACATTTCGAGATAAATGCAGAAAGCACCGCGACTCTGATATCCAGCGGGTACCATATATCTAGGTTACTTCTAAATAAGGGTATAAGTCTATCCCATGCAATATGACAATTATATCTTTTTTCACTATGACTTCACAATTACAATTATATACGTATATAAATTGAAATTCTATTTTTATAGATGTTATATTTTTTTAATGTTTATTTCATTAAACAAATGTTTCTATTGGCTATAAAGCTTTTAGCTGCTGCAACTGTTAAGTGCTATCAATGAGATTAAATACAGCCCTGTGTATGGCGGAACATGCTGGACTTCACACTAGCGCTTATAAGGGATTTTTCACATGCCGTTAGCACCCGTAAAAAAAATATTGGGATACCACAGGCATATTTTTTTTTTAAATTAATCTATCATCTAGCTCGACAAAGTGTTAGCTAGGTACCTTAACTAGGTTAGGCGATAACCGAAAAAAAAACCTATTTTAAAATATTGACTCCACAATAAACACAAATACTATAAAGGACCATATTTTATTATATATATATTGTGATTTATCATATATAGCATATTAATTCCATTTTTCATTTTACAGGCGAGGGTAACTTTGCTATGGAAATAAAGTGTACCGATGTAACTACAGGTCAAAATTACGCTCTAAAAGTAATATATAAACGAAAATGGATAGGAAAAGAACAGTACCTTGACGCTGAGGTACGTATCGTACATATTAGATCTTGATTATAAATGTATAAATAAGTATGTTTGTTACTTGAATAGATGGTAAAGCATTTTGTATACAGGTATATGGGTGTGGAGTCTTAAGTATTCTAATGAATTTGCCTTATGATAACACCAAAACCAAAGTTTTTCTTTCTTTCTTAATGTAATATCAGTTAAGTACGAATTTTGTAATGAAGTATTTTATTCTACAACATAATGCTGGCCACATTATGCAGGATTTGTTATAGAATGTGGTCCGACTTAGACAATGTATATACCACTTAATGATGATAAGTTGCATTGCGTAAATGCTTTTGCTTTGAAATTGTAACTATTGATCAAATTAGATCTCATAACGATTATCTTGTGTCATTGGTTTGTCCTTTCAGTTATATTAATTAATTAAAGAGACTTATTTCTAGGAAACATTTGAATATAATATATAATAAATTTTATTAATTGATTTAAGTACTATGATATCTTTATGGTGCTATTTTCAATATATAACTTATTTAATTATATATCAGAATTATTGTAAAATAATGTAGTTTGCTTAATGGACTTGCTCTTATTCTGCCTTATTTAGTAATAAATAATTACCATAGTAATTATGAAAATATTGCATCAATGTAATTCAGTGCAATGTGCCTGATTATTGAGCATTTGTGATTGCTCGTGCCAAATGTATATCATGGGTCACCTAAAATACTAAAAGTGCTGAACATGAGCAGGTTGTATGACATTCAAATAGGTATAATATTAGCACCATTAAATAATCCTAATGTTAAAGTGTTTAGTTAAGAAAAAAATATATTGTGAAAAGAAATTATTATATTATATTTATTCTTGCTTGCTTATGTTGCAAGCAAACTAGGAAAAATAATTAAAGACTTTTAATATGAAACAATGATTTTATTTTAAAATATATCCTGTTAATAAGACACCACTAGATCCATTCATCATTACTTCTGGGTAAGTCCTGTCAGGCAAAATCTGTAAGTAAAAACGAAATATATATACGCTATATATACACATATATATGTATATATATATATATATATATATATATTATTACTTAACACACATATATATATATATGTGTGTTAAGTAATAATCCTTCATGTCAATTCAGTTTGCACAAAGTAATTGTATCATAAACTACTAAAGAACTAAGAGAAACAAGTTGCTTCTTTAACTCTCATCAGTGACCACATCTCATTTCTTTCTCTCAACTTAAGTATTTTATTTTATTCCAAGTCTTCTGTGTCATCAGCAGCTTTTGTTTTCAATGACTTAGATTCTGAGAGATCCCAGATAACATTGTCTGATTGTCATACAGAATAAATATTTACAGATATGCACAGGTCTGTTCTTCTTTGAAGTTCATTGCAAGCAAGGCATGTTTTCTGGATAATTATGTATAATTTTACTTTATTTATTGAAGAAACAAACAGTCATTTACAAGTAAAGGCTAAAAAATATTGCTTAAAATTAGACCTGGAGTTTCCTTAAAATTATAAATAATACAGTCTATGTGTAATGAAGTTACATAAGAAATTTAAAATTTTGGTAAATACCATTTAAAATGTAACACAAAAAAAAAAGAAAAAGAGATAGCAATTAGTAAATGGTATTTATTATCTAAAACCTTTTTTGAGAGTGGTGATGATGCAGTTAAATAAATCAATGTTTTTAAGTTTCTTATTATCGTTAAAAAGCTTGCAAGCATTTTACCCTGGTTCCCCTAAGTATATGTTTCTATTATACTTAAGTACCAGAAGTTCTAACACTGATTTCTTCTTTCAAATCTGCTCCTTATTTGCTAACTCTTTAGATTTATTAGTACCTTTATTATATACTGATTGATATCTGCATCCTTCTATACCAGTGAAGTCGACAATATCTCTCCCAAACCAAATTAATTTTAAGATTTAAGGTTATTGATCTTATGAAGTTTTCTAAAATTCTGTTTCTATGTTATTATATATTCACCAACTTAGATAATATTGTTAGTCATTTTTTTAACTTTACGAATACTACTAAATCTGCAACCAAGTTACTAAAAAATACAAGTATAAGGGAAAGTTTACAGCAATACAATAAATATGTGTAAGAAAACAGATGTTTACGTAAACACGGCCGCCTTAGCAGTTGTCCGCAGATTAGAATATTTTATATTAGGTACCTATAATAATATATTATTATCGATACATTGCCCACAGAGTAGAAATATTTTTGTCATCACGGACTATGCATGGAAATACAATTAATAGATGTTACACAGACGGATCCAATCAATCGATTTAAATCGATACATCTAATGCTTCGGCTACACACTCGTCGTCAGATGCAAGGCAATGCAACTCTGCTTCCTTTTCTTGTTACTATGACCACACAACTGTTTGGCCATTCTTCTCATCGAAGAATAGTATGGGCCCTCCAATGCTTAGTATTGCTTAGCCAGCAGCCTCATTTCTTCGCTCCGTCCCTCGTCTCGTTGCAAATATTATGTAGCAAGGGGTAAGTTACAGGCATAGAGATATTAGACTAGAGAAGGTGAGCCATTTAGAGTTTCTGTCTCTCTTTACCGTGATACGCTTCCACTTATAGACAGTCCTATGGCTCACCTTCTCTAGTCTAATATCTCTATGGTTACAGGAATCTACAGACCTATCCATAGACAATTAGTCAAATAAGTATATACACTGTTTCTTTCTTATTCTGTGGTTCTGTTTTTCTGTGAAATTGTGTTGAATGTAATAATAATCTCAATTCTCATAGTTTTGTTGTTTTAAATTTTTAACATTACTTCTAACATGGAATTTGGAAAGACGCTTACTTGTTCAAGGTATAATTTAGTTTTGTATGCTGTAAAAAAACATTTCTATATTTTATTGACAGAATTAAGCGTTATCCAAGCTTAGATTCACCGGTGTGGATATGAAGAGTAATAAGTACCTATGTCCTCAAGAACCCTAATTTGAATTTCGACAAGCTTTTTTTTCTTAATTTGGATATATTCTGTTCTTCTTTTTATATATACGCTAATATGCACATTTTGCACATGATAAACTTTGATGCATTTAGAAGTACCTATCCTTTCGACTCTTACTCTCTTTCCTCCCCAATCTCTGACTACTTACTGACATTTATATTAAAACTAGCGGCCCGTCCCGGCTTCGCACGGGGGGACTTAAGATTTTTTAAGGCCTCAGAAACGATACTTTTCCCCCGTTTTTGAAACATTTTCGGTTACTGCTCCGCAACTATAAGACCTAGCGTGATATTATATAGCCTATGTTACTCGGGGATAATGTAGCTTTCCAAAGGTGAAAGAATTTTTGAAATCGGTCCAGTAGTTTCGGAGCCTATTCATTACAAACATACAAAAATACAAAAATACAAATCTTTCCTCTTTATAATATTAGTATAGACTAGCGGCCCGTCCCGGCTTCGCACGGGGGGACATAAGATTTTTTAAAGATAATGTTAAGATGAACAATTCACCCATAAAGCATTTTTGTATAACTTTAACTATATGCTCAGCGCACGCCACGGAAGGCCTCAGAAACGATACTTTTCCCCCGTTTTTGAAACATTTTCGGTTACTGCTCCGCAACTATAAGACCTAGCGTGATATTATATAGCCTATGTTACTCGGGGATAATGTAGCTTTCCAAAGGTGAAAGAATTTTTGAAATCGGTCCAGTAGTTTCGGAGCCTATTCATTACAAACATACAAAAATACAAAAATACAAATCTTTCCTCTTTATAATATTAGTATAGATTAGTATAGATGTAAGTAAGTGGTGAAACTAGATCTCAATTAATTCTTCAATTGTTCTAGAATGAACACGCCGCGAGCGCCTCCCGAGCCACGTGAGCGCCAGCCGCCGCCGGAGCCAAGGCAACGGCAGGCGCCACCACCACCACGCCATTCCACCGCTCAACCGCCGCCGCCACCACGCGAGCGCCATCCACCGCCGCCTCCACGCGAGCGTCAACCACCGCCACCACCTAGAGAACGCCAGCCGCCACCGCAGCCAAAACATTAATACCTATATAATGTTATATATAAAGATTATCTGAGATACAATAACATGCAACACAATGCACTTTGTTCTAATATCGATATGCATCCATTAATTTCATTAAGTTTCGTCCAATAGCCATATAGATATTAGGCTAGGTATTATTATTATTATCATAGACATAGTCTGATAAAAAGTAATGTGGTATTTTCATTAAAAATATATTTTGTTTACAAGGTTGTTATATTTGTAAGTTTTTGAGAAATTTATCCAGTTATAAATGTAAAACTTTATTCTAGGTAGGCAGTTCTAACTTACAATTATGCCATATAGTATGTAAATCTAATTCATGTTACTCTTTTAGAATGTAAATGTAAATCTTAATTAGGTATGTAGGTATATTGTTTAAACCCTGACCGTTTTGGGGATTTCATTCTAAGCCATAATTATTACTAAGTTTATAACATTTATTTCTTTTGTGTTATACAAGGTGTTTAGTACATGTTTGAACAAACTTTAATAAATGAAGTTTATTAACACCAGGTTTTTTCACTCTTCAATATCAAATTTTTTTCAAAGTAGGTACATACCTACCTAATTTTTAATATCAATTGAAAACGACTTAAATTATCCAAAACAGCAAATTACGTATATCCTTCCGTCGTGTGGGCGAAGGAAGTAAAGTAGGTATTGGCCTTAGTTGAACACTGATAAACAAATTTAGTTCGCAAATGAAATTTCAGCCAAACAGTCGTATTACACATGCATATGAAATTCAAATTCATATGATGTCCCGAATTGTCTTTTTCATACTTATATTGTTCTTGGGGTACGCGCAGTTGCGGTTGCTTCCATTGTCGAAAGCAAAAGGATTAGAAATTCGACCCTATCCACCTATCAATGAAAAAAGAGTCGTAAGGATGAGTATAGCAGCAGTGGAGGAATCGCCGCAGTGGAGCAGCTCTGGAAACTGCCCAGACGGCCTGAAGTTAGACGTCGCTGGATATTGTCGTGAAGTGTGGTATGACAATTACGATTATAATTGATTAAACACCAATATAGTTTAATAACATAAATACTGCAATTTTTGATTTAATCCTAGTTTTATTTTATTTTTACCTTACCTAATTAACCTACTTGAAAATACCTACCTCCGTTTTATTTTAGCCATCCAATTAATAAGAACGCTTTTTTGTGTGGTAAAATCTATACGTACTCCTTATTTCTGTTGCTAGTTAATTGTGATAAAAATATGATAACAATTCTATGACCTGTGCTCGAGTACCTTAGGTACCTTACATTTTTGATAATTACAGCCTTTTTTTGTAATATGATTCAATCACAAGCTACCTACATGAACGCATACCTATATTCTACGGGTATAATTGCTCGTGCTCTTCAGTCCTCTCATTATCATATCAGGATTCGAAACTGAAGCCTCCAGGTTCATACGTACGAGTACTTACTTAGGTAGGTACTATTATGAATAAGCGTTGTTCAGTTTTTTACAATTTATCTATGAAAAGGGCGTAAAACTTAACACCGGTTTAAAACCGGGTGCTTGCCAAGCTTTCAAAAATGAAACATATTTTGACTAAGTAGTACCTACCTAAATCGATAAGCAACTTAGTAAATTTAAGTAAAAAATAAACAAACTCGATCAAATATCTAGTTCTGTTTATTTCCGTATATTAAGCATATCCATATTATTATTTTGCTGTGACGAATTACATTTTAGACAAATCTGTCGATGTATTTCCAAGTGTCCAATTGGTCGAGGATGGGGTTGGCGGCCATAGGCAGAACGAGTGCTACTAGCGCCGAGATACCGCCCTGGAAGCGATTGGCGTAGTCGACAATCACTTCTTCGATGATAGCGTTCACAATAGCGTCGATATCGCCGCCGCCGATGACGCCGGTCAATTCAGACTGTAATGTAATAAAAAAGAAATTAAAAGTTGCAAATTGGGGTAGTTCATACAGTAAACAACTGAATGTGTGAACCTACCTATATGTTACACTATAATTAGCATTATGGGTGTTATCTACCACCTACCTTGAAGGAGGGAATCTCATAGGATGCATTATCTATTCTGTCGATTAGAACGGACTGTCCATCCTCAGACCTCTTCAGGTACACCAGAGCACGGAA
The DNA here is from genome assembly GCA_038024825.1 of Polylopha cassiicola. Lineage (NCBI taxonomy): Eukaryota > Metazoa > Arthropoda > Insecta > Lepidoptera > Tortricidae > Polylopha > Polylopha cassiicola. Next base: position 7,487,705 of record CP149045.1, read on the forward strand.
TCGGAAACCATCCACTTGGAAGCTGAAAAAGGACATTAAAATTTGTTTTATAAATCACTTTCACAAATATTAACATTGCTAATTTAGCGTGGAGTTTTTTTCTGTGTTTAATATTAGAATATGACACTGGCTGATGTAATCTTTTTACATTATTATAGAAGATGTTTTAAACATAGATGTCACTTTAATATAATTACCAATAAACGAACTAGATAGCTGCGCTTGTACATAATGAAATCCTAGTTAGAGTTCCGTACTTCAAAAGAAAAAAAAATGGAACCCTTATAGGATCACTTCGTTGTCCGTCTGTCTGTCTATCAAACCCATTGTTCAATGCTATTCCTACAGGTTTGTACGGAATATTCGGTGCGCGAGTCCGACATAGGTGTAAATAAGTATAATATTAAGTATACTTACAAAGCTTTTCCCTTGCCATACAAAGGAATGCCGCCGAAAAGGTCACCGGTTAGATCGTAGTCCTCTGAAAATTGAGGAAATGTTACGTAGGTACAATATAAAAAGATACTTGTCAAGAACATAAGTTAGCGATCGGACTTTATTTAGCATTAGGTACCTACTTAGTTGTTAACAAAATTAAATCATAACAAATCTTAGGTAGGTATGTGCGCCACATGAATATTAGAATTAGTAGGTATCTACCTACAGCTTATTGATAAGCAACACATTCTATATTGCCTCAAATAGGATAATTCGGCGTTCGAGACAGCTACCAGCTGTATGGTTACCCCCGCGATTTACAAGCTTTACCCTGCGAGGGTAATTGCCCTCTGGTTAAGAACCCAGGCTCTATATCTAATTATTTTATTGTTAATATCCATCAGCCTACTTACTTTATAGGTATATGAAATATTGCATTGGTCCTGTGTTGAATCCGGGTGCGTAACGAAGGCTACATAATATAATACTTATTTTTTTTTATATAATATCTGTCACAATAACGCTAATTTGATATAATTACTTAATCATATAACTAACAACAAATAATATGTTTACAAATGATACTCGTATAGGTTATTGTTAATTACCATTTTGTGTAACGTCTATGTATGTGGAAAAAATAAGTGAATAGGGTAGATATAACATAAATAAATCGAATATTTTGCGCCATTAATCAATCGCCAACCATTTTAGTTATTAGAATACCAACTTAAAATTGATATACATACCTACTAGACTGATAATCTGGACGCACAGTTAATGATAACGAGAAACATATCTACATAAGTATTGTACCTAAAACGGAATTAAATCTAAATAGAATTAAAATATATTAGAATTAAATACATAGGCTCTACCAGGTATTTCTTGCTTAAGAGCTGATTCCCTGAATATTACCTACCTAAATATTATTTATAAATTGTTGGTTTTTTTCTTAAATCTATTGAGACAAGTATCTGAAACATTTCTGTAACCAACAATTCGCTATATTGCTTTTTACCTCGCAACGCTTATTGATAATTACGATTCCTATATTCGCCATAGCATTGCATTTCTTATACTTATGACCTAACAATTATTTAATATACAATCTTTTGAAATAATCTGTGCCCGCGACCAAACGTAGCAGTATCCTTCTTTATAACCTTTCGACAGAATTCAATTCATCTTTCGATATTTTTATCTTTTCATAAAGATATATTTTATAGCTAGCTACTGGGTCATATTTATCTAGGTGTCCTATTTATTATTAATTTTTATAACTAGGTAGGTAGGTATCTACTTATATTTATTAAGACATTTTCCATGTCCCGGTTAGTATATAAAGATACATTATAAACTTACTTTCCAAACTACAACATAATATTTTAATGTGTTACCTACCGATTTTTTTTTATGCATGATAGGTAGGTACATTACATGATTGATGGTTATGGGTCTTACCACAAGTAATCACGAGACTGGGCACGGATATTTCCAGGTCGAATGTGAGAGCAGAAGGTACAAAGTTGCTAGTGTGTACTACGAAGCCGCCGAGACCGGTCATCACTGCATCCTTAAGATCCAAGTCAAGACTGAAATGCGTAAAAGAATAGACATATATCTCAAGCAAGGTTATTGAATTTATTGGAATACTGGTTCTTGCACTTCGGATTATTAGGAATGAGAAAGCCCGTTTAAACCGATAAAGGTACTGTGAAATTTATTGATTGAGTTCCGAGAAAAGACTTTTCTCCCTGAAGTCATTCCCTAAGTAGGCATACATAAAAAATAAGCTAGGTACCTACTGTTATTACTTATTACTTCTAAGCAGACGAAGTCGCGAAAACTACTTACGACTTCGATAAATAATATGTAGCAAGTTACGTAAATCAATGGTATCGACTACGAAATATCTTTTTATCATTATTTTAAAATATTAAGTTTACTAGTAGGTATATTACTACTGGCACATACTTAATGAGGCCCATTGGGAGATACAATTTGTAACTTGAAATCTCTAGAGGGTCCAGAGGTGGAAGCCCGAAGATGATTGATCCATTGTTTATAATGTATCTGATGTAGTTGAAGAACTGACGAATCAATATGTTGATCAAGATGTTCCTGGACCCCTCATCGGCAGTGTAAGCATCCAAATCTTAAAAAAAGTCAATAATTAATATTTATGTAATACTGTAGAGTATAAATTATTAAAACTTAAAAAAGTTTGGTAAGTACTTATTCTATTCTATTCATTATCTTTTTCAATTAGAGCTTACCTTAAATAGACTATTTCATAGCTCGAAGATATAATATAACGCATCATACATATGCATACCATGAGATAAGGGCGTAGGTAAGTTAGTAAAAACATCTATTAAGACAATTATAATATAGAATGCACTTGGCTATAGGATATACCTATTTAATATAATTATATGCTTACCAACATTGAATATGTCCTGCTTGGCGATAGACGGTACTGCTGCCGCAAATGCGCACAGCATCAACACTACTAACAACTTCATTCTAGAAAAATAAATAATAATTATTATTAAAAGTAAATTTAATATACTATACTGCATATTCCTCTGCTCTGATCTACAAGGAATATTTATATTTATGTCTAATATAGTCAATCTAAAAATGCATACCTACATAATCTACAAGACTTAGTCAGTGTTAAGTAGGTAAAGTGAAACTTTCTGTTATAATAAGTAGGTACCATACAGTAGGTAACTTAAGAAAATTAATGCTCAGCATGTGAAGTAAGTAAATAAAAAAATATACTTTGGAATACAATTATTCCATTCCAATCATCAGAAATTAAAAAAATATACTATTGAATATAATGCCTTTGTTCTTTGTACACACCTTGTAGTCTTCGCGATATTTCTGGGACTGATCTAACGTTGCAAAAGCGGCACAAGGAAGTGCCTTCGAAACGCTTATGGGTGATCACCTGTTATCCTATTATAATAATCTATATTGATAATCAGCACAGATTTCAGATTTAGTCAGGTGTATTTCATCAATCATTAGCCTATCTTCCGACGATCCGTGTTATCTTTATAATTACCAATCTACTGTTCGATCGGACAAAACATTAAACGAGGAATGTAAAAATAGTTATTTAAATCACATCCCTACAACGGATCTATACCTGTTGGTCTAAAATTTCTTGCCTGATAGGTACTTCTTTCGGCACATATTTATTGGCCTAATAATCTTTAGTCGATTGATTTTTATGTCGAAAATTTTATTGGTCGAAATTGTTTTATGTACAAGTATTTAACAAAAATGCCTAACTATGTAGTTAACATCAAAGTCTAACACGGGAGCTAGAGCTAAAAAGTCAGAGCTTAGGCTCAGACGTAAGCAGCCAAAGAAGTGAAGAGCTGAAGAGCTGCCATACTCATTAAAACCTAGGTATAAAAGTAAGTAGGTAGGTAGTATTTATACTAAATTGATTTTTTATGTAGGTATAGGTACGATTTAGAACCCACATGATATCGCATCCCGTCCCAAGGACCGCGCCTATTTAATTATATGTTAACGCTATACATTTTTAATCTCGGTTACTATAGCAGCAGCGAAAATAGAATGTTAGGTAGGTAGGTACAGTCACCATCAGATATATATACACGGGCGAGGTGCTCAAATACATCTGAACAACATTACATTTCAATAAATTCGTTACGGTAAATATGGCCAATGATATCTCAACATTCAATTCGTCACAAATATATGAGCATCAACTTTTCAATAATATGTAAACAGTACACGCGTTCATAAATATCTGAACACTTAAGGAAAATATACCTTAAGTCACTGCCATACAGTTTAAATTCTTTTGTACAGATGTAGCGAATATGCCTGTCTCATCGTACACACTAAGTTGTAATGAAACGCATAATATACCTATAAATTTCAACCGGTTAAGTAAGACTGTTTCAGCTTGATGCGTAAGATGTTGCTTAGTAAACCGAGAGTCATGGATCGAATCCGACTCTTCAACATGATTACTAATTTTTTTTTTAAATATTCTTTAGCCTATGTTACTCGTGAATAATGTAGCTTTCGAATGGTGAAAGATTGGCCCAGTTGTTTTTGAGCCTATTCATTACAACCAAACAAAGTTTTCCTCTTTATAATAATTATGTATTATAGTCTGGTCGAGGAGTTCTCTGCGAAAAATTTATCAGTTGTCTTAAAAATATGGGGATTGTTGCATTCGATTCAGAATTTAATTTCGAGAAGGGGTATTTTTTTCCGCCATTAGTACAATGACAATGATCATCGATGACAAGACAAGTGATGTCGACATTGGTAGCGGATTTTCGTCTGCTGTATCATTGATAAATTGGCATTGTGGTTAATGTGTCGGATACGCGTTTATAGAACGCGGCTGGTTCGAGTTCGTGACTAGGACATATTAGTGTATTTTTTTTTTCATTTTATTTATTTTGGAATTTTATTAAGATCATTATTTTGTACAAAATAATGATCTTAATAATTTCTATAATAAATTAGGTTACCTGCTATATTAAAATTTTATTTGTCGCAAGTTTTTTTCTTCATTTATTATAGTCTATAATACGGTGGCAGGACATTCGGAGATCGGACATAGGTACGTAGAATCGAAACTCGTATTAGTATTTGCAGTTCGTTTATTACCTACGGACTTTTACAATTGATGAAGTTGTTGCGTACCTAATTAAACGACAAAGTATGTAATTAATTAAGCTCCATCATGTCTCATCATTTCATCATCTGGTTACCATAATAATTTATACTTTACACACGAACACTAAATAAACTATAACTAGAAAATACACAATTTAACTAAGGTTAGTCTTGGAAGTGTCTCAGCGACGTCTTCAATATAAAATAAGGTCTGAATAAAAATACAAAAGGAATAAAATTAAAAAAAAAAACTCAAGTCTTCCTGGTCTCGAACTTAAACCAGCTGCGTTCTATGACCGCGTATCTGACTTAAACCACGAGGCTAAGCAATCAATTATCAGATTGACGAAAATTAATTACCAATGTTGACAACGACTTGTCAACGACCATAATATATACTATGAGATTCTTTCATAATTAAATAGGATACGAACTGAACAGTGACAGTTGAAGTTTGGCAACAGGAAACAATAGTAAGTATGACAACGTCGCAATTCTCGTTTGCTTTGCTTACCTAGTAATGATACCATGAGACAGAATATTCACTACATCTGTACAAAAGAATTTAAACTGTATGGCAGTGACATAAGGTATATTTTCCTTAAGTGTTCAGATATTTATGAACACTTGTACTGTTTAGATATTTTTGCGTGGTTATGTGTCCAGATTATATTGAAAAATTGCTGCTCTTATATTTGTGACGAATTGGACGTTCATATATTATTGGCCTTATTTACCGTAACGAATTTATTGAAATGTAATGTTGTTCAGATGTATTTGAGCACCTCGCCCGTGTATATATATCTGATGCTGACTGTACTTATCTACATTGCGAATTACCTTCGCTTCGTTAATGTTTGCAGTGCGTCAAAACTTCTATGTAAGTATACCAGGATACTCAAGGTTGAGAAACTTTAGCAAGTACTCTTAACATATAGGTACCTACAGGGGTTAAAAAAAACACAACTCGAAATATTTTACAATATTTATTATTTTTTTAAAGCAATAGTCCGATTTATACTGTTAATAAGAAAATTGAGTTTTTCGATGATTTCTTGACTATAAAGTTTGACAATGGCTTTGTTGAAACGATTCAGATACTCGGCTAATAGATCCTCTACTATTGCGTTGAATATGCCGTCAATGTTACCATCAAACTCAATGTTGCACTAAAAATAAAACACATTTTTTTTATTGGAAGTAAAAAAGTTCAGGCTTCTTTATTTCAATTTTTTTACGACTGGCTTGCATTTTTGCAAACCAGTCTGAGAGCAACAAGGGTCCCTCCACATTTTTTGATATAGGTACCTAATGACAGAGTGCTTCCCGTTTTAGAATAGTGCGTGCCGTGTTGGACTACGATGTTGGCAACTTAACCCTACGAAGTCACGATCATACCTACTTACCAGTTACCACCTGCCGAAGCGCAGTCATTTTATATAAGCTACTACTTGATAAGTTAAAGTCGATAAAACTTAGCAAGATTAAATCTAAATTCGACAACTGGAAAATAATTATTGATAAAAAAGTGGCGACCATACACATCGCAATCTTATGAACAATGTTTATTCTAATTTCATTACCTACGTAATTAGACAAATTAATTCATCTAATTAGGTATATTCGTTTAGTTTCAATACAAAAGGATTACCTTTTCATATCCAGAACAAAAACGAAAGATGCAACGATCCGTCTGTGTCCTTCTTACTCAACATGCTTATAAAGTCAAGAAGATAAATTTAGTTCGTAGGTCAATATTTTTGTTTTAGTTACGATAGTAGGTATAGGTACATTTTCGATAACACAATGGTGGTGTTATAAATATTAGTTTAGGAACCCTTGTTTTACAGGTACCTACTTATAGTTAATTGTGGTGCCCGTTGATTAATGTTATTTCTTCACAATATGTACCTATATACTGCATTTAAGATTACCGACTAGTATTTTTTTTTGATAAAATATAACAATAATTAAAGTGATTTAATTACTCAAGATAAGATATCAAAAATATTATCGGCCACATCCTTGAAAATTTAAGTTAACATTTATTTACTAAACCGTACCATGAATCGTGCGTACAAATGTTCCATATTTAATTTTGTAAAAAGCTTAGGTACCTCTACCTACTTATTTATTTTGCCATACTTGTACATATGTACTTTTTATGCACTTATTATATACCGAAACTTACCAGAATTTTGTCGAAATGGAATCCGGCGTCCTCAATTTTTTTAATGAACAGTCCTTTTTCTGATTGATTCATATGGATTTTGCCCCAAACTTCAAAATCTTGCACTTCCACCCTGCAGACAAAAAATAGATAGATTATTGGACCAATTGCATTTTATTTTTAGTGCAAAGGGTGCTTAATGGAAAATCACCATTTTCTATGCGGTGCGAGTAGGTACCTAATAATAGATTCTACCAAATATGTAATGCGAGCGTGTTAACATGCAAAGAAATAAAGTTAAAACTATACCATAGTTAGTTACAAAAATTATAAGTATTTTGGTCAGTGAAAAATGAAAATCAATTTTGAAAACCATTTGGCTTTTTGGAACTTCTTGCCACCTTCCGCAGAGTGCGACTCATCAATCATACTCACAACATGGCTCCTTTTCCTGACAGTGGTAGAGCATTCATAATATTTCCCTCCATTTCATAATAATCTGAAACATTTAAATATAGATACCGAATTACCTTACTGACAGGTTTGTATTTAACAAACAAAAGTATTCGACTAATTGAAAACCTCTTGTTTTTACTTACCTGAGTTAAGCTTTACAGAATTAAACTTGACGTCAATATCAAGTGATATTGTCGATCCGGCTATATCCAATTCAGATTTTAGAAGTTCAATTTGTTCGAAACCTGATATAGCTCCATTGGTTAGATTAGCTCTGATACTGGAATATAAGAATGAGTACTTAAGTATATAAATATATATATAATATTTGGTACTTCTAAGACTAAAGAACAAAACGTGTTTATAAATATTATACCTACCGATGTAACTATATAATCACATACCATAAAAGTGGGCTGCATATATCTACACGCTTATTATAAAATTCCCAAATTTCAGTGTCATAAGTCACTTGTTCTGGCACACCGTTCCTGACCACTCTTCTCATTAGTGGTTCAAAGAATCTACTATTTCCAGATGAAAAAACTGAAATTAAGAAACAAATCATTCTTTTGAAACACTATAACTGTGCATCTACCTGGGTAATAGTGTATGTATAAGGTATTTTTTAATGCGTGTTTTATTATTTTTACTTAACACTGAGTTAATACCCACCAACAGCAGAGTTAACGAAACTTAATCCAACGGCAAGAGATATCAACGATTGGGTGATCTTCATTCTGCGAGACACGTTTCCGTACGTTATTAGGCAATGAGAAAGAGAAGTTTGTATATACTTAGTATTAACTAAACGTTTAATGAATGACTAACTAATTATGTGGAATATGTACCTTATATATAGATGTTTGATTAAAATAAAGGTTAAAAGATATTATCTTATACAATTACGAAACCAGGATTTTAAATATCTGATAGGAGTTACAAGTAATATATGACAATAACCTACTATAAGACATGATTTGATGACGTAGGTATACCTACCTTCAAACATTGTAATTCACTATTGTGTTTTACTAGTTCTATGAGTACCTAGGTATATTAATATGTGAGATGAATTCTGAATATAAATAAAGGGCGTGTACCAGAGCAGATTTTTCCCATGAGTCCTTTATATCTAAGTGCAATAAAAGCATACAATTTTAACAAAGAATGGGGATTCAAAACCTTGGCATACTTATGGTAGATCAAAGATAAAATTTAAATACGTAATCTGTGCAGTCAAACGGGCACTCCTTGACTACAATGTGTCTTACTGAACATCTATATAAGACTGGCGAATCACCATATGTGAATGGTGAGATAGACCATTGTTTTCTCTGGATATAGACATCAAGACATAGGTCGAAACGAAATGCTTACGTAATATGTACCTATGCTAGTTTTACATCTACTTACACGCATACTTCACTGGATGGAGTAATATTACGTAGGTTTAAATTTTAATAAAATCGGTAGGTTATATATATAGTCTCGCCTGTGAATAATAATATTATTTTTCGATATGTCCTGTCTCCTAACATAAAGTGTGTAGGTAAGTACATATAATTTCCGCAAGCAATTCTGGATGTAAAAATAACGACACGCATGCCTGGAGAACAATAACGTCAGGGAATTAATTACTAGTATTTTATTAATTTTGTCGGCGATTTCATCTGAGATTTATTGTATTGGCAATGGGTTACTTTGCTAGGATGTTATAGTAGGTGTAGGTACCATGTTACAATGTGGCCTAAGTTAAAAACTGATAACACAGCTCAACAAAAAAAAATTTTTTATTGGTGCCCCTAAATTCTTATGTTTTCAAACGCCCGGATTACGAATATATTCATCAAAGTTCTTAATTTGGTCTAAAATGCTTTTTACATATCTTATACTTTGAATAATTATCGGCTTGTTATAAAATTTAAAATAATAGAGCAAATCCTACAAAATCATAGATAGGTAGTTTAATGAATCGTGGGCATAAATAAACCCAAAATCATTTTAATATCTAGATCAACAAAATCACTGTAGTGCAGAGTAGGTAGTTAAAATCACATATAGGTACATGATATAAATATTATGAGAAATTTAAATTTTGGTCTATGAAGAAACTTTTTGTATAAATTACCTACTATTATAATTTCTCAGACATTTGTAATGATACGAAATAGATAAATTTCTATGAGAAGGAACGCACTTAATGTACCTATTTATGCATTCAATATTATAAATTCGGTAATTGGGTAGTTATAGGTACTTATACTTATAAAAAATATAAAAAAAAATGCATTTATTTTTGCTAGCTTTATTTGAGATATCAATTAAGTCTGCGTGTGGACCATCAATGATAAACGGGTCAGTGACTGATCTGTTAGAATTAGAGCGTGACGAAAGGAAGCTTGTGAGGTCCGTAATTAAATGTCAAGTTTATGAATCAACCTTCTAAACTGAATTTACACGCTCCTTTAACCTGTAGGTACATGGAAAAAGGTATTTTAAAAATCATTAAAACTCCTTTAAAAAGTAAATAAAGCTACCTTTAAGTACCTCCAGTCATCATTGCATCACATTTTTTTTTTATTATTCTAGCTAAAAAATATATATCCGCAATTATAAAACACTATTATAAATAGATTATTAAGTACTTTACCTAATACTACTACTTATATCAGGGAAATTAAAAAATCTCTAACAATGGACCAAGAAAATAAAAAGATCTTCAGAAATAATAACAGTTTTTTAAATAAATCCGGTTCTGATGGTACTTTAAGTAGGAAAGTAGGTGGAAGTAATTTCAGGGAAATGTTCTTTTCATGTTACCTATATTAAATCAACATGTTGAACGTTAGGGCTGTGTGTGTCTGTTAAGTCGCTAAAAACGAGAAGAGTATTGGTTAATGTAAGCATTCGTCGATAGTAAACATATTCTCATTGCTACAGAACTATTTTAGTTAAGGCCATGAACTCTGTCTTCGCGACTACTTCTATGTAGGAATGTTATATAAATAAAAAGGTACATACTACAAACATAAAGTTCGAGACGGTTTTCGAGTAAAGAATTCAATATACCTACCCATTACGAAAACCAAATACTTTTATTAAACGCTTATATTTGAATATAGGACCAGGTAGCTATGTAAGTAATTCCTATAATTCGAAAACTTTTCACAGTGCTCTGTTAACCAAGGTTGAATTGTAAATTTGTTTTTTTTTTTAAAGATTACCTCTGCTGTGTGTAATGCCAATAAATAAAGTCAGACAGTTAGGTAATCCGTTTGCACAACACTGTTGTATACAGTATGTGTATCGTCAACCGGTGCATGGTACTCGTATTGTGCCGAATTTTGCTGACTATATTTTAGTCTGTGCTGATCTGAATTTCCCCAGTCCGTCTCCCGCGGTAACCTTTGCCATACACATCATCACTCCGCATGGGACGCGCTCGTGATTTCAAACCGGCTCCGATAATCTTGCCGATAAATTAATTATTGTGATTACCCGCAAGATACAGTGAAAGATATAGAAATAAACAAGTGATAAACGTATTAGGTACAATAACAACATTTCAAAACAATATAATAGCCAATAAGTACCTACAAATTAATATTTTATAAATTTATTACAAAATTAATAATCATAATTAATGACATGTTATAATTTAACAGTACTCATTTAATTAGCAAGAATGATGCGAGCTGCAGTATTTACGATGGTTATTTTAGTATTAGTTACCCGACTTACTACAGCCCCCGTGTATTCTCACAGTAAGTACCTAGGTATACATTAAAACATATTTCAAGGTAGAGACCTTTAGACAATTAACATTTACTGCAAGTTCACTATTAATATCAATATAGGTAAGTATTAATATTCAGGCTATCACAGACTGGTGTACCGCTAATAATATAGGTAGGTACCTATGTTACTAAGTAGATCTAATTTACCTACAAATAGCAAAATACACTTGTACACAAATCTTCAGTTAGGATAAATGCTTAATTTAATTCTGTTTTTTTCCAACTTTTAGGTGATGACATAGGTAGGTAGGTACATAATTTATTTATTACTTATATTGAAGTTGGTTACTTAGTATGTAAGTAGGTACTTAATTAGAAAAGTTACTGGAAACGTTTTTTATTCAATATCGATTTCTTTAAGGTTAATGTGTTCGCTTACAGGAGCATTAAAATTTGTCTGGTCGAGCATAGGTACAATACTTATACCCACAAATGTTAGGACGCATTCATGCAACCTGGAATGCAGATTGCATAAGAACAAGATAACAAGAAATATAGATACTCTGTCTTATCTCGAAAATTTGTTATCTAAGTATTTTATTTTCAGTTAACGCAACTTTTGACTTATTATAAGTTGTCTTCGTATAGAAATGGAATTACCTACCAAAATGTACTGCGATACATTCCACTTTGCTCGACAATTATTTTTACAGATAGGTATATGCACGTGTGCATTTAATATCTTTACAATTAAAAATATAAAATAATCTAGCGGTCCCAACAGACGTCGTCCTGCCCGTTCAAAG